>CAWUFW010002607.1:1200000-1800000 GCA_963921515.1 Calotriton arnoldi
TAATATTTATGTAATTATTATGTGATTGTTATTTGGAATTGTGTATTTTATGTGTTGCAATTATATTATGTAATGGATTGAGCTTTTTGGTTGGTGTGGTTTAGTTTTTATATAAATAATGTATATATTATTTTATTATATTAATCTGATTTAAAATAAAGGTTTATTTAATGTTATGACTGATGTAATGATATATTATGTTTATTATTTATATTAAAAACTATTTGTAATGTTGGTTAAGATTATGTTATACTTTTTTGGGGAGTTTTGTAGGTTAGTATTTATTTTATAGTATGCTTTTGCTATTATTGCAATCTACTCCTTTGTTATTTATGAAGAGTTTTACTTTACATTTAGCATGTTGTACATTCTTTTGGTTTGTTTACTAAGTTTAGGTTAGTTTGGGTTACAGATTTCTCCATTTGTAGTCGTTGGGATCTTTGCTCTTTTGTAATGCATCTCTAAATTTATAGAGTGTTGGTTGGGTTCTTCCTAGTGTGGATTGAAAGGCATTGTGCGTTCCTTCCACTGAGTTGTTCTGGCTTCCTGTGCCAAGGTACTGTTATAGACATTCCACCTTGGTATTTGGAATTTGGGATGGTGCCTGTTTCTAAAATGATGTAGTCTGCCAACCCAAGTATCTTCAAAATAATCCATTAGGGGGCTTAGTTTGTGTTCATTTTGTTGGTAGAAAGGCTTTCTATTAGTAAATTGTAGTGGTTAGCTACCTCAGTGACAAGGACATAACCTAGAGCTATCATGTTTTTTTTATTTCAAAGACAAATTGACCATTTGTAGCACATTCCACACTTAGCGCCCGATTACAAGTTCGGCAGTCCACGGACCACCAGACTTGTGGGGGTGCGGCGGTGGCGGTCTCCCGACCGCCCTATTAAGAGTCGGGCGGTCTGACTGCCACAGTCCAATGCAGCCGCCAGGGAACCACCATTCCCTGGTGGTGTTGCGGCGGTCAGGAGGACACAATATGCTTGGAAGGACTGCGGCAGTCCCGCCAAACATATTACGAGTTTCCTCTCCGCCATCGGTGTCATGGAGGTTCTTACTCCATGAACACCATGGTGGAGAGGAAAAAAGGGTGTCCTTCATTGCCCCCTGTGCTTCCTCTGCATGGGGATGCACACAGGGGGGCACAACATGTGTGCATGTGCCCCAGTTCCTGCACAGCATGGACTTTTCAGTCCATGCCGTGCAGGAACTGTTTTTGTCGTTCCAACTGCGGTGCCCATTTTCCGAAGCGCCAGACAGGAGGAAACTCCTAATCTGGCGGGCAGTCTGACCACCAAAATCATAATCAGTCTCTTAGTGCAGGTTATTGAGATATCTCCATATGCTTTGATTGAAATGGTAGTAACAGCCTTGTATGGGTGTGTTGTGTATGCTGTTAAAATGGTTTGAATCATGGCTTGTTTCAAAGTCTATGATTATTTTTGTGAGGTAATAGTTATTTGTTTTATGTTTAATGTGGTCTAAGAGTTTGTAGTAAGTTCTTCTTTGTTTATTTGGTAGTAGGGATATTTGTGTTTTGGTATTCACCATGTATGGTGTACATATGAGTGGATGGGTTGGGACACATTTTGAAGGTCCCATCCATCATCCAGATTTGACAATGGCTTAGTTTTAGTAAGTTATCTACTGTAGAAAGTATTAGGATTCATCTATCATTGTTTAGGTTGCCATATAACAGGAAGAGTTCCTCATTATGTGTTATTTTTAAGTGTTCACTTATTTTGATGTCTTGGTATTTTCTAGGGGCTGGAGGGGTATCGTTGGTGGCTTTTTCAGTTCTTGCAAATAAATGTTTTAAAGTGGATATAGGTGGCAGTTGTCCTGTGATGTGTTTGGGAACTTAAGGGAGTATATCTTTTCGGATTTTTGTTGTGCGTCCCTGGGAGTAGGTGCTTGCCTCGCTTATATTATTCAATACCTCCCTTACTTCTATTTCTGTCACATTTGAGGGGTGTTTGTGTTCCCTTACATTAATTATAACATCACCGTTTGCAGCAGACCTCACATAGCAGGCATCAGAATAAAATTTAGGGCCTTATTACGAGTTTGTCAGTCCTCTTGTTGGCCCACCACCTCCGCATCAACAGGAGGACTGCCAAGCCCGTAGTACGCCTACCCGTCGGATTATGGGTCTAATCCATGGCGGGCCGGTGATGCTGCGGGGCTCTCACGGTGGTAGGCTGTAATGCTCATAGGAGCGCCTAACATGCAGCCCACTGCCGTGACAGTGCCTGCAGCACGTTCCTGCACAGTGTGGCCTGCATGCCACACCGTGTAGGAACGTGGGTGCAATTACAGGGGGGCACAACATGTGCCCTCCTGCATGCACCCCTTGGCCCAGATCCAGCAGGGGAACCTGTTAGGGCCCTCTTAGTTTCCTCTCTGTCACCCTTTTCATGGTGGGCTCCCTGCAATGAAAAGGAGGGTGAAAAGACAACTCGTAATATGATCGGCTGTGCCGGCAGCGGCAATGCCAGCATATTCAGGCTGGTTTCAGACCGACAGCCCAGCGGGATCCTTGATCCCGGAGGCGCCGGTGGTCTTGTGGCGGTCCGACCACCACACTCAGAATAGCACGGGCAGACCCACAGTGTGGCGGTGGTCAGACTGCCACCATGAGTACGGTTGTCCTGAGGACCTCCGTACTCGTAATAAGGCCCTATGTACATTTCCAATTCTCATTTTCCATTGATGTACTTTGTCGGTTGTAGGTGTAGCCCATGTTAGTGATTGCTTTCCTTACTGATATGTTATGATCTTGCTCTTTCTGTCATTATGTCTGAAAATAGTGTTATTGTATAAAGAATTTCAATTTAAAAATGTTTATACATTTGTTATTTGCATATAAAATTATGCAACTACTTTTATTATTTATACTTAAATGTATCTTCTTCTTAGATAATTCACACTTTTTTGCAGCTTTTCCATTGGGGGTGTGAAGCAAGTGCTTTCTTTTCTGTTGGAAGAAAAAAAGAGCGTTAGTTTCATTTCAAATGTTTATTTGTTGGTCTTTTGTAGAGGTTGAGATTGTTAGGTAATATTTTATTAGGTTTTGTGGTGAGTTTCTATTATATAATAATTTACATATACTTACTTTTTAATGTTTTTTCTGGTTTGTGATCCTGTGATCCTTGTTGTTTCCGGCAGGTTAACGCTCTCTCGAAGTTGTAGTATTATCTTTTAGTAAGTACATGAAATGAGATAGAACTTGGCGAGTGTTTTGTTAATTATTTCTTATTTTACAATTTTAATTTTGATTAAACGTAAGTTTTAGTTTAAATATACGTTTTACATACTTTGCAAGGTAGTAGTTGAGCTGTATATATTTCTTTTTTTAGGGTCTGCTCAGAGAATCTGGCAGAGTTTCCTTGTCTTGCACATTTTGTCATTTTTGCAGTATTAAGTTGATAAAATTTGTGTATTAAATCAAAAGGGGGAATGAAGAGCTCAATGTTTTATAGAGGTCCTACACCTATGCTCCTCCCAGAAGTAAACTCGATAGTTATTATGGAAGGGGTAGTTCCTCATAGGACGGGTGGTCACGAGGGGTGGTACCAAGTGGCTATTACTGCTGTCGCGGAGGGACCTGAAAGTCAGATCTTGATGCCCTCACACACCTGTTAGGGTGTCATGCTTCATCATTAGGCGCTCCTCGTCTGGCCGGCGCTGCAATGCCTGACGGGCCTAGGGACTCTTCATCGGAGATGTTTTGATCCAAAAACGCCGTTTAGGTGAATGCATGTGAGAGGGATATGCAAGAGTGTGTCAGGTGAAACGTAAGAGGTGTCTAAAATAGACTCTGGTGTCCTCAAAACAATTTTTATAGGGTAAGGGTACCAGGACTAGATAAAAACAGTGGTGCTATTGTGTGGTCTCAATGTATCTAGATAGCTGTTATAAAAGTGAGGTCAACATGTTTCGTGCCTAGAAAGCCCAAAGGATCAGGCAGCACTTCATCAGGACCAGAAATAGTGAATTGGGACCCCCTTAGGGGCTTGAGACCTCCTTTCTAATAAAGGATGGCCGTTCAATGTTAATGATACTGCACCTGGATGGTTGCAGCACAACAGTTCCACCCCAAGGTGAGCAGAACAATGCCCCTTAGGCAAATTGGAGGGTCCCGGACAAACTGTGGGGCACTTGTTAGGGCTCAGGACACCATTGTTTTATCTAGTCCTGGTACCATTTCCCTATAAAAATTGTTTTGAGGACACCAGAGTCTATTTTAGACACCTCTCACTTTTCACCTGACACACTCTCGCATAGCCCCTCACATGCATTCACCTAAATGGCGTTTTCTGATCAAAAGATCTCCGACAAAGAGCCCCCAAGGCCGTCAGGCATTGCAGCGCCGGCCAGACGAGGAATGCCCAATGATGAAGCATGACACCCTAACAGGTGTGTGAGGGCATCAAGATCTGACTTTCAGGTCCCCCCCGCGACAGCAGTAATAGCCACGTGGTACCACCCCTTGTGACCACCCGGCCTATGACGAACTACCCCAACCATGATAACTATTGATAACATTTTTGTGCCTTTAATATTGTTGATTAAATTGTTTGTGTAATTTAATCGGCTAAGTTTGATTTTATTGGTTAGTTTAGTTCTGCTTTGAATCAGTTATGTCCTTCTATGGTAAACGCTAATTTATGTTTTATTTGTAATGTTTAATGTATAGTTTGATACTTTTGAAAAATATTTTATCTGTATATATTTATTAATATTTATATTGTATAGATGTTTGTAATTTATGTAAATATATTTTTCTGCTCATGTTGTGTGGTGAATTATTATTATTTTGGTGATGTAATATTGTTAAGACATTTGATTAGTGTTTATTGCAATTATTTGTTTAATGTAAAAACTAGTCATTTTTATGTTTATTAATGATAATGTAATTATTTTGGCGATATTGTAGTCAATCGTGTGAGGCAATATTTTTAACAAATCATATGTTTATTTAAAGATAACGATCTTTTTGGTTCTGATATTTTTGTTTTGGATGCAAGTAAAAATCAATATTTTACACAACGATATTTGTGTTCTTGATATTTGTGGTTTTATTAGTTACATATAGGAATGCAATATTTTTGTTAACAATATTTATTTTCCGATATTTCTGTATTTAAATACTGTGTGCATTGATATTATGTCAGTGATCCATTACAGAGTGGCAGTAGCCACTCTGTAGCTATAGTTAGGATTCCCAGAGATTGGAAGTCCTTGGATTTTTGACATTTAAAACTTTGTGCCCATTTGACAAATCTCCATGAAATTTTGTAGACCTATTGCTTTTTCTACATTGGCAGATGATGCAAATTTAGCAGCGTTTCTCAGTGATTGGTCAAAGGGGGGTGCAAAGAAACAAGGGGGGTCCGAAAACTAGTTTTTTCACCAATCCATTTTCCATAAACATTGTACTCAAGGGTAGTGGCCAAAAAATCAGTCAGATTTCCATGAAATTTGGCAGGATTATATGTTATGGAGTGCAGATGATCCTTTTGTGTAGAAGAGGTAAGTAGGGTAAAGCATTTTTAAAGTTATAAGGCATTTTAATTTAGTGATATCTATGGGTGTGGTAATGTCATGAAATTTGGCAAATGTACCATGGTACATGCCGATGACAAGGCTTTATGAGATTGGCTAATGGCTGCCTTTACTAAAGTTAAAGGTAGCCATGTTGTTTTAAGTACACTTCGCTTGTGTTCTGGGTTACGGCCATAGATATACGTAAGTATTGGGTTTTATATTTTCCCCTATTTCTTTATTAAAGTAGTAATAGGTAGGGGAAATTATTTAAAGTTTTCTATACATTTCAAAAATATATATGGAGTACAGAGGTACTTAAAAAACATTAAAACAATATATGTTAAAAATGTTAAATACCCTGTACTACAGTATATTTCCCAAATATAGTGTACTGCAGTCTATTTTAAATTTTTTACATATTTAATTCTTTACAAAAATGTCTATGGAGTACCGTGGTAATACCTACAATTTACCACACTGCTTAAAAAAGTTCTTTTTAACAATTACATAAAAAATATCAGAAATACGCTATACTACACTATATTTCACTAATATAGTGTATTACAGTGGAGGGCCTGATTCACAGAACTAACTTACGTCAAAAGCGTAAAGTTAGTACTTTTCGGTATTCACAGAATACACTTACCACAACTAACTTTATGTCCGCTCTCGGGCCGGAGATTCCGGCCCGGTGGTGGAGATTCCGGCCCTGTGGCGGAATTTCCGCCTCCGGGCCGGAATCTCCGCCTCCGGGCCGGAATACCCTCATTTAGGCCGTTTCAATGCTCAAACGGCCTAAATGAGGGTATTCCGGCCTGGAGGCGGAGATTCCGCCCGGAGGCGGAAATTCCGCCACAGGGCCGGAATCTCCGCCACCGGGCCAGAATCTCCGGCCCGAGAGCGGACATAAAGTTAGTTGTGGTAAGTGTATTCTGTGAATACCGAAAAGTACTAACTTTACGTTTTTGACGTAAGTTAGTTCTGTGAATCAGGCCCGTAGTTTTTATTTTTGCATTTTTTTTTATTTTTCTTGTAAATACCGGGGCACGTGGTAGCTACTAACGTGGTTCTTTTAAAGAGTTTTAAAGTGTTTTCAAAATATATTGAAAAATATGAATACATTTCACTACCTATTACCACATTAATACAGTGGCAATAGGTAGGGAACAACAATAAAGCATACTATTTACCTATATCTAAGGCCTTACCCCGGAAGGCAGCCAAAGTGTGCTAAAATCTACATGGCTGCCTTTTACATTTTGTAAAGACAGCCATTAGCCAATAATAAAAATGCCTTGTCATTTGCATGTACCACAAAGGTACCGTGGTCTACCACTGCACAATATATAACTAAGTATTTTGACACTTACAACTTTACCACTAGTTAAACTAGTTACACTTGCTACCAAAAATGACCATTTACACCCCATAATCTATATCCCTGCCACATTACATCTACATCTGTTCACCCACTTTTACGCTACATCTGTTTAAAGTACCATACTCCAGTCTATGCCACGCCACTCCATGCCACTCCACTCTATGCTACTACACTGTAAGCCACTCCACTGTACCCCACTGCACTCCGTGCCACACCACGTCAATCCACTGTACGATATTCCTCTCTACGCCACTCTACTGTATGCTAATCCACTGTACCCCACTCCACACTTCTCCACTCTACACCCCTCTACTCTATGCCCCTCCACTCTACGCCACTCCACTCTACGCTCTTCCACTGTATGCAACTCCACTCTACGCCACTCCACTCTATGCTATCCCTCTCTAAGCCATGCCACTCTACGACACTCCACTGTACGCTATTCCACTGTAGGCCTATACTCTGCACCATACTGCATTATATGCAACTCCTCTGCACGCCACTCCACTCCACGCCGCTATACTATACACTATTCAGCTGTACACCACTCCACTGGACATTATTCCAGTCTATGCCACTCCACTGTACCTCACTCCGCTCCACGCCACTCCACTCTATGCCGCACCACTCTACTGTATGCTATTCCACTCTACACCACTCCGCTGTATGCTATTTCACTCTATACCACTATACTGTACGCCACTGCAGTCTACCCCATTCCACACTCTTCGCTATTCCACTGTATGCAGCTCCACTCTACACCACTCCAGTCTCTGCCACTCCACTCTACCCAACTTCACTCTACGCCACTCCACTTAACGCTATTCCACTGTAGTCAACAACACTGTATGCCACTGAAATCTACACCACTCCACTGTATGGTATCGCACTCTACACAACTCCACTCTATGCCACTTCACTCTACGCTACGCCACTCTATGCTATTTCACTGTACACCACTCCGTTGTACGCTATTCCAATGTACACCACTCCACTCTATGCCACTTCACTTCACTTCACTCCACACCCCTCCACTCTATGCTATTTCACTCTATGCCAATCCACACTACGCCATTCCAGTCAACACCACTCCACTCTATGCTATTCCACTGTATGTAGCTCCACTCTATGCTGTTCCACTCTATGCTAATCCACTCTATGCCACTCCACTGCACCACTCCATTCTACGGCACTCCATGGCACTCCACTCTATGCAGCTTCACTCTGTGCTATTCCAGTGTATGCCACTTCACTCTACTCAACTCCACTCCATGCCACTCCACTGTACTCCGCTCAAACACACTGTATTCCACTCAACAACAGCCTAAGCCCCTCCACTCTACCACACTATACTCCACTCTACAACAATGTACTTCTGTCAATGTGAGTCTACAGCACTCTAGTTTACACTATGCTACTGTATAACACTCTACTCTAGTCTACTACACTCTACGCAACTCCCTCTGTGCCACTCCATCCAACTTTACTATACTCTACTCTAAGAGGCACTACTCCACTGTACTCAACTACTGCACTCTACAGCACTCCACTGTATGCTACTCTATGCCACTCAATTCTGCAACAGTCTATACCACTGCACTCTACCATACTGTACAGCACTCAACTCTACTCCATGCCAGTCCACTCCACTGTATAACACACCACTCCACAAAACTTTACTTCACTGTCTGCTACGCCAGTCCACTCTACTTCACTCAATGTCGCCTTACTCTACAAGACACTATTCCACTCTTTGCTACGCCTCTCCACTGGACTCCACTCCACTGCACAAGACTTTACCTCACTCTATGCCACTGTACAACATTCTACTTGACACTGCACCACTCTTCCACACTCTCCTCCACTCTATGCAACTCCACTCTACAAGACTCTACCACACTCTGTGCCATTACACCACACTGTACTCCACGCTAAGCCCCTACACTGCACTGTACACCCCTCTAATCTACTCTGTGCCCATACTCTCCACTGTACAACACTCTTCCCCACTCTACAACACTTTCCAACCATCTATGACAAACCACACAACTGAACTGCAGAAGACACCACTCCAATGTATGGCAGTTTACTTGACTCAATGCTACGTCTCTCCACTGCACTCCATGCCACTACTGTACAACACGACACTCCACTTTATGACACTTTACTCCACTATATGCTATGCCACTCCACTCTACTACACTCCACTCTAGAACAATATACTGTATGACACTTTCCTCCACTCTACTATCTACCACTCTATTGTAAGCACTCCACTTTATAATATTGCACTCTACGACACTTCACTCTACTGTACGAAGTGCTACTCGACACCACTCCAGTCTACATCACTCAAGTGTATGCGACTCCACTTTATAACATGCTACTCCATTGTACGCCACCCCACTCTACACTATTCCACGCTACTCCACTCTACGGCCTTCCACTATATGACACTCTAATTTATGCCACAGCAGTCTACGCTATTCTACTGTATGCCACTCAGCTCTATGCCACTCAACTCTATACAACTACACTCTACAACACTCTACTATACACTATTCCACTGTACGCTACGGCACCCTACACCACTGTATGCCACTCCACTGAACAGTATTCCACTTTATACCACTTCAACGTACACCACTCCACAGCATTCAAGACTGTGCCACTCTACGCCACTCAGATTTATGCTACTCTACTGTATGCTACTCCACTCTACACCATGCCACTCCACTGTACGTTAATTCACAGTATGCCACTCCACTGTATGTGATTCCACTTTCGCCACTCTAATGTATGCTACTCCACTCTACAATATTTCACTCTACTCCACTTCACTATTCACCGCTCTCTGCCATTCCACTCTACGCCACTCCACTCTATGCCACTCAACCTACGCCACTCCACTCTGCACTATTCCACTCTCTATCACTCGACTGTATGCCACTCCACTATGCACCACCCCACGCCAATGCACGCTATTCCACTGTATGCCACTTCACTCTATGCCACTCTACACCACTCCATTCTACGCTATTCCACTCTATGCCACTCCAATGTACGCCACTCTACTCCACTACACTCTACGACAGACACTGTTTGACACTACCTTGTACGACACTGTCCTGCACTGTACTCCTTAATATTCCATTTAACGATATTCCACTCAATGACAGTACACTCTATGATTAAAAACACTTTTTTATTAAAAAATAAAACCATTAAAATTCAACGGATAAACCAAAGGTTAACACTTAGTTAATGTTAGGAAAGCCTTATTTATTCTTTCTATACAACCACAATCATTAGAAATTCTAAAGTTATAGTTATATCTTAAAATTAACTAAGAAAGGCGCGAGTAATAGTTAATGTAGTGTGGCTAGCGCGTTCACAACACTTTTGAAGAGATGCGTGAGTTGTGCCTCCATAATTTTTAACACACCATTTTGTCATGGAGTCCAAACACATTACAAATATTTATGAGATTTGAACAAAGTGTTTGAACTGCTGTTGCCCTGGCCTAATAATGAATATTTGTCTTTTAAAGAGCCCTCAGGAAAATGTGTCATGCTTTTGTGTCTGATATCATGTAAGAGGTTGTCCAACGTCAGAGCTTTGTATGTAATAGGCAGATTGTTTTGAACAGAAGGGGTGACTTTTGTGATTGCTAGGAAAATGAGAAAAAAAAATCAAAATCAGTTTCCTATCCTGCCTTTTTAGCCGATGCGAACTTCTGTGTGCTTAAGTGCCTTAAAGAATATGGCATGTGATCCAACGGTATTAGACAACTGTTGATTGCTTTAAAACCTCCTCATCAAGTTGTCCCACTCTGGCACGATGGGTCAGGTGGGTGATGCAACAAAAGGGTCTGAATATATCACTGTATGGGGCACATTCTATTTGAGGCACAATATCCACCTTTAAGGCCTTTTCAGGTCGGTACACAATTAGAATATATAATGAAAGCAGAAGACTGGTCAGGGAGTTGTACTTTAAGGCTATTAGGTGTCTTCTAATGTTTTGTGTAAACGTTCAGAAGACGGAGTAATAAGATTGGAGGATAATGTGTGGAATGTCGATGACTGTTTCAATAAAGGAGGAAGCTGAGATAACACACTAAAGCGGATTGGTTGCAACAAAGAAAAGAGGAACAGGAAGTTTGGTTCATGAATGTTATGATCTGAAGGAGTGCTTTCACTGGTTGTAATATGTTGCTTACGTTTACTACATCGCTCATGGGAGCCGTTGTTTGTTCAATTGTATGTTGCCGGAGTTATTTCTTTGCTACCAATGAGAAGTAAGGTTCAGAAAAACAAAGACTTGTTCCCTGTCTTTAATAGAATCCTGACTTCTTTAACATTTTGTAGAAGATCTCTATTATCTGTTGAATGGTGAAATCCTTGTTTGGGGCCACGACTTAGAATTGACTTGAAATATAAGACCGAAACAATTTATAGCGAACTCCTTTTGTTACAATAATTCAATTATTCTGTCTGCAATTTCCCATGAAGCTCAGTTCTACTCAAATATTTTCTGTTTGAATAATCCTTGTTCCTCAATTTCAATTCAACTCAAAAACTTTATTCCGTTGCCGTGCAACCATGAAAGTACAGAATTATCGATAATACATATTACTCCCATAATTCCATCAAAAGACTTAATCATACACCATATTAATTATAATAATCATGTACAAATTTAAAATAGATAAAAGATAAAAACATGAATAAAATATCCTGCCTAAAGTGTTATGTGCATCTAACGCACAGCTTCAGTACATTATTCTGAACACGTGCCCACACAGATGATGTATTATTATTGTGATGAATTGGAACGAGTGAGGAGCTGATTATGAGCACTCGCTCTGCTCCTGGACGGAAACTGTGGCCGCGGTCGTAGTTTGATCGCGACCGGCCGGCTGGGAGTCAAGATGGTGCCAGGGCGGCCGTGACGGAGCTGAGACGGGGCCGCAGAGGAAATGAGAAATGAGGAGCTGAAGCTGAGATTACACATGAGCAGACGCCCCGACGGCCGCGAGGCGAGGGAGCCTCCCCCCCCGTACTAACATCAATCGGCTGGGGTGAGTGAAACGACCTACGCCCCCTAGTCAGTTTCCACCCGAGTGACGGGGGGATCGGGCCTGTCCCGGGTGGGCGCCGGAGTGAAGGCGGGCGCTCTTGGAACCGGTGAGCGCGGCAGACCTCTGGACCCAGCTGCACTTGTGTGCGAGACAGCGGGGGGCAGCTTAGCCCATCAAGAAGGTGCGTGGCAACGGGGGTACCGGGGGTACACCCTCCATGCTGCCTGACTCTAAGATGGCGGGAGCAACACCCCAGCGAGTAGATCTCTTATGAAGTAGCACGGGAGGTGCCAGTTGATGGGGAGGTTTTAAAGAGGAGTCCTCGAGGTCCATAAAGGAAGCAGCGTGGGAGTCAGATGTGAGGAGAATCTGGAGCTGCAATGTGCGCCTGACCCTAAGATGGCCGCCACTGTGGACATTTGACTGGGGAAGCTACCACCTCACGCTAAAGAAGCCCGAAGGTGCACAACAAGGTCTCCAGCGAGAAAGCACTACAAAACATAGACGTCGGCTGGGTTATTCCAAGGGGCTCCCTATTATCAGCGCTCTATACTGGGGGCATAGTGAGACCTGCTTATTCAAAGTATAGGTCAGGCCCAGGCTTGCCCGACTCTAAAATGGCACCCAGATCAAATCTACAACTGTCGCTATGGGGGGCTATAGAGGACTAAAGTCTGATGAGGATCAGGTCTCTAGGCACAACTCCTCTTCAGCTTCACCCCCGCCAGGAGGTTTGAAGACAAGAACGATGGGTTGTCCTACAATCTACCGACCTTGGAATCTGTCCCTTCCACCTCTCCTCTCACCACTTTTGCCCTGGGGGCCAACTGGAGAACCTAGCGGACGGCGCTCCCCAGTAACACCAGGACCGGTGCCTGTCAATGGAACTTTGACGATGCCCCCTGGGCGGATACCATAACTGTTTGTACTTACCTCGGAGCCCGAGCAACCTTGGCCGATGCCCGGTGGAACTGTCCTATGCAGCTATAGAGGAGTTTTGGCTCTGGTTCACCCCCTTGGCCGACACCTACCCAGCCGGACATCTGACATTGTTTTCCTCGTCGCCCCGTTGTGTTTCCTTCCCTCCACCGCATCTCATGTTTTTGTTTTCTCCTTTGTCCTTACTTGAAACCTGTAATTGATGTAACTATGTAACCTGTAACGTTCTTATCCTCATGTAAAGCGCTCTGATACCTCCGGGTCTAGCCAGGGCTATATAAAACTTCGCAAATAAATAAAAATAAAAAAAAATGTACATTAGTTTTAATCGAGGTGCATTGAGTGTCTTGAATGTACAGCAGCCCGTAAGAACAAACTTACATAAAAAAAAGTTTCGTCATCATGAAGTTGCTGCAAACATAACAGTGACTGGTTGCAATGCATCAATTTTTTGTACTTATTAAGAGGCCTTAAAAACATTTAAAAATATTTCTGATAGAAACCATAGAAAAAAATTAAAGTGCAGCATTGACTCTTTAAAAATATTGTTGCATGGGTATACAATCGATTCTAAATTGTCCTGGAAGCCTGCCTGGAAGCAAAGTAAATATTTTATTGTGCAAAATATTAAGGAGCATTCCCACCTTCCCCTCCCAGCACATAAATAGTCGCTGAGAGTGTTGTCATGGTTCACTAACAGATATGTTGAGATGGAAGTTTTTAAAGTTTCAGCACTTAACCTTTTTGCTTGAGCATGAGTTAACAGTGACATTTTAACTTGCTTCCTGCCCATTGTAGCACATGTTTCAGTGTTGGTAAATGCCTGGGGAAGGCCAATAGAATCTAAAGATTGTCTTACAAATGCTAACCATGGGATATAGAAGCCTTTATCACAAGCTAAGCGGTCATTTATTATATCTTTTTTTAATGACGCCCCCTCATTTTTCCAAATTGATAGCCACAAAAACAGATTTGAATGCTGTCATTTAAATAGCTTAGACCCAGCTATTGAAATGTGGGATGGAGAGGAGGAAAGATAAAATCTTTTGACAAAAGCAATTTTCCTCTATTTGAATTACTGAAAAGTCCCTGTTGCCCCAAACTCCGGCCACGTAAGTAGCGATCGGTATACATGGCATGGAATTGATTTGAAGCTTGGAAGTATACGCTCGACCCACGGGGTGGCGGTGACGGCAGGCCAAAGAGCAATCAGACCACCCCAGAGAGCTTAGTTCTCCGCTCAACTAAACTATGTTAGGTACCCATGACCCAGTGGAGCTAAAGACCACCCCCAGATAAGAGAATGTATTAGTGCTAGAGAGGCGGTTTGATCCTACCGAAATACCTGTTAATGGGATGTACTTTTGGCTGCAGGTCATAACAAAAGATTTTGAAAAGTTAGTCACCAAGTCAAGGCTGCCCATGAAATCCACAAATGAATTCCACAAATGAATGTACCAGTCGTCGCAGAGCTCTGGGCATGCGTGCCCATAGAACTGCATCATCTGCATATAATTTAATAGAACTGGGCATGGGGTGCCAAGCACCATTGCAATGGGCAGTGTGCATGTTGTTAAATAAATGCTGAGTTTATTTATATTTAGGATGAACAGTAAAGGCGCAAGTACGCACCCCTGGCGCAACCCACTCCAAGTATGACTCTCCTTTGTGAGTTCCCCACTTTGTCCTAACCTCACCCAGGCCCATGTATTTTTGTGCAAGGATGCCAAGAGATGTACAAGTGACTCCTCCATCCCCACTTCCAATACTATTTGCCATTGCCTTGACCGATTAACACAGTCAACAGCCATGGTAAGATCTATGAATGCTAAATACAAGGGGGTACGTTTTGCCACAGTGTATTTGCCCAGAATTATCACTCAGATTCATGCACTGCTCCTGTGTTCCAATATGTTTACTGAAGCCATATTTGTATGGGTTCAAAATCTTGTTCTCCTCCACCCACTCAATGATATTATTGGATAAAACCCTTCCAAAATTTTTAGCTGGGATATCTATGAGGGAGATTGGAAGGTAACAACTAGGAGAGGATCGATCTCCCTTTTGGGTACAATTGTACCCTGGTAAGGATGCACAATTTAAATTGTTATAGACGTTGGTCAGTAGGGGGGCCTGATTTACATTTTATCAGGTCGATGGGTATACCATCCAGATCAGGTGCTTTTCCCCATTCACTCTGCTGCCAATCTGGAAGGAGCATTTTAGATTGTAAACCTGCAATATTCCAACTCAAAACATTAATTGTTTCCCATTTGTCTCTCCTTGTAGGGCTTGGAGGTTGATTTTGGTGGGGAGATGTCGAAATTACAGGGTCTAACTGAGGGGTTCCAGAGGCCCTTGTTACTTAAATAAGGACCATCTACCCAGGAGAAGTGACTGCTTGAAAAAGTGATTCAGAAGCACATAACCTCTGAAGACGTGGCCAAATGGCTATAACTGCGAGCTTTGGAACTTGGGAGCCAGTTTCACGTCTCAGCTTCGGCACATCTTGTAATTGTGGGCAAGTCACTTAATCTCATTGGGGCAGATTTACAAGCCCCCTGCGCCACCAGTACGTCACTTTTCGTGACGTACTGGTGGCGCAGGGGGCTCCTCGATATTTACAAGGAGAGGAAAAGCCACCATGCGTGACTTTTCCTCTCCTTGTAAATACCGTCCCTTCACACGCAGCACTTTGCGGTGAAGGGGCGTTCCATGGGTGTTGCTGTGGGTGTTCCCACGCAACACCCATGGAACAAGACACATCTCCAGAATTACGAGAAATCGTAACTCTGGAGATGCGTTTGAAGCTACGCCACCCTAGAGGTGGCGTAGCGAGGCGCACCGAGGAGAAATGTTTTCATTTCTCCTCGTTTTTCCTCTTTCAATGCGTGCTGCATTCTGCAGCACGCATTGAAAGAGGAAAAAGCCTGTACTGATTGTTTTTGTGCAGAAAGGTGCCCCTTCCTGCACAGAAACAATCTCCCCATGGCGCAGGCATCCTTGCACCATGGTGCAAGGGTGCCTGCGCCGGCGCTTGGCAGCTGTTTGTGCGCCAGCGCAGGGGAGAGCACAGGAATGCGACATATTCTTGTAAATATGTCGCATTCCTGTGCTCTGAAAGTGCCGCAGCGTGGCGCAGCCAAAGGGCTTGCAGCGCCACGCTGCGGCACTTTCTTGTAGATCTGCCCCATTGTTCTTAAAAAAATGTGTAATGTAATTGGGTTCTCATGTAAAACTCCAATCCCCTTCAGCCAAGTGAGCGCTACAAAAGACTGCAAAAAAATAATAATATTATTAAAGTCACAGTTATATTAACAGAGATGCTTTCATAAGCCCCTGAAGTAGTTTAATATCAGACTGTTGCAACAGTGGCATCTCGGCCTCCTGAACATTTGTGAACTGCATTACATTGCGTGGTTGCGTGATTCTTGGGTCTCAGGAAATGCTGCATGAAGTCTGCAGCTGCGGGTTGTGAGTTTCACTCACCTAGGTTGCCTTCCCTCATGTTTCTCAGCTCCTAGCTGCTGCTCCCCGCTCCTCCAGCTCCAAAATAGCAGTCACCTGCCTGAGGGTTTGTAGTTGCTTTTTAAATCTGCTCCGCAGTTAGACAAATTCCATTTTTTTTCTCCAGTTTCCTTCCCTTTTCCATCATGGCTCTTTCGTCTTTGATTCCTTTCTGGTTTTCCTAATCCTTTGTGTTTCCTGTCATGTGATGTCTGATATCCTTCCCTTTTGCTATTCTTTTTACTATATAAAGGCTTCAGACTGGTTGGAGGGTGCGTCCCAACAAAGCAGTAATCATTCTCTTGTTTCCTCACTCTCTCCACTTAGTGACCCTGACTCCTCCTCGCTCTTGGAAAACTCCTCAATCGGATTCTGGATGTCTAGGTTTCGTCAATCCTTTGAAGTTTTTGTCCAGTAAAGAGGTGTTTTACGCCTTTGGCTGATTCCTTCTGAGAAGGTGGCAGCTTCTCAAGGACACTTTGCCTACCACATATTCCATTGTGTGGTGACATCATGGCTTCTGCAAATAGTCACCTATACATCAGACAGTAGAAGACCCAAACCGGATTGTGGATAAGCGTCCAGACCTGATCACAGTCACAATGTACAGGGAGGATCAATGGCTGTAGCCATTTAACTGTTTGGGGTCATGGCTATGTTCCTAATGTGGGTCAGTCATATGTCATATGAAGGACAGTATTACACTTGTGAAGGATTGGTTGATTTCTCTAAACTGTTTGGAAATACATACAATTAACTGGGCTTATGGATAGAGTGTTTCTATTCCAATATGATTTTTTTAATGAATCAATCAAAATAATAAAGAATTGTAAACATTGAGTCATTTAATTACAGTTTGCACCAATTTTTCTGGATTATCAATCTTCCTCAGTTGTGCAACTGGTGCCATACTTCTAAAGGTGTCCAGACTTGGAGATGTTTGCCTTGTCATTTTGGCAACTCAGGTGCAAGCAGCAAGCACCCCATAAGACAACATTATACTTTGTTATAACAATTGTGTACTATATTTTGTGCACAACTGCATTGTGCATCATTAATATTGCCACTAAACAGCCAGGTCTTAATTGTAGGACATTTTTCTTGCAAACCGCTGCTATCACGGTAATTAGCAGAGCCACTTCTAGTCAGTTCTAGTCAAAGGTACACTGACAGTATTTTAAGATAACTCTTAACAAATGTACATGTTTAGATCTTGTTACTTGTTTATTGCCATTTGTCAAACACTGTACTCCCCTATTACAGAAAAAGCAGTATCATCTTGCTTTGAGTGAAAGACAAACTTTGATCATATTTCACTGCTTTCAAGCCAACCTGTAATATTTCCATCTCCCTTTCCTGTACTGAATCAAACATGACTCCTTGAGAAGCTGTCTGGTTCCGCAGAGAGGCGTGGGTTCATTTTGCTCCGGCAGGTTTCACAGGTCATAAAGTCTGCTCTTGTCCAAATTACCAAAAAGCCCATATGTGGTTGGTTGGCATGGAGGTGTTCGTTATAGGAATTTGCATATTGAAGTGTGGATACACTGGAGAGAAACATTGTAACGGAGTAGTTTTGGCAGTTCGGACACAGGTTGGATAGCTACATATGAGAGGTGCAGAGATTCTGACTTTGTGTCAGAGCATAGCCTTGCTTTAAACTCTGCTTATCTGCCTTAGGGGAAACAATCCATGAGGGGATGTACCATCAGGGGTTTTGCCCCTGGCATCATGGTGTCATGTCCTTTAGGATAGTCCCATCATGTACATACCAATTACATACATTTTGTCCCATCCACAGGACATAACGGTCCTACACAGGTGACCTTTTACCTAGTAGCTTACTTCTGTCTCTCCGACATCAGGCTCCTGGTACCATACCTTAATCCCTGTACCTGACGTACATAAACATGTCCCCAAGCACGGCAGATTTATTCTGTATAAGGGTCACCACTTTTTTCATCCATGGCCAACAGCCAACTGTGCATGATCATGTTTGTTTAGAAAAGGATTAGCAGAGGATTAGTGAATGTTTTCAAAACATATCGATTCTAGAAGAAACCCTGGAGTGACCACTTTAGTATAAAAGACCCTCACTCCCCCTTACAGAAAGAGAGGAGAATTCCTTCCAGGCTGGACCGAGGCTCTGCAGGCTGATCCTTCGACAGGCAGAGATCTGACATCCCTTGCGGGGTGCCATCCTCGACGCAGAGACGGGGTCCTTCATTCAGAACCATCAGGTGAGGGGTTAGCACTTCCCCGGGGGATTCTTGGCTCCATTAGGATCTATCCTGACATTTACATACACATGATTCACCTACATATCTAGGCTAGGTACATTTAGGAAGGCTACGCTTCGTAGGAGTACACCAATGCTATTGTTTTAAATAATCTTCTTTTATTCATCTTATTAGCACTATGGTAGAAATGTATCTGCTATTTACGATATTGGTGCTAGCGATCACATTTGTCTGCTCCTGTCTTTTGATTGTCGCAGCTAATTTGTTTCACACTAGACTGACGCTTGACCAATAAATAATTATTGAAACCGTTCCAATCGCCAGTCTATGTGTACTCTGAGAAAAGTAAGCACGAGTGACTGAGCGAAAGATACCGTATTGTTTCCACGATACCAAAGGAATCAGGGTTGTCATGTTCAGTGGTTGCCAGAAACTATACACACCACTGTAGAATACAGGGGGGTGGTAGTAGCACTGAAGAGCTAACTGGTCTAACGGCTGACTCAACCTGTGAGGGTGTCCATAGTCTATCTGCACACCAAGCCTCAGTTTAGGTCATCCAAAATGCGTAGGTCCTGGGGGGGTCCTAGGAACTACACGACAATGGGATGCCCTGCCAGAACATAGGAAAAATAGGGTGGAAGGACATAAGCTAGACAAGCAAAACTCAATAATATCACCAAACTCCGGGGGCGTGGCCAAGAGCGTCAAGATGGCGGTCGCACTTTAGAAGTGCTCCGGACCCCTCCGTCATCCGCTCTGCAATCCGCCGCCATCGGTGCCTCTTCAACCCCTGCAGTGTGTGCCTTGCTGCACGGGACCCTGGGGCCCCCTTTGGAAGCGGTGTGAGGCGATTCTGAGCGGCGCAGGCTGCCTTTGACGTACGAGCCTGCCGCGCGGCATACCCAAGATGGCGGCCCGCGGTGGTGATCTTCCGATCCTCGCCTAACCTGTGGTCCCGTGTGCGGAGCTGACTGATCTTGACCGGAGGGTGCAGGCCCTGGAGAGCGGCTGGCGCTATCCCGGCCTGATCCTACGAGCCGGCTCTCCTTGGCGACGGCCTGGTCTGCCCGGCCTGAAGCGCTCCGAGCGGCCTAGGAGGGCCGACCTGCTGCGCGCTCCAGACTAGATCGGGCGACGGGAATGTGGAGACGCACCTCTTCCCCTGGTCCCCCAGCGCTTCGCCCTTCTGGAGCCCGCCTGCTGCCCCGCGGGGAGACTGAGCCCGCTCTCCAGCTCCGGTGTGGCAGTTCTGGGAGGCTGCTCCTGAGCACCGGCCGGGTGCTGTGACACTGGCGAGATCGGGAGGAGCTGTTTGAGCGGCGGCGGTGAGGTGTGTGTGATCCCTTGACCTCCTCCGGCCCAATGCATGAGAGCCGGGCCGGAGTCACGGAGGCCTGCGCTAGTCGTAGGCCCCCATCCTGCAAGGGGCCTACACGTGGAAGTGAGGCGAGGCCTGGAGGCCTGAGGACCTAGAGAGGAACTGCTGCAGAGATGAGGAGCGGGGGTGCGTACTGGAGCCGGCCTGCTTCTACGCCTGTCCTTGGCCCTGGGTGGTGGGGATTCGGCCGTCGATCTGGCAGCAGGGGAGACCCGTTCCTTGGCGCGGCTCCCCCCCCGCCCTGGTACGATCTGAGGTCCTGAAATAAGGGGCCCCCCACGCCCTGCTTGGCTGGCCGCGGTGGTCCTGGTCTGGAGCCGCAGAGCGAGGCGCTCCCGACACACGGCGATAACCCCCCCGGCACACTGGTAGGGTGCAGAAGGTGCCTTGGCTGCCATTTCGGGCAGTGATGACCCCCTTTAAGATGGCATCCCCCTCTCGGAGGCAGCTGCGTGTCAGGCGGGAGGGGTTGACCAGACCCCCCTGAAAGGTTTCGGCCACACCATCGGGTGGCGGGGTGCAAGTAGTCCTCTTGTTTCTTCCCTACCCCCTTCCTTGACTCCTGGCTCGCCCATCACCTCAACATCCTGGGGTTGCATTCTCCTCCTTCATCCGCACCGGCCCTGGAGCCCAGTCCCGGCGCCAACCTCGACCCTCCATTGCAACCCAACACGCTTGAGACTCCCACCCGTAGACACGTGTGGGTCCGCTGATGGAAGACATCGGCGCTGGATCGGGTGGCGGGGTGTGGAGCGGCCGGGCCCTTCCCCCCCTCCTCAACCGCTTCCTTCATTCCCCCCTTCTCCCCGCCTGGGCGCCGGGGACTGGACTGAATCTCTCTCCCTGCTGAACGGCAGTCATGGGTAGTGACAAAGCATCCAAAACTCCCGTCACCCAAACTAAAATTGATCGGTTCACCACCACGGACTCCGGGGCGGCTGGAGGGACAGCCGACAGGGAGGCCCCTGCCGCTGCAGACCTATCCACCATCCTCCAGGCTATCCACGCATCGCAATCCTCGGTGGAGAGTAAGATTGCGGAAGTCCGGGTTGATGTGACTCTTATCCGTCAGGATCTCCGCAACGCCACAGCCCGGATTAAAGAAGCTGAATCTCGCATATCCAACGTGGAGGACGACGTTCAGCAGCTCAGGGCCCAGGTTGCTCGGCTCCAGTCTCATACCCAGGAGCTGCATCGGCGGGCTGAAGATGCCGAAAACAGGTCCCGCCGCAATAACCTTCGACTGGTCGGATTTTCGGAGGGCGTGGAGCAGGGTCGGGCGGCGGACTTCGTGGAGCGCTGGCTGCGCTCGTGGATGCCCGAGGGCTCCCTATCCCCATGGTTCACGATCGAACAGGCGCACCGCTCACTTGCTCCTCGACCACCGCCGGGAGCGCCCTCCAGGCCGATCATCATGCGGATCCTCAACTTCAAAGACCGAGACTCTATATTGGCCGAGGCCTGTAAACAACAACATCTTAAGCACGAGGGCCAGACAATCATGGTCTTCCCTGATTACACCCGTGAGGTCCAGGGCCAGCGCCGCTCATTCGGAGAAGTCAAGCAGAAGCTGCGCTCTCTCAACATACAATACAGGCTCCTCTTCCCGGCCCATCTGCGAGTGGTATTTCAGGACAGAACCCTCTTCTTCGACACCCCTGGTGAGGCGTGGACATGGGCGACAGAGGAACGCCCCCTAAGGCCCAGCGCCCCGAATCCGCCTTCTTCGAACAGTGCAGGGGGTGCCCGGCTTGACATGCCAGCTCTCCGACCGAAACGCAACCGCTCCAGTAGGCGCAGGGGCCAGAGGCGCGCCCGTTCAGACTCTCCGTTGGGCCCTTCGCGCCAGCTGACGCCCGAGCTTCTCGCCGGGGCCCCCCCTGCAGGGCGGCGATCTGGTTTCTCGGGCCGCTCCGATCCGGGGATTGCCTCGCCTCCTCCATCGCTGCTGGACCTGCCAGACACGGACCTCTCCCGCAGCCCGACACTTCTTACAGGCCCCGCTTGAGTCCACATGTTTCTTTCGATTGTTACGGGTTCCGTCCCAGGGACTGCACTCTGCCTGGTTACTAACTTTATCTCCCGATGGACACTGATATGAACATCCTAATATGAGGAGGGGTCCTCCACACTTCCCTGTTCCCAAGCATTTTAGTTTAGTTCTCTCTTAGTTATCTACTGTTTGGGCGACAGATGCTTCTGTTCCTGAAGTATAGGGAGTGGGGAGGGGGGGTGGGGGGAGGAGGGGCAGTGGCCCGGTTTGTATTGTTTGTTTTTATTGTTTATTGCACCAGCATTCCTTCTCCGCAACAAGGCAATCGCGCATCACTCACCATTAGGGTAGTACATCCATTACCTCCCGTCACGGCCTCACTACGGCCGCCTCTGCCACCCTCCCCGGCCGTCCGGCACCTTATCCGCCTTCCCCCTGCCTGACAATCATACTGGGGCGGTGCCGCTCCATATAATGTCCTGGAATGTTAATGGCCTGTTAGATAAGGTTAAGCGCGCAGCGGTCTTGCGATATGCCCAGCGTCACGCCATAGACATACTCCTGCTCCAGGAGACCCACCTGATAGGCAACCACTGCCCCTTTCTGGCACAACATGGTTATGGCGGAATCTGGCACTCTGGCTTCAATCGGGGATCGAGAGGGGTAGCTATCCTGGTGCGCCGTGCTCTTCCACTAGTGACGCGCAGAGTGACCCATGACTCTCAGGGCTGCTTTGTCCTCCTGGAGGGGACCCTTGGGGATCGGCCTCTAAATCTACTTGCTGTCTATTCCCCTCCCTCCCTGCTGGCCTCTACACTTAAACGACTCACCTCCCTGATTGCTACCTTGCCCGTGGGGACGACCGTCATTGGGGGCGACTTCAACGCGGTTATGGACCCCGGCCTTGACACCGCTTCGCCCCCTTCTACCACTAGGATCACCCAGTCTGGCCTCCTATCGACATGGGCCACCAATATAGGTCTCGGGGATGCCTGGAGGCTCTGGCACCCGGCAACTCGACACTATACCCATACCTCAGCTTCCCACCACACACACACAAGACTAGACTATGTTTTCTTACCGGCCCAGGATTGCCGGGCAATTCAGGCTATCACCATCCTCCCCAGAGGCCTATCAGATCACTCTCCGGTGGCGTTGCAGATAGGCACTTTTCCTCCATCCTCAAGTCCCGATCTGGCGGCTCAACGCCTGGTTCCTCTAGGACAAAGGATTCAGAGAGCAGGTGGGAGCCGAGCTTCACCTCTACTTTGCCAACAATCAAGGTTCGGTGTCCTCTTCTTGCACCCTGTGGGAGGCCGGAAAGGCCACCATTCGGGGCTTTGCCAAAGGCCAACTCAAACTTAACCGCGCGGCGCACGATTCCCAGCTCACACTTCTGGAGACCCAGGCCACTCAGCTCGAGACTCTACCCCTGGAGGACAGAACCGAGGCTCAGGACAGAAGACTGGCGTTTCTGAGGGACGAGATTAGACAGACCTCTCTGGAGGCTGCCAAGCTGCTATGGAGATCTTCCGTGGCCCGAGTATACGGATGGGGAGATAAAAATGGGAAGCTCCTCCATCGTCTGGCCACTTACCCTATGGCCAACCGTATCATCCCTGAGGTGATCGACTCGGGTGGGGAGGCTCATCGTGCCCCGGCGGCAGTGGCCCAATGCTTCGCCACCTATTACGCCACTCTCTATTCGGCTCGGACCCCTAGTCTCTCACTCTCGGAGCTCCACCGGCGCGAACGGTTTCCCCTCCTGCGCCTTAGTGAGTCTGAGGCAGAGGCGCTTACCTTCCGGTCACCCCTGAGGAGGTTCATGACGCCATATCGTGCATGGCCGCAGGTAAGACACCCGGACCGGACGGGCTCCCCCAGGAGTTTTATGCATCCTACCGGGACACCCTGGTCCCACCTCTCCTGGAGATGTACCGAGAAGCGATAGACCGCAGCTCATTCCGTCCGGAGACGGACTTGGCCACTATTGTGGTGATCCCTAAGTCTCAGCCTCCCTCGAACTGTTGCTCTGGTTACCGTCCCATCTCCCTCATTAATTCAGAGCTTAAAATATTCGCCTCTGTCTTGGCCAACCGCATACGACCACACCTCGCCAAGCTGGTCCACCCTGACCAGTGGGGTTTTATGCCCTTCAGAGTGACCAGACATTGCCTCAGGCGCCTCCACCTCGCTCTAGCGAATCGACACCAGCTGACCCCCTACTTATCTCTTCTTCTTGTGGACTTTGAGAAGGCATTCGATTCGGTAGATTGGAGATATCTAGAGGCAGTGCTGGAGGAAATGGGTTTTGGAATCCCCTTCCGCAACCTGGTTAAGATGCTGTATTGTCAGCCACGGGCTCAGGTTCTAGTCAACGGAGCGCTGTCCCGTCCCTTTCCTATCAGGAGGGGCACGAGGCAGGGGTGCCCCCTCTCGCCACTTCTTTTTGCATTGGCGATGGAGCCCTTTGCTTGTCTTGTCCGTTCTGACCAGTTTCTCACAGGATGGAGATGGCCGGGTCTCGAAGAAAACAAGATCGCGCTCTACGCTGACGACGTGCTGTTATTTTTAGCAGACCCTGCTCGGTCGGGACCCCGATGCCTCCGGGCCTTAGATCTCTTTGAACACACCTCTGGCCTCCGCTTTAACCCGACCAAGTCCGTCCTGGTCCCCCTTCACCTCTCGCCGGAGTGCTTTGATTGGCAGTCGTCGATCCCTCTTCGCCGACAGTCCTTCAAGTACTTGCCGATCTGGGTAGCCCTTCTACCCAACCTCGCCTGGTCACTTAACGTCACCCCGTTGGTGAAACGAGTTCGGGCGGACCTCCTTAAATGGCAAACGCTGCCGCTGAACACTCTGGGCAGAATAGCCTTATTTAAAATGATGATTCTGCCCAGATTCCTGTATTTGCTCCAGAATACGCACCTCTCCTTCTCCAGATCCTGGTTTCGGGAGATAGACAGCCTGGCCATCAAGTTTTTATGGGGAGGGCAGAGGCCCAGGCTGGCCCTCGCCCAATGCCGGATCCCACACTTTTACGGCGGTCTTGGGATGACGAACCTGTATCTGTATTATTTAGCGACTCGGCTCCTCACCGTTCATGATTGGTTTAATGGTGGCTGGTCTGACCCGGCGTAACGCTTGGAGCTACACACCCTGGGTCTGTCCAACATCCAGGGGATGCTATACGGAAACACTGTTTCCCAAACTCTCCCTGAGGTCACACGCGGAGTGTTTTTAGCCTGGCGGGCCGCCTTGCGCCACATACACTGGTCGGATAAATTGACCCAGTATACTCCCTTATGGTGCGGTACCAGACTCCGGGAGGTTGCTAATCTCTCAGGATTCCGACCATGGGATCTCATTGGAATTTCCCTATTGGGGGATATCTGGAGTGGAACCCACTTACGCTCCTTTCAAGATTTGCAGACCCGATACTCCCTTCACTCTTCCCAGTTTTTCCGATACCTGCAGTTACGCCATGCCCTTCGCTCCCATCTCTCAGAGGGCACCTCCTTACCTGAATACAGCCCACCTGAAGCCCAGGTAATGACCGGTAATCTAGGGAAGGGAGGGATCTCCCGCATCTATCGTTCCCTTACAAATAACACCCCCAACTCATTATCTCAACTCCGGGACAAGTGGGAGGGTTGGCTTGGGGCACTGGAAGAAGCTGACTGGAGAGATGCATTGATGGCTCCCAGAACTATTACAGTCTCAGCAAGGCTTCGGCTAGTCCAAATATACTATCTTCACGCTGCTTACCTCACGCCGCTGCGTCTCCACCGCGCGGGGCTCCGGCCCAATGCTTCCTGTCCCCGTTGCTCTCACCCACAAGTGGATTTTTATCACATGGTATGGCTTTGCTCTGCGATCACGAGGTATTGGGAATCAGTAACAAGGGAGCTCACTGAGGTCCTGGGCTGGGAGGTCCCCCTTAGTCCAATGAACGTGCTCTTGGGCATCACCGAGGGGTTGGACGGTACCAGGGCTGAGAAACTCTTCCTCAACACAGCATTGATGGTGGCCAAAAGAGACATAGCAGCTCACTGGATGAACTCAACTACTCCTACAATGGCGCGCTGGCGCAGGGGAGTGGACTGGTGTGCCGCGCAAGAACGGCCCCTATATGCGGCCAGAGGGTGCCCGAAAAAGTTTAGTCGAATGTGGGGCAAATGGGTCGGGGTGGTAGAGGACTAAAAGTTTTTAATATGCAGCCAAGGACTGGGGGTGGAATGTTGATACCTTCTTCATGCTTGTCAGCTTTTGTATGCGGATGTGATGTGTTTTCGTCTCTGCCTTGTCGTGTAAATCGTAACCATAATTGGTGCTGTTATCTTTGTTGCAACCTCATAAAATCAATAAAATTGGTTATCAAAAAAAATATCACCAAACTCCATCCCAGGAAGCCCAGTAACTAAAGGATACAAACAGAGCATATTGCTTCTGATGAGGAGTCTCCTTTGTAGGATGACTAACAAAGCGCTCTATAAACTTCAAGGATGATGTAAATCAGGCATCTGCAATATTTTACAATGCTTTCAATTCATGACTTGAATAAAGACACTACATTGTTGGTTTATATACACATTTCCTGTGTCTAACATAGGATCCTCATATAAGGAGGATGCACTCTAATCATTACCTAGCCTCTCAGCACAAGGTAAAGGTGTTGTGTATGTTCTCTGAAGCATGAATAAGCCAGATCGCTTATGTCTCCTCCAGGCTGGCTGGGACAGCATGGATCATTCACCAGTCTGCTAACTATGAAGAATTATCGAAGGAGCTCGATTGCTGCTCTCCTGAGTAATCACACAAGTATCTCATTACCCTTCCTGCCATGGACTTACCCAGCATGACCTAGACATACCAGATTTGTGGAGGTAATGTCAGGAATAAAGAAGGAGCCACACTGCTACTGCAAAAATGCTAGATTAGAACTTTATGACTACTTGGCCCTCTGCTGGCTCTAACAGAACTGAAAAGAGGTCAACCATAGATAAAGTTTTGTATTCCCACCTCTTATTTCAGGTGCCAAGGCTAAAAGGACCAGTGACCATTACAGATAGGAGGATGGAAATGAGATATGGTCTCAGTTCAGCATTTGGGAGTACCTCTGCACCTTTCACAAATGTTCATTTTGGTTGCTGGCGCAAAGTGATGTGAAGTTTACCTGACTCTAATGGTCAGGTTATCTGTGGTCGAAGAACAAGGCTCATTGGTCTGAGGTATCATGAAAAGACTCTTTTCTTGGGGAAAATGGTTTGTGACCTGTAATTTATCTGCAGCCACAGTAGAGTTTCAGCACCTTTTCTGTGGCCATGCTGCTAACTCCATCAAAGGAAATGACTCAGGGCCTGATTGACAAAGGTAAACTTACACATTTGTATAAGTTTATGATTTTTTGCTACTCACAAACAAATGTTATGTGCACTATCTTTATGCCCATGGAGTCTCCGGACCCGTGGTGGAGACTTCGCACATACAAAAATTGAATAGCCCTATCTTCATTAGGGATTCCCACATCACTACAGTTGGGCACTTAGGACAGAGGTGCAAGCTCATTACCATGCATCAGACTTTTCCATCCCAACAGATGCGCCTCCAAGATCAGAACACCCCAAATCAACTCCTAACCAGGAGAGGTTGGGTAGTCATATCGATAAAACTGGCAGAAAGTCCATTAGCATTCCCATGGCTCAATCTGGCTCTGTGCTCCACCACAAAGTCTAAGCTTTGCAAACAAATAGACCATCTCAACAACTTGAGATTCTCTCACTTCTTAGCCATCAACCATTTCAGTGGCTTATGATCTGTTTGCACCACAAACTTAGAGCCAAACAAATAAGAGCAGAACTTATGCAAGACTGACACTATGGCAAAGGACTCTTTCTCAATAGCCGCCTAGTTCTGTTCTCTAGGTAGTAATCTACAACTAATAAGGGCTATCCACCTTTGTCATCCAGTTGAGATAACACCGCACAACTCCTTTGTCAGAGGCATCCGTCTGTACAATGAAAGGCTGACTAAAGTCAGGTGCTTTCAGTACAGTGCAGGCCATAGTGTCTTCTTCAGTTCCTCAAATGCTTTCTAAAACTCTGCAGTCCATGTCACTTTCCTGGGCTGCTTCTTAGAGGTCAATGTACTCAATGGGGCAACTATACTTCCATAGTTCGCCACAAAGTTCCTGTGATACCTGGAGAGTCTGAAGAAGGCCCTAACTGCAGTGTGGTAGATGGCACTTCCTACTCTAACACAGGCTAAATCTTGGCATCTAACGGGTGAATCTTCCTGTTCCCCACCTCATGCCCAAGGTAGATTAAAGTGGGTGGCTTCCACCTGACACTTATCATCTTGATGGTCAGTTTTGCCTCCTGTATCCTACCCAACACCTGTCCTAGGTGTCTCAGGTGGTCCTGCCATGAATTGCCAAACACCACAATGTCAGCCAGGTAAGCCACACAGAAATCTTCCATCCCTTTGAGAATGTGGTTCACTAGATGCTGAAAAGTGGCAGGAGCATTTTTCAACCAAGAGGGCATCCCCTTAATTTGATACAGCCCCTCTTGCATAGAGAGTGCAGTCTTCTCCTTGGTACCAACGTGATCTGCCAATATCCACAGGTCAGATCCAAGGTGTTCAAGCACCTTGCAGCACCTAATCGATCCACAAGCTCATCCGCTCTTGGAATTGGATGTGCATTGGTTTTGGTTACCTCATTGAGGGCTTGGTAGTCCACACAGAACCTCAAGTCAGTAGACCCTTGCTTTGGTGGCAGAACCACAGGACTAGACCAAGGACTATGGGATATCTCTCTCAATGACCCCTAGATCAAACACATTGGCAGCTTCCGCCTTAATGCCTCCCTTAAGTCAGTCAGACATTCTGCACATCTTGCCCTTCACTGGGAGACTGTCTCTTGTGTCTATGCCATGCACACAGACAGGTGTCAACCATGGAGTCAGTGAAAAGTGGTTGGCACCGGGGTCCCCTAAAAAAGATCCCCAGGAGAGCTCTTGCTACCACCTGTGCAGTCAGTCAAGAATGCTTTATTCGACAACTTAATGTCATAAAAGAAAACATATCATGCAACCATACGTTTCATTAAAACATTTGTAAAAACTCAAAAAAAAATTAAATATCAGCCAGGTAACAAAGGCTTAAAATACATATACGACAATAACAATTTATAAAATACATAGTGCAAAATAGACAAACAATATTAAGTACAAAATAGGCTACTCTTGTGTTATTCCTGCAAATGACCAGAAAATCTAGCCCTAGGATACATACAGTACAAGAACATTTTATAAAGTGCAAAGTGCAAAAAGGAACAAGCTCAAAATAAAATATTCCGCATTTGTAACACTCCTATTGTCAGTCAGGGGACCAAGACCAGCTAAATTTACAGTACCGAGCTTTCTATAAAGTGCAAAGTGCAATAAAGCGGACTCAATCAGATAAAATAATCCTCTTTTTAGTGGGCCTCTAGATAAAAACATATAAAAGGTATAATAACAATTTAAAAGACCAAATTTTTCCTGCGCCTAATGGCTCCCGTTAGAAAACTTGCAACCCCAAAACAGACCATGGGGAAGCTAACATCTGGAGATATAATAGGGCTGGCCTAGCTTGTACAAAGTGACAATCTCTGAGTAGTGGTAATATAAATTTCTTGCGTAAAGAAACATAATAGTCACAGAAAAAAATAAAATGAAGGGTATCTTGTTCAGAGAAATTATCACAAGGACAGGGTTCTAAGGTGCCAGGTTTAAAAAGCCCTGAGGAACGACAGAAACCAGGGAGCCATTTGCAAACAAAATCTTATTAAAACAAAACGATGGAAGGGTTACCAACAATTAATAAATAAGGTTGGACTTGGTTTTGCATCAATAAAGAAGCATGGCGTCTTACCGTCGGTTTTAGCAACTCCTTTTCTTCCCTTAATCCCTGGCACTTTATCAAAAACTGATATTTAATATTTCTAATTTTAATTTTGTCCATGGGTTTGGGGCTTATAAATAAATCAGGGCAACCTAGCCAGCTTGTCAGTTCCCTTAAATACTTTAACCAGGGGATATGTTCAGCTCTATCTAGCGCTACACAATCAGTTATTATTGTTTGGTTTAAATTTGTGATGGGACTTGCCCAAACTCTAAGCCAGCGCATTAATGGAGCCACTGCGATATAATCTGATATATAACCCACCCCTAGTTCTTCATATATTATATATGCAGGGGTGGATTGCGGAACTGCCCGAATCTTACGTAGGAACTTGTCTTCCTCGAGCTGAATATCCTTTCCTTCTTTGTATCCCCAAAGGTCACTACCGTAGGTTGCCATGGGGATGCATTTTTCCTTATATATCTTCAGCAAGGCCGGAATGGGTTTTGACCCCAATCTTTTTGCAAAATTTAGTGTTGCCCCTGTAGCTCTGGCAAGAGTGTTCTTTTTGCGAAAGTTGTGGACACCATGAAGCACGCTCATCGAAAAGTACCCCCAAATAAGGGAAAGTTGGAACCTTCGTTAGTTCTGTCCCTTTGCAGTAAAATGTAAACTTTTTTTTGAGACTTGCCAGGGCCAATAGACATTGTATGCGATTTCTTAAAATTTGTCGAAAGATCTAGAGAGTCCATAAAAACTATAAAAGCATCTAAAAGTGATTGGAGTCCCACCGCTGTTCTAGCTAGTATGACTGTGTCGTCCGCATATAAAAGTGCGGGGATCATCTTATCACCAAATCTCGGGATGTCTTTGCAACTTACTATTAAAGAATCTCCCAAATTATTTATATATAGTATAAATAAGAGGGGGGCCAGGATGCAACCTTGGCGTACCCCTCTTTTGACATCTCAGGCGGTTGTCAGATCCCCGTTACTATTATATCTGACGGCCGCTGTGTTATTCTGTGCAGTCATGTTCCTCAGAGGTACATCTTCCGGGTACATGGTTGCATTATCCACCACAAACAAGATATACTTGTTGCCTGACTGGGGGGGAGGGATTGAATGGACCAACTATGTCTAATCCCACCTGTTCAAATAGAATATCTACAACTGGTAGAGGCACTCGCTCCTGTCTTACCGCTCATCTGGCAAGCAGGACAGGTTCTACAGAACCTCTCTGTGTCTTTTGACTTCCCTGGCCATTAGGACCTATCAAGGGTTTTTCTAAGTGTCCAGCTAAAAGCAACTGGAAGTTCCTGTGCACTATTGGAACCACTAGCCTCTTGCTAGTTGCTGGCTTAGGATTTACCGGCTCACTATAAAGTAGACCATGCTCCCAGCCAGCATAGTGTTTTCTGACCACCTTTGCTGACCTGTTCCTGGGCTTTCTTCTGAAGTGCCTGAAGCATAGGTCAAGCCCCCTGTGACTTGCGTAAATCTTACCTTGTGGGGCCCCCAAATGCTAGCAAGTCCTGCAACTCTAGAAGCGCCCTAGACTCCAGCAACTGGTCCTCTTCAGGAGCCTCATCCTCTCCTCCCTCAGGAGAAGAAGTGATGACCTCCAAGGCCATTGCCTTACAGGAGTCTGCCCTTTCCTGCAAACTACTTTGTCCTGGTCCCCTCTAATCAGACGTGATCTCAGCCCCACTCTGAGATTGATGCCTGTGCACTGGTCAACACAGTAGATGCATTCCAAGCCATAAAGTCTTCCGGTTCTGGTACCAAGCAAGGGGCAATCAAATGATTGCCAAAGAGACATCCATCACCTTGCTTTTCCCTTAACCTAACATCAATCATGGCTGCCTTGCCATTGAGCTCAATCTCAACCATGGTAAGCAGATACTCCATGCCCTCACCACTGGCTACCAAACCTGTATCCTAGTTTCCAGAGAATATATCCTCCGGCTTAATGTACTTCCTCTCATCTATAGTGCGGAAGGCTCCAGTATCCCTTATTGTAGGCACTTTCCTCCCATTGATACTAACTTCCTGCAAAAATTCCATTGTGTTAGGATGAATGTGCTTCAGAGCATCAGGGTTCCCTCTTCCAAATGGCCATTGCTACTAGGTTGAGTGCCCCCTCTGGGCCCTTCTCCCATGTGTAACATACTGGCTACCACGGGTGTTGCTGGGTGAGGATGTTTTGCCTGGCACCTAGTGTCACTTGAAGCAAGTCACCACCATGGCGTTGGAAGAACGTCCCTGTCCTCCATTTTCATGATGCTCCTTCCCGGACACACCATTCCCAATCCCATGTTTGCTGTACCTCTCTTGAGTCCCATGAGAATTATCCTGACTCTCACCCTCAAGTTTAGAACTAGTCTGTGGAGAGTTCTTCTCTTTCTTTGGCTTATAGACATGCTGCTCTAGCCCTTTGTGAACCAAAATTAGCTAACCACTTGTCAGCTAGCACTGCCAGATTCTCTGGATCCCTCTCTGACAAATAAGACAGGTATTGGCGAAGTGGGGTAGAGCACTCCTCCTTAAGTCACTCTGTCACTGTCTGCTGGTTAAGGGACTGAAAGTCCTTGGCCTCCGTCCCTCTTACCAACTAATTTCTATTAGGCAATACACCATGAATTCAAGTTTCAAATGGAACACCATTTGCTCTCTCGCAGTCACGTAATATCTGAAGGCATTGAGCTGGCTTCAGCCAAAACCACCTAATCAGAGCTTCATTCTTCCGCTCATCGACGATTTGGTCTGCCACAGACATCCACCCAATATTGGTTGTCCCATTCAATGGCATGCACCCAATTAATACAGCTGCCTCAGATACCTCGTTTAATGCCTGTGCCTTAGAAATGACTTCAAACCTCACAATCCATTCCAAAGTGTCCTCACCTTACACATACTCATGCACAAGATCTTTTGGAACCTTGGTCACAACCCGGCCTAAAGTGGATGAAGAGTTACTTATCCCACATGAAGTTGTCATCCTAAGTTTCTCTCTCTCAAGGGCTATCTTTCCCTCTCCAGCCCTCTTTACTTTTCCTTCTGTTTCTCCTTCCACTGTCTACAATTTTTCCCCTCTTTCTCTCCGTTTCTGCTCCCTGTCTCACAAATTCTCTTCCCGGGGCCATTCCTCCTGTCTCTCCCATCTCTTTTCCTCTTGTTCCTAGTGAGCTAGTCTTGGATTATCCCTCTCGAACTCTGGCTTTCTCATCTAATCTTCCTTAACCTTAGGTTTCTGAAGTGCCAACTGCAAGGTCAGGGTCTCTGCTATTTTCAACCCATCCAAGGAATTTACTCCTGGAAATGGTGACAGTGGTACGTTAGAAATTCTATATGGTGCACACACCTGAGGTATTCTAAAAACTAAAGGTGGTGAGTGTCTTGGTGAAACTCAGGAAAATGCATTAGGGACACACTCATCACGTGTCTTGGATAGATCTGTGCTAAGGGGATTCTAGAGCCTAAATCAACAGCTCTCTCTTCCTGGGTTCCTACCATTGTTCCCTCCCATAGTCAAATACAGCCTTTTCCCTTTCATCCTTGTATCTCAAACTGGTCCCTAATGAAATTATCAAGGATCTCTCTATCCCTACTCCTGGGAATCCTCCACCCTCTGTCCCTACATAAATCCTTCATCTACTCTATAGATATGGTGCTTGAGGTCAATTCCCAACCCAGTGTTTTCCACTGTCTATGTATGTCGTCTTTGTGCATAGAATAAACTGGACTTATTGTACTAGTGACGCAATTTGGAAATGGCCAATGCGACACCTGTGTCCAGGCTTCTAAATGTTAGGTGACCCACCTCCTGCCACCAATTGACAGAACCCCTTACAGAGGGCCACGGAGCAAGGAGGGGTTACTGGGCCCAACCGTGGGGGTGGAGTCATTTTACTCCTGATGTCCCGGGGCCTAACTTACTATGGATTCTGAGTAACTGGGCCAAGCACCCCTTCTACACTTGACTCTCAGGGTGTGTGTGGTCCGAGCAGTCCAAGATTCCGTCAGGGTAGAGGCGTGGATACAGGGGAGTGAACACAGGGTCACAACTCAAAAATGCACCCAGCAGCAGCAATAAATCACTGTTCAGCCAAATACTTATATAAAAAAAGAGAAGTATTTTATTTTCTACCACTACCAACACAAAGGAGAAATATGACATTCACAAACAATAACACAGCCCCCCCTTAAGGTCGAAACTCTAGTGTTTCTTTGGGGATTCCCTGTCCCACTCCCTTCTTGTGTTAGCAATAGTGATTGTTCCCCCTTCGCTATTGGTAACATCCGGGGTATGTCCCACCAGGTGTCTGAGTATCAAGAGTTCCCCTTGACTCTAATTTAAAATCAGTAGTTCTACAGCGCTCACTAGCAGCAAGTTCCCTGGCGCCGACAGGCCTGAAACCATTCTTACTCGCACTGACAGGTGTGGAGTCTGAAGGTCCTGAGCATGCCCCTTCCCTAGGCGCCCGAAGCAACCGCAGCTGAGTTAAGGTGAGTCGGCCACTCGTGGCCCAGGTGGCCACACTCAGTGGTTGCAGAGTCCCTCACTCGCAGTGGCGCACCAGAAGAAGCCAGAGGTTCTCTGTGGCTGCACCTCCGGGGTAAGGGTCCAGTTCGTCTCCCATTGGGGATGGTTCTAATGATGCTGTTGCGGGTCTCTCGCCTGTGTGATGTTGTGCTGGTGCTCCCTGTGCGTCTTCACTTCACCAGCGGGGGGAGGGGTGCAGAACAAGTCACAGTTCCTGATGTTCCTGGTGACTCTCTCCATTATACAGGGTCACCGTATCTCAGTACATGGGCTCCTGCCTGATCAGCATGGTGAAGTCTCGGTGGCAGCCCCTTCTGATATACAGGGTCAGGGGCCACTATCGCACAAATCTTTTTCATGACGGCCCATCCTGACAAACGGGGTCCCCGACTCAGCACTACGCATGAACTCCGGTTCGATCGGCGCAGCACTTGGCTCACCTCATGCCGGATCTTCCCTGGCATATGGGTGCCGCTGACTCTGTCCTGTACACTGGCAAAAACCCGATCAATGCAGCAGCCGTTTCCTCACACATCGCAGAGGGAGTCCACTCGACAGAGCTCCCCATTGGACTTCGCTCCCTTCAATGTTCTCCTCTTTCTTACAGGTCTAACTTGTCTTGGCAAGTAGGAAGGTGCTGGTGCTCCAGGCTCCAGGGCAGGTGGTCTTGGATCCCCTGGGTGATGTTCCCTCTCCCAGCAGGGAGACTAGCAGGCCTTGACCCCCTTCCTGGTCACAGGCAGATGTCTCGCCGAGCTTCCCCTCCTCACACAGCCCGTCTGGTTGCTTGGCAGATGGCCATTTTTAGGGGCTCAAACTCTCTTTCTTATAGTCTATTTTAAGACACCAAATGTGATTTAGAGTCTGAGTCTTTGAAGTTTTTATGTTTGGGATATGCGTCTTTCGATGTTTCCACTCCGCTGTTCTCTCTTCCTCTTTAAAAGCAGTCTATCAAAGCAGGAGCAATTACAAAGCTGATAGTCCCACAACACTGGCCATCGGAGTGACTAGATTCTACACCTGGATGTCAGCCACAGTGATATGTGCATCAAAAGGTTAGCCTAGGTCTTGAAGAGTATTTTTGACGTACTTAATCCATGGGATAGCTAGCATGTCATACTGTTTCAGGAAATCTTCCACAATTTCCAGAGTAAAACTTAGCTCAGGGGTGGACCAAATTTTAACCCATAGCAAGATGGGTGCCAGGCCCACCCTGTCTTCTAAGAAATTTAGACCCATTTGGTAGTGAGTTATAAAGCTCGATGTAGTTCTGGGGAGTCCTAAAAGCCTGGTTAAAAACTTATTTTCTACTGCCTGAATGGACTTTGCCGGCATGTACCCCCACATTTCAGCACCGTATGTGCCCACAGACAAACATTTGCTTTTATATAACATGCTCAGTTCTTTGGGAGGTTTATGTCCCAAGTTTTTCGCAAATCTAAATAGGGATTCGCATACCGCGTCCATCAAGGGGGATTTTTGGATGATTAGACAGTCCCATCTCAGGTTGGCACTAAATAAGATACCCAGACAGCTAAAACTCATAGTTTTCAAAATGGGTATATTTCCACACAAAAAATTCTTTGAGTGGGTGGTCTTTGGTCCACATATTAAGATGTAAGATTTGTGGTGTTATTAACCTTAAGATTCAGCACCTGCATAAAACTATAAAACCCATCTAAAAGTGCTTGCAGGCCATTTGCAGTGCGAGCTAAAAGGACAGCATCGTTCGCGTATAGTAGCACAAGGACTAAACATGAACCAATTTTCAGGACGTTAGGAGTGCAACTAGTTAAAAAGGAATAGAGGGCAAACACAACGCCTTTACTGCACCAGAAGCCAATGTAAGGTAGGAAGGAGATGTCGGACCGGCAGCATGTTGCCACCACAGCACATGGTAAGTGCATGGTCTGGTTTATAAGGCTTGCTGAAATTTCAAGTGGTCAGGCTGAGTTTGCAAGTATGGTATTATACTGCTCTAATATAAGTGGCTGACTGGCCTGAAAAGGATCTTTATTCAAGACAAACTTTCTTGAAAAATGGGATTGCCACAAATAAAGACCCTTTGACATGAAAACCACAAACAGTATTTCTGAGCTCCATTGTCTACAAAGGAAGATTTACCCTGCTACAGTGCTTTGTATACTAGACATAAAGATATATAAATAATAGATCGAACTGAAAGTAAACCAACAGAGGGCAGTCAACGTTGAAGCTCATTAAGGCCTCATAATCATTAAGCAAAACCAAAGGGGATGATGGACTGAGTGTTGAACATTGCAAGCACTCACCCCCAGTCAACTGATCTGGGTTTAATCCATCATCATTCTTTAGCTCACTCCGCCACCCCAGTTCAGACATGGCCGTATGCAAATCAGTCTGACCCTGTGCCTCATGGGAACAGTCCAGCCCGAACTGCCAAGCCATGTCTTCCGTGGACCGGAAACAAGCATCCTGGGACCGGTTTCTGGCTTACAGCCGTCATCAGCCAGGCTATCTTGAATCCAGTGGCAAAGTGAGCAAGGGACCCACGTCTGGGCATACGCTGCCAACTTAGGGCGAACATAGCAAAACCAAAGGGGATGATGGACGGAGTGTTGAACATTGCAAGCACTCACCCCCTGTCAACTGATCTGGGTTTAATCCATCATCATTCTTTAGCTCACTCCGCCAGCCCAGTTCAGACATGGCCATATGCAAATCAGTCTGACCCTGTGCCTCATGGGAACAGTCCAGCCCGAACTGCCAAGCCATGTCTTCCCTGGACTGGAAACAAGCATCCTGGGACCGGTTTCTGGCTTACAGCCGTCATCAGCCAGGCTATCTTGAATCCAGTGGCAAAGTGAGCAAGGGACCCACGTCTGGGCATACCCTGCCAACTTAGGGTGAACATAGCAAAACCAAAGGGGATGATGGACGGAGTGTTGAACATTGCAAGCACTCACCCCCAGTCAACTGATCTGGGTTTAATCCATCATCATTCTTTAGCTCACTCCGCCACCCCACTTCAGACATGGCCATATGCAAATCAGTCTGACCCTGTGCCTCATGGGAATAGTCCAGCCCGAACTACCAAGCCATGTCTTCCCTGGACCGGAAACAAGCATCCTGGGGCCAGTTTCTGGCTTACAGCCATCATCAGCCAGGCTATCTTGAATCCAGTGGCAAAGTGAGCAAGGGACCCACGTCTGGGCATACCCTGCCAACTTAGGGCGAACATAGCAAAACCAAAGGGGATGATGGATAGAGTGTTGAACATTGCAAGCACTCACCCCCAGTCAACTGATCTGGGTTTAATCCATCATCATTCTTTAGCTCACTCCGCCACCCCAGTTCAAACATGGCCATATGCAAATCAGTCTGACCCTGTGCCTCATGGGAACAGCCCAGCCCGAACTGCCAATCCATGTCTTCCCTGGACCGAAAACAAGCATCCTGAGACCGGTTTCTGGCTTACAGCCGTCATCACCCAGGCTATCTTGAATCCAGTGGCAAAGTGAGCAAGGGACCCACGTCTGGGCATACCCTGCCAACTTAGGGCGAACATAGCAAAACCAAAGGGGATGATGGACGGAGTGTTGAACATTGCAAGCACTCACCCCCAGTCAACTGATCTGGGTTTAATCCATCATCATTCTTTAGCTCACTCGCCACCCCAGTTCAGACATGGCCATATGCAAATCAGTCTGACCCTGTGCCTCATAGGAACAGTCCAGCCCGAACTGCCAAGCCATGTCTTCCCTGGACCAGAAACAAGCATCCTGGGACCGGTTTCTGGCTTACAGCCATCATCAGCCAGGCTATCTTGAATCCAGTGGCAAAGTGAGCAAGGGATCCACGTCTGGGCATACCCTGCCAACTTAGGGCGAACATAGCAAAACCAAAGGGGATGATGGACAGAGTGTTGAACATTGCAAACACTCACCCCCAGTCAACTGATCTGGGTTTAATCCATCATCATTCTTTAACTCACTCCGCAACCCCAGTTCAGACATGGCCATATGCAAATCAGTCTGACCTTGTGCCTCATGGGAACAGTTCAGCCCGAACTGCCAAGCCATGTCTTTGCTGGACCGGAAACAAGCATCCTGGGACCAGTTTCTGACTTACAGCCGTCATCAGCCAGGCTATCTTGAATCCAGTGGCAATGTGAGCAAGGGACCCACGTCTGGGCATACCCTGCCGACTTAGGGCAAACATAGCAAAACCAAAGGGGATGATGGACGGAGTGTTGAACATTGCAAGCACTCACCCCCAGTCAACTGATCTGGGTTTAATCCATCATCATTCTTTAGCTCACTCCGCCACCCCAGTTCAGACATGGCCATATGCAAATCAGTCTGACCCTGTGCCTCATGGGAACAGTCCAGCCCGAACTGCCAAGCCATGTCTTCCCTGGACCGGAAACAAGCATCCTGGGACCGGTTTCTGGCTTACATTAAGGCCTAAGGTGGCAGTGAAGTAAAGGGAGATATTTGTATTGGAGCTCCAGGGATAATATGTGGCTATGCAATAACACTATATTGTTATATACAAACCTATCGATGATTACAGCTATCAAGAAAATATTCTAGATTTGTATGATAACATTAATAAGGAAATTAATTATACAAATGGGCAAGAGACCGTGTCAATAAAAATGCTTGTACATCCTTGTGACATCGTTGTGTGCACAAGACTTACTATTGCCTTTATGTTGATACTCTATTGAAAGTGAAGATTGGAGATTATTATCCACATAACATTTCTATCACAATAACCTCCTGTTCACACCTCATGCCATCAACAATTCTAATTTTCAAAAACTGGAATTTGGTACAATACTTCTTGTTAATAAGGGTGGAAAAATGTGAAATATGATCACAGGCAGGTAACGGCAAGCACCTTTTCAAGTGGAGGAGAAACTGCATTTATGTGGAGAAGTGGCAAAAGAACCATTGCCTCCTGTTACAGTAGCCTGACTGTTGTACCACCTACAGCAAACACCAATTGTGAGGAAAAGGATAGGTTCACCAATTTGCTGATGTATTTTGGACCAATGGCTTGAGTTAAGGAACTGTATATGGTACACGACAGGGTTAATAAACTACTTATGTAATTATGTACAGATAAATGTTTTCAATATGAAACAATCATTTTGTAAAGAGTCTTATTTATGCTGTATGTTACATTTTTTCTTACAAAAATTAGTTTTTTTAATAAGATTTGTTTATATTTCTATAAATATAAAAAATGAAATTCACATCACAGGCCAAGAATCCTGAGAGCATCAGCTGCAAAAGAAGAACTGTTACTGAAGAAACTGAGCAAGAGTCGGTTCAAAAAAAATAAAACTGCCTCTAATTGTCATCTTCATTTATTAAAAATTAGTTGTTAAGAGAAGACTGCATTCAAAATTTGAATTAGTTCCTTCACTGGGGCCAGCACAGGCCAGCAGATTGGTAATGCTCTCAACAACTAAGGGGTATATTCACAAGAACATGTGATAACTACCGCAAGAGTAGCGTAACGCAACTTTCAATATCGCAGCCTAGCGCGGGAAAATAACCCTGTGTCAACGTGGAATTCACAACAAGGCGGTAGCATGCGATAGTCACCAGATAACGTGTCAAATGTCATCGTGAAAATCAACGCCACGCCGAAAAAATGCAAAACGCAAAAAAACATGCGATGAGGCCAATCGCGGTACAGAAATCAGCGAACACCAGCCACAGGCCTGCAAATCCCACGCGTCCGGCAGGAAAAAGCACCATAAAAGAAAGGAAAAAAAAGCCCAAAAACAATTCAAACCGCGTAGCAACATGGATGCACCCGGACCGAGTGCAGAGGACAAGCCGAACACCACAAGCCCCACGGAGGACCAGCCAGGAACCACGCGTTCGGGGAAGGGCAAGGACAAGAGGAAGAGGAAGACGGGGTTCAGTCCGCAGGAAGACCGGATCATCGTCACGGAGGTGACCAAACACCATCAACAACTGTTCGGCACCTCCACTGCGGCACTGGCAACCCAAACCGAAATATGGTAGGCCATCGTTACCAACGTCAATGCAGTCGGAGTGTCGAGGAGGTCACTGGAGGAGGTCAAGAGGCGCTGGCATGATCTGAAATGGCAGACCAAACATAAGCTCGCCGCCAACAGGGAGGCAGCAACGGCGACTGGAGGTGGGAGTCCTGCGACACAGGAGGAGCTGGATGAGCTGGAGCAAATGGTGGCCACAGTCAGCAGTGAGAGGACGGTGGCAGGATTGGGGGGCCTGGACACAGCACGATACGACCTGACCCACCAGCAACAGGGTGAGTAACGACTAGGCACGGGGGGACGGGGGGAGATGGGCACAATGGCACACATGCACAATTACGTGTAGCACACAGCACACCCACAATGACCGTGGAACATGTCCCTGATTGCCTTGGCACACTGCAGCACACATAGAAACGTCAAGTAGGCCCCCATCCACAATGTGCACAGAGGGCCCCCCCTATCACCAATATCACAACCGACCCATGTACATGTGCTGAATCCAGCAAAGCAGTTGCTCTGTGACCCACACTGACTATGCAAGTAACACTGCATGTCTGATAGCATGGCAGCAGCCAAAAAAAAATGACATGGCCCATGAATCGACATGGAGGTAGCCCAGTGCGGATCACATCCGTAAAGGAGCAGGTCACACTCCAACATGTCCACGTGCACCCACAACCCATGCCGTACAATACACGCAGCAGACGAACAATGCACCAGGCCACAAAATCTGTCCGAGAGCACATATGACCCAAGTCAAAAGCAAATGAGGCCCCGAAAAGCACACAATTCAAAGGCACCCCGCCTCAAAGGGAGAAGGCTACACGAAATCAGAGCTGCAGGGGCAACTCCCCCACATGCAGCACACACACATAGCAATCACAGGACATCCGCAATGACGACAATGTGCAACACCAGCACCACAGGACAGAGCTCACAACAGGTTCCGCTCGTGCGTAGTAACTGTCCACTCACATCTGGCATTGCCTGACACTGTGTGATGATAATGAACGGGTACTACCACACATCCGTCATGTATTCGGAAAACACACTGACTGCCATCAAATAGCCAGCTCCCCCAAAACAGTCACAATGTACATTGGCATGCAGTCTGAATGTAAACATCTGCAAATCAACAACATACATGTGAAACTCTGTTAACCTGCATCTCCCCTTAACATTTCAGAGGGACAATCAACACTTACTGCAGAGCAGACCACAAACCCCATCATTGATGATGTAGAGGACAACCTGCACATATGTCAAGATACCCTCCAACGGATACTGGACAGCCTCTGCACCCCACCCCCACCCACAGGAGCAGGGCAGGCCAGCTGCCTCGAGGTGACCCCACCACCTGCACAGACTACACAGCAGGAAACACACACTACAACGGCTGTCTCCCAGGACCCCCCGACCAATACATGGAGTACATACAACGTGTGTGGTCTTCCCAGGTGGAGTTGGCTGAACAGCTGCGGGTGGGTTTCGAGCTCATGGCAGCCAAACTCGATGCCATACGTGGGTGTCTGAGTCCCATCAGTGACCACGTACAGTCCCTATCGGACACCCCCGGTACGCACCATGCTCCGCCACAGACCTTGGCTGACCTCGCTGGTGCCATGAATCGTACACAAGAACTGTGTGGGCAGACAGGCACCAGCCATGACAGCACAGAGTTGGCACAGATGCGGAGGTCAGTGGAGACCATGGAGCAGATGCAGGCTGGAAGGATGTCTGCCACGGATGGTCACCAGCGAGTAGTAGCTGGGAACTTCAATGCCCTGCAGTACTTCATCTTGCCATTGCTGCCACTGAGCCGTCCCCAGATGACTGCAGCGGGAACATCGACACACACAGCTCCGACCCCTGATGTGTCCGTGGCACGCAGTGATGCAGCCATCACCCCACCACACACACCGGACACAGAACCCGTATCAGGGGAGTAAGAAGGGGATGGGAACTACTGTGTGAGGAAGGAGGCAGTAGCATCCATCACTGCCATATGGCCTGTCCCTGCCTGGTATGTCCTATGCATCATGGCCTGGGAAACACCTCCTACTGACCCCCGGAACACTCTGCGACATTCACCCGGACCCCGACACGGACTGCCATTTCTTCACCGCTGGCCAATTACACAGCTATCCTGCTGCGGACTGCACTCTCCCTCTTCCCAATCACTGTGCAATCCCAAAAGGACTCTGGTTGGCCCACCACTGGGCTTCCATGTGATGTGGGCTTGGATGGCCATGTACAGCACCAGCTCCGTCAATCACCTGAATGTGAATAAAACATTCTAAATCACACAGATGTGTCATCACTATGTTCACTCACGTATGGAAGTATGGCTGGATGTGGGGACGATGATTGCACATGAAGGTATACCCTGGTAACTGACATCTATGCGCATGTGTATCCCTGAGACACATCGCCAATTGGAATCTGTGAAGGTGAGTACTAGCTGTGTCCCCATTGCACATCAACAACAATAACACAACCCCCCAACGTAGGCACACGTCCATGTGTTGAATAGGGCTGTGTGTAGGACTGACCCAAACGAAAGCAGGCCAGGAGTGGTGTCCTACACCACATGTGACAACAGAACTTCACGTCGCATACCTACTCACACACATCTGTGTGGACACATTCTGTAGTGAGATATGACATTGCTCCACATGATCAGTGGTTGGACAACATACTCACATTGCTGACGTCACGTAAGTGCACATGTCGTTCAGCACATATCCAAAAACAATGTCTGGCTCACAGAGGTGGAGCTTGCCAAAGGGACACATCCACATTGCACATGAGTCAGTCAGTTCCTCCCTGTGTAGGGACGATGCTCATTGTGGCACACGAGTGGACAATCTAAACAACACACCTCACAGTTAGACACCAGTGGAGTGGCATAGACTTTATTGGCATGTGCGTGTCAGTACGGACGAGGCAACGGCCACAGCAGGCAGGGACATGCTTAAGACACTTACACGCAGCATGGGTACATGTCGAGGTTCAGAAAATGTCGGGGCTAAAATGGACAACATTCATCACGGATGGCAACGCTCACAGCCCACCTTGCCTTGCTGGATGAGTCATGTGTTGTTTGGCGTCTGCCCATTGCCCCGTGTGAGGGGGCACGACTCACTGCACATGGGATCTGCATAGTGCTCTGCCTCCGGAGTGCGCCGATTGTCTGCTCTGCTGACAGTGATCAGGTTTGAGGGTCCGACAGGTTCACATGTCGTGCTACATTGCCATGTGTGTGCTCTCCCCCAGCAGTGTGTCTGAATTGGCAACGTTGCCAAACGACGTTGTGTTGCTCCGACCATGGACCTGCGTCACCTTGCACAGGTGTGTGTACACACGCGTTGATCCACGCACATGCATCCAGAGCCCGAACGAAGGCAGACGTGTCCTCTGTTGTGGTGGGATATGTGAGCAATCCCAACGATGCAACAAGTTGTTGGGCCATGTGCTGTGGGTGGCAATCGGATGTGGCTGCAGGAACGTAGTTACTCGTCCATGAATGCCCATGCAGCTTCATGTGCAATGTGTTCCAATAGTACGTCGTTGTCGTGTTCAAGGAACACCAGGGTGAGCCAATCCATTAGGTGGTCCGGGCAGGTGTGCTCAGCCCACGCCGTCTCACCGATCCGCAACACAGCCCAATAGGGAGCGCCTCGATGTGGTCACTGCACACGAGAAATTGTGCAATCTCCCATGCACAACTACCAATCCATACGCAGTATGTCAAGGCATCCCATGCACGGCTGTCTCGGTTACACTCATGTTCGTGATCCAACAGGGGGCGCAGACACAAGTCATAGTCCAATTCATCAACAGTTGTGTTGGATAGGCAGACATCCATGGGACACTCGAATGTGCATGTTCGGCAGTGGAACCAGGGCTGGACGCAGGTGACGTGGGCAATACGGAAGCTGAGCCTGTAACTGATCCGCAGCACTGTCAGTGGCAGTGCGCCCAGTAAATGCAGCATACGTGCACGGTACTGTTCCACGTGACGGGGTTGTGCATGTGCCCGGTATGGCCTGCCATTGCGTTGGTGCGTCTCGCGAACCGGCACTCTTCTGAACTGTGGCAGTTGTGTGGAGGATATGCCACAGCTCTGAGCAATGATTCGAATGTGTGTGCAACGTTGTGGGTAATGGGTTGCTGTTTCTGTGAGTGTCAAGGGCATCCCATGCAGGGGTACCACAGGCAGGGGCTTCTGTGTGTGGGCTGTGGATAAGTCGGATGGTTCATTTGCGGAATGCGTGGTGTGGGAGTCGTCCCCATCTGCCATTGCATCTCTATCAGGGTGTTGCAGGCGCGTTCTGGACCAAGGTCAGAGGTGCAGGTGCCCTCCCACCTTCTGCATTGGGACAATGGTGCTTTCATCCCTGTTGTTTGTCTTACTACTACTTGCGTTTTCGGAATGTGATGTGGCTTTGGCGCTGAGATTGGGACACGGCCTTGGGCTCATGGTGTACGGATGGCGATGCACACACACATGTTGGCATGTGAAGCCAGGTGCCCGAGCGGCCGTGCGCTGCTTGTGCTATCTCACTCCGTCTCTCTCCCTCGATCTCTCCCTCTCTTTCCTTTGTTGGGCGGATGGCACACCTTCTTCTCTTGGATTTGGTCTTCCAGGCTGTGTGCTACGGATTGTCCAGTGAGGAGCCACTAGGACTCATCCTAAGGGTTGTTTCTGCTTTTGTTTGCATGGTGTTTTGTGTTGGTGATTGCATTGCTGTATGACTGATTTTCCATTTTCTGGCCACGCATGTATGTTTATTTTCCTGCTTGTGCGACATCAGGCAAAATGTTTGTTTTGGGATTCGTGGTGTTGGTGTGCAGTGTCTTAGTCCGGGGTTGGGGGTGGTCCCGGGGGGGGGGGGGGTTGCGGGCCTGGGTGTGGTGTCGGTGGGTGTTGTGGCCCTTTTGGGTGTCCGTGATGCATGTTCAGTTGCTCGTGGGCATCTGTTGTCCTTCATGTGTGGCTCTGGGCTGTGCTCCCTTTTGTGGTGCAGGCTGTGGTCGGACTTTACATCAGGTCAGGGCAGGTGTAGATTTCCTGGTGCTAACGCGGCTTATCGCCGGTTTTGTGTTTTTATCGCCGATGTGGCTGGTCGTTGTGAATGTTGAGGTGTGATGTTGTCGCGCCTTTTGGCATGGGAACACCCACTCTGCATCTCATTAGCGATAGTTGCGCGGGTCCTCTGTGGCGATGTTTTTTGCGGCTGCTATCGCAGGTAAACTGGTGCTGTGGGCTGTTTACACCAGCTTGTGAATGGGGAGGTATATTTATCACGACTTTGGCTGCGATAAAGTGCCGTTAATTTGGCGATAGGTCCTTGTGAATATTCCCCTAAATTTTTTGTATTAAGCCAAAAGATGAAGGTCACTGTTTTATTTGCAAGAATCACCCTAATATTATCAAATGGAGACATGTGCCCCTTAACCATGCTTGTTCGAATAGAGTTGTTTCTTACCATTAACTCATTTTTTGCTTCAAACATGTTTGCCCTTTGTCCACATGATTGCCCAATTTACTGAGAAGCAGTAAAAGATGGTATGTGAGGAAAATGTATGACCCTGATCACCACAATACACAAATGTATAAAGAACACTGAGAAGTGTCGATGGAGGTTGCCTCTCCTGTTAGAAGTGATATACAAGTTATTCGTTGGACTCTTTTTCATTAATATTTAAATTTTTCAATACAGTGGATCAAATTAAAATCACGTGCATGCATCCAAAGTTTAATAAAAGCATCATTAGCATTGATATAAAGCCTTTACACAATTGGCTATCGTTCCTCAGTTCAGGAGTACAAAAGCATAAGTTAGACTAAAGAAAATAGAAATACCACAGGAAATATTTTCTTAAAGTTAGAAAAGAACTCGACAGCAGGAGTGTGTATATAAAATGCAGGTCCCACTACATAAAATGAAACCTATTTCTAGAAAACGGCCAAAAGCTTAAAAGAAAAGACAGGCCCGAGTTTTCTAATGTCACTGGGGATACTCTCATTCTGCGTGTTTACCTGTAGAGCAGGTCTGATGCTATGGTAATGAGGAATGAGAATGGAGCTTGTGGTATACTGGCTAATCATATATGAAGGCATACTGGCAATTTAATGCAGTGGGTTGCACAATATCCTGCAAATGTACAGCAAAAAAGATAATATGATTTAAGAATTGCAAAATGTAAAATCAAAAATCTGCAAGCCAGCAGTCACTGCAATTTTCTAACGAAATATACCCAATATTATGCAGCTTATTATTAAAATATGCACCCACATGATGAATGAGGCACCCATGCATCTGGAAACTCTTTGCATCTGAAAATCCTTGTTTTGAAAAATAAGTAAATTATGCCTTATGAAGAAGTAAGAAAAAGGTTGACTGCGCTTATAGTTTCTATTATTTTTTTTATTCTATGATTTTTTTCATATAGGAAGATGTGGACTGCTACAGTGAAGTAGAGCACTTCACAGCAGAGGCAAATATTAAGGCACACTGCATAATGTAAGAATAAGCAATATTTGATAGAAAATAAACAACATAAGATAAGACATAATGACAATTATGTAGTAAGACAATTTGTAAAAGGTATCTACGCGTGGCAGTGAAGTTCACTCAGTGTTCTTTGCCACAAAGCTTGCCAAACACACACAAAAGAAAGATCATCAACTGAAAATTCAGATGAATTGAGCTATGTTTGGTTGGACACCTATGACGTGATTTTTTGCATAAGATGTTCTGCCAGACCCCATTTAGGAGGCCACTGGGCTGACAAGGGCAACTGGGCCTAACCATGATGGTTGAGGTAGTTTGCCAGTGATGTCCTGGGGTACATCCTAATATGGCTTCGCAAACTGGCGCAAGTACAACCCATTCTTCACTTGGCTCTCAGGGTAGCACGCAGTCATAAGCTTCTCAGGGAAGTAATGTTGGGAGCAAGAGCTCAGAACTCAACAATCAACCAATAGACTCAATAAAGTGTTGTCCAGCTAAGAGCTAGTCTTTTAAGTAAAAGTAAGTACTTTCATCACACGGAGTTACAGAATACTACATATTCCAAACTTGGTTCAGCTATAGGGTTGTTTACCCACTAATGAATCTAATGAAATGCGAATATCCATTTGATGCCTGCTTCCACACTCAATCTCTCTTGTATGACTCAGGCTAAGATTTGGGTACTGCCTTAGGCTAGGGTCTGGTGCAGATCACTGGCAACTACCCCAAAGAAAGGCTCATGCGTCAGTTCAAACGTTTTTAGCCCAACAAGTTTGTGCTGGCAAAGGTTAGCCTTAATAGCAACAATTTCCTCTTCTCAAGGTGTGGGCTGGCCCTGTACGCGTCTTCCACTCTCAAGCTGCGTCACCAGGGTGGGAGACCATGTACAAAGGTCTAGCCTTCTTCATGATCATGGTGATGACCAACCCTCTTGGAAGGCTTGTCAGTGTTCACGGCCTTCAGGCTAGCACAGCGGGCGTTCCTCTTCGGCATCTGAGGCCCTTGTGGTGAATACTTGGCTCTTGAGGCCGATACAGACTCATCTTTGGCAGTTGCGGACATGGAGGCCGATGCAGCAGCTCCTTTCGTGTGGGCACCTCAGGTGATAGCAGCAGCACAAGGCCCTCAGGGTGGATTCTGGGGAGTACTCCAATCCTTGGCAAGGAAGAACATGGAAATGGAACAAAGGGGGGTGGTTTGGATCACACTTTTGTGTAGCTTTTAAAGACAAGTGATGTAGATCCACTGGCTAAGGGTGGTTCTCCTTTCAAATGTTATTTTCAGGCAGCTTAAGGCACAGCTTTTCAGCAAAGTGAAGGTTCTCACAGCAGATAACACAAGTATACAAACAATGACCATGAAGTGGGTGTGAGTTCTCTGCACCTGCCCTTATCACCTCTCTGAAGCAGTAATCAGACAGACCAAAGGGCAGGTCCTGCCTAGAAACATCCTCATCCTGAACAACAGAACTCCAGACCCACCTGTTACTCCTACCATCAACCAAATGGCAGTGTTCAGGTTGAACTAACAGTCTTTTGCTAACAAGGCCGTCATTGCAATCCTCACAATCCATCTTGTACAAGTCTAAACCAGGGGCATTCAAAATGAATAAAACTGGCCCCAGTACTCAGACTCATACAAACACAGTATCCTACTACTATACTTGTACTACACATGCACACACACTCAACAAACACATAGAATATCAGAGCAAGGTTCTGGGTTTCAGAAAACTACAGAACCTTACATGAAGTGGATCATTAGACTGCACTCAATGAAACAGAGAAAAAGGTCTGGCATACAACAAATTTCACAAAAGATGGTACACTGCCACTGCCAGTTTATGTGATGTCCCAGGGCATGAGCAGTAGTTCATTGCCTATTATTTAGGCACGCTTGGGTTGCCCCTCCTAGGTCCTGGACCACGCATTGCCTCAGGACCCAATATTCAATTAGAAACCAGGTCTCACCAAGACTGGCTTAGCACCCTTTGTATAATAGACTGTTATCGCAGTCACAGTCTAGTCGCCATTTGGTTGGAGCCACATAGTGCTTACCACAATCTTGTGGTCTTAAGCATAGACTCTCTCTACCAAATTGTGTCAACAGATGAGCAGCCTTACAGAGGGCTTATAGTAAGTATGTACATTGTATTTGTTTTAGATCAATTAAAATAATAGGCAAAAATTCTAAGAATTTTAAAAAGTGACAAATGGCTATAGCAATCACATTACATGCCAATTAAATGATTAAGAATAAACGATGACAAATTTTAAGGGCTTTAAGTATTTTTTGCCCTGAATTAAACTGTCATTAGGAGCTGGTTGCAGCCCCCAAGTATCAGTCGAGTAGCAACCGAACTCTACTGAGACTGCAAGATCTGGCAGCTATCTTAGGCAGATCCACGTTATTTAAGGGAGGTCTCCCCCTTTCTAACTGCCAGTAAGTGCTGTTTCTGGAAGGAGGTGGCAGTGCTAGAGCCCTACTTGAATGTTGATCTTGGCAGAGTGAATCTAAAGAGTATATAGGCAAGAGAGGTCTTCTTGGTTTTCACAGGAGGACTACTGTTTTGAAAGTTGTTGTCCTGAAATCTCATGGTTGAGAGAGTGAGTATGACATTGAAATATGCATTGTAACAATATTGAAACTTCGTATTTGCAAATTAAGGAGTGACTAAATTGTGGCAACATTAATCGTAGCAATACAACTTAAATTCCAGTAGAGGAGTGAATTATCTTTTACTTTAGTACTGTGGACAGAAAGCAAAAAATAGGGCAAAGGAGCTTTATCCCTAAAACTATATGATAACAGCATGAAAGGTGCACTTGTTATGGTCTGGTTTGACAGTGCAGCTGTCGCCAGACAGTTATATGAGCATCACTAGAGAGGGGCTTTGGTTCCACCCTTATGTTGGGAGCCAGGAGTACATGTGATTGGGCTGAAGTTGTGTGCTTCGACAAAAGATGTTCTTGCCCACGCAGTTGTGATCATTTTGCTTATTTATCCAGCTGCCTAATCTTGAACTTTCAGGGGGCACACGCAAGACATTCGAATGCTATTAAACTTTTTTAAATAACGAAATAATCTGTGTAGTTTTTCTCTGGCAGCAGCACAAATGGGAGGAGGGCACTCATTAACCTACATGGGTTTTTAGGTCTGGCTTGATAGTGCAACTGTCACCTGACCTTTTAACCTACGCTAACATTATTCTACAGTTCTTTGCTTCCACACAAATACATATCTGTTCTTACAGTGCTTCACCTCACCATGCAACATTCCTTTAAAGCCATACCTATTGGCATTGCCAATGCTTGTTCAGATAGTGGTCTGCATTCAGAAAGGCATGGTTTGAGGAAGTATCAACCATAACTCGATTGAGACTTCCTGAAACATTTATGTGTAAACAGATCAAAAAAGAACTAATAAACTAATTTTTTTACTGAAAAAACTGAATTTCGACAGACTTGTGTGAATTGCTTTGGAAAAGGCATGTAACTTAATAACCAAGATGTTATGCTTCTTTGAATCTTCAAAGTAATTTTGTAATATCTTTGCAGGGTTCCAGCTCAGATTATCCCCCTAAGCTGAGGTGCAGTAGCCTAAGGTCCTTCCCTTAGCAGACTACCTTCAACAGAATAGATGTAGGAACAATATAAATCTTTATAAGCTGGTGCAATTTCTCGGGTGGTTTTGGAGCACGCCAATAACACTCTCTCTGTCAATAGGATCCCATACCCACGCCACTCCCCTGCATCTTGTAGTGGTCTGTCATGTGAAGATATTCTGGTGGTTAACATGCCAAGGCTGGGGTAGAAGTGCTTACATTCTGCTCCTGCATAAGGATCTGAGTTCAGACACGTCGTCAGGGACAGGCCTAGATTAGCATGACACCAGGGCCAAAATAAAAGTCAGGATACCAGTTTCACTGGCTCCACCCTTTCACGTCTCGACTATGTCATATATATGTGCATGTAGTACCACATATTGGTGTGCTTTAATATCATTAACTAAAGTGGTGCACTTGACCTAAATACTGAAGGTGCATTTGCTGTATAATCCAGACATTTACATGAGAGTGCATACTAATGCTTTCCTTATAGTGGTACCAGATTGCAGATCTCATATATATCTGCATTTGTGTGGCCTGAGTGATTTTGTTAACTCCTATATACACATGTATTCATTTGAATAGTTTCCAGCATTTATTTATAACTGTATATGTATCCATAACCATGCATTTAAATGTGGATTGAAGTGTTTTGCTAAGTTAGCGTGACCAAAGGCCTTAAGCATTTGGATTGTAATGTTTAAACTTCAACGTGAAAGTTTGCTCGGTTTGCAATGTTTTTTCTTCTTTGCAGGTGCGTTCATATGATCTGATAGTTAGTGAAAGGCACATTTTGTATGAGAGATAGTAAGGCTCGGGAGAAGAACTTTTGGCAAGGACGAGAGGCGCTAACAAACAAAGGGAGGACACCTATTCATGTTATATCTAGAGACGGGAGGAATCCAAGTAAGTCCTGATGTTCAGACCTTGCGATGGGAGTATCGAATAAGGTTGCCAAGTTCTACTGTGAGTAGGTGGAAAAGTACTGGAACACATGATGTGTCATTCTTGAATGTTCTGTGGAGTTTTAGTTGCTGGTTACACTTTAGCTTTAGGCAGATTCCTTTTAGACTCAGAGTGGTACAGACCTTTTTTGCTATATATTTCTGTTGTGTGGCTTTATGCTATGCAATAGTCCTGATTTTGGAGAACTTCTACAGAGGTCTCCGCACTCTTGACACCTTCCTGCTTTACTGGATCTAATTGGGGTTTCCCCAATTAATACTACTTAGTTCAGGCTTAGTTTAGGTAATTTAGATTTGCTCAATAATTAGGCAAGAGAACCCAAAATCATATATTCCTCAACAGATTTTGTTCCTTATTTTCTGCATTGCTATTACTGAATTCCCTGTATGCTTTATGCTGTTGAAACTAAACGTTGTCAGATGATTTGGACTGCAGAAATGATCCTGTACTTTTACAACTTATTCTTGAGGCTTGTATACATCAGTTTGGCTTTGAATTTGTAATAAACCTACATTTTATCCAATTTATTGACTTATGGGTCCTCACTTTGAAGCCAAATGGGCTGCACTATAAATTGAACTTTTGGATGATGTTAACTCCTCCTTACTTCTCAGGCATCTAAAAAGATCTATCTCAAAGAAAGCTGAATATTCGTCTCAGTGCTCTGACACGTGCTCAGTACAGCGATACACAGACTTTTATTTAACCGTGCATGGGACATTCCTGCACCAGCATGTTCCAAATGGTTTGTTTCATTATAGGCCATGATTGGAAGAAAGCCTTAATAAAAACACAGCTGTCATGTACACCAATGGTATTTTAAGGAATTTATTATTCTAGTAAAAGAAATTTTGTCTGTGAAGAGGTATCAGAATGTGGAATACTTGAGGAGATTTTTATGTACCTTGTCTCCGCATGCTTTGAACAAATGGATGAATTTTGGTTTCTTCCCTGGGCAAGCAGGCAGCCAAGAATTGCCACTTTGTTTAGGATTCTATTTGGCATTTATAAAGTAACACCTTCACGCAAAAGTGGGCATTTTGCCACTAAGAATAGAATGCTGTTGAAAGAAACGGGGCCATTTTTTAAAATATTATATTACCTTTTGTGCATTTAAGAAAAGTAAAACATACATTTTAGACAACTCAACAGTTATGTCTACAAATTAGTAACTAAGAGTGTGGTTTCCATTATAGTACATAACAAAAACAATACAGTACAAAGACCAAGATATAGTCCACATTCGGTGCCCCCATGATGTAACTTCTGGAGGGAAACATTATATTTGTAAACACCCTGTTAACAATTAAGCGCAGCCTACTGAACAACTGCTAATCCTGTTGTGCATGGAATGGAGGTCGAAGTGGTGTCCCCAAAATTAGAAGTTGCAATTTTACACATTCGCTATCATGTCCAGTGTGTGAATAACAGATTGGTGGACTACCATCCATTGTGTTACCTAATGAGTGTACTGGGTGAAGGAGCAATAGGTAGATACTCTTGCAGTTTTGTCGTGTAGTTCCTATAAACCTATATAGGATCTGCACGTTTAGACAACATAGACTGTGGGATTGGTGTCCAGACTGATTCCATACACCCCCACCGTGTATGTTTGCATGTATAACTAGCTAGCTCACAGTGCCACTGTAAACTCCTCTTACCAAGGAGAGAATAGTTCCTGGCAACTATCGAACATGACAACTCTGTCCCATCAGGGATCGTGGAAACAGTGCAGTACTTTTTGCTCAGTCACTCGTGCTCACTTTGTCTCAGAGATACACAGAATAAATGGTGGGGACGTTTTCAATAAGTATTTATTGAACCAGCGTCATTCAAATGTAAAATAGGTGTGCGGAAACAACCATAAGACAGAAACAGATATAAACGATATTAAGCACTAACAGAGTAAATGGATGGTAGATTTCTACCATAGTGCTAAAACAATGAATATACGCAAGCAGATAAATACATGACAATAAAAATGTGTACTCCTACGATACAACCCTATCTAGATGTACCTAAGTGTACCTAGCATGTATGTAGGTGTAGAGCCAAGAATCCCCCTAGGCTGAAGCCAACCCCATTACCTGACCAGAGAGACTGTGGGACCCCATCTTGGTCTCGAGATGGACACCCCGCGAGGGATGTCAGACCACTGCGAGCTGGAGTGTCTGCGTGCAGGAACCTCAGCATTTCTCGGCAGTGTGTCAGCATGGAAATCTTTCTCCTCTGCCTGCCTTGGCAAAGATATGGTGTATATATACCCAAAAGGTACCCTTAGGGGATTCTACCTTGCTGTGTCATGTCGGCCGAGGATGACGGAAGGGATGACCCTTATACATAGTTAATATGCAGAAGATGGTAATCCTGCTGTGATTCTGAGAATCCTTAAGCATAATTAATTAGGCTGGTTTTCGGGGAAAACCACACGACATTTATGCAGCGCTTAACTAGGTAAAAGGTCAATACCAAAACCCGTTATGTAGTGTAATGGTACGGTAAATGTAGGTGAAGGGTTAGGGGACTACTCAAGCCTATATTGGGGTACCCTATGAAACATAACAGTTTGTGGTGGATATTCGTAAACCTATGTTTAGCAACCTATGGGGGAAGATCCTCCATTTTTGTCTTAATTGCAACAAACATTGTGAGAATCGTTGCCATCACTTGAAAGTCCCTGCAGTGGCCAAGCCCCAGAAAATGTACACAACTATTGGTACATTGGGCTCAGGTTGAACTAGGGGCTCTTCAAATGGACAGCTCCAAAGGGCAAACGAGAACGCACACACAAACATAGGAAAACTTCCTACCCTCTTTTCAAGGACTAGGGATCCAGGGTAAGATAGTGTCTCAACATACACCAGTGGACCCTCTTCCTGAAACCAAAGGAGAAGTAGGCCATCTAAAGCCATAATGTAAATTGATACAACACAGGCGGACTGGATTGAACATGTTAGGGTTGATATATTAACAGGACTGCATGCTCTCCCTGCTAGACTCTACTCTTACCCCCGTCTCCCCTTGCACCAAATCAATGGCTGGAGACATATTGAGGGAATACACTGTCCACTGCATGCCAAGTAGGTTTTATGGTTTGAGATTAGCACATTCAAGGTGTTTGGAAATCCTGATATTCTTGTATGTTCCTGATAAGGAAAAATGTGATAATAACTCACAAAAATGGATGAATTTATATGCTGTATAAGTAATCTTGATACAATGTTTCATACCGTTCTTAAAATAAAATAATACAACAGTTCTTTTTGTTTTAAAAAGTGTAGCGATCATTGCATCCTACATCATGACATTTCCTCTTCTAAACATTCAACGTTGCAATGTGTTGTGAGTATCGCTCTCTGCCACAGCCCATTTTAACCATTCTCATGTCCAACAGTCCAGTAACGGGGCCTGAGTTGATCTCCAGGATATGGCTACTTGCCAAGTCTGCAAATCTATTTTCTAGGTTTGCTGTTTTCACTCTTTTATATTGTATAAACCAATTATATTCACTTGTGAAGAGTGGGGATAGGTTCTGCCAGTCACTTCCTGTACCATCTTCCGCTTTGATTCCCGGTATGGAGTGAGTTTCATGCAACTTGAGAAATTCTGAGCGATATCCTCTCCATCTTGTTGACACCTAGAAGTTTCACTGAGAACAGCAGTGTTTATTCTATGCAATTTATAAGGTGTTAAATATGTTCTGTAGAGTAATTTGAGTTGGATATATTTATATTGTGCAAGACATGAGACCTTTGAGGGATACTCAAGTACCATATTGCCTAGGCATTAATTGCCTACATAAGTCATGTTCCCACAATTCCCTTAGAGGAGAGATGTCTACTTTGGCCTGTTGTATGATACATTGATATACGTTGTAAAAGCTTTCCTGGCTCTAATATGTGTTAGCATTTGCTGCAGAGTGTTGTGTGTTGTTCATCTGCATCGCCCTGCTTCCAGATTTTATTTGTCTTGTGTAGGAAAGTGCCCCTTTTAATCATGGTTGTTAGACCTGTCAGCCCTAGGGTGGTCTTGCCCTGTTTTTTTTCCCTTTTGCGCCTCATTTTTGCCACCGTATTTTTACTGGACCTAGGTCTCCGGGCGCCTTACCACTGCTAACCAGTGCTGAGGTGCAGGTGCTCTCTCACTCAAGATGGCTGCCACAGGCCCCTGCTACTGCAGAGGGGCCTTACACGCATACACACTAGTAGCCAGGGTCAGGCTGGGACGTAGGGATACAGTATCCATCCCGTCCCCGCCTCTGGGCCACATAGCCAGACATGTGGAAGGTTCCAGAACCTTCCGGGCTGTGGGAGGAGTTATGTTTTGCCGCCTTTAGGAGAGTCACCTGACCTAGGGGTATAAGAGGCTTGGAGGGAAATCTTTTAGTCAGTTGGGGCACCACTGATCCTGGGAGAACCTCTGCCGGAGTACAGGCTGTAGGGCCTAGGGGGAGACCTACACTACTGCTGCTGACAAGGCTTAGGCACTGCTGTAGTAAGTTAGCTGAGGAACGCCCACCACCCACTGACCTTGCCCAGCGTGAGGGGACCCAGGGAACCACCTTCAGCGTGCTGGGAAGTAACATCAAGCACTCCCAGAACCACCAACTCATTCCCCCCCCTCATAAGAAGAAACTCCTAAGAAGAAACTCCTAAGAAGAAACTCATAAGAAACGACCAAACAAGAACAGCCGCCAGAAACCTTAAATTGTGAGGCCTGACCGACCAGCAAGGCCAGAAACCTGAACTGCCAAACTGGGGATCACCAGGTAAAGCGCCGTGCCCTGAAGCGCTAGACCTTCACCCCTATCTACTCCTGCCTGCTGCTGGGCTGCCCCCCAAGAACCCTTTCCAGTCAGCCCTGCCCACAGGCTGCCAGTGCGCCCCGCGCTATATCTCCACGAAGGAGAAACTGCCCCCCAAGTCACTGACCTCGTGACTGGAATTGCCGCCGCGGCCGCCGCCGCGTGAGGAGAACTGTGGAGGTGAGCGAGGCCCCCTTTGAGTGCGTGGTGGTGAGGTGCGCCGTCCGCGCCCTCACCGAAGCCTCCAAAATCACCCCCAAAGGTCACCGCCGGGCCCGGGAGCCCCACCGACGAAGTCGCGGCCCGAAGAGATCGCCGCCGCAGCCCAGGGGGGCCACGTGAAGAAACTGCGGCCTAGCGGGACCAACGAGGCCTCCAGGCCCCGCCGACGCCGTTGCTGGGCGACCGGGGACGCCGACCGCGTCATTGACCGCGCCCCCGGAAAGGCCGCGCAGCGATTGGGCGCCGGCTCCCGCCACGCCCCCAGCGCCGACGGAGGCCGGAGAAGAGCTCCGGAGCAGCAGAGGGAGATGGGAAGCCGGCCGGAGAGGACTGCCGGCTCCCGCTCCCCTTCCCGCAATCTCCCCACTTGATCCCGGGGGCCGGAGGAGAGTGATACCGGCCCCCGTAACGACCCGCAATTCCGGCCGGAAGGCCGAGGAACCCCGACCGGGCCCTGCCCTCCAGAACACGGGCCGGCCCGGGAGACCGACAGTCGCATCGAAGAGCGACCAACGACCACCACAACAGGTGAGCCCAGGAGGCCCCTAGGGCCCACACAGACGCCACTGGGGGCCGGGGGCCACCATTAACCCGTGTAACTATCCCCACGAGGCGAGGCCCCGGAGAGGAGTGGGCCTGGCCTGAATTAACCCTTGAGGGACACAGAAGCCCCCATTGACAGGGAAGCCCCAGAGAGAAGGACATGTTGAGGGGTTCCCTGAAGCTATTCACTAGCCTCACTGTTCCGCCTACTGTAATTACTGTCTAGGCCTGATGCATATGCTTATAATGGCAAAGTCTTTACCTAGTGTGAAGGTGCTTAATTGAATTGAGCTGAAGTGTACACCGCCAAGAGTTGAAGTGTTTTATGTTGCAGGTGTACCGGAGTTGCGACGCCCACTGTACTGAATGTGGGTGCACCTAGATTAATGCAGGCCCTGTTTGAAATGTAACGTGAAATGCCTATGTACAAGGGATTGAATATTCATGAGGTGAACTGCATGTTGTAGGCCCATGTTTTATTATTGCGCCCTGTGATCATTATTGGTGCTACGTTTAGGAGATGATTCCTGCGGCCTTTTAGTGGCCTACAATGTTGATGAGCTATGATGCTGTAATGAAAATACGCACCATTTGAGTAATGCAATGATTTGAAATGTTGACCTGAATTAATCTGCCTCATCTGATGCTGCATTGATTTATATAAAAGATCTTGTTTTTAATACACAAGCCTGGTGTGGTGTCACGTTATTGCGTCCGCATTCCTGAGTCAAAGTAAGAGTGTGCTGCACAACTGCCTTACACATTGCCTTCGGGTGCTTTCCCGCCTCGCGCCATGCTACCATGCCGGACTCGGTAACCCCGTTTCCAACAATGGTCATCCCCACTTTTACCGCTGGTACTGATGTTTTTCAACTGATGTTCCCTGCTAACCAGACCCCAGTGCCAGTGCTCTTTCCCTAAAAACAAGGTAAAATAGTCTAATTGTGATACAATTGTCACACCCTTTATCACCCCTGTAAGTCTCTAGTAAATGATACCCCTGGTACCTAGGGCATGGGTACTAAATATGGTCCCTAAGGGCTGCAGCATGTATTATGAAACCCTAAGGGACCCCCATACAAATTGCATGCAGGCTGCCATTGCAGAGTGCGTGACATCATGCAAACCATGTGAGAAAACACGACTTGGCACACTCACTGTGTGCCATGCCTTAGTAACTGCATATAATATATGTAGTCTCTCCTACTATTGGAGCCTGCTTCCATAGCCTTAGCATGCTCAGAAGAGTCTTCCCTTTCCTACCACTGTCTTCGAGGAAAACCTTGATGCAGGCACTGATTTTAAGCCGCTTAGACTACTGTAACGCGCTGTTGATCTCAGCTAACGAAAGGGCCATAAATAGATTACAGGTTGTCCAAAACACCGCGGCTCGACTGGTAACCAATGCCCCCCCAAGAACAGCCTCCCTCCCTTTGCTGCAGAAACTACATTGGCTGCCCATACGGAAAAGGATTCATTTCAAAATATGTTGTATGGCTTATAAAGCCGTAAATAGATTAGGCCCTAGTTATCTCAATGACAAATTTGTTAACTATGTGCCTCTCAGACCCCTCCGCTCAGGAGACAAAGCCCTGATTTCAGTCCCGCGCTTTAGAAAGTCTCGACAAGGTGGTAAGGCCTTCTACCATCTTGCCCCACGCCTCTGGAACGAACTCCCCATACGCCTGCGACAATGTACAGACTACCTGGCCTTCAGGAAATTGTTGAAAACATCGCTCTTCTAATCAGGTCTCCTCAGTTCGCTTATGCGGCCCCAGCGCTGAGATACCCTTATGGGGTGATTCGCGCGCTCTATAAGTGAAATAAATAAGTCACCCATACAGCTGGCCTTACAGCCCTGAGGAGGGTGCATTATATTACATGTGAGGACATATCTACATGAGCAGATATGCCCCTGTGCTGTCTAGTTCAATTACCAGATGGTAAAAGTGAACAGGGAAGCCATCTTAAGCATATGCACTGGGCTCTGGTCATTACGAGTTCCCCAACTACATTATGGCTCTACTGAAACTATAGTGTTTGGTATCAAGCACCTTGTCTTAATAAATCTGTACTGGATTTATTTTGACATTCCCATAGAGGGCACCTTAGAGGTGCCTCCTGAAAAACCTACCAGTATCTAGTGCGCTGGCTGACTGGTATCACCCAGCTTGCCACCACAGACACGTTTCTGACCCCCTGAAGGTGAGAGCCTGCCCTCTCTGAGGCCAGAAACAATGCCTGCTCCGGAGGAAGGTGTTCACACCTCCTCCAGCAGGATGGCTAGTGATTAAGCAAATCAAGGCTAGGGGCTTCATAGCCACCCCGACTTCCCCTAGACCTGGGAGATGTCCCCCTGCCCTGAGGCCCATTTGACACCATGACAGGCAGGAAATTAGCTATGCAGTAGGCGTGTTGCACCACCAGGCTAATAACACCCCTAAGGCGGGCTACCTGAGGTGCTCCGCAAAAGAAGGGCTCTGCCATCTTTTTTTTGGAAGAATTAGGAACTCTGGGACATGATTATGCCCACTCCACACAGGAAGTGGTCATATAGGGGGTGTAGTGACCCCAGGAGTAAGTAGTCCGTTGGCTACTACCCTTCACTTCCCTTATGCCCCTAAATGTAGTATTTAGGTGACCCCCTAACACAAGCAACTCAGATTCATTTTCCTGAAGAAGAAGGACAAAGAAGAGCCGAAGACGTGAGAAATGTTGACTAGCATCTTCCTTGGTGCAAAACCCTGCCTAACTGCTGTGCTCCTGACAATCACCAACATAAACTGGTCCAGAAGTGGAACAGCCTCCCCAAACCCTTGGAGGTCTGCCCAGCACTTTCTCGACCCAGCATCTTCTCCTTTGAAATGGAGGAGCAACTTCCCTGCGTCAGCAGGCATAGACTGCAGCTGCAGGATACAGCGTTTTGTCGACCCCTGGTCCCGCCGAGGAAGCAGCACCCCAGCAAAAGGTCTTTGTGCTCCAGGAGGTCAGATCCATCTCTCTGCCAAGTTTGGAGACACCAGGACCCCCAGGAGCTGCCCTGCACCAATACAGAGGAACCGGAACCAGTTGCAAGCACCAAGACTTATTTATGTTCAGTCAGAACACCACCACAGCCAAAACTTAACTGCATGTTGGGTAACTCCAAGCGAGGTCAGCTCCACACTGAGAGTGGCCCTGCTGTGTTTCTTTTCCCTCTTCTGCAGGTACACCAGGAACCGTGAGAGCCTCTAACTCACCGACCCGTCGGACAAAACATCTCTGCACCCGAGCTCCCCAGCCTGGGCTCAAGCAAACCAATAGTGTCTCTGTGATCCTGAGATCCTCAAGAGCAGAGCTCCCCTTGGGTTCTGCCGGACTGGTTCCCGAGTCCCACTTTGCAGCCTTATCTTACAGTACTTTTCCACACTGACTTTAGTGTGTAGTGTTCGAGGCTACCACTGCTCAAAGCATCTCTGTACCCGGACACCCTAGGGCAGGTAAACTTGAACTGTTGGTGCTTTCTCAGACCATGACCCCTATTTACCTTAATTCTAGAAGAACAGTCCTGTAAGTCGCCTGTAAGTCTACCTATGCAGTGAATGTTTCTCCTATAGGATAACCTTACCGCGTTCGAGGCTCATGCCTCGAATATGACAGCTGTCATTTTCTACTGTTATTACTGTAAACATTGATAACATCTAAAGTACTTACCTGATTCTGATGATCTGGGTGTCTAAAATAATATAAAAATGTTATTTTTCTAAATTGGTCTCGAGTTTCTTCTTGAGTTTGTGTCTCATTTATTGACTCTGTGTGTACAACAAATGCTTCACACTACCCTCTGATAAGCCTAAACTGCTCGTCCACACTACCACAAAAGAGAGCATTTGGGATTATTAATGTAAGCCCTGTGAGCCAATAAGGGTCGTCTGGACTTTCTACATAGTGTACCTCATTTTGATACACTGCATAATAAGCCAGATTCCTACATCTATTTAATGCACCATGTGTCAGAAATTGCCCTATTTGTACTTATGTGGTCTTTTGCAGTTCGTCAAAGATTAGTAATTTAAGAATGTCAAACATGCCACCAAGCATGGTTATGTTGGCGCCATTCCAGCTGACCCTTCCTAGAGTCGTTTCTGCTATGCAATTTAGGGTGTGTCCACAAGGGAAGCTCAGGGGTGTATGCTGCATCTGTCTTTGTACTGATAAGGCCTTTTTTTCCAGCAGTATTTGGCTACTTCCAGTAGTCTAGATTGTTATTATGACCTATCTTTAATGTTTAATACTTCAGATGCCATTTTTTTCCACTGATCTCCACTTCAAATCCCATTTCTTCCACCACCATCTGAAAAAAATACTAGTTCAGCGCATCAACCTTTTTTCCCCATATCTATTGCAAACATTGCAGGGTCTTCAGCTCCCAACTTGAGAATTATTGATCAGGTGTGGATATTCGGGAAGTATTCCTGCCTGTATTGAAGCCTGACTGTTTCGGGTGGATACGTTCGGGCAAGAGCCGAGAGAGTCTATTTGCTGGTAATTGAGCCAAAACTTTATAATCTAAATTTAGCATAAATAAAAGGCAGAAAGATCCCACATTTAAGGGATCCCTGCCTGGTTTCAGCAGAGCAATTACACTGTTTTGGACATAGTAGAGGGTAGTAAATTCACATCCCTAGATGTCAGAAATGCCTTCAGTAATTGAGATGCAATTATGTCATTATAAACACCTTAAAACTCTTGGGGTAATCCATCACTCCCAGGGGGTTTTCCCCGTGGCTAGTCCCTCTAATGCAGCCTTTAACTACTCAGCCATTAATAGAAAGTCTTACATTGACCGCTGTTCAAGTGTTAGTCTCTTTAACTGGGCTTTATGGAAATACTCCTGGTTATCCCCAATCATGCGCGTTCCAGACTGCTCACACAGGGCAGAGAAGCGTTCCATTTATATCTACTTGAATGCTAGCTACGATATTATCTAATGTACATAGTGCAGTGATTGATATTTGCGCTGTGTCCAATCTAATCAGCCAAGCGAGCCTTCTACCCGCTTTGTCTCTTTCACTATGGTTTTTAGTAATCCATGCTTTATAATGATGAAGGCCCAACAATAACTGCAGTTTCTCATGCTTTGCTTTGTTTCGGGTCACTCTTGGGATGGAATCTCCACATGGTGCACTGCAGACTACGCTCTCATAACTTTACTACACGTAAGTTCCTTTGTGAATCGGGCCCTCTGTGTCATGCCCATACAAATGCTCCTTATTGTTCATTTAAAGGCTTCACACTCAACGGTCAAGTCCCTGACAGTGCCTGAAATCTCTTCACAAAATCCTCTGGATGCATTATGGACCAATAGGCCTGGGTGAAATTTTAATCACGCCAGAGTAATCGGAGTTATTCCACATTACTCCTTTGATGCAAAATTACCAAAAATCATGAAATTATTCCTGTTCGCATAATTATGAGTAATTTGACATAAAAATCCTACTGCAGCTGCACAAGAACAACAACCTTGGCAAGCACGAGCAGCTGTTGGTTGCTGCTGTTCATGTTCTGTTGCATTTTGCGCTATTTTCTTAGTGCAAAATGCATCCTCAGGTCCATTCTGGACCAGTGGTGGCCCGTGCAGGTAAGTGCAGTGGGCGGGGCGAGGGTCGGGGGGGGGGTGGGAGTGACAAACAATGGAATAGGGAAAATAAAATAAATAAAACCACTCACCTTGCGCTCACCGCATCGCCGACTCGACAAATGTATGGATTTTATTCTCCAGTGTTTTTCTGGATTGACTTATAGGTGTCAGGATTTTGTCTGGTTTATCCTGCCCTGTCTCTTTTCTCCACAGCTGGCAGTGGGTCCTCCTCAGTGAAAGTTCCTCCTGGTGTGGTGGCTTATTCCTGCTCATTTTTTAACCTTTTTTCAGTGCTCCACACCACATTGAAGCAGTGTTAACAAAGGACCTTGCCTTCCGTGAGAGCCCGAGTAAGGCTGCCCTCCCCGCATCAGAACGGTATTACCTCAGGGCCTCTCAAGTTCACCTGGAATCAATGCAGCTTTCTGGTTTTCCAATCACCCTCCATATCACCCAAAAAGGGATACTACTCAGTTCATTGTCTCCATCACCTTTTCTGGGTCCTGCCTTTCAGGGTTCACTCCAATGAGGTAAGCAATGTATCCCTGACTGTTTATTTACAGAAGAGTTCTATTGCCCCTTCAACGCTCAGAGCATAGTGCTGTATTCATCAGACATGCCTTACTCTTAACTCTCCTCCGCCCGGGTATATGATACTTCTCTGTGCTCTATAGCCCAGTTAGTGGTGTCCCCAGTACAGCACAAATCCTCATGCAGTGCACCTAGCATTGTGCTGCAGTCTTTTACTGTTCCACCTCTTAGCAAGGAGTCCCACCTCATCAGGGCTCAGGTCGCTCGCCTGTCCACCTCCCCTCCACACACAGGGGTCCACCTGTCCGCAAGGTTCCCTCACCCTACGATGCCATCAGCAATGCCCTGTGCCGGCCATGCAGAGCAGCTGCCTCCTTGTCCTCATTGCGCCAATCCAACTTCAGCAGCCGTCCTGAAGCAGTAGTGGTCCCACTAAGCGTGCCTCCTCCATCCTCAGCAGCTTTCCACCCTCACCGGGACTCAGGCACTCCGGTGCAGGTAGCAGCCGTGGCCCTGTTGCAACTCTCTCTGCTACACAAGTGGAGCTGCTATCTTGGCCCAGATCAGGCCACAGTGCTCCCTGGTACAATCTTGTTCCATGGGAGGCCTCGCGCTGGCATCTACTCTCCTGTTCCCAGTGTTCCATGCACCACCTGGGGACCAGCCATCAAGCATCGGGCAACAATCAGGTACATTCCTACAGGGTCCAGTGATGTGATCAGGGACCGCTGGGCCATGATTCTGGCGCATGTCTGTGGTGTTAGGCCGGAGCCACTTCAGATCACATATAGCTTCATTGGTTGCAGGCCACTGCCCCAGACCGAAAAAACTGTTAACAGCAACAGATCTACTGGAACAGCAAGGTTTTGACAACATCGTGGAATTGCTAAATATTGGGTGTCTGTTGAAGGGTGGAATAAAGTCAGTTACAATACTCAGAATCAAAAAGTATCTGGCCTCAAGCCGGGCACAACCTATTGTTTCTGATCAGCAGGACAAAGTTCCTGGGTCGATTGCACATGGTAAGATGATCCAAAAGAAAGAAAGAATTAGGAACATGCAGAGTTACATGAACCAGGCAAGTTGGCTTAAACACAACTTTTATCCAAGGACAAGCAATCCAAAGAATGGGGACTGAGATCGTGTGCTCAAATATCCTCAATTTTAGCAAAAATCTAATTACGCATTACGCATTCTGGAGCAATGAAGATAAGACAGAAAGCAGCAACTCCAGGGAATATACAGTTTCCAACGAGTAACCACGAAGGAAAACTATGCTGCTTCACCCGGACAAAGCTGAAGCTAACCACACTGCAATTGTGGCTCCACGAGGAGATGTTATGTTATGTTATATTGATTTGTATAGCGGCCAAATCACCCTAGAGGGTATCCAGGCGCCTAAGATTGGCATTGATCATAATAATTAGAATCCTATCTGTAATCAAGGAATGGAATAGATGTCAATTCCACAGTTCAGGAGTTTTATTGCCACATGTAGCTTTATTGGCTGGTGACCAAAACTTCACTCTGCGTACGGGTTCCGAGGACAGAAAGCTGCCTGGTAAGGGATTAAGGTGATCGGCATTTCGTATTAAAAGGTTACATTTGATGCCTTTGTTCTTTGGTATGTAATGTCTTATGAAATGTGGCAATTTTGTTATTTGTCATTTTGTTTTAATATTTTAATTAAAGGTTTTAAAATCTAAAAAAAAATTGTTTGGTAAAAAAAGGGTATCTGTGAGAAGCACCATGGGCAGCGTGTCTGCACTGAAATAAACTGAAATGCTTGAACCACAGGCTCAACATGATGTATTAGTAAACCCCTTCCTGAACACATAGCTTTAGATACTTGTGTTCCATCAGCGGGTTACGCTACATTTTTACTCAACTCTAGTACTATAAGTATGCATGTAGCTAGGATTGTGTTACGAATTTCATAACATGACATTGTCATATGTTATCACTCTATAGAAGAGCAGGAGCAGAGTTCAACCAACTCCATAAACATATGGTGCGAAACTGACACTGATCAGATAAACATGTTACTCATTCTTTAGGGTTATCAGTACTCGTACAGCTCCGAACGCAGAGGTTTAGCTATGCATTGTGCAGTGGCACTGGGGCCCGTGGGTCTATGGGTCCCATGAACCCGAACGATTGCTGTGTTTACTAATTACAAGGGGCTGGTGGGGGGCATATTCCATCATTGCATTAGAGCCCATAGCACCCTGTCTATGCCAGTGTCCAAGTGAGAAGACAATTGTCTCAGATTTCTTTAGCAAAGAATCCTCATAAAAGCCTAAGGGCATATTCCCAAGGAGCTATCGCTGCATTAACGGCACTTTATCGCAGCCAAAGTCGTGATAAATTTACATCGCCACAGAGGACCCCAGCAAATATCGCTAATGAGATGCAGAGTAGGCGTTCCCGTGACAAAAGCCGAGACAACAGCACACCTCAACATTCACAACGACCAGCCACATCCGCGATAAAAACACAAAACAGGCGATAAGGCGCGTTAGCACCAGGAAATCTACACCTGCTCTGACCTGGTGTAAAGTCGGACGGCAGCCAGCACCACAAAAGGGAGCACAGCCCAGGGCCACATCCAAAGGGCAACAGATGCCATGGAGCCACCATCATGCGGCCCGGACACCCAAGAGGGCCACAACACCCACTGCCACCACCCCCAGGACCACCCCTCTCTGGCACCCCCCCCGACCAAAGACATGCCACATCAGCCACACCGAAACATGTACAAAATATTCCGCTTGATGCCGCACAATCACAACTGGTGACATGGATGTGTCGTCACAGAAATGACCAGCACACATTCACTTTCGAAGCAACAAATGAAACTTTATTAAAATGAACAACGAAAAGAAATGAAGACACATGGCCGCTCCCCTCCGGACAATACGTAGGTCACAGCCTGTAAGACAAAAAACATGATGAGAAGGTGTGTCCTGCGCACATCAGAGGACAGAGAGAGAGTGAAGGAGAGAGAGAGGAAGAGAGGGAGGGAGAGAGAGAGGAAGAGAGGGAGAGAGAGAGAGAGAGAGAGAGGAGAGAGGGAGAGAGAGAGAGAGAGAGAGGAGAGAGGAAGAGAGGGAGGGAGAGAGAGAGGAAGAGAGAGAGAGAGAGAGAGAGAGAAGAGGAGAGAGAGAGGAAGAGAGGGAGAGAGAGAGAGTGCCGCCCCTACGCACCCAGGCCACACTGCTCACCTGCTGCCACCGGTGTGTCTCCAACCACATGCCGGTTTGTAGGGCAGTTCACCAGGTCACACATCTGATTCAGAGCCGTCAGCTGAAACAGAGCCCAGATACATGACTGGCACAGTTCACACACTTGCACAAGACAACATCGCCTGCCCGCCCATGCACACCCAGGCCTCAATGCTCACCTTCCGCCACCGGCGCGTAGACAGGAGGTCCCACCACGTGCCGCTGCAAGCCACAAGCCCGGGGCCCGCAGACATGGCACCCTCCACATCATGCAGCCCCGCTCCGCAGGCCACCAGGTCTCACGTTTGGTGCTGGGTCTTGATCACTCCATGGCATAGGACATACCAGTGCACCCGGCACCATCGCAGGCTGCACACCCGCTCAGCCCAATGGGTGCCACCAACTCTGGGATCCCGGAAGCGACGCCACGTGGCGGTAGGCCCGCGCTGCCCGCTGGCTCTGGCCTACATGCGGTCCAGCAGGGCACACAAAACCTGAGCTGTCCGGACCGGCGGGACGGGGCATCATCGCAGGCTGCACACCCGCTCAGCAGCTCAAGGTGCCACTGACACAGTGCACCCCAAGTCACCGTCCCGTGGCGGGGTGCCTGTGCCATCCGCAAGGCCCCGGGTGCCACTAACCCTGTGCAACCCCAGACTGCGCCACGTGGTGGTAGGCCCGTGCCTTACTCAAGGCCTCGTGTGCCACTAACCCTGTGCAACCCCAGTCTGCGCCATGTGGTGGTAGGCCCGTGCCTTCCGCAAGGCCTCGGGTGCCACTAACCCTGTGCACAACAACTCATGGGCCCTACATGAGTGAGAACTGTGGAGCGGCCGTCATCCAGTCACCACCCGAAGAGAGGAATGTGACGTCGTCGGCCCCTTATGTTGGCGGAGTCACATGGCCTGTGACGCCTGTGCCGGATGGGTGTGGTGTGTGTGAAAACCTGCCCTCAGGGAGTGGCTGTGACATGCTGACAACTAGACCAGTGACCTGCATACCACCAGCGAGTACGGCTGCGACGGGTAGCAATGAGGGCCCCCCCTCGGGGCGTTAGCGGAGTGGTCTGGCCTGCCGTACGCCCGACCAGCGCAGGGCTTGCAACAAGGACTCGTGTGCTCTGGGCGTGGTCCAGTCCATGTCCGGACAAGGAAGTGATTGATGCGTGTGTCCCTGTTGTAGTGTTCACGGAACCCGGGACACAAGATGCAATGTCGCACCCTCTGACTGGCATCCCACAGGATGGACATCATTGACGCAAGGTAAGGCACTGTCCCCACATTCATCCACACATCCATACATGAATGACGTAAGACATTACACAGCATGGCGTCACTGGATGTTTATTTGCACATCCAGTGCAGTCATGCAGCTGGCGCGGTACAGGGCAATGCCGAGCACACCACACAATATGGGCCCGTGGAAGGCCAGCCAGCCAGTGTCCATCCGGGGATGAGCTGTACTGCGGAAGAGAAAGGGTACAGTCCGCAGTCTCTCCGCTGTGTCATTGGTCGTCAAATAGGATTTGGCAGTCCATGTCGCTGTCCAAGGTGAGTGCATCGGAGTGTATCGGGGGTCAGTGGTAGGTCTTGAGGCCCTGTGCGGCACCAAGCAGAAACAGGCAAGGTGGCGGAAATGGATGCTAGTGCCTGGCCCTCCTGACCACAGTCCCATCCACATCCTCGTCCCCGGGTGTGTGCCCTGCCCCACCTGTGGGTGTTGCAGTACCGGGTGCGGCACTGTGTGCCACTGTCACATCAGGGGCCGGAGGAGGATTGTCGGCCGCACTGTGTGGCAGTGACACATCAGGTGCCGGAGTAGATACGCCTGCCGCACTGGGAGGCACTGACACACCAGGGGGCGGAGATGTGGATGGTGTGGGGGCAGCAGCATTCATCATCGCCACGCCTTGTGGCAGCAATGCCATGATGAGGACATGCAGGGAACGGTAGATCCCAGCTACATTTCGCTGATGTGCAGCAGCGGCTGCCATCCTTTTTGCCTCCATCCGCACCATGTCCTCCATGAGCCTCCGCATGTGTGCCAGCTCACGGCTGGCATCGCTGGGGCCACTCTGAGCGGACAGGTATTCTTCCCTCCGCGTCATGACTCCAGAGATGTCAGTCAGGGCTCACTGGAGTCCATGGGGCAGACATAGACACCCAAGGATGGCGTCCAGTTTGGTAGCCATGAGCTCGAACCCCACCCGCACCTGCTCAGCCGTCTCCCTCTGGCCCTCCAGCACACGGCGTTGGAAGGCCATTTGTTGTTCCTGGGGGACTTGGGAGGGTGCTGGGGCTGTGGGTGCCTCCTGCTGGGTGGTTTGGGTGGTGGGTGGGGTCTCATGGATGTAGCTGGGCTGCCCTGATCCTGGAGGTGAGTTGCGGATGAGGTGAATGAGGTCTTGGATGGTTTGGGTGTCGATGCTGGTGTTGTCCTCCTCCTCATCATCAGTGAAGAGTGGCTGTGACTGCTCTGCAGGAGGTGTTGACGATGCCCCTGCGATGTGAAGGGGAGATGGTGTATTACAATGTGTCCACATGTATGTAGCCGCATGGTACAGGTTGACATTCAGACAGCATGGCATTGTACATTGTGACAGTCTGTGGGTCTGGGCAAGGACCCAGAGTGATTGTGGGTGTGCACTGTGCCCTGCTTGCTTGTGCATGTGTGCCATTGTGGCCATCTCCCCCGTCCCCCAGTACCTGGTGGTCACTCACCCTGTTGCGGTTGTGTTGTGTCCTGTCGAGCAGTGTCCGGTCCCCCGACTCCGGCCACAGTCTCCACACTGATGACTGTCGACACCACCTCCTCCATGTCATCCAGCTCCAGCTGTGGCGCTGGGCCCCCACCTCTGGTCTGCGTTGCTGCCTTAAGGTTGGCGGAGAGTTTCTCCTTGGTCTTCCGCTTGATGTCATTCCATCGCCTCTTGACCTCGTCCATTGTCCGCTTGTGCTCTCCGACAGCATTCACCTTGTCGACGATGTCCTGCCATATTCCAGTTTTGGTGCCCAATGACACGTTGGAGGTGACGAAGAGTTGTTGATGGTGTTCCATCACCTCCGTGACTATGATCCTGTTCGCCTGCGGACTGAACTTGGTCTTCCTCGTCTTCTTGTCCTTGCCCTTCCCTGTCCCCGAGGTCCCAGGCTGGTCGTCCGGGGTGCTTGTGGGGTTGCGCTCGTCTTCTGCGCCTGCTCCGACTGCCTTCATGGTGCTTGTGTGTTGGTCAGTTTGTGTGTGGGTGTTTTTTCTACTTTTATGGAGATTTTTGACGCCTGCCAGGTGTGTGTTGCAGGCCTGGCGCTGCTTGTCGCTGTTTCCTCATCGCGCTTTGGCCCATCGCGTGTTTTTTGGTGTGGTGGTTTGTGTTTTTATCTCCATCGTGGTGGTTGTATCGCGGACATTGTCCGCGGTTTTGGCAGACTATCGCATGGTACCGCCTTGTTGTGAATTCCACGTTGACACAGGGTTATTTTCCCGCGATAGGCTGCGATATTGAAAGTTGCGTTACGCTACTCTTGCGGTAGTTATCACGCGTTCTTGTGAATATACCCCTAAGTCTTGTTGCCAGAATTACACAGAATAAGAACTCTTCATATTTCATATACATTTTGCAGTTGTTAAATTCCCCTACTATTTGTTTTTATTTGACTCGTTTTTTATCTAGGGTCATTCAGGGGCCATGATTTTTTGTGGCCTTGGTGATTTATGCTGTGTAAAATGAGTCTGTTATTTATTCTTATGCTGATTTCCAATGTTTTTATTAATGTATTTTGTGGGTTTTTTTAGATATTTTTAAGTATTTGAATTGTTGTATTTCACTGATAGGCGTATTTATTATCTGTTATATTGTATGCTTTTATGATTTTCATGAAAAATCGAATAAAGCTATTCAATTCATTTCATATACACAGACACACAAACCATTCCTCTAAGCTCATCCTCCATCCATCCTGTGTGAATCTGCGGATCGGTGCTCTGAGCTGCGTGCACGGATCAGTCTGATCGGATCGAGTTGCAGCCTGCAAGAGAGTGCATTAATGAATTCATACATTGCTGGAGCACACCACCAGACTTTGAAATCCATCGAGCTCGTTTAATGTCTCGAATTGTACCTTTGTGCTCCACTCCAGCGGGATTTAGGCAGAAGGTGTGCACGGCCCTCCTTTTTCTGATGTGCTCGGCAGAAGAATCAAGGCATACACATACAGAGTGATGACAACGTAGGCATATATTTCAATATTCCAAGAGATGCGTGAAACTCTGTGCTGGCTTTTTCTGGCTCCGAGCCTGAGACCTAACAATTTAGCTGCCCCTCATTTTGTGTGTGATTGATTCATGAGCCAAAGCAACTGGTATTACTCAGTTTTGTTGAGCTGTTGCGCCCTTGGTGTTTGTTCTGTGCAGAAACAGTGCACTCGTCTGCAACCAAAAGGAGTAGTTTCCTGTGTTTGGCTGAAGTTTTACGTTTGAGTGCACCTAAAAATAGAGCGTACCCTTTGCAGCTGACTAGGTGGCTGTCGAGAGGTCTGCTGTAGTAACGAGTTGACTACAGGCTGGTGTAGGGGGGTAACACAAGCCCCCAGTGATGCTTGAGGGCCCCCTTTCAATCCAATGACCTATGAATATCTCTGAGATATGGCAGCCTGAGGGGCCCCTCACTGCCTTTGCAAGGGGGGAGGAGGCCACCATTTTGTGCTGGTGGTGACCTATCCTGTGGTTTCATGGGGTGCAATATGCTGGATGGTTTGGAACACAGGCCAGGCTTTGGCACGACGTGTGCCTAGTGTGTGTCTGAAGCACAGTGTTGACGGACAAACCATAGGTTTAAGTTTTGTGACGTGTGCTTGTAGGTGCTGTCGAACCACAGTTTCACTTACTCTAATGCTATTTAAATTCACTCAGTGCACTCCTCACCTCTACCATAAAAAGGCCTTTTCATATGAGTTATCAGTCAGAAAGATGCAGTGTTCTTTTGTGCAGGGGTATACGTTTTGCGCATACTATACACAATAAGATACAATTTTGTAGGCGTTATCGCTCCATGCTGTATTTTGAGGGATATACTCCTATACTAATTACTGGGAAGAAAACTGCAATGCCTGTAACGTTTAAAATATTGACGTTTTACCACTATATTTGAGAATTGTGCATGGACTCACATTAACTTTATCCCTAATACCTTAATGTAACTCCATTCTTAACCCTATGCCTAAACTTAACCTTCCCTCCCTTCTTTGTCATTTGACAGGGGGACACCACCTTGGTACTGACTCCTGTGTCACTCTTTTCCTACACTTTCTTACACCATCACTTACATAGCACCCATTATTCTAACCATATTCTGAATCCCTACCCCTAACCTACATTAACCTTTACTCCAACCAAAACATAACAGATGCCCTTACATCATCCCTTACTGTAACCATATTCATAACTGGTGGACTTGGTCCTATCTGCAGAGTCATCCCCAAACGTTTTGCCTTCACCCTCCTTTTTTCTGAATCCATTTTTGTTGGCTTTTAGGACTCTGTGCACTTTACCAATGCTAACTAGTACTAAAGTGCTTGTGCTCTCTCCCTTAAACCAGGTCAAATTGGCATACACCCAATTGACACATTTAATTTACTTGTAAGTCCCTAATAAAGTGGTACTACCTGTAAACAGGGCCAGTAAATGAATTTCTACTAGTGGGCCTGCAGCACTGATTGTGCCACCCAGTTAAGCAGCCTTTTTAAACATGTCCCAGGCCTGCCATTGCAGCCTGCATGTGCAGTTTTAAACTGCCATGTCGACTTGGCAATATAAAGCTTTTGGTTGCCCTAAGGGCGGGGTGCAGTGTATTTAAAAGTTTAGGCATGTACTTTTAACTTTGACAAGTCCTGGTTTTTTACGACTGCGATGCCTACCTCTCCCATAGGATAACATTGGATTGCTTTATTACATTTAATAAGTGCTAACTTTTGAATGGGCCATTACAAAATAATGGAGTGACCCATACTAGTCCATGGACCTGTGTAATGCTCGGTATAGAAAACAATGGTCCTAGACTAATTGCTTTAGGAAGGTATTCATTAAGTCAAAATCTATGAACATGATACACATAGAACTCAAGTTACATCATAAGTGTACCCCAGTAGTTTCTCAATTCAATTCAGTATATCCTCAAAAAGACACGCAAGCACCATAAATAGCTTCAATAGTGACTGTTTAATCTCACAGTTATTATAACAGATCACTGTAGGGAACGTTTCAAAACAGAAAAGAGGGTTGCTCCAGGGGGAGTGTGGAAAAAGGATTGTGCTCGTGAGGATAGAACAGATGTATCGGGAGGGAAATGTGAGAGTAGTAAAAACAATCAATTACACATAGTAATGTCCTTAGTAAACTGGTCGTAGTTTACAGTAGCACCAGTTTTACAATGGGGCCTGTCTCTCATGGATTCGAAATCGAATCCTAACACTGGTGGATTAAGGCATCTTAGTAAGCCTCCATAGCGCAGTCCCGGTAATCAGCTCTGTACTCCTTGCCTTAATCCACCAGTGTTAGGATTCAATCGACACTGCTGTCCTGAAAACTGCACACTGTAATTCAATACCTATTCTAATTCACTGCGACAATTATGCGGACCGCCACCTGAGGGGCTGTAACCCTGACTTCGCCTTCATACAGGTTGTTCCCCCCCCCATCCCCGTCCTGAGGAAGACCCGCCTGCAGAGGATACAAACCACCCTCTATGCTTCAACAAAGCCAGCAGCTCCATCGCACCCCACCTGTGCAACATCATCAATCTCTCCTTCGAGACCGCGACCTTCCCAGAGAGCTGGAAACACGCAGAGATCAACGCCCTACTCAAAAAACCCACGGGGGACCCGAGAGACCTCAAGAACTTCCGGCCCATCTCCCTGCTTCCGTTCCCAGCCAAGGTCATCGAGAAGATCGTCAACAAGCAGCTAACCCGATACCTCGAAGAAAACAGCATCCTGGACCCATCCCAATCGGGGTTCCGCAGCAACCACAGCACTGAGACTGCCCTCATCGCCGCCACCGACGACATCAGGATCCTGCTGGACAACGGTGAGACCGCAGCCCTCATCCTGCTGGACCTCGCCGCCGCCTTCGACACTGTCTGCCACCGCACTCTACGCACACGCCTCCACGACGCAGGGATCCAAGACAAGACCCTGGAATGGGCCACCTCCTTCCTCGCCGGCAGAACCCAGAGAGTCCGCCTCCCACCATTCCGATCCGAAGCCTCCGAGATCATCTGCGGCGTACCCCAGGGATCGTCCCTCAGCCCAACACTGTTCAACATCTACATGGCCCCGCTCGCACGCATCGCCAGACAGCACGACCTCAACATAATCTCCTACGCCGACGACACCCAACTGATCCTCTCCCTCACCAAGGACCCCTCGCCGCCAAATCCAACCTCCATGAAGGGATGAAGGCCGTCGCCGAATGGATGAAGATCAGCCGACTAAAACTGAACACGGAGAAGACAGAGGTTCTCATCCTCGGCTCCAACCCCTCAGCCTGGGACGACTCCTGGTGGCCAACGACGCTGGGAGCAGCCCCGACACCCACCGACCACGCACGCAACCTGGGAGTCATCCTCGACTCAACGCTCTCCATGGCCAAGCAAGTCAACGCAGTCTCATCCTCCTGCTTCAACACCCTCCGCATGCTTCGCAAGATCTACAGGTGGATCCCGACAGACACGAGAAGAACAGTCACCCAGGCCCTCGTCAGCAGCAGACTCGACTACGGGAACGCCCTCTACGCGGGAGCCCCGGCCAAGCTCATCAAGCGACTGCAACGCATACAAAACGCCTCCGCACGCCTGATCCTCGATGTACCACGCCACAGCCACATCACCCCCACCTGAGGAACCTGCACTGGCTCCCCGTCGACAGGAGAATCTCCTTCAAACTCCTCATCCACGCACACAAGGCACTCCACAAGACTGGCCCAGCCTACCTCAACAGACGACTCCTCTTCTACATCCCCAACCGCCAACTCCGCTCCGCCAACCTCTCCCTCGCCACCGTCCCTCGCATTCGAAGAACCACCACCGGCGGCAGATCCTTCTCCCACCTCGCCGCCAAGACCTGGAACACCCTTCCACTAAGCCTACGACAGACCCAAGACCTGCTGACCTTCAGGAGGCTACTCAAGACCTGGTTGTTCGACCAGTAGCAGCACCCCCCCCCCCTCTTTTTCTCCCCCAGCGCCTTGAGACCCTCGCGGGTAAGTAGTGCGCTTTACAAATTCTGTGATTGATTGATTGATTGATTATGCGCCAGGGTCAAAACGTCGACACTTTCCCCTAGTGGGCCTGTACCCTACTTCACCCCATCCCTACCTCTTTACAGAAGATTATAATTGTGTACAACATCAAGAACCAGAAAAGTACTTTCGAATCCATGAGAGACAGGCCCCATTGTAAAACTGGTGCTACTGTAAACCACGACCAGTTTACTAAGGACATTACTATGTGTAAATGATTGTTTTTACTACTCTCTGATTTCCCTCCCTATACATCTGTTCTATCCTCACGAGCACAATCCTTTTTCCACACTCCCCTGGAGCAACCCTCTTTTCTGTTTTGAAATGTTCCCTACAGTGATCTGTTATAATAACTGTGAGATTAAACAGTCACTATTGAAGCTATTTATGGTGCTTGTGTGTCTTTTTGAGGATATACTGAATTGAATTGAGAAACTACTGGGGTACACTTATGATGTAACTTGAGTTCTATGTGTATCATGTTCATAGATTTTGACTTAATGAATACCTTCCTAAAGCAATTAGTCTAGGACCATTGTTTTCTATACCGAACTTTTGAATGGGGACAGCTTAACATTTCATGTTTGGTGTGTAAGAAATTGTAATTAAAAATCCTCTTTAGTGACAAAGTCGGATTTTAAGCTACAATTTTGAAAATGCCACTTTTTGAAAGTTGACATTTTCCTGCTGTAACCATTTGGAGCCTGCAGACTGTTCCTAGATCACATGGCTGGGTGTAGTTGACAGTTTGACTTTGTTTATTCCTCCCAGGCAGTCACACAGTAGAGGGATTAGGTGTGCCTAGATGGGCCATCAATTGGCAGGATGAGGGGGTGGAGTTGGGCACAGCCCCACTTGCAACTGAATAGGCTGTGCCTTGCTTTCACACAAATGACTTGCCACCACTGCATTGTTCATGCAACCAGGTTGGATTCAGGGCACTGGAGGCAGAAAACGTCATGGGCATCAAAGGGAATTCTCCAGAAACTTCTCATACTTCAAAGAAGGCATCACATTTAAATAGTGGACCCTCAGACCCAACTCTTCAGTACACCGCTGGACCTGTGGATATTACAGAAGGATTGCTGTGCTACTTCGCTGCCAGAAGGACTGCAACTCTGCTGCCCTGCTACTCTGCTGTCCTGCTTGCTGAAAAGGAAGACTGGACCTGCACCCTTCATACCAGGTGGAAGTGACTCCAAGGGTCAGCTTACTGACCTCCTGTTTTGAGCTACAGGGACATACCAAGCTCCAGAGGCTCCCTGCAACTGCCCAGCTGACCTGCTGCCAGGTCCTGCAACTGGACTTGCCTTAGTCCTGCTGCCCTTTGCTAGAGTGAGTTCCTAATCCCCGAGATGTGCCCTTCAGGCCCTGGACCCTTGGCGTGGAATCAGCTTAGCTCTCTTCTCAAGAAAAGGAGAAGTCCTGAAGTATTGGGTTCTTCGCGAATGACAATTGGCCTGTTCGTGCCACCCGCAGTGCCCAGCAACAAGAAGTTCCGATTAACCTGACTCTTCTCACTACAGTGACCACCAGCAACACATGACAATGCGAGATCTGCACTTCCCTCTACAGCATTGAGAGCTCACGGTGACCACGAACTCAAAGTTCCAGCAACAACTGTCTGTGATGCCAGACAAGACCTCCATGCTACAGCAACAACCGTCTCCAATGCCTGACCTGCTCCTCAGTGCCCCTTTCACTGCGAACTGAACATTTCTTGCTAGACTTTTAAGGTAACTCTCTCAGTGGAACCAACCTGATCCCTGTCAGCCTGAACTTGCGACTTTAACCCAGTCTCGCATGACCAAATAATCGTGATTGGGGCTTTGTGTCTTTAAGCACTTTACTTACCTGAAATCATTCAAATCCCTTATCTCCGGTTAAACTGATTGGATTTTTGTCATTTTGGTCTCAAATAATTGATTACATTTTACTATATTGTTCTAATTTACTGTGGGATGTTTCTTGTGTTTTTACTTTATTACTGTTTGAAGTGCTGTATAAATACTTTACACATTGCCTCTAAGTTAAACCTGACTGCTTTGGGCCAAGCTACCAGAGGGTATGGGGTCTGCTTGTGACTTCACCCTGACAGAAATTGTGGCTGCTGCTTGAGTAAGGTTTCACCCCCTCAACCAGTAACTGAATTTCCAACAATAACCTTAAGCCATCCCCTAAAGTTAACCTAACCCACACTATATTGTACTGCATCCCTAACTCTTACTCTAATTCTCACCCTAACATTCATGCTAGATCTAATCATAACGTTACCTCACATAGGGACAATACCTTACTCTAAACATAGCTTAACCTTAAACTTCTCCCTAACACCATCACTAATCAATTTATTTTTCTCCACTCTTTACTTTTCTGCTTTTTTTCCATACTTATTGTTACTCGTTCTTTTTTCTCCTTTTTACAGCAAATCTTGGTTTGCTAAAAATAGGTGAAATTACAAACTGTACATCAAACTTCCTAAACATTTTGCACATGTAATACCATTTAGGGGAATAAAAAGACATTTCAAAAGTTAAGTTTATAACGGACTCACAGAATCAGAATCTGCAATGCTTTTTCTTACAAAATGCACTTGCAAATGATGAAATTTCATTCCACCAGTATGGTGAAATCTCTACAATCACTAATTTATGGAGAGGATCAAAAGTAGACGAGTATCCACTAACCTGTATTTCTGGGCTATTAACATACCCTTGCAGGTAGTGTTCCATCCTGGAATTGCATGCAAATTTACTTTTGACAAGGGCATGATAAATGTTCATTTAGACATGGTCTATGGAGCGAAAGCTGCTGTCTCTGGGGATTCTCTTTTATGCCTACTTACCATTGTCAATGCCTCCCTCACTCAAGGCATCTTCCCAATAGCTTTAAAGTCTGCCCAGATCCTTTCACTGCTAAAAAAAAAAAAAAAAACTAGGTTCTAATGACCTCGCTAACTAGCGGCACATCACTCACTTGCCATTCATCAGCAAGATCACTGAAAAATCAGTCAACTTCAAGATTTCATTGATGCTAACCATCTCCTACATAACTACCAGTCTGGCTTCAGATCACGCAGCAGCACAGACTACCACCTTACACATCGGAGATGATGTGTAAAACTAGACCACTGTTGAAGATGACCCCCTGCTTCCTTATATTGCTCGAATTCTTAGCTGCCTTCGAAACCGTCGATTATCCCACCCTCATACACACACACAAGTTGGAAATTAGATTCACTGGCAATGTTCTTTACCGCTTCTCCTCCTACATTGCAAACCAATACCACTTTGTTCACATGGGCACCTCTCAGTCACCAAAAATCCTTATCACATGTGGAGTCCCCCAGGGTTCTATACTGTCTCCTGCCATCTTATACCTTTACATGGAGCTGTTTGGTGCTCTACTCACAGATAACAGCATCAAGAGTCACCAATATGCTGATAATACACAACTTTACTTGAAAGTTTTCTCTGCTTCAGACATCCAAAGCCTCAAACACTGCTTGCACGTTATCCGGACCTGGATGGCTAGTGCCTATCTGAAGCACAACCCACACAAGACAGAATTCCTAATATTTACCAAGAACAATAAACAAGATACAGTACAAACCTGGCTTAATGACATGAACCTTGAACCAGGAACCCATGATCAGATGATTGTGCTTTTTGATAATGCCACACATGCAGTAATTGATAGCAATGTGTCAATGAGATATGTTCCCCTCTGACTTATGTGCTGAAGTTTGGGAGGAGAATGATGCAAATAAATTCACAAATAGAAATAGTTTTAAAGCTGTGGGTTAGTTAGTAACATACTCTTGCACTTACAGTTAGATTTCAGCCTGAACACTAAGACAGTGGTCTACAAGGATTACATATTTACCAAGATGTTGGATCCGTGCCGCAGATGTCTGCTGTCTATTTGTGTAGTCTTTTTGGAGAAGGAAGTCCCTAAGAGCAACAGGTGGATCGTGAAGAGAATTTCAAGACATGGAACATAAATCCCAGGACCTGACAGGCAAAGGAATGGAAAAGTACCTCCTCAGAGAACAGTGCCAGTAGCAACACCGGGATCACACTATCAACAAAACAGCATCCTCCAGGTGGTTTAGCTCTCTGCAGAAGTTCAATTCTCAGTCGTCTCACTTCGGTCTGGCAGCTCATGGGCATCATACAAATGGCAAAACCCTATTTGGAAATGCTTTTCAAAATGAGTTCTGCAATTACAACAAGCAAACGTCAACTAATACCAAGAAATCCAACAGCGAAGACAGTACAGGAATATAAGAATGAAAATATAAAATTTGCTGTGTATTAACCCCTTAAGTGCGCCCGTCGGCCAACGGCCGTCGCGAGCACTACCTCGGTAGTGCTGCGCACGTCCGTTGGCCGACGCGGCCCCGCCCACATAATGGAACGCCCCGCACTGCGGCGAAATTATCGCCGCGGTAAACGGGTTAACAGCCATTGATATATTGGCATGGGGAATGTCCAGACTGGCAACCAAATATCTGGTGTTTACTGCCACCAGTAAATTAATGGAACATCAATAGAGTGAAACTGGGACTAGCAAGACAGAAGGACCAGGCTGTTAACTCAAAATATACAGATTAGGCATGCTGAAAATGAGAGCGCAGTCTACAAACCCCTCTCATGTTAAGTTTTGTTCTTATGTGAAACTCAAAACCTTGCACTGACATTCTCTGTGTATGGCAAGCGTAAATGTGCAGCGCATATGTAGCACATGTATGGTAGTAGGACTCTTTGTTATATGAGTGTGAGTACTGGTGCCAGTGCTATCCTGTTTGGATGCCCTGCTTTAGCACGGCACAAGAGGGAGGATGAGGTTTACCTCCCCAGACAGTGGAAGTGCATGGCCTGTATCACTGGGCTTGAGGATGGAGACCCTGACACTAACGTGATCAAGATGGAGACAAGCCTACCTTTAGAAATTTCATGAGGGCCTGTTAGCAAACAATTGCTGATTAGTTCTTCCACAGCACTGCCATTTGGTGGTTGATAGGATTGAGGGGTCAAAATGCAGTTTTTGTTCTTTTCACCTTGTTCAAGATGATGACATTTCCAGTCAAAGCCTTGTCTGCCTCTAATATGTCACAAAGGCTGATGACAGCCTGGTGCACAGAACTCACACTTCATTATGCATATATTTTGGATACTCCTGCTTGGAGCCAGTCCCATTGCCACCTGATGAAGAACGTGTCTAGAAAACAGCGTGGAAAGGACATTTGAAAGAGAACCAGCTCAAACCGGATTTGAAACCTTCGACAGCAAATCCACATCCCCTATCTGGAAAATGTGTTTACAAGTGGTATCCAAACCAGTCTTGCAGAAGTGAAGGGAGATCACCTGAAGCCTGCACTTTATGCTGAAGGAGTAAAGGGTATGCTTAATACCTAAAAGCCTGCCAGCCTGCCTGTTGTGAGATGGAAGGATAGTGCCTGGCCCTGCCAAAGGAGAGAATGTTCAGGAGGAGAAACCCAAGTGTTCCTGGTAAGGGGAACACTCAGAGATAGTAGATTCAATAGTGAGCAAAATCTGGAGTGACTGCCGTTTTGAGGGAGGTCTCCCAGTCTCCCTACCCAGTCCCTGTGCTTGATTTGATTTGATTTGATTTGAGGATTTATAAAGCGCAGCAGTCACCCGAAGGCATCAAGGCGCTAGAGATCAGCCGTCCATACCCAGGAACCTAGAAAGGGCCAGAAGCTCCCACTAGATGCTAGACCATGAAAAGCCAGGCTTTAAGAGCTTTTCTAAAGGGGAGCAGAAGGGGGATAGATCCAAGAGCAAGGGGTAGGGAGTTCCAGAGCTTGCTAGCTGCCACCGAGAATGCTCTATCCCCCCACTTCTTCATCTTGGTTCTTGGTACAACCAGTTGCATTTGGAGCGAGGAACACAATGATCTGCTAGAAGAATGCCACTTGAACATAGTCTTCAACCTTGACGGGTAGGAAGCATGCAGCGATTTATGGACCATACAGAGTGATTTGAAGCTAATGCGTTGTTCAATGGGGAGCCAATGCAGGAACTCCAGTCCCTTCCTGGCAGATTGTTTCCTGGGAATGTCCAAAATGAGCCTTGCCAATGCGTTCTTCAGTACCTGGAATTTGTACTGCATACTCTTGTTGGCGGCCAGGTATAATGCATTACAGTTATCAAGTCTGGACATTACCAAGGCCAGTGCTACCTGTATCTGAGCTGGTCGTTGGATAAAAGGGAAGATTTTTTTTAACATCCTTATGAGCCAGGAGCATGTCGAGATGGAGCGATTCATTTGGATATTAAAACTAAGTTCAATATCCATCAGGACTCCAAGGTGCTGATCTGACCTAAGACTTTACAAGCGCAAGTACCCATTGCATCGTCCATCAGTCTCTGTTTACCCAAGAGCTGGTTCTGACACCAATGGCACCAGAGAGGAGGGCCGCAGCCCCTTTAAAGTGGTGCCCAATTGGTCTGAGAGGTCACAACTGCCTCGCCTGGATGCCCATCTGCATTTTGCTGAGTCACAGCTGATGAAGACGTCATACTGCTATGCAAGACCTGCCATGCCAATCTCATCCAACAATTCCTGATCTGAGCGGAAGCTGCCACTGAAGCCCCTGCAATCAGGAGCTGACAATGCAAATGGCAGGGATGGAAGCTGCACCCATCACACCACACAATCTACAACACCATCAAGCAGGTAAAGTGTGCATTAGCCTGTGAACAGAGCAAGGGACTAAAGGTGTGCTGAGGAATCTGGTGGGAGGATTTGCGACATTTCACCCAAGTCTATACCTGGGGTGAGAACTATTGAAGTGAGTTGCGCATCTAGCCAGTGGGTGTTAGAGTAAAAGAATTTTCACCTGTACCTAACTCATGCCTTTACCCGCAGCATGACAGGGACTCTGGCCAATAGGATCACTCAAGTGGGTAGAGAGTACCAGAAAGGGGAGTGTAGCACTCACCGGATACAGTAACTAGGACTCAATTATATAAGTGCAATTACAATTGAACCAAATGAACTGTGTGTAGTATTTTTTTCTGTTGTGTGGTTAAAGAACTTTCTTTTTTAATAAAAGATAAGCATTGGGCTGGACAGAAACACAGGATTACTTGCACAGTGCAATGGCCTGTACAAGGTTGGTGGGAGTAGACCTTGACTCCTGTCCTTAGATTAGGTGAGAGATCTGTGCTTGGAAAGAGAGAGGGGAGAGGGCCACCAAAAACAAGGATAGGGAAAATCTTTCTAGGTTCTCTTAAGAACTAGTTAGAAAAATGTGCGGCAGGGAAGACAATTTGTTGTACCATGGTAGAAAAACAGGATGTGCTTTAGAGACAGGCTCTTTAGCCCCTTGGCAAAGGTTTTCCTCAGAGTGAGACCCCAAATTTGCTTTCCTGTTTTCCTCAGACATTTCACCACCGTCCCTGCAGATTTCAAGGGTACCACTGTACCCAACTCCAGAAGTTGTTCCCTTGAGTGGGATGAATCTAAATAATACTATGAATTTGAAGTTCGCACTTATAAAAGCTAAAAGGTTGAGGAAGAGAAGAAGGCCAGGGTGAAGTTTAGATTAGTTTGTCAGAACAAGAGGAAAGGAGGCTGGACAGACAGGAGGAATTTTGCCAGGAGGGGAGAAAAAAGGAAAGGGAAAAAGAGAAAGAGAAAGAGAAAGAGAGAATTGGAAAGGAAAAGGATAGGCTTAGGGAAGAAAAAGCTCAGGACAGCAGTGGAGACACTTACATCTAGGAAAGACGATTTCACATCCAACTCTGCAGGAGTTCCAAAAGAGCTTATTAGGCATGTACGTGGAAGGCCAGGATATTCTGAAATGGCTTGTCAGCTTAGACATCTCCTGTAGAGCGTAGTCTTTGAATAGTGTTGAAGGACACCACTTTAATGGGTTACCTGCCCAAAAAAGGAACAACTGTGATTGGGAGGATGCCTGTAGCTAATTAAATGAACTATGAGCAACTGAAGGAAGCTCCGATCAGATGTTTTGGACTGAAGCCACCTCAGTTCCATCAGAGATTCAAAGAAAGCAAGAGAGTGGATGGTGCTCTGCTTGAAACTTGGATTAATGGTGTGATCCATGAGTGGAATGAGTGGCTGAGAGGGATGAAGAACAAGGATTTTCATGCCCTTAACTAGTTGATGTTGACAGAGTGACACAAGAAGGAGTGTTCTACACCACTTAGGAAATAACTGTCAGACTTGACAGAGATGGAACCAGAGAAGCTTGCAATGTTGGCTGACACGTAGTTAGCTTACAGGCTTAACAAAGGGCGGAAGCAGCATGTCTCTAGGCCAAAGGGAGAGAGGAACTGTCAAGAGACTGGCTGGTTTCAAGCCAGAGGGTACTGGTCAGAGTAATTCTCATGGGCAAAAAGAGAATTGGGCTCCAAGTGAGGAGCACAGGGAAAAGGGAGGATAGAAAAGTTCTTCCAAGCCCAAAGTAATTACTTGTTACAGGTGTCAAAAGGAGGAGCATTACAAAAGGGACTGTCAGGTGGAAGACCCTGTAGCATATGTGCCGATCATAGTGAGTATGTTAGTTATGGTTGAATACGATCCGAGAGGCCATGTTGCACTCAGCTACTCAACTTAGTAGCAAGGGACATTTTTGAAAGGGACTCAGATGGTCTTAAACACATCCATCCAAACACTGTGGGGTTTATGTTGGAAGCTAATAACCAATGGGAGGAAGGTTCCTGCCCTGAGGGATACAGGTGCTTACAGGACTATGTTTGTGAGGAAGCATCTCAAACCCAAGGAGATTCTCCCTGACGCCAATGGCGCAGGCTTGGTAGCTAGTCGAGACAACATGGATTACATGATTTGCCCAAGTTGAATCAGAATTCAAATGAATAATAGTAATAATAAGTTTTAATTAATACCACTCAAACAATTAACATACACTCTTCAATACTTATAGTGCCATTTAAACAATAACATCTTTAACAAAATATACTTTCTCTCTCTCGAGGGACAATTAAGACTTTGTGGGTATAATCAGATTATCTCCTCGGCCTCGCAGGGGTACACAGGTCAGTTTACTGCAGCTTGCCAAACTGCACCAATGGTTCAAGGACAAGAGTGCAGGGTTAAAGCGCCCAATACATGTATTGTCGACTAAAATATTCAAATCTATTTCGCAAAAAATGTCACTATACAAAGACCAATCAGTTCATACAACAGGTGCTCATCTCCAAAGTTATTGTGCTACAGGAAACAAAATGTGAAATGCACAAGATACAAGTTTAAAGTGCTCGTATTTGTAAAAACTTTATTTTGTAGTCCCATGATATTGGGATTGACATATAAAAGTGTTGCGAGCACGTGTTGATTGGCGTTGGATCAAAGGATTGTAAGATTTTTATTTGCTGATCATTTTTTCCAGCTTTACCCAAAAAAATCATACATACAAAAATCATACAAGCATACAATAAATTCTAATCCAAAGGGAGGATCAATTCAAGCTCTTCAGTGATCTTCCAAACCATCCTCTGCCAGGGGGATGCCAGCTGGTTAAATAGCTGTTTTCCCAAGTGGAATTTTACGCTCCCTACTTCAGTCTTTTTTACTCAGATAAGATTATAATTTGGCTTTACAGAACAGATATTGTTGCAGAGGGCTGCACAATTGAAAATTTGCTAAAAGCAAATTTTCAATAGTGCATCGCCTCTGCGACAATATCTGTTCTGTGATGCCAAATTCTAATCTTATCTGAGGGCCTCTAGCTGCATTTGGGAGTCTAAAAGGTTGGCGAAAGAGTCTTAATTGGCTTTTGTTTAAAGAGTCTCCAAATGTATCTAGAAATGCTTCCAAGGCATAGGTCAGAGCGGGTAAAAATGTGGTTTTGATAACCTACATTAGTGGAAGTAGAGAAGGGCCTGTGATGATACTTGCTATTTTGCACAGTCCAACTGCTATCCCTGCGGCACATTTTTGCAGAGCTCTCATATGACTATTTGGGGCACGGAAGTTTGAAATTCAACTCCCAAGTATATATAGGAGTTGGTGGTACTATTTCTATGCTCTCCTAATTTCCATAGCCATTGCTGCCGCTCATGGGATGTGAATGCAACAATTTTTTTTTTTTCCGTGCTTATTTCCAATTTATTTTCCTTGCAATTAGCACACAGATTATTAAGCGAGAATTTGAGACCAATTGCAGAGAAATTCAGAAGTACTGTATCATCCGCATATTGCATTGTAAACAGGGTTTGGCTGTTGAGTCTCGGCGGAGAAGACTTTACATTGTTTAGGGCAGACTCGATATTGGCAGTGTGTAAATTAAATAGAATTGGGGCTAGAATGCAGCCTTGCTTTAGCCCTTTGTCAATGTAAATTATCTTAGACAATGTACCTTCATTACTGAGTTTGACTTGGATCCAGTTGTTGGAGTAAAGAGCATTTATGAGGTTTAATATGTTTGCAGGAAGGCCCCAGTTACACAGTTTCCGCCATATCATAGTCCTGTTGATGCTGTCAAATGCCTTTTGATAATCAATCAAACGTACGTGTAAAGAGCATTTACTGCTGATAGTCTTATGGATTAGGAAATCAAGCGTCATTATGTTGTCTATAGTTCCGGTGTTTTTGCAGAAACCTGCTTGGAACCAGGGAATTATATTTGATGTTGCGGCCCATTCCTCTAGATCTTTCAAAATCAGTGTTCATTGGGGTCATCTCTGCTCCCTTTTTTGTGAATGGGAACTATACATGCCCCCTGTCAAGATGGTGGTGGTATCATACTGGTTAAAAGTAAATTATTGAAAACATTGCTCATTGCGCTGCTCAAAAGTGCAGCTCAGTTTTAAAGATTGCGGTGGGCATACTATTGGGCCCTGGTGCACCACTGGTTCTCCCTTTTAAAATAGCTTTCTCAACTATTAAGGGCATCTTAAGGCGTCTAAAGGAGAATGAAGCTCTTGTTGGAAGTGTTGTTACACGACTTTTCCTGGGGAAGCCGGAATCGAATGTTGCAGTATTAACTTAGTTTTATAAAGACCGGATATATAATTCTCCCATTTACTGCTGTCCAGTTGGTTATGCCTCGGAGGATTGTACGAGGGAGTGAGGGAATTCACCCATCTCCAAAATTCTCAGGTTTATCCGGACTAGCGGCTTTTACCAGAAAAACCCATGTCTGCACAATTGCTGCTTGCTTTGCTTCCCAAACTAACTTTTTGTAGTGCTTCCGCATCTGTGCGAGCTTGGCTTGTCGATCTTCAGTGTCTTGACTTTTTGCACCACGTGGCCTGACCATTTAGCTATCTTCATTTTTTCAATGCGTAGGCTGGTGGTATAACATGAGGACATGGGATTTACCAGGGATGTCAAACGATCAAGTGATTTTCGCCTTGTTCCCCTTAGCATCAAACAAATATCATTCATGGCTCAATCCCATGTTGATGAACTAAAGAGTTGATTATCCACTGCAATCATAGTTAGATAGTTGGAGCACTCGCCCCAAAGGCTTGACCCCACACAGTTAACTGTTCTTCTCCATCCGAGGACCAATTGATTCAATCTATCCTAGGAGCCAAAATACCTTCGCCTATTGCATTAACACAATCAAGTTTGTAACCTTGAATCCAAAGTTGTAGATTCTGTGGGAAATGGTCGCATTCCAGCCTATGGTCAATTTGAAATTGCCGCATCTGGCTGAATAATGACAATTATAAAAATGTGTAGCCAATACCGCACTTTGTTTGGAGGAGCTGTGCGTGAATGAAGCTGGTTGGTCCCAGCAGCAGCGGCCATTCAATACGCAGAGACCGAGAGAGTGCAGGGATTCACCTAGGGTGTCTCTTATTGCATCATGCCGTGGCGGATGGAAGAGCTGAGGCAGAATATCCCATATTAAATCCATCTATCTCGTGGATTCTAAACTGCCACAGTAATTAAACCAATTCAGATTCAAATCGCCTGTGACAGTTATTTTGGCATGTTGATTGGCCAATACGATTTTCTGGCGATAGGTATTAAGGTAGTCTGCCTCAGTGCGTAGGAATTTTCAATCTGGGTTCAAGTATATACAGAGCACAAGCAGATTTTACTGGCGTTCATTTAGGATTTAAATTAAAATCCCTAAAATCCAGAATTTGTCTGAGTTTATTCTCTCTATTTTGCAGTTCATGGACACAGTATTGCAAGTCCACCAGCTGATTTTTATCCACTCTTTTGGTTGCTGGCTCAGCAAATGATGCATATCCAGTTAATGAAATGGGCTCACTACACAAAGACAGACAAGATCAAAATACATTAGATAATCATTTACCTCTTTTTGCAATTTGATTTGGTCCCAGTCAGCCATGTTCAATGAGCAGAGGCTTAAAAACTTAATCTCTTTGAAATGCTGTTCTTATTGCTGCTTACTCTTCTTGGTCAAGTGGATGACTCGCTGTCAAGAGGGCAATATTTGGTGTATAACTAGCTCGCCCTAAGGTTGCTGGGAGCCAGAACAAGTCTTGCTGCTCTTGGTTGATAACATTCATCAGAGTCCAGCGTGGGTAACCATGCTTTCCCATGATGACCTCAGCTCTTCGGCTGGTGGGTTATTAAATCTCATTGGACCAGTGCCCCTTAAGACTGAGAGCGTGGTAGTACTAAGGGCTTGCATGGAGTCATGCAGCATTTTGGAGACTCTCAACCTCCCTCTAGTTTTTTGCACCGTTGTACTTGACAGGAGAGTGATGTTGATGATTCGTCGTTTGAAAGATGGCGGGATATTTTTCAGGTTCCACCTGAGTAAGCTCTGTTCCCCAGTTCGAAAAAAATATCCTTTTGGCCCAGAAAGCAAGGACAGCTTCCTTAGATTCAAACATGAGTTCTGTAGTCTCAGTCTCAGTCACCTCACTTTCTTTAATCTTCAGAAATACTACTTTACTTATTACTTGTGTTGATAGTGCTGGATTAGGTAGGGCTTTAAAAAGTTTTGCAATATTGCTACGATTTAAGTAGGCTGGTGGGCGTTGTGAATGGTATATAGGTTTAAGTAAGATTGCTGCGCCTTGATGTATTTCTGTCTCTACTGATGGTGAGGCCACTCCCAGAATTAGAGTGTTTATTCGAGTCAGCGCGCGTGACTGGATTTGACAAAGTTGAAGTTATGTTTATATGATGGAGTGGACTGCCGGGCGCCTCTTTTGTAGCGGTTAGGTCAGAGTTGCGGCGACTAAGGATGGACTATTTAAATTTATACATTGCCTACTATTTTGCTTAGTTGTGGGCAGGCTTGGATGAGAGCATTTTTCTATCACTGATGGACTAAAGCACCTGTTTGCTGCAAGCTTGTTAGTTTCTTCCAATTGATCATTTGGGTAGAACTTGGGGTAGGGTACTGTTGTTGGAAATTGGGCATACGGACTTCCAACTTGTGACTGAGCGTGTCAAGGAAGCCTGATTTTGAGCTGATGACACCAGGTCCTGAGCTTGAAGGGCCTTATTATGTGGAGCAGATATTTGCGTCACAGACTGGATGCTTGTGTTAATGGAATTCGGAGCTGCTGGCTTTTATGTAGATGTTGATAGATAGATGTGTTAATGCTGATGCAGAGTTCGGAGCAACTGTTTGCGGTGCAGTGTGAATTGTTGCATCGGTGTCAGGCAGGCACTCTTCCTGCCTGGATAACTGATCTATCTGATACCTCGGTCAACGAGAAGTGAGTTTTCCTGAACAATGGATACAGCTTCTTTTCTGTTCTAGTTGCCAATTCTGTGTTTTCCTTAGTTCAGTGTCCTTAACCTTTTTGCGATTTTTTTTAAATAAAACTGGCAGGAAATTGTCTTTAAGGACGTTTTCTTGACAAAGATTCCTATTTATCCGGGTCTCATTTTTTCCCAGTGGAGGCTCACAGTCTTCTCTGCAGAGGGATTTAGCTCCAGAGTGGCTCTTGTAATATCCGGGTGGTGTTGAATTACCTTAACAGGGTCCCGAACTGTGGTTACTGCTGAGGCCTACGGGCCCAGACATGCTGTCATTCCTGTAGGTTGTGATTTATTCCGATGCTTCTCTAGCGGCGTGGTAAGCTTTACTAGTTCCATCAAGGTTTGATCAGTGCCGTACTCGGCCGCGGCCCCGGCCTCAGGAGGCACTAGTTTTGGGGGCGGCGCCTCCCTCACCGCCCGCATCACCAGCACCCCCTCCCCTGCTCTCACATACGGCCGCCACAAGGACCGGCACGGCGGCAACTAGTCTAGCTAGCGACTGCGATGGATCATGAAACTCTGTGGTGGTGAAGATTACATTTCTTTGTGTGCGAATATTAGTTCTGGCCCCGGCTTTGTCAGCTCATTTAACTGAAGAAGTCACTAGAGTATCCGTCTCTGTTACTTTAAAATCATCTATAATTGATTTTACGATAGATGGGACTTCTTCCAGTTTCGAGATGCTAGTTTGGGAATACTCCGAGCATGCTGGTTGGGGCTGAAGGTCCGTGGATTGTGCTTTACTGATCAGTAGATTCAGCCGCTGAGCTTAGGGGCTGATATACAGGCCCGTCCCCTTGCGCCACTGGTAAATCAGTTGTGTACTGCTTTTTTGGCGCAAAAGGCTTGTAAAGGCCTGGAATGCCCGATGTATCAACGCTTTTTGCGATCTCAAACGGGCTGATTCGCAGAATTGGCCCGTTTGCAATCGCAAAAATGCGTTTTGCAATGTATCAAACATTTGTAATTTGCAATATGGGTAATCGCAATTATTTGCGATTACCTAAATTGCGAATGCAGTTAGGGAATCGCAATTTGCAATTCCCTAAATGCAATTCTTGTAGCTATCGCAAAGTGCAAATTGGCATTAAGGAATCACAAATTACCACCAAATTCTAGTTGGTGGTCATTTGCAAATTCCTAGAAAAATGCACTTTTCTGCATTTTTCTAAGTGCCATGTGGCGCACATAAATGCCCTTAGGGCATGTATGTGCGCCACATGTGCACGCTTACCTTTTTTGGGGGTGCATCAGGGTGTCCTTTTGGCCCCCCTATCACCCTTCAAAATGCATTCGCAATTTGCGAGTACCTATTTGGTACTCGCAAATTGCGAATATCTTCCCATTCATTCCTATGGGCCTCTAGGCCCCTAGGAATGAATGTGAAGGCATTCCTTAATAGCGAATTGCATTTTGCGATTCGCTATTAAGGAATATGTAGGAATCGCAACATTTTTGCAAAAACCTACATACATTGCATTTTGCGAGTCTATAATAGTGAATCAGTAAAATTAGCTATTATAGACTCGCAAAATGTAATCTTGATACATCTGGCCCTTAGTGTCTATTCCTTTGACTAATAGTTCCAAGCTATGGACTGCCGTTAGCTGCTACTCCATGATCGTGCTTGTCGGTAGAGGGGTTGATATCACTACGTTTAATGCTGCTGTGAGCTCATACTAGTTAGCCGACTTATTTTTCACATCTTGAGTTTTATTGACTCCTGGCTCCGTTCGATTTGGGATATACCAGGGCTTATTAGAGCTGAATTCGATGAGCTCTTCATCTGTTACTTAATAAGGGCTTCTGAAGGGTTCTTGCTTAGATAACGCCCAGTTTTTAAGCTCTTGCTTTTGATTTGGCATTGTTAGAGGGGTAACTGCCCATGGGCTATGCTTATCATGGGTTCCCATTGACGAAAGTGGAATAATGCGCTGTGAGGTTGAAAGGCTTGTATTATATAGTGGCAATGTTTGGTAGCGGACTACTGAACTGGCAGTAGCTACTTGGGTGTTGGGGTGCATCGGACGGACCTCAGACTGATCCCCCATTTGGTCCTGTGGCCTCTCTTCAGAGAAGAGCCTTCACCCATGTGCCTGGTTGTTGTATATTTACATACCTTCCGCTTTATCTTACTTTTGGGTGCATTGCTTTATGCATGGTCCAAGGGTATGGCTTTGTCACTTTATAGCGGGAGTAGAGCTGAGCTAATCTGAAGCGTTGATACAGTAGTTTGTTTACGGGGGATTCTTCAAGTGTATGCCATCGCTTTGCACGCCTTTGGGGTTAAGTGTTTTTCCGTCCTTTATTCTAAGCTGCATCTTCAAAAAGAATCCAGTTTTCCGCCTGCTACTTGAGGTTCCCTTAGTGGTCAAGGATTTTACAATTAATGTCCAATTCTCTTGTGATATGATGATGCAATGATGAAATGATGTGCGATGATGTGCACTTAACAGTACTTGAATTGAGCAATCACGGTTAACAATTATTGTGATTTGGTTTGAATTGTAACTACTGCTTAATGTGATTGCGCCAGGTAAGGTATGATTCCTTTAAGGAGCCAGCACACAGTCCCAGTGCACCAGCAGTGGCACAAACAGTCCAAGCGGTGCAGATAGGTGAGCCGCAGCTGCAAGCCGCACCGAGACCTAGCCTGGCCGCCTCCGCGCGCTGACATGCAAGCCCGTGCAGCTATTTCCCAAAGCTAACTTGCAGAGGGGCCTCCCTCACCTCACCCTCCGCAGTATGTGGTCCACTGGTCTCCTTGTTGTCCCTCAATTTCCTTCTGCCTGAATTCTTCCTAAAGTCCGCCCCTCCCCCGTCATGAAACCGGGATCTTCGAACCAAGCAGGAGAGCAGACAGACGATAGGCAGGCAGCCACCGGTCCGACTCAGAGAAGGCCGCTGCAAAGACTTGTCACCCGAGCCCGCGGTCCGAGGCCGGAGACACGGGAGGGTGATGGAGGTGAAGGGTGCGCCGAGCAACAGTGATGGAGCAGTAGGGAGACACCGCCTCAGCTCGTCTGCTCCACTTCGCTCTGTCTCCCACGTTGAATCGCGTTGTCATGTGACTACTATAGCAGAAAATCAGTGGAAATCAAAGGAAATCAGTAATGTCTGGTATAGGGATGAGAGAGAATTAAGGTGCTGGATGTCTCTTGGCAAATTATTTGATTGCTCTAGGTTTAGTATCAGGACAGGAGCCTATATTGCTTGGACAACATCAGCTGCGCTGAAAAGAGCACAAGCTACATGACACTCTCAAGAAGAGATTTTGACCATCCTAGATGTTCAAGGACCAGAGAGAGGAGGTGAGCAGATCAGGGCAGGGTCTGAGAAGGCAGAGACTGGAGCGTCCATTGCCCCTGCTCCAGAGTAAGAGAAGAAAGAGACACCTGAAGCAGACCAGGTTGTGGAGTCTGGGTCCTTGCCAGAGCTGCAGGGTTTGTAAACTGCTGGAGGCCCTATGCAGGAGGTATTCTGCCAAGCACAAGTTGAGAGCCCTATACTTGTGGAGCTTTAGAAGGAAGCCCAGGATCGGGCCGCAAAGGAAGTGGTCGGAGGGCATTAAATTGGCAGGGAGTATGAACATCTTTACAGGGGGGTCTGTGAATCCTGAGCTAGGAGCTACCAAGAGAATAATAGTTCCTCTAGTGCTGAGGAATTTCCTTTTGTAATTAGCCCACAAATTACTCTCAGAAGGACACTTGGGCATTGGAAAGACAGAGGATAGGTTGGATTTTTTTGTTCTCCTGGCCAGAGATTCACAGAAACAAATAGAGGGTCTGTAGAACCTGTTCTTCTTGGCAACTGAGTTGTATTTCAGGCAGTAAGACCTCGGCACCGCTAGTGGCTCTGCCAGTAGTAGATGTTCCATTCGACTGACTGGGTGTTGACATTGTTGGTCATTTTGACCACTTCCTAGCATCAGTTTACAAGTATCTCTTGGTGGTGGTGGATCATGCCACCAGGTATCCAAAGACAGTACCTCGGAGAAGCATGACTGTGAAGGTAGTAGTTATGGCACTCCTAGAGATGTTTTCAAGGCTTGGTTTTTTTAAGACGCTGATTTCTGGCCATGAACAAACTTTATGTCCTCTTACATAAGAGAGGTGTGGGAGCAAGCTGAAGTGACCTACCACTTTTTCAATGCACACAACCCACAAACCAATGAGTTGGTGGAAAGGTTTAACAAGATGATTACGAGTATGAAGAAAACTCAAACTAAGAATCTCAGTAGGAAGTGGGATCTTCTCCGGCTATGTCCCTTATTCCCTTACAGAACAAAACCACAGAAAGGAGCTGGGTTCAGTCCTTCATACTTCTGTTTGGGCTCATAGTCCATAGCCTACTCACTTTAGTCAGAGCAGGGTGGTAAGGAATTTCAGAGTCACCTCAAAAAAATGTGGTGGACTATGTGACTGACAAGAGCTAGATGAAGACAAAACCTTCAGGCAAGCCAAGAGCTGATGAAGAAGTGGTTATGACCAGAAGGCAACGTTGACTGTGTACCAGGAGGGTCAGGATGTATTGGTGCTGAAGCCCATTTGTCCAAAACCTTTGAAGGGTTTGTGATGTCGGCCATACAAAGTAATCCATAAGGTATCTGAGGTAAACTAATTGATGGACACAGGTGCCACAAGGGGGAAAAAGAGGGTATTCTATGTGAGCGGGCTTGAGCCATACCTCTGGAGAGATTTCTCAGTAAGCATCACAGCGATGATAGAGGAGGTTGAGGAAGTCTCATATCCTGGCGTACTGCCTAGTGTTGTGAAGGATAGTTCTATGGATGGGGTACAACTTGTCTGGGAACTGACTCCTGAGTGGCAGAGAGAGTGTAGAGAAGTACTGGGATGTTTTTCCCAAGTCTTTTCGATGACTCCAGGGTTGACACATGGATACAGAGGATAGATTGCCAGTAAAGAGCAAGATTTACTAATGTCTGATCGAGTCCAGAAATGAATCAAGGCAAAGGTTGTCAAGATGTTTGTCTGGACCATTGTTAGCTGTATTGACCAGAGCACATGCTGTAAAGAGTCCCATAGAGAGTTTGGGACCATCCTACATTTGCCAGGACCAGAGAGAGGTGATCAGTACTGATGCACAGCCAATTCCAAGTGCGGATGAGATAGTGGACCAGCTGGCTGCTACTCGACTACCTCTGATCTGAGCAGAGACTACCACCAGATTGAATAAGCATTGTGCCAACAATGAGACTTTATTGTCCACACCAGAATAATTGTACCAGTTTTCAGCATCTAGTGGACGATGTTCATTTAGGGCTGGAAGTGTTCTGCAATGTCAAGAATGCCATATTTAGCAGTTCACTGAAAGACAACTGGGACACCGAGAACAGGTGTTGGCCAGTATACATGGAGAGAAAATGATCATCAAGGCAAGAAAGTGCCAGTTGGTGCAGGCCTCTGTATTCTACTTTGAGCATCAGGTGGGCAACAAGAAGAGTTGTCCATTGGATGCCAAGGTCCAGTCTGTGTTTAAGTGGGAAGTTTCTCAAGTGAAATCTTTCTTAGGAATCACTGGCAATAACAGAACCTTTGTGGCCAACTATGGGACTATAGTCATGCCTTTGACAGCACTGACATCCAAGAAGCAGCCTAAGAAAATTATTTGTACTGCCAAGTGTGAGAAGTTGGCCTGGCATATGCTGTCCACTAATTATAGTGGGCACCTTGCACCAGTCCAAACAACCCCTTATTGGAGATAGGTTAAAGACAACCTTATTGAAAGCTATCCTAGTGGTAGCTATGGAGAGCAGCCTTCAGGCTAAGTCTTGAAGGAATGTAAAGCAGCTTGTTTTACCAGTCTATAATCTCTTGAGTGACCAAATGAAAGAGCACCACACCAGGTATATATTCAAAATATATGTATTTATTGCTAAACACACCCCTCTAGTCTCTTTATGAGGCTAGAGTTCGAAATACACAAGTTATAAGTTATTTAAACACAGTAATAGCACAAATACACGTTTGGGCCCTAGGGCGTACCAAACCATATACCAATAAAGTGGTATAAGAACCACGACTGAACTAGACACTAGGCCTAGAGCCTCTAGAAGTGCTTGGACCACAAGGAACCACCCAAGGTAGTGACACAGGGGACCCACGGGGGACGCGTGCAGTGTAAATACACAACCGCGATACGCCGTTAACTTCTATGGAGAAAGTCGCGATCAGGAAATTAAAGAAAAGGGACACTTAAAGGAGGACTTGGAGCAAACCCTTTGAGAACTAGGTCGTTCTAGAGTCTCTACCCACGGGAGCACCGGAGTACTCGTGTTACCTCACCCAGGGAAGCCGGGTGCATAGGTGCCTTTCGGGGTCGGGTTTCGTCGTCGATTTGAATGGCGATCTGCTGCAAAGTGCTGCTGGCGACCAAGTGGAAAGTGTCCGGGTGGACCAAGAGTGGAGCGGAGATCTGAAGAACCTGAAAGCAGAGGGGACAGAGTCTGGGTCACTAGCCAGTGACCAGGAAGGCGATGAGCGGATGCCCACCGATGTCGAGTGCTTCAGGTAGGTTGACAGTCGTCTTGACTCTTCAGCCACGAGGTCCAGGAGGCGTTGTCGGCGACCAGGAGCAGGATTCGGGCTGGTACACAATGTCTGTCGAGTGCTGAGGTGTCGGCGACCAGATTGGACCCAACAAGCCTTGGCAACGGCAAGTCTCGATGAAAGGGAAGAATGACGATGATGCAGACCAGCAAGGTCTGAGGAACTCACCCAGCAAGGGTAAGTGAGGGCAAGCCTGGAGCAACCAGGGAGCCCAAGAAGAAAAGGATTGGCCTTCATGACGGGCTACTAGCCAACGGGCTAGCGACCGCGAAGGAGCCTCGAGACGTCGCACGTGGAGCTGGCTCACAGGACACTCGTGGAGTGGAGGCCAGTGATCTTCGGTGCAGTTGGTGCTGGAGGCTAGGGCTACTCGGAGCCCAAAGCACGACTTCGTGGGAGACCAAGAAGAGGATGCACTAGCAAATGCGTGCGGTGTCCAGGGGTCACGGTTCCACGTTACCCACGACAGCTACGGGCCTCAGCTTTGCTGGGGACTCAGGGCAGCCTCGGGGAAGTCTGGAAATCCACCTCTCGTGATGCAAAGACTTCGGCGTCCGACAGGAGATTAGGCGATGCAGACCGGACAGCAGGGGAGTCACTCCTTGACCCCAAGGGAGATTCTTCTGTCCTCTAGTCTTGAGTAGAGCGTCGAAGGTCCAGGATTCTGTTTCAGAGTTTCGTCCAGGGATAATCTAAAGTCCTAAGGACTGGGTTCCTATACTTATACTAAGTTTAGGGGTTGGACTACTCTGTGGCCCCACCTATGGGTGGGTCAGGGCAGAGGGGTGGCTACACCCCTTTCCCTTTGTCCAGTTCGTGCCAAAGCAGGGGCTGCAAGCCCCTGATCCGGTTTGAACTGGGGTATGCACAGGGACACCAAGTGTGCCCCCAGTGCAGGACTTCAAAGCACCCGAAAGTGCTCCCGCCCAGCCCCAATACACATTATCCTGTCTGGGGAGGTGGTCACACCTCCCTGGGACAGGAAACCTATTGTCCAGGCCTCCCCTGCCGGAGTTTCGTCCAGCAGCAGGAGGCCAGACTCGTGTCTGTGGCAGCAGCATCCATTTTGTGATGCCAGGGCTTTAGAAAGAAGTTACCGGCCAGGCAAGGGTTAACATGTCTCTCCCTCTAGAAGGGTGGAATGCTAATTGGCGGGGGGGTAGTATTCCAAGATGTTTGACACCAAACACGACATGTTTAGGTGCAGCCATTCCAAAGTTAGCATTTAACGCGAGGTTATAATGCGCTTAAGAGTATATGGTCAGGCTGCACTACAAACAGCATCAGAGAAGGGTCTCCGAACGCTGCAGAGGGGCCCTGCTCATGCAGGGGCACCCTCTCACACAGGAACCACGCACTCTGCCTTCAGGATTGATAAGGCCTGCCATAGGAGTGACTTATAGGTTTATATGTGTGTATGTATTTAGTGATATAGGTAACCTATATCACAGTAAGGAGTGCATGCACCACCTTACCCAGGCTGCAGTAGCAGACCTGTGGTGTCAGTTTGGATGGCCTTCCAGGGGTGGCATAATACATGCTGCAGCCCCTGGTAGGCCTCTGAGGTACCTATGCCCTTTGTACATAGTATACCATATACTAGGGACTTATAAGGGCACTCCAGATTCCAATCAGTGATGTGCCTAAGGCACATGGAAACCATTTTAGAGAGGAAGCAGCTAGGCTGGGGTTCTGATTAGCAGGGCCCCAGCCAGACTAAGGTCGAAAAACAGTGAAGCATCAGCAAAAAGTGGGGGTACCCATGTGAAGCAGATCCTACTCTCCTACACAACCCCCCCAAACGTAGGGACATTAAACTAACCTTGCCCAGTTAAGTCTTCATGTTCTAAGTGGAAGTACCTAGAGAGTCCATCTGCATTGGCATGGTTACTCCCAGGTCTATGTTCCACTGTGAAGTCCATCCCCTGTAGGGAAATGGACCACCTAAGCAGTTTGGGGTTTTCACCCTGCATTTGTTTTAGCCATAAGAGGGGCTTATGGTCTGTCTGAACAAGGAAGTGGGTACCAAACAAGTATGGCCTCAACTTCTTCAGAGCCCAGACCACAGCAAAGGCCTCCCTCTCAATGGCTGACCAACGTTTCTCTCTAGGGGTCAGCCTTCTGCTAATGAAAGCTACTGGCTGATCCTGACCTTCTTCATTCAATTGTGACAGTACAGCCCCTACCCCCAATTCAGATGCATCAGTTTGAACAATGAACTTCTTGGAGTAATCAGGACTCTGTAGAATGGGAGCAGTGCACATGGCCTGCTTCAGGTCATCAAATGCCTTTTGACAGCTAACTGTCCACTGAACCTTTTTGGGCATTTTCTTAGAAGTTAAGTCATTCAGGGGTGTCACTATTGATCCATACCCCTTAACAAATCTCCTATAGTACCCAGTCAGGCCTAAGAAGGCTCTCACCTGAGTCTGGGTAGTTGGAGCAGTCCAGTCCATGATAGTCTGGATCTTGCTCTGCAAAAGTTGAACCTGGCCTCCACCCACAAGGTGGCCCAGGTACACAACCTGACTCTGCCCTATCTGGCACTTAGTGGCCTTGATAGTCAGGCCTGCCTTTTGCAGGGCCTGTAAAACATTCCTGAGGTGGACCAGGTGATCCTCCCAGGTGGAGCTAAAGACAGCAATATCATCTAGATATGCTGCACTATAGGCTTCCAGACCTGTGAGAACTGTATTCACCAACCTCTGGAAAGTGGCAGGTGCATTCTTCAGACCAAAGGGCATCACCACAAATTGATAATGCCCACTAGGGGTTGAGAATGCTGTTTTGGGCTTTGCAGTATCAGCTAGTCTGATCTGCCAGTAGCCAGCTGTCAAGTCAAATGTGCTGAGATATTTGGCTGAGGCCAAAGTATCTATGAGCTCATCTGCCCTTGGTATTGGATGGGCATCAGTCCTAGTGACTGCATTGAGACCCCTGTAGTCCACACAAAACCTCATCTCTCTTTTTCCACCACTGGTGTGAGGTTTTGGCACAAGGACCACTGGACTAGCCCAAGGGCTATCTGAGGGTTCAATAACTCCCAACTCCAACATTTTCTGGACTTCAGTCCTGATACAGTCCCTGACATGGTCAGGTTGCCTATAAATCTTATTTTTAACAGGCAGACTGTCCCCAGTGTCCACTTCATGAGTGCACCAGGTGGTCTGACTGGGTGTCAGTGAAAACATGTGTCTAAACTGATTGAGCACCTGTCTACAATCAGTTTGTTGCTGGGTAGTGAGGCTGCCTGCCAAGGCTACACCATCTACTGACCCATCGTCAGGGTTCTGTGAAAGCAGGTCAGGGAGTGGGTCACTCTCTTCCTCCTGCCCTTCATCAGTAGCCATGAGCAAGCCCATGTCTGCCCTGTCCACATATGGTTTTAACCTGTTGACATGGAGAACCCTGTGGGGACTCCTGGGTGTTCCTAGGTCTACTAAGTAGGTAACCTCACCCTTCTGCTCAACAATAGTGTGGGGTCCACTCCATTTGTCTTGGAGAGCTGCTGGGGCCACTGGCTCCAACACCCACACCTTCTGTCCTGGCTGGTAAACAGTCAGAACAGCCTTTGGTCATGCCAGGCCTTTTGAAGTTCCTGGCTAGCCTCAAGGTTTTTAGTTGCCTTTTTCATATACTCAGCCATCCGGGAGCGGAGACCAAGTACATAGTCCACTATGTCTTGCTTTGGGGGCTTGAGAGGTAACTCCCATCCTTCCTTCACCAAGCACAGTGGACCCCTGACAGGGTGGCCAAACAAAAGTTCAAAAGGGCTGTAACCAACCCCCTTCTGAGGCACCTCCCTATATGCAAATAAAAGGCAGGGCAAGAGTATGTCCCATCTTCGCCTAAGCTTTTCTGGGAGCCCTTTAACCCCTTCGGTGCGCGGCCGATTTTCGCCCTGTGCGGGGCGTTTCATTGAGTGGGCGGGTTCATGACGAGCTCAGCTCGTCATGCGCACACGAGCACTGCGCAGCATGACGAGCTGAGCTCGTCATGAGCACCGAAGGGGTTAATCATGCCCTTCAAGGTTTTGTTGAATCTCTCAACTAAACCATTGCATTGTGGGTGATAGGGTGTGGTGAACTTGTAAGTCACTCCACACTCCTTCCACATTGCTTTTAAGTACCCAGACATAAAGTTTGCATCCCTGTCTGATACTACCTCCTTAGGAAAGCCCACTCTTGAGAAAATTCCCAGGAGGGCCCTTGCCACCACAGGTGCTGTAGTGGTCCTAAGGGGTATAGCTTCTGGGTACCTGGTGGCATGATCCACTACCACCAGGAAAAACCTGTGCCCAGATGCTGTTTGGGGATCCATGGGACCAACAATGTCAATCCCCACCCTTTCAAAGGGCACCCCCACCACAGGTAGTGGTATCAGGGGGCCTTTGTAGTGCCACCTGCCTTGCCACTGGCCTGGCAGGTTACACAGGAGCGACAAAACTCCTTGGTGTCTTCAGACATGTGGGGCCAGTGAAAGTGAGGGACAATTCTGTCCCAAGTCTTGTTCTGGCCCAGGTGACCTGCCAAGGGAATATCATGGGCTAGGGTCAATAGGAAGCCCCTGAACTTTAGAGGTATAACCAACCTCCTGGTAGCACCAGGCTTGGGGTCTCTACACTCTGAGTACAGGAGTCCATCATCCCAATACACTGTATGGGGACCACTAGCTTTCCCAGCAGCCTCAGCAGCAGCTTGCTGTCTGAGGGGTTCAAGAGAGGGGCAGCTCTGCTGCTCCTGGCTCAGATCTGCCCTGGAAGGTCCCCCTGTCCCCAAGAACTCAACCTGGTCAGGTTCAAGCTCCTCTGGGACAGTTCCTTCCTCAGGACTGAGATCATCCCCCTCAAGGGACTGATCTTCCTTCTGAGCCAAGGGGAAGGCACTGCCTTTACCCTACTACTCCTCCTCTTGGAAGGCACTTGGTCCATTATTCTAGCATCCAAGGCCTGTTCAGTGCTAGACATTTTGGCTTGTGACCTGGTCACAGCAAACACATCTGCAGGGATCCCCAGCATTTCTGCATGGGTCCTGAGCTCCACTTCTGCCCAAGCTGAAGTTTCTAAGTCATTGCCAAGCAAGCATTCGACTGGTAGGTTTGCACTCACCACAACCTTCTTAAGGCCAGTTACCCCTCCCCAGGAGAAGTTAACAACTGCCAGAGTATGGTCTGTTCTGACGTTGCTAGCATTGGTCACTTGGTACATCTCACCAAGTATAACTTGCTCCAGGATTCACAAGGTCTTGTGTCACCATGGTGACACTTGCCCCTGTGTCCCTAAATGCCAAAGCCTCTCGTCCATTGATTAAAGGCTGTTGTCTGTACTTGCCCAGATTACTGGGACTCACAGAGGAGGTCACATCCATGCCTCCATCACAGACTAACACAGCCTGAGTGAGTTCTCTGACTAGGTCAGAGCCCAACTCAGTACCCAGGGTGAACCCTACTAAACCCTTGGCTGGAGCACTCCCACCAACTGTAACTGTACTAGGGGGAACAGGTGCCTTAGGGGCATTGGTGGGTGCTGGACTTGAGTCTTTGGACTTGGTGCAATCACTGGTCCAGTGGGTCTTTTGCTTACAGACCTTGCACCATGGTTTTCTTTGGCCTTTCCCTTTTGTAGACTGTGAATCCCCACCTGAAGAAGATTTTTGGGGGCCTTGTGAAGACTTTTGATCTTTACCCTTCTCCCCACCCTTTTCAGAGTTCTTAGCATCTTGCTTCTTAGGGTCACCACCTTGGTTCTGTACCTTCTGCCTCACCCTGGTTCTGACCCATTTGTCTGCCTTCTTTCCCAATTCTTGGGGAGAGGTCAGATCAGAGTCCACCAGGTACTGATGTAACAGCTGATTTTGACAGTTATTAAGAATCTGCTCCCTCATTATCAGATTGTACAATCCTGTGAAGTCACATACCTTACTGCCCATCAACCAGCCTTCCAGAGCCTTAGCAGAACAATCCACATAGTCTACCCAGTCTTGAGTCTGTGCTTTTGGGTATCTCTGAACTTCAACCTGTATTGTTCAGTTGTTAGGCCAAACCCATCAATAAGAGCACTCTTCAAGACCTTGTAATTATCAGCATCCTCCTCTCTACAGTGAGGAGCTTGTCTCTACCTTTGTCTGCAAAGGAGAGCCACAAGATTGCTGCCCACTGCTCCTGAGGGACCTTCTGTACTTTACAGGCCCTCTCTAGAGCAGTTATCCATTTGTGGATGTCATCCCCACTCTGGTAGGGAGGGACAATCTTGCTCAGGTTCCTATGGTCATAAGACCTTTCCCTATCTCTAGGGACATGGCTGCCACCATGGGACTCTAGTCCCAACTTTCTTCTCTCTTTGTAGAGATCTAGAGACTCCCTGTCTATAGCCAGTTGCTGTTTTCTGAGTTCAAGCTGAGCTTCCTCATATTGAACCAGCCTTTTTCTTCTCTCATGAGAGGATTCCCTCCTATGAGAGGAGACAGAGGTCCCTATTGAGGTGCCAGAGTGGTTAGACTCCTGAGAAGAAGACCTAGACCTTCTGGGCACACTCATAATCCTTCCTGGGGGGACAAAGTGGGGATCATTCTGATCTTCCTCTTCATCTTCCACAGGAGGGATTGGGTTATCCAGGTCAGGGTCATTGTCACCCTCCTGGTCAGTTCCAGAGGGGGGGCTGGGGGTACTGCTACCCCTGGCCCCATCCTCATCTTCTGCCCCACCCTCTGCTCCTACCCCTTCAGTCTCTAAGGGCCTGCTGAGATCATAAGCCTCCAACATCTCTCTAAGATGTTGGGTGGTGGGACTTTGTCCTGTCTTCAATTTCCTCAAGTTACATAATGCTCTCAATTCCAAGAATGGGAGTGTATCATACTTGGAGAGGAGAAGCCCATGGGCTTCTGGCAAGGACTCACTGGGTCCTGGCTTTGAAGACATCACTAGTGAGGTGTGGTGTATGCACTACCTACTCTAGTGTGGCCTACTAAACTCTCTTGAGTTGTAGAAAGGGTGTGCTATCCCTTAACACACAACTCTAAGTTCAGTAGAACTTACTGTATTCTAAGCTTAAATTATATGTACCTTAGGTACCTTTAGTGGTTTTCAGTTGATCAATTCAATTGAGATTATCTGGTAAAACAATAGCAAGCTGGAATCCCACACGCTGCACACCAATGTGAGAAGTTGGCCTGGCATATGCTGTCCACTAATTATAGTGGGCACCTTGCACCAGTCCAAACAACCCCTTATTGGAGATAGGTTAAAGACAACCTTATTGAAAGCTATCCTAGTGGTAGCTATGGAGAGCAGCCTTCAGGCTAAGTCTTGAAGGAATGTAAAGCAGCTTGTTTTACCAGTCTATAATCTCTTGAGTGACCAAATGAAAGAGCACCACACCAGGTATATATTCAAAATATATGTATTTATTGCTAAACACACCCCTCTAGTCTCTTTATGAGGCTAGAGTTCGAAGTACACAAGTTATAAGTTATTTAAACACAGTAATAGCACAAATACACGTTTGGGCCCTAGGGCGTACCAAACCATATACCAATAAAGTGGTATAAGAACCACGACTGAACTAGACACTAGGCCTAGAGCCTCTAGAAGTGCTTGGACCACAAGGAACCACCCAAGGTAGTGACACAGGGGACCCACGGGGACGCGTGCAGTGTAAATACACAACCGCGATACGCCGTTAACTTCTATGGAGAAAGTCGCGATCAGGAAATTAAAGAAAAGGAACACTTAAAGGAGGACTTGGAGCAAACCCTTTGAGAACTAGGTCGTTCTAGAGTCTCTATCCACGGGAGCACCGGAGTACTCGTGTTACCTCACCCAGGGAAGCCGGGTGCATAGGTGCCTTTCGGGGTCGGGTTTCGTCGTCGATTTGAATGGCGATCTGCTGCAAAGTGCTGCTGGCGACCAAGTGGAAAGTGTCCGGGTGGATCCAAGAGTGGAGCGGAGATCTGAAGAACCTGAAAGCAGAGGGGACAGAGTCTGGGTCACTAGCCAGTGACCAGGAAGGCGATGAGCGGATGCCCACCGATGTCGAGTGCTTCAGGTAGGTTGACGATCATCTTGACTCTTCAGCCACGAGGTCCAAGAGGTGTTGTTGGTGACCAGGAGCAGGATTCGGGCTGGTACACGATGTCTGTCGAGTGCTGAGGTATCGGCGACCGGATTGGACCCAACAAGCCTTGGCAACGGCAAGTCTCGATGAAAGTGAAGAATGACGATGATGCAGACCAGCAAGTTCTGAGGAACTCACCCAGCAAGGGTAAGTGAGGGCAAGCCTGGAGCAACCAGGGAGCCCAAGAAGAAAAGGATTGGCCTTCGTGACGGGCTACTAGCCAACGGGCTAGCGACCGCGAAGGAGCCTCAAGACGTTGCACCTGGAGCTGGCTCACAGGATACTCGTGGAGTGGAGGCCAGTGATCTTCGGTGCAGTTGGTGCTGGAGGCTAGGGCTACTGGGAGCCCAAAGCACGACTTCGTGGGAGACCCAGAAGAGGATGCACTAGCAAATGCGTGCGGTGTCCAGGGGTCACGGTTCCACGTTACCCACGACAGCTACGGACCTCAGCTTTGCTGGAGACTCAGGGCAGCCTCGGGGAAGTCTGGAAATCCACCTCTGGTGATGCAAAGACTTCGGCGTCCGACGGGAGCTTAGGCGATGCAGACCGGACAATTGCTTCTTTGTTGCCTGCCAAGCAGGGGAGTCAAGTCCTTGACCCCAAGGGAGATTCTTCTGTCCTCTAGTCTTGAGTAGAGCGTCGAAGGTCCAGGATTCTGTTTCAGAGTTTCGTCCAGGGATAATCTAAAGTCCTAAGGACTGGGTTCCTATACTTATACTAAGTTTAGGGGTTGGACTACTCTGTGGCCCCACCTATGGGTGGGTCAGGGCAGAGGGGTGGCTACACCCTTTCCCTTTGTCCAGTTCGCGCCAAAGCAGGGGCTGCAAGCCCCTGATCCGGTTTGAACTGGGGTATGCACAGGGACACCAAGTGTGCCCCCAGTGCAGGACTTCAAAGCACCCGAAAGTGCTCCCACCCAGCCCCAATACACATTATCCTGTCTGGGGAGGTGGTCACACCTCCCTGGGACAGGAAACCTGTTGTCCAGGCCTCCCTGCCGGAGTTTCGTCCAGCAGCAGGAGGCCAGACTCGTGTCTGTGGCAGCAGCATCCATTTTGTGATGCCAGGGCTTTAGAAAGAAGTTACCGGCCAGGCCAGGGTTAACATGTCTCTCCCTCTAGAAGGGTGGAATGCTACCCCGCCACCAGAATTGGCGGGGGTAGTATTCCAAGATGTTTGACACCAAACACGACATGTTTAGGTGCAGCCATTCCAAAGTTAGCATTTAACGCGAGGTTATAATGCGCTTAAGAGTATATGGTCAGGCTGCACTACAAACAGCATCAGAGAAGGGTCTCCGAACGCTGCAGAGGCGCCCTGCTCATGCAGGGGCACCCTCTCACATAGGAACCACGCACTCTGCCTTCAGGATTGATAAGGCCTGCCATAGGAGTGACTTATAGGTTTATATGTGTGTATGTATTTAGTGATATAGGTAACCTATATCACAGTAAGGAGTGCATGCACCACCTTACCCAGGCTGCAGTAGCAGACCTGTGGTGTCAGTTTGGATGGCCTTCCAGGGGTGGCATAATACATGCTGCAGCCCCTGGTAGGCCTCTGAGGTACCTATGCCCTTGGTACATAGTATACCATATACTAGGGACTTATAAGGGCACTCCAGATTCCAATCAGTGATGTGCCTAAGGCACATGGAAACCATTTTAGAGAGGAAGCAGCTAGGCTGGGGTTCTGATTAGCAGGGCCCCAGCCAGACTAAGGTCGAAAAACAGTGAAGCATCAGCAAAAAGTGGGGGTACCCATGTGAAGCAGATCCTACTCTCCTACACCAAGTGTCAAAAAGCCTTTGCGAACCTGAAGACCAATCTATGCAATGCACTGGTGTTGAAGGCAGCTTACTATGGTCAGTCCTTCATTATGCAGACTGATACAATAGATAAAGCAGTTGGAGTAGTACTGGTTTAGTTTGATGACAAAGGTAGAGAGCGTCCAGTTGCCTTTTTAGATCTCGCAAAGGCAGCGCATGCGCTGCCTCTCCGAGGCATCAAGTAATCAGTATTAGTGGTGAAACTCCACCCATTGCGTTTCTTTTTGTTTTGTCGCTTGCCATTGGTTAAATGTGGCATTGCTCTTCTTATCTCGCTCATTGATTGGCTGTTGGTCCGATACCTCACTTCCGTTTTGCTTCCGTTTTGCAGGAAGCAGCACCGACCAACTACAGCTTAGTTCCGCTGGTGGGCTGTTATCTTTTTATTTAGGGACTACTGCCATGTTACTTTCTGCCACCACTCGTCGCAAAACACGTGAGGAAAAACCCGTTTTTATTTTGCGTTTTCATTTTAATCTGCACGGTAGCAGTGATCACGGGACGTGCTTATGTTATTGAGTGAGTGCTACAACTAATTTCTATAGGTGCTGGCTTGTTGCCGCTCCATTCCCGGGCAGCTGCTGGGCGCGCCGTGCTGTACTCTTTGCTGACTTTGTATGCGCTGCTTCCCTCTCCTCTTCCGGGCATCCGCTGCCTCAGAGTCCTGCCAGCTGCTGGGCATGCCGTGCCGTGCAGACTCGGTCCGCTGTACTCTTTGTGTTTGTAGATTGGTGCTAAAAATCTCCCCATGGTGACGGAGGATCTTCACAGTATGGGGCTCAATGGGAAGCGATTACCACTTCTCCTTTTGCGGCTCGCATTAAGGAGGTACGTTATTTACTCCACAAAAAAACTATGGGATGAATGCCACTAGCTAGAACACGATAAGCTCGTGACTGTTACGGTTTGTCCATCAGGTTTCCCAAGTGCCGTAGGTCAGAAAGATACAGATACTCTGATTGGCTCCTTTTTTTTTTAACCAAAGGGATTTGGCAAGAGCAATCATTCACTCCAGAGACTGAGCTTTGACACGTACAATGTATGTTTTCACGCACGATAATGGCACGTAAAAGCTTTATATTAATCAGCTATAGGAACTGTTTCTGGTCCCACAACTATGTGGGAGGGCCACTTACAAGTTGGTAGTAGGAAAGTGCCTGTGAACAAAGAACAGCGGAGTCACAATAAAGAGAACGTAGGCTTTTGCATGGAGGGCATTTTGTTTCAAGGTAGCACGTGACTTTGTCAGCAATCTTTCTGGACTTCTCTTCTTTCATTAGGGGCTTTGGCAATGGCAGCGCACGAAAACCCAAACTCTTACCCAATTAAGTGGAGCTATGCCTAAAAATGCATTTTTCTGGGGCCATCACTTCGCTGGGATGAAAAACTATGTACTGCAATACGTGCCAGCGCTTAAAAAAATTGCTTTATTTTTGCGTTCTCCCACTCAAAATATATTTATCTTCAACTCCAGTTAATAGGCAAATTAAACTTTTCATTTTATTCTAAACCTCCCTCCTACGTGTCCCTAAAAACCGGAGTCCGTGCACATGGATAGCCGAAGAGTACGCACTGCTAAGGCATGAAGTGCTTCTCAGCCACAGGCCAGGACGCCTCCTTAGTCTGGCGAGGGAGCTCCGGTCCCCGGCAGCCCCCGGGCCTCTCGATTCCGTCTATCAGTAATACCACAAACATTACATACCATGACAATATTACCGCCTTCCTCGGGGGCGGGCTTCGCGCGTCCTGCTGCTCTCAGCGACTTACTGCACGAGGGCACTTTCACTGCCAGGCAGACTGGGGCTCAGTGCCCACGTTAGACTTTCAACAGACTCAGCCTTTCACTTTCCTGGTTGGTAAAGACAGGGTTAATTTGCTGAGTGATAACAGCTAGTATTTAAGCGTCAAGTTAAAATTCGCTGTGTGGTGAGCAGTCCGTGATACATCTCTGCTGTGCCCAAAAGGGAGTGAAAAAAAATAGAATAATTTCTCCCTTCGGGATCACAGTGCTCTAGAGAAGGCTTGTCTCGGGTTACCCGCTCTCAGGGCCGGAAAGGGGGTTCTCTGGTCTGTTCAGCGAAACTTCCCAGACCCCACCAGCAGGCATTTGCAATGCAATAGGTCTCGCATTTTAGAAACTTAGACCTATTGGTATTGCAAATGACAATGCCTTTGATTATTGCAGGTTTTTTAAACACAAATAAAAGGCATTGTCATTTACAATGCCAATAGCTCAAAATCTCGCAATTGCGAGACCTATTGCATTGCAAATGCTTGTTTAGTTTAGGCAGCTTCATAGGGAAGAGGATTGGGTAGCCATTGAAAAAGAATGCTATGTGATAGTATGTGCTTTGAGGAGGTTGTGCCTTTACCTGTTTGGTACCAAGTATTTGGTCCAGACAATTGACAAACCACTCAAATGGTTGATGGCCCTGACTGGTAAAAATCCCAAGTTGCTGAGATGGTCTATCTCATAGAAAGGTCTAGATTTGACAGTGCAGTACAAGGCCGGACTGTAGCTGGCCTTTCATGCCAGTTTTGCCAATCTGACAACCAGACTTCTCAAAGGTGGAGTACTATTCCAGGAAATCTGAATAAGGAATGCCTCTGTAATAAAGCGGACTCAACAGGTGACTGACACAATTCTTTTTTGAAAATGCTGGTTTATTATTGTTAGAGTTTGTTAGGTAAATACGTCAATTAGGTTTTCTTCTTTGATGTCCTTCATATCCTTCTTTACAGATGACAAGGAGACTAGGACCACCAGATCTTCTTACTCCCTCGGAAGAAAACAGAGGCCACAGGTAAGTGTTCAGGTTTGCTGTCGTAATGGTCTAACTCAGGGGGAAGAACTTGCAAATGGTGTAAACAGTGTTTTTGACCAGCCTTTCATCACCAACACCCAGTGTATTTGTGATCACTCTTTTATGTACTGGTGATATACCGTTCTGTTGAATCACAAAAAGGAAACAAATATATACAGAAATGAATAGACAGCCTTTTGTACTCAGCTTCCCTTCTCTTGGGAATAGGCCGATTTTTGTTTTCAATTATATCCTTTTGATTAGTTTCAGTTAGGGCATTCAACTTTTTCTATAAGGAGATGAAGGAGGATTTGTCTCCTTACTCGTGTTTGTGATATGAGGAAGTGTTAAATAACAATCTCCCTGTGAGACAGTGAAATAGGTATCCACCTTTGGTGCATTCCCTGGGTGGGTATCCCCCTTCTCCTGCCTCCCGTATCTCCCTGGAATACGTGACCTTACCTGGTCGAGCCATGCTCCTCCAGGAGCACGGCTGGACGTAGCGCGGTTCCGGTGGTCTCCTGGCTCCTTCTCGTCGTGCCCTGCTCTTCCTCTCCTTCCAGGTTTGGCGTCCTCTGTGAAGCAGGGAAATATAGTCTTCTCTCCATAGGTCTCGCGTTGTTGTCTTTCCCAAGTGCTGCCTTCACCTTCGCTTTCCTCCTCTTGCCTCAATGTGTGGTCCTCCATGCTCCAGTCGGCGTTCGCGCCTACTTCCAAGACTGCTGGTGATTTAAAGGGACAGCGATCCTCAATCAGTGTCTCGGCCACCTCCCCCTTCCTTCCAGGATCCACAAGGTTGGCACTTCCTGTTGTCTCCTGATCCCATGCCTGACCCTGCCGAACGGGCTGCGGAAGAAAAGCAGGCAATTGAGAGGCCGGTAAGGTGCTGCCTGTAACATACCATGGCAAATCCTCCTCTGGATCCCCATAGGCATCTATATCACCCTCTCATCCTGACACATCCCCACCCCAGGACTTTCCCGGTCGGGGCAAAGAGGAACCCTGGATAAGAAGTCAGCGTTGCAATGGTTCCTCCCCTTTCTGTGTCAGACCTCGAATCTAAAAGGCTGCAACGAAAGGAACCACCATAAGTCCCATGGGTTGTTGCCTTTGTTACGGCTCATCCAGGTCAATGGTGCATGGTCCGTATACAATATGAAGTGTTTGCCCTCTAGATAATATCTCAGCTTTTCAATGGCCCATTTGATGGCCAGGCACCCCATTTCTATCACAGGATATCTCTGTTCCCTAGGAAAGAGCTTACGGCTTATGAACAGGACAGGCGTTACTAGTCCCTCTACATTAGTCTGAGATAACACAGCTCCAATCCCCACCTCGGATGCATCTGTCTGCAGAATGAAAGTGTTATCAAAGTTAGGGGAGGCTAAGACCGGGCTAGTGGTGATGGCCTGTTTCAATAGTCGGTAGGCTTCCTTTACACATGTTGGTGGGATTTTGTCGTTCTCGATTGACGGCCTCCTTCTTTAGTAGATCCGTCAAAGGACCCGCAATAGTGGAATAATGAGGTATGATGCGCCGGTAGTAGCCAAGGAGGCCTTAAAAGGCCTGTACCTCCTTTTTCGTACGTGGAAAGGGAGTATCATTGATGGCTTGCACTTTTTCCTCATGAGGTTCAATGGGGCCATTTCCTGATACATATACCCACGTATTTGACTCTTGAGTACCCCGCTCTAGATTTTTTTGCGTTAATGTGTAGATTTGCCCTTTTCAGCTCTTGAAGGATGTTTCTACAATGAACAAGGTGTTGCTCCCAGGGGTTGCTATAAATTACTATATCATCAATATAAGCAGATGAATATGATTGATGATTTTGGAGGATCTTATTCATAAGTCTTTGGAAAGTTGCTGGGGCTCCATGTAGCCCAAAAGGCAAAACCGTAAACTGAAATAGTCCTGCAGGTATAGCAAAGGCCATTTTTTCTTGATCAGTTTCCTTTGGAGGCACCTGCCTGTACCAAAAATGTTTCAATAGTTACTAAAAATGCAGCGACAGGTATTGCTGCACAGTAGAAGGCCTTTTGCCAAAGTGATGGTCACCTTACTGTTGATTATTGCTCTTCTGGGTGTGAAACTGGTAGTAACGAGATGCAACCAATGCCCAAACAGTGTAAAAAATGACAACATGATGTGGTAATATTATCACAAACAATGCCGCATTATGCTGCATAATTTGCCTTTTCTTGCTGCATACTTCATTCAACCCTGCCACATAATTTGGCCCTCGCCAGCCACATAATTCCTGGGGCCCTGACTATAGCCCTGTGCCAGAACCCCTTTCAGAGGGCCATGAGGCATGCAGGAGCTATAGGGCCCAACCGTGGTGCTTGAGGCCTTTTACTCCAGATGTCCTGGGGCTCGACCTACTATGGATTCTGAGCAACTCGGTTAAGTAACCCTTCTGCACTTGACTCTCATTGGTAGCTGTGGACAAGCAGTCAAAGGCTGTCTTGGGTGGGGGAGGAACTGAAGATACAGGTAAGTGAACACCATACATAACTCAAAGTGCACACAGTACGAACAATAAACCAATGCCCAGTCCGATACTTACTTTCATAAGATAAATAAGTATTTTGTTTTCTAACTCTACATATTTAAAGGAATAACGAGATTCATGAGCAATAACACAATCCCCTTGAGATCAGGGATCTAGTAGTTGTCAGGTAATTCCCTGTCCCACCCTCTTTCTTATAACATGGTTGGGCTATTCTCCATTCACTGTTGGACAAATCCAGGGAATGCTTTATAGTAGGCCATACTCAAGAGTTCACCTTTGATTCCTTAGTAATTAGTTAAAAGTGTCTATAGTGCAGCAGCAACGGTAACAGCGATTACCGAACACAGGCCCAGTTCTAGTCTTACCCAATCCAGCGGTATGGATGCATTGAGCAGTACAGCGAGTGCCCTCTCCGCGGGTGCTCCCAAGTCCTGATCCTTTTGGGCAAAGTCGGACTGCTCATGGTACATGCAGCAGCACTCGGAAGGCACAGGCTCTCACCTCCGAGCAGCACTGCCGGTTTGTTCCAGCGATAGGAGCTGCTTCTGCTCAGCAGATACAAGGTAAGTCACTCTTCCCCTCATGGGGGTGGTGCGACCCCCCAGCTCCTGGCTCAAGCCCAGATCTCCAGCAGCATCCTGTCAGTCCTCGGGGAATCAGTAAGGGGCAGGTCTCAGTGTGCAGGCTTGACACGTTGGTCACAGCGGCTATCTTTCCTTCCAGTTCAGTTCAACATTGGCCCCCTCTGGCATAAGGGGTCCCCGCAGCGAGGCGATGTGGTCCTGGGGCTTCCTGTACGGCACTCCGTACAAGGAGCAGATCGTAGTGGCCCTCTACTGGCTTACTGGGGTCGCCAGACCATTCCTGCACACGGGTAACGACTCGATCCATACACAGCTGTTCTCCTCACACCTCGCTCAGGGAGTCTACTCAGTAGGGCTCCCCATTGGACCTCGCTCCCTCCAGCACTCTCCTCCTCCCAGGGCCGGCTTTAGGGCAGTGCAACCGGTGCAGCTGCACTGGGTGCTTACCTCAGGGGGGGCGCTGCGTTTAGTAATAACTTATGATTGGAGAAACAAGGGGCACTTTTGCCCTGTGGTAGTGAGACAATCTGAGGAGGCGGTCACGGGTTGTGGGGGCACCAAAAATGATTGTCGCACTGAGTGTCACCAGCACTAAAACCGGCCCTGCCTCTTGGTTACAGGGCACACTGGTCTTGGCAAGCAGGCAGGCACTGGTGCCACAGGCTTCAGTGCAGGTGGTCTTTGTTCCCTGAGTGATGTCTGCTCACCCAGCAGTGAGACTAACAGGTCTAGTCCTCCAGTCCTGGTTACAGGCAGAAGTGTTGCAGAGCTTCCCCTACTCACACAGCCCAATAGGATGCTTGGCAGATGACAACGTTTGGGGTCTCAACCTCCCCTTCTTATAGTCCATTTCCAGACACCAAAATGTGATTTATGGTCTGAGTCTTTGAAGTTTTATGTTGGGGTTCTGCTTCTTTTGAAGTGTACACTTCTCTTTTTTTTCTTCATTCTTTTAAAGGATGTATGTCACACCAGGCAAGACTCCGAAGCTGATTGACCAACAAAACAATTCATGGGAGTGACCGGAGTTCACACCTGGATGTCAGCCACAAGGATATGTACATCAAAACGTAGTCCTCCAGTCCTGGTTACAGGCAGAAGTGTTGCAGAGCTTCCCCTACTCACACAGCCCAATGGGATGCTTGGCAGATGACAACGTTTGGGGTCTCAACCTCCCCTTCTTATAGTCCATTTCCAGACACCAAAATGTGATTTATGGTCTGAGTCTTTGAAGTTTTATGTTGGGGTTCTGCTTCTTTTGAAGTGTACACTTCTCTTTTTTTTCTTCATTCTTTTAAAGGATGTATGTCACACCAGGCAAGACTCCGAAGCTGATTGACCAACAAAACAATTCATGGGAGTGACCGGAGTTCACACCTGGATGTCAGCCACAAGGATATGTACATCAAAACGTTAATCCCGGACTCCCAGCCCTACTCTTTATAATTTCCCTAGCAGACCCATGTCCTTTCTGGAATGTGTTCAGGCCCCTTCCATGTGACCTTGTGGAGTGGAGTTAAGAATAGTAAATCTATACTTCCTATTTGCACTTACCTTCAAAATATTTTGGTCCTCGATATTTTTGACATGGTATTCTGCCCACACAATGTTTTTGTCACTGATATTCCAACAGACATCCCATCCTGCACTGTAACCTCCATGCATTGTGCCATTACAGACACACATACATTCAGTACACACATTCAGTCTGTGTGCACTGTTCAATACTGTAGCTTTTCTATACTGTACCGGGGAGTACTATTTTTAAACACACACACTCCCTATGTGCGTGATGCACAACACTTCACCCTTCATGTATTTTACTTCATACTAGCACACATACACCCAGCACATGCGTTCATGGCGCACGCATTGCACAGCACTACATTTCTCATGTAATGTATTCCCCACAGGCTTACATACAATCTGTACATGCACTAATGTAGGAAAGTGCCCCTTTTTGTATGGTCACCCCCACTTTTTGCTCCAAGTGCTGATGGTTATGACTCAGATAGAGCACTGGAGTCTGCTGCCCAGACCCCAGTGCCTGTGCTCTCTCCTAAAACTGTTATGTTCGACTTGGTAATCCCAAATTGGCAAAAGCTTTACCACCTTATAAGTGGCTAGTATATGGTACCCAGGGCATTGGTGGTAAAGGGGTCCCCAGGGCTGCAGCACGATGTTGAGCCAACCTGGGCAACCCATGCAACCTACTGACACCAGGCCTGCCATTGCAGACTACAGGAGCCATGCAAGTGCTCGAACTCGACTGTGCCCACATCACATGTGGCACAGTCACATACACTGCCTTTAATGTATGTAAGGCATCCCTAAGGAAGGCCTACTCAGGCCAGGAGGCAGGGTGCATTATATTTAAGGTGTGGGCATTTAAGTGCAAGCCTATATGTCCCTATAGTGGCATTCTCCATTGGAAACCACTATATATTTTAGTGGTACATTGGATAACATGGGCTGCCAACTGGGTACCGACGATATTGGCAGCTCCATGATCGTACCACTAAAATAAGCCATGTTTGGCATCAAACAATGTGCCTTCTCATCCCTGACATGATTCTCGTGCCCTGGGTGACGTGGCATGTACCCAGAGGCAACCTTAGAAGTTATCCCAGATTTCCCCCAGCTTTTCTGTGTTCTGGCCAACCAACCCGTGCTTTCCTGCGCTTCCTGCCTCCAAGACAAGTTTCTGACATACTGCCAGGCAGTGTGATCACTCCCAGGAGTCAGAGACAAAGGCTGGGCAGGAAGGAGGTCACACCTCCCTAATCGCCAAATGGCTAGTGAATTGGCACATCAGAGTGGTGAGCTTCAAAGGCTACACCACCTCTGATATGCATCTGGGCTGTCCCCCGGAGGAGGAAACAGCCCTCTCCTTTCCCCAGGCGTGCTTGCACCCAGGCAAAGTGGGAAATTAGCTATGCTGGAGAGTGTATACCCCTAGGTAGGCTGGCCACACCTCTAGGGTATGCAGCCTGGTCTGTACATCTAAAATTGAATCCTGCTATCTTTAGGAGGGCAGAAATAGTGAGTTCTGGGTAGAAAAGGTGACCTACACCACCGGATGTGGTCACCTCAGGGGCAGACTAGCTGCAGGGACTAGCTGTCCATTGGCTACTAGCTCCCAAACGCCTATCTCCCCTAAATCTAGGATTTAAGGGACCCCCCTGACACCAGAACCTCAGATCCAAACAACTTAGTTCACGGAAAGACCAAGAGGAGACCCGTGTCACTAACAACAGGACTTTGCCCACAAGCACAAAGCAAAAGAGGGATACCCTCGTCCTTGGATAAAACTCCACACTCCCAAAGAGAGGGACTCTTGTGGAAGCCAGAGGCACCGTCAGTCTCCCCTGGGCTAGTGGCAGTAGTCCCCTTCTAATTGCAGGTAAAAAAGCCTACTGGATCTAAAGTATCGCTGGCCATCGGGCCCTCCGAGGGATTTCCCAAATCCAGGTGGTCCAGTAGATTGTGGGAGTTGTAGTCTTGCCTGGCTCGAAGTCTCAGGCCACTAAGTTACTCCCCTAGACCCAATGAAGTGCCCAAAGCTTTTCGTTGCGCTTACCATTGCCAAGGCTTGTTGGTCACCATTCTGGTAACTAACCCCCACACTCGATGCTGCAGCTACAGAGAGCATCGTGCAATCATCATCCGACATCGCAGCTGTGTACCTGTTGTGTTTTTGCATTATGTTTCATGCAGCACCGTGTAAGTGGTAAAAACAGCACCACCCATGGCTCTCATTCAGCACCAAGGACAGCCAGAGCAACTTTGCACCCAGACTCCAGGGGCTAGGTAAAATTGATCTGACTGTTGTGGCCTTGTCCTGGGGCCCGCATGACCATACCTCTATAAGGGTTCCAAGTAACTTGACCTGCAAGTGACCGATAGTCACTAGTGGATTTTGCCATTGATCAATGTTATTTTGTCTATGTATTTTACTGCACTGATTTAATATTGTTTCAAAAATGTTTTGGTGTCTAAATTAAGATAAAATACACTCTATTTTTATAAACTGATGTCGAATTTCTCTAGAGTCGTGTCAATTATTTATCGTCCATGTTGGTACTCTGAAATGCTTAACACTTGTTACTCTAGTAAAGCCTGACTGCTCTTTGCCACTCTTCCAGGACTGAGCTAAAGATTTATTAGTGTGAATACAAGGACCATCTTTGGGATATTTTGATAATATTACATGGTAAGGCCACCCAGCCATACCACATAATAGTCCACTTTCCTACAACTAACCACTCATATACTGCACAGTACTGCTCTATCCCTGTACTGTACCCTTCCCAGGCACACATATATCCAGCGCAGAGTCACTACTCCTGCGCTCGCAGTTCTCCACATCAACCTGATGTTGCCCAAGAGTGAGCTAAGCACATAGCAGATGAACTTTTAAAATGGTGAGTGAGCCTGTAGACCATGTCATATTCTTACAAATATAAGCTGCTCCTGTAAGTGAGTACTATAAGGATAGAATGAAGATGCATAATTTGAAAGACAAATATAAAGTAACTTGCTTGCTTCCAGGTGCGCATTGCGCCGGTGACTCTCGCTTCGGGAGCAGGGCTGATTCTTTGATATCCCAGTTGAAGGAGACTCAAAAAACCACAAGGTATGAGGAGGTTAAATCTTAAGTACAGCGAAACACAAACCTCGATGGTCACCTGTAACATGCAAAATGAATACAGAAAAAAAGCTCCTAAATAAAAAAATGTAAGCAAAAAAACACTCCTTATCAAGAAAATGTAAAGAAAAGATACTCCTGATTGAGAAAATATCCCAGTATAACAAAGTACACTGCATGCATTTATGTACTTGCAAGTGCAGCTCTGCAAAAAATCAAATCCATAATCAAAGGAAACGTATCTTATCACGGTCTTATGCTGGTTTGTTTTTACACATGCGGTCCTAGAATTGTGTCCTATGGCACAGGATTATGTGGTGTGGGAGGATGTTCTATGTGCCCTGCAGAGGCTGGTAGTTTGTAGTTATGCTGGATTCGGGTAGTGTGTGTATTTTATAGATTATTTGTTACCTAGAACACAGAGGCATCAGTTTGCACATCTACCTGGCATCCTCGTTATTACACTGGCTGTGAAATGTATCATGTACGTCCCACAGGCCTCTCCAGGAAGGCTTGTTACCAGTCATCAAGGAACAGGTGTAGCAAGATGTCTGCCATCAAAGAGGCATTCCCACTAGATGCCACAGGGCAGTTTTGACAGGCACCCAGGATCAGGCTGTGAGGAGGCACCAATAGAGAGGTGAAGGCAAAAAACATAAGGGATAAAGTACACCCTGCCATACATTATAAGCATATTGCAAATCACAGTGAAATTCTGCTACCATAGAAAGAAATCAGGCCGAAGTCCCAGTTCCTTTATAGGGTCATGGAACTCTAAGGTGACTTGCAATAATTCCTATAATGTATAGCATTGGGTACTTTATTCCTCATAATACATGCTCACACCATTGCCTTGCCTTTCCCACAAATCACTTAAACCCTTGATGTAGGGCTTTTGCATAGAGATAGAATGTTTACAAACATGAAGAAGAAAAGTAGAATCGGTAGTGTAAAATTAAACACATCAAAAAAGCAGTTAGATTGATGTTGCTAAAAGATACTAGAATCAGTTCAATACAAACCAGATTTTAAAAAAGTGCTGTAGCTTGAAATCTAAGGAAACAGGCAGAGAGATTGAATCTTTTCTATAATTATCTGAAGTGTGCAACAAATACACAGTTGTCATAAATGTCTCCTTTCTGCATATCACTATTCCTCTACAAGGGGGCGTGGCCAAGATGGCCAACATGGCGTACGCTTGAACTAAGAGCTCTGCACCGGCCCACAATAATCCTGCCTTAAGCACTCCAAATCCTGGGCCATCAACGCAAACGAGACCCTTGGTGTAAGAATGCTACAGCTGAGCAACAGATTTAGGGGAGACTTCCCCTCAAAGTTGGCCAGACCTTGGCGGAGAGCTGGAAGCCAAGAGTGGGCCGCGACGTTCGGAGGAGGACATCTGGGACTCCTGCTCCTGAACACGCAGGCCAGAGCAGGCAGGACAAATCCAACTGAGTGGTCTTCCCTCAGAAGGCCTGGAAGTGAATGTGCAAGGGAGGCCCGCGAGCCAGCGGCCCTCAGAGACTTGTGTGCACTGGCTGCTGGGGCCCACCCTTGCATGGCCCCCGCGTGAAGTGAGCAGGCTGGGCCCATCTGGAGGACTGCGACGGCCCGAGAAGAGGCCGGGGGGTACCCAGATTTAACGTAAACCTCCCTCCGGCAGCTGAGGTGATCATGACGCCCTGGGTGGGTCCCATGGACTGCAGCAAAAAGCACCCCCTGAGGACAACAGGGTGGAGACCAGAGGGAGGGCCCGGGGCCTAACCGGGCATTGCTTGAACGTCAGGAGCATATATCCACTGGAGGCACAAGTATGTGCCTGCAGGAACCGCCAGAGGGAGCCCAACCAGAGCGGTACAAGCTTGCTAGGGGTGTTGAGGAATGCTGGAAGTAAAGAGCCCCTGCACTTTCACAAGTAGGGGACCAGCCCCCACAGGTGGAGATAGGGCGTGGGGACTGGGTGGCCTCTGCGCAATCCTGTTGAAATTAGGGGATTGGCCCTTCACAACCCACCTGCCACAGGGGCTTACTCGAAAGTCCGAGAGGGAGAATGTGTGGGAGTACTGTGGCCTGACTGCACAGCAGGGGGGCCCTGCGGCAACTAAAAATACTGCAGGAGCATACGGGGCGTTATTGGACCCTGAGGTGCCAGACGACAATGGCCACTTACCCTGCAGGGGGCCTGCTACAGGCCAAAAGTAGAGGGGGAGCTCGGGCAGTGCAGGGGCCGGAGGGAGCTGCTGAGGGTGTTGTGGATGGAACAGACCCAGATAAAAGTGACGGACCACTGGTGGTTGCCTGTGAGAGGCTCACAAAAGACAGGCTGGGTGGCAGACGAGCCCGGAGCCGGGACCTGCAGGGTGCAGCAGTGTGTGAGTTAGGATCTAGGAGAGGCCCTGGGAGGGGTTGGTTGCCTTGCGTCCAAGTACTATTTAGGCAGCCCTCACCAGATGGGGGCCTATCAGACATTTGACGCTTGTCCTATCCACATGCCTGGGGACAGTGATGGGCAAACTAAAGACCCGGGCCCAGGGGCCACCGCATGGGTCACAGGGCACACAGCCAAGCCCACTGGACATGCCGATGACCCTGGACCCGCTGCCCAAACCACTTCGACTCACCCTGAACAAAATCGTAGTGGCCATTGAGGATTCACAGACCACTCTCCAGCGAGGGATCGGCATGGTGTCAGTTGGACTGGGTCTGTTGCACGCTGATCACCATACAGAGTCAAGGATTCAGAGACAGCAATAACTGAACTGCAACCAACACAACAAACAAGAAAACGTAGCTGACCAAATTGAAGGACTGAGTTTGCAAGCTGGAACATCAGGCGGAAGATGCAGAAGGGTGCAAATAGCGCAACAACATGCACATAGTGGGCCTTCCTGAGGGCCCAGAGGGGCCAGACATGGTGTCATTCTTGGAGATATGGATGCTCACGGAGGTGGCCCCAACCCAGCTCACACCATTCTTTGCGTTCGAAAGAGCGCACAGAATTCTAGCTCAGCTCCCGGCCCCTGGGTGCCCGCCTAGACCAGTGGTTGCCAAGTTGCTGCACTACAAAGATAGAGACACCCTACTACAACGTGCAAGAGAAGGGGCCCCGTTCAGAGTTGGTAATGGCCAGTGTCCATGTTTCCTGACTTTACTGAAGCAGTCCAAGCTATTCACGCTTCCTTCCTAGAAGTGAAAAGGGTGTTACTCGAGGAGGGGCTCCGTTATTCCCTCATCAAAACTGAAGATCATGATGGACAGCAACTCCCATTTTTGCCAAGACCCAGACAAGGCTTAGTCCTGGTTGGAGGCCTACCGAGCGGGATTGAGTGCCAAAAAGGGGTGCAGTAGACATAGGGTCTCAATGGAGATGTAGGCACCACTCACGGGGGGCCTCCTGACGAGTTACCCTGGTGAAGCCAACAAGAACACAAGCAGGCATGGACAAGGTGGTGACGCTTCAGGCGATAGCAGCGATCAAAGTGGCCAAAACATCTGACACGGAGGATTGCTCAGCATCGGGGTGCCACTCTGGAGACTCTGATTCCGATGCTGTGAGCCCAGATAGTGATCGCCTCCTGAGAATAACCCCCTAGATGGCAAACGAGCCCTCCAACACTGATTGGGGAAAAAAGGGAAGGGCCCGGCCAAGGTTGCCACAGATGAAAGACTCGCCACTGTGGTGGGCCAGCCCTCTCATTGTCCGAAAAAGGCCCTCCATAGGATAGCAAGGAGAGCATCGGAGCCGGTGCGGTCGACGGAGACTGTGAGTTTGGTCGGACCTTGAACCGCCCCATACCACCATTCCAGAGGAACTGGAATGGTGGAGAAACATGCTACTTACACTTTTGAACAGCATTGTTTGGGTGGCCAGCCGTTGCTGAGCTGCTCTGGGGTCGGGGAGATGGGAAATTTGTTTTGTTTTACAGCACACTGTCTCAGCGGTGAAAGTAATGTGGTGCCTTTGTAGAGGAAGCAGGGGCGGTGCTGCCTGGGCAACGACACAACACCCACCATGGCCACTGCACATAACACTTATAAATTAATGATTTGGAATCTACATGGGATGGGGACGGCGGCTAAGTGCCACAAAATCCTCATGTACCTGAAGAGGCAGGGTGTACACATTGCCATGCTCCAGGAGACACATCTCATGAAAGTGGAGATATAGCGCCTACAGCACCATTGGAGGGGACATGTACACGCCACAACATATTCAGCCTTCACGCGAGGGGCACTGATTTGGGTGAGAGCGGGAGTCCCCCTCAAGGCTACAACTTTCAAAGCAGACAGAGAGGGTAGATATATTCCTGATGGAGGGTCAACTGTGTAGCATACAAACGGTGCTGGAAAGCATATACATGCCAAACCAAGACCACGCACCCTTCCTGAGCTCACTCTGGGTGCAGCTGAGCCAGTTGACTGGGGGGGCACTGCTCCTTGGAGGCGACTTTAACTGTGTGCTTAACACCACTTTGGACTGCTCTACTCCCTCGCTGGGTGGGTCACTCACTCTCAAGACGAGGGAGAATATGAGAGTCTGGATGTCGCACTGGGAAATGGAGGACATATGGTGCACACAACAGGCAGAAGATAGGGACTACTCATATTACTCTAGTATTTACAAGATCCACACAAGGTTGGATCGTTTCATCTGCTTGAGGATGCTGTGTCGATACGTAACCCACACAGAGTACCTGGGTCGCACCGTTTCAGACCCTGGAACAGCCTTGAGTTGTCTGATGGAGTGGGAGGCCTTCAAGGCAGTGGTACATGGGCACCGCTTGAGCCAGACAGTGGGGATCCGCCATGAGCGTGGCCACAAGTGTAGACAACACATTTCATAAACTGGACAACAAGCTGGGTCACCACCCAGATGCCCTCCCGAGGTTGCTGGAAACCAGGGAACTGTACAATGCAACCCTAGAGCACCCCCAGAGGCCACAACAATAAAGAGCATATTAGCTGCGCTGAACAGAAGGGGAGGCCGGGATGGCTTCTGGCCTGGCTCATTCACCCTGAGGGCAGAGGAACCGCTGTCACCCGCTTGCTGTTCCAGAGGGAAGAAACACTCTACTCCTCAATTCGGTGTTCCGGGACTACTACGTCTACCTGAACCTGACGCTTGAGGCCGAGCTTCCGAGGACTCTTGGCGCCCTCTTGGACGGGCTGGCCCTTCAAAGCCTACTTGAGGGAGGAGCGGAGGGTATGGGGGCCCAATTAAGGCCTAGGAAATATGAAGTGCCATCAAGCCATGCCGACTGGTAAGTCCCCGGGCCCAGATGGACTCCGAGGCTGGAGGTGCTGTACGCTGAGGTACTCACAGCGAGGTGGCTCTCGGCCATGACCAGGGAGGCATTTGTTGTTCCGTTTGCCAAATCCAACTACCCAGTGGCCGCGGTCACAGACTCCCAGCCACTTTCCATGCTGAATCCAGACTTTAAGATCCTTAAGAAATGGTTTGTCCACCAGGTTGCTTCCCCATATGCTGGATCTGATTCATACAGGTCACAATGGGTTCATCCCTGCACGTAATACCTCTCTCAACCTCCGCCGACTGTACAACATAATTTACAAGCCATGGTCATTTGAGTGGACCTGGAGAAGGCCTTTGACACCGAGAGGTGGGACTTCTTGAAGGAGGCCATGCTCCGTATGGGGCTGAGAGAACAATGGGTGGGGTGGGTACAGCTGCTGTACGTAAACCCCATAGCGAGGGTCCAGATGGGGAGCACAATTTCGGACCCATATGACAAATTCCGTGGCATGAGGCAGGGATGCCCTTTCTCATCCACTCATTTTTGCCTTAGCAATTGAGCCGTTGGAGGAGTGGGTCTGTACGGAAATCAAGGGCAAGGGACTCACTGTAGAGGGGAGGGAACATCTTATCTCCCTCTATGCAGACGATCTGCTAATTTACCTGCAGAACAGCGAAGAGGATATCACCTATGCGTTACGGATCCTTGAGGAGTTTGGCTCCTACTTGGGTCTACGAGTGAACTGGGCCAAGACATGTGTCTTTGCGGCAGTCCGTGATCTCCTCCGCCCCGCCAGCTGTCCATCCAACATCCTCTGGGCACCATGCACCTTTAGATACCTGGGCATTCAGATCTTCCACGAGGCCGACGAATTGTGGGAGGGAAACCTGGGAAGGGCGGTGCGATCCCTCAAAACCTGGATTCCCTTTTGGAGATCGCTCAGACTGCCTATAATTACGCACATAGCGCTTTACAAGATGGTCATGCTCTTGCAGCTGTTCTACTACTTCACAAAGATCCCAGTGAACCCTGGTTTAGGCAGCTAGATGCTCTCCTGCGGGACTTAATCTGGGACAGAGGCTGCCACAGGGCTGCACTTGACACCTGTCAGTGCCCCCCACTCGAGGGCGGACTGGGAGTCCCGGATTTCGAGTTGTATTTTGCAGCGGCGCAACTTCAGTGGATCACCTGGTGACTAGATGGGCCAGGCTGGTGAAACGTAGCCCGATAGGATCTGAACCAAACCAGGAAACACTGTTAGCCAAACTGCTCAGACCTGCACTGAAGATCCCTGGGCCAGGTCTCCTCCTATCCACGGCATTGAGCTGCTGGCAGCACTGTGTGACGCGGCTGGGTTGTACGGCACTTTATGACACCGAGCTCCCACTAGTGGGGTGCCTCACTGTGATCCCATCACCTTTTTTACAGCAGATGAGCGCTTGGACAGAAGTGGGGATAGTGATAGTGAGGGATTGTTACCATATGGGTACCTTTATGCCACTGCACGACTTATCGGCACAGACCGATTTTCCAGCAGGCCAGTTCCTGACCTATGAGGCACTCACATGCACATTTCGCAACCTGTGGGGCACGGGAGACGAGCAGCCTAGAACCTATGCCGTCTTTCAGTTACTGCTGATGATGGTCTCAGGTAGACACCTGATAATGTGGTTCTTTAAAGCACTAAATACCATGGCCATGAAACCGCTGGATGCACTTAGATTGCGTTGGACCACAGAGCTGGGGCAAGACCTGTAAGACATCGAATGGGGGAGAATGCTGGCATACCCGCAGAAGTCATCCCACAATACACTCCTCAAGTACTTCCAACACAACTACACACACAAGACATACTTGACCCCACACAAGATCAGGGCCATTTATGGGGGCAACCCGCGGAGATTTCACCACTGTGTGACCCTAGACTCAGACTTCAGACACGTGACATGGGATTGTGCCAGGCTTCAGGTATTTTGGGGGGACGTTCTTGGCAAAACTCAACGCAACTCTGTACCGAACTCTCGAGAATGCCCTTGAGGTGTGTCACTTGGGGACCTTTTCTAAACCGCAACCCAAGAAGGTCGGGAACAGGTTCATTGACCTAGCATAAATACTGGTGAGGAGGTGCATAGCAATGGCCTGGAAGTCCACTTCGGGTCTAACGAAAAGACCAGGGTCAGAGACCTTACTATGTGGGCCCATGCAGAAGAGAGAGCGCTGATGAAGGAGGAAGCACACAGGGTGTATAGGAGATCACTAGCTGATTTGTGGTCAGAGGTGGTAGATGAGTGGGAGCTGTACATGGCCAACGGAGACCGAACAGATGGCCCGCGGGATGTGGCGGGAGTGGCGACCTAACCCTGACTGAATGACTGGGATGCCTCACAGAGATGCCCTGCACGAGTGGGACGATCAGGCAATTGGTCGTGGAATGCAGGCATTGTGGGGGCACCTTAGCCCGCGCTGGTGCGTGTGCAGTGGAGCAGTTGGACTGTGTGCCAGATGAGCACGACTGGGTCTCCTTCCCCTCCACTTTGTAGTGGCAGACCCCAGGAACTCCCCCATGGCCAAATCAGAGATTCACACTACCCCCGAGATAGTAGTTAGTGTTAGTTCTAGGTTTGGTTAATTCTTTTACCATATGGCATATCCGGCACATCCCTGACCTACATTAGGCCATAGTGTGGTATGAACCATACCCGGAAGACCCCGGCGCATTTGTAGGTGATTAAACCCCGATACCCAATGAGCGTGTACATATGACACACTAGCCAGGCCAGTCTCACTTTCAATTTACACGAATAGTGGGAAGATCTGGGACATAGCTGCGAAATCTGCAGACACTGAAGGGGGACTGAGATATGGGTGCAGAACTACTACAGAAAACAAAATACTATCTCAAAGTTTACACAATGTCTCTGTGACTATCTTGACTCAAGTAGTTATTAAATGCCAATATAAACAAATGTTTAAAAAATCAATGTTCCTCACATCGTAGGTTTTACTTTCAGCTGCCGCATTACAATGCCGGCAGTTGAAAGTGAAACCGGTCAGTCATTCTGGCTAGATTCCGACGGGCTCAAGGAGCCGTCAACCAGTCGGAGGCCCCACCGTAATCCCTAAATACGGCGTTTCCGCCGTCGGGATTACGATGTTGGTTTCCAACAGGCTTTCCATGTCGGACTTTCCAACATGGAAAGCCTGTCAGAAAGCGACATTGGGGACCCCTAGCAGAGCCCCCATTCCTCCACAGCCACCTTGAGGTGCCTGCCACACGGTGCAAGGATTAACAGAATCTCCCATTTTTTCTATGGGCGCTTGTGCTACAGCCGGTTTACGGCCGCAGCACAAGCTCCCATAGAAAAATGGGAGTATGCGACCGCGCAATGTGTGGTCGCATTGTAATACTGCGGTCTGGACCACCAACCGGAGGTCGGGTGGTCTAGAATCCGCGATGATGTCGGTCGGAGGCAACTCTGACCAACATCTTAATCAGGGCCTTAATATAGATTAGTTATATTTAATTTTTAGGTGTTCATAATATAATTATTCTTTTATAATTATTTTGTATAGTTTGTAAGTATTAATGTGTAATAATTTTTTTAAATTTAATGAGTAATTTATACTACAGTTGGGGGTTGTTGGATTTATAGAAAAATAGGAGTAAAGCCATTAAAATGATAATTATTATTTTTTTTTTCAATATTTTGTACCTTAATTTCATAATTAATTGGCAGTTAATTAATTTTCTAATTGACTGGTATTTTAATTATGTGCATTTTGAGATTTTTAATTTAAATTAAATTCTCTATATTTTAATTATTAATTTATAATTTAGAAACAGGTTGCTGAGCTAGGAGGGTAAAAGTGTTGGAAATTATTTTAATTATGAATTATTGTTTTTTTAATTACCTTTCACTGTTCATTAATATTTAATTTGTAATTAAATTAGCAAATTATGTAGTTGAATAATTATTATTTTATTAAGTGTGTTTTGTGATTTTTAATGTGTAATACAAATTTTTACAGTGTAATTACTGATTTGTAATTTTATAGCGGCTACTTGAGTTTGTAGTGGATTTGGGTGGGAAGTTATCTAATTGATTTTTTGTTTTTAAAATATATTTTTGTGTTAAATTTTTAATTGTAATTAATAATGTTAATTATTTAATTAACTATTTGTTATGTCAATTTTTTTGCTGTATTTTCGTTAATTATTTACTCACTGATAAGTGTATTTAATAATAAACTTTTTTTTAAAAATCATATATTTATGGTTTTGAATTAATTTGTTTTTTGTAATCACTATTTTCATGTTATTATTTTATTATTTATAATTTATTTTAAAGTTTTTATGGTTCGTGTTTTTGGGTAGTATGGAGGGATATATTTTTACTTTAAATTTATTTAGGTTGCTTTCTATTCATAAACTTATGTTTGTATTATTTAATTGTATTTTCAATTATATTTAGTTTAATTTAAGAAATAGATTTTTATTTTGAATACATTTAGTATTTTATATCATTAAATATTTAAATGCTTTTTAAAAATGATTAGGAATTGGAATGGTATAATTAACTCTAACTAAGTCCAACATTTTTCCTGCTTAGATTGCAGTGGGAGTAGCAAATCTAACCCCATCAAAGTCTAACACTTTCCCTGTATTTGCTTAATTTGGAGTGGGGATAGTAAATCTAATCCATTCAAATTTCAGCACTTTCCTGACTGTTGCTTAGTTGGAGTGGGAATAGTACATCTAACACCTCCAAAGCCTCTCACTTTCCTTCCTGCTGCTTAGATTGGATTTGGAATAGTTAATATAACCCTTCCAAAATCCAACGCTTCCCTGATCTTGCTTACTTTTGAGTGGGAATAGTAAATCTAACCCCTCCAAAGTCCAACACTTTTCCTACTTTAGTTTAATTCGGAGTTAGAATAGTAAATATGACTGACAGTAGCCACTCTGTAGTTATAGTTAGGATTCTCAGAGATAGTAATTCCTGAGATTTTTGCTTGCTAGTAACTTTGCCCCCATTTGATGAATCTAGACGAAACTTTCCAGACCTATAGCTTTTCCTACATTGGTTGATGATGGAAAGTTTCATGGTGTTTGGTCACGGGGTGCAAAAAAAAAGTGAGGGTCCCAAAGCGCGTTTTTCTCTCAATGCATTTTTAAAAGACTTATGTATTGGACTGAACGGATTTTCATGAAATTTGGCAGGATTGTAGATTATGGTGTGCAGATGATCATTCTTTGTAGTACAAGTAAGTAGGTAAGTAGGTTAAGTATTTTTAAAGTTATAAGGGCCTTAAACTTAGTGATATCTGAGGCCGTAAACTACAGCAAAATTTCGCAAAATGCCACAGTATTTCACTATATATGGCGATGATAAAGCAGTATATGATTGGGTAAAAGTAAAAGCAGCCATTTACCCTCACTTTGCCTGTCTTATGGGTTAGGGCCTTAGAAATAGGTAAGTAGTAGGTTTTATATTTTTCCCTTACCTATTACTTCTTTATTAAAGTGATAATGGGTAAAGAAAATTATTTATACGTTTCTATATATTTGGAAAAAAAAGGTCATGGAGCACCACAATACTACCTAAGAAGTACAACTGTACTTAAAAACAAGTATAAGAAAAATATATTTAAAAAAACTAAATGCACTGTACTACACAATATTTCACAAGTATAGTGTACTACAGTGTAACTTCAATTTTTTACATATTTACTTTTGAAAATAATTAAGTAATGCAGTACCGCAGCACTACATAGAAAGTACTGCGCTACTCATAAAACCTTTTTTTTTTTAAATTAGGAATTTGTAAAAATCAAAAATGACACTGTACTACATTATATTTCACAAATATAGTGTACTACAGCGTATTTCTTTTTTTACCCGTTTCCTTTTTTTAATTTCCTGTAACTATCATGGTACTTTGTAGGTACCAGCGTGGCAATGCATAAAATTTTAAAAACTATATAGAAAAATATTAATACATTTCCCTACCTATTACCACTTTAATAAAGTGGAAATCGGTAGGGAACAACAATAAATCCTAATACTTACCTATATGTAAGCCCCTAACCCAGAATACAGCCAAAGTGTGGTGAAAACTACATGGCTTCCTTTTACTTTTGTAAACCTAGCCCTTAGCCAATGATAAACTCCCTCATGACCAGCATTTTCCACGGTATACTGCAAAGTTACAGCGGGATACCACAGGCCAATATATTAATATGTTTTGTCACTTACAACTGTAATAATAGTTCACCTTTTTACAGCTAAAACCAAAAATCAGCAGTTCCACCCCATAATACATATTCCTGCCAAATTTCATCTATATACGTTCAGCCACTTTGGCGCTATTTTCCCTTTAAACTACACTCTACTATACCACTCCAGTCTACACCTCTACACTGTATGCCCCTACTCTACACCACTCCACTCTATGCTATTCGACTGTACACTACTCCACTGTATACCACTCTATCCCACTGCACTCTATGCCACTCCACTCAACACTACACTATTTCACTCGATGGCACTCGGGTCTATGATACTCCGCTCTATGACACGCCAGGCTACGCTATTCCACTCTACGCCATTCCATGCTATGATATTCCATTCTATGCCACTCCAGTGTATACGCTTTTCTACTCGACACCACTTCCAGCCTACGCACTCCACTCTACGTTAATCCAGTGTACGCGACTCCACCCTACACCACTCCATGCCACTCCACTGTACGCTATTCCACTCTACATCACTCCACTCTATTCTACACTACACCACTCCACTCTGCTATTGTACTCTACACCACTCCACTTTTTGCCACTCTACTATATGCCACTCAACTCTATACCACTCCACCTAACTCCACTCTACATCATTACACTTTATGCCACTTCACTGTAAGATATTCAACTCTATGCCACTCTGCTATTTGCCACTCCATCCCTCGCCGCTCCACCCTACGCCACTTCATGCCACTCCACTCTATGCTATTCTACTCTACATCACTCGACTTTATGCCTCTCTAATGTACGGCATGCCACTCTATGCCACTCCACTCTATGCCACTCCACTCTATGCCACTCCACTCTATGCTATTCCATTCTACGCCACACCACTCTTCAACACTCCATTGTACACCACTCCACTCTACGCCACTCCACTCTGTTGTACTCTATGCCACTCCACTTTATGCCGCTCTACTGTACACCACTCACTCTATGCTAGTCCACTCTACATCACTCACCTCTATGCCACTGCAATACACGGTATTCCACTGTCCGCCACTCAAGTGTATGCCACTCTATGCCGCTCCACTCTACGCCACTCCACTCTACACTATTCCACGCTACACCACACCACTCCACACCACTCCACGCCACTCAAGTCTACGCTATTCTAATCTACACCTCTCCACTGTACACCACTCCACTCTACGCCCCTCAACTTTTTGCCACTCAACTCTATGCAACTCCACTGTACTCCACTGTACACCATTCCACTGTATGCCAGTACTCCACTGTATGCCACTTCACTGCAACTCCACTGTACTCCACTGTACACCATTCCACTGTATGCCACTTCACTGCAAGCCACTCCACTGTCCACCACTCCACTCTAAGCCAATCCTTTCTATGTTATTCCACTTTGCCCCATTCCACTCCAGTCTATGCTATTCTACTCTTGGACACTCAACTCTTCGCCACTCCATTTCATTCCACTAGACTCTCTGCAACTTGATGCTATTCCACTGTACACCACTCCACTCTACAATGCTCCATTGTACGCCACTCCACTCTACCCAACACTATATACCACTGTCTTCCACTGTCCTCCATGATACTCCATTCGATGACACTACACTCTACGATTTGAAACACTTATTACAAATTAAAAATCATTGAAATTCAATGAAAAAACTAAAGGTTAAACCTTTGTTATAGTTACTGAAAACTTTATTTACTCTTTCTATACAAACCAAGTTTATAGTACCCAAACTTCTGAAATTCTAAACCTATACTTATACTTTAAATTTATAATTTACGCACCACTGTTAAATTACTATAACTTTATTTCTTCTTTCTAAATTTTAAAGTTATAATTAAACCTTAAATTTATAATTTGAGCATCACCTTCAAATTTTTATAACTCGCGCGCCTCTATACACAGATAGTGAGCTCAGTAGCCACACTACATTAACTCTAACTCGCGCATTTCTGGGCACTACTTATACCCTTTCATATTACACCACTTATACCATCTGAAAATATAGCATTCATACCAGTACTTATGGCATCGCAAATCAAATAATTTGTCATAATATAGTGCATGGTAGAATTGCGAGTTATAGTTAATGTAGTGGGGCTACCTAGTTCACTACACCATGTATGGAGGTGTGCGAGTTATAATAATTTGGAGGTGATGCGTAATATTTATCTGGAAAAGTCACTTGTATAGCTTGATTAGCAAAGATGTTTCCTAACCACAACAAAAGCCTTTCATAATACAAAAGGTGGAGCTTTGTTCAACATTCAATGAAGCACTCAAGTCTGATTTCGACAACTTTACACACTCCTTGAGAGAACCACACCCTTAGTGGCATTTAAATATTATTTTGGCCCTTCAGATCAAGCACATGCATGAATCTATAGGAAAAATTACTATTTACTTTGAGCCCTGAATACGGATTCTCGACCACCTGAATACAAAGCAAGCTATGAAATGTTTCCTTGGCAGGACAAGGGTAACCAGGAAGTCTTATAGGCACATTGTCTCACATGGAAGTATGGCGTGGGAGACACATTTCCGCTGATTATTTTGACCACAAGTGCTATGCCATTCAAGTGGGCACTCTGCCCAGAAGGCATCTATTTTCTCTTTGTCAGAGCCAGCCGAACGTCAGGCTCTTCTTAGAGTAAACATGCCATGATGTATTCTGTAGAGCGGGTATGTGAACTGCCTCACGTGCCATCTGCAAACAGCCCTGCCTGAAAATCAGCTTCAGGGCAAACGCACAGCTGGGAAAACAGTACTTCTTACTCTCTGTCACTGCTTCTGTCCTCCATACACTTCTAGAGTTTTGATCCTCTAACATGTCGCCAACAGAGGTGGTTGGACTTATGTTTAAGAATAAACTATTCTGTTTATCTGGTACTTATGTCGCAGACACTTGTCCGTAATAAGCAAATAAATTAAACACATCATCCAGCAATAAATAAAGAATTGAAAAAACACATGAAACTATCAATTAAAAACAACATCACAGTGCCATCCCCCAAACCTTTCCTACACTTTATAGGTGGGTTTACAGATACATTGCAAAAGTCATTAACCCCATGTCTGAAGATGCGTAAAAAAATTCCATTCAAATGATCAAATCTAGTATACATCGATCTCCGACCATAAAAGTTATATCTTCCATCCCCAATACTAAGAGCTGCTACTGCAACAGAATCCCTTTAAATTAATACCTAAGATGACAACCTCTTTGCACACATAGGGGTCGATTCCGATTCGGGCCGGAAAAAGCACCGACCGACTCGTATCCGGAAAAAATACCGACCGACACGCCAAGTACGATGCAAGGCGCGAAAAATCCGACCGACACGTAACGAAACTAAGTCGACCGACTGAGCCGCACGGAAAACAGCAATCCGGCCGGAAAAACACGCGAATCCAACCGACCGACACGCACCCGGAACAAATCCGACCGAAACGTACACGCTAACTCCAAACCGCTAAGTACGATGCAAGGCGCGAAAACCACGAGCGAGTCGGACGGAGGACAAGCCGTACGACCGACACGCATACAAAACCGAGCCGAAGCAACACAATACACCGCGACCGACGCGTACGCAGCATAGAAAACTGCACAAACACAGCGTGAGCGAAACGGAAAACACCGTACGAGACCAATGCAGGGTCCGACTCGGTCACAAGAACGTTTCCAACATACACAAACAGCACAAAGGAAAAATCACCCAAAAAAAGGCCAAACAAGCAATTACCAAGCCAATAAATACTGGGGGGGTGGGGACAGAGAACAAGGACACACCCACAACTCCACCTATATAAAGGACACAAATCACTACCATGAGCCTTTGCAAATGCCATTCCACTGCCAGCACCCAAGAGAAAGCAACCACACACCCACAGCTCATCCCTCACACAAGCCACACACCATCAGCATACCAACAAATACCTACCTCACATACACCCAGCAAAACACACACTCACACACCCTCACCTGCACACCAACACACACATCACCCACCATCACCACCCATCACCATGCCCCCAAGAAGAATCCCAAGTTCCTAGATAGTGAATTGGAAGTCATGGTAGACGAGATCCTCAGGGTGGAGCCACAGCTGTTTGGCACTCTGGTCCAACAGACCCCCATGTCGCAGAAAACCAAGATGTGGGAGAGGATCATCAACAGGGTGAACGCCCAATCACCATGTCGGCGCACAAAGACGGACATCCAGAACAGGTGGTATGACGTGCGCAGGAGGGTACGGGACATGCTGAAGAAAGACTACATCAACAGCCAACACACCGGCAGTGGCCCTCCTGCCAAGCCAATATACCTCAGGCCCTGGGAGGAGAAGGTGCGGGCCATCCTTCCGCCAGTGAGCGTATATGGACTAGAGGACATCCCAGAGCCTGGTGAGTACACAACAAATGTACACAATATACTGCCACAAAACACACACATCACTGTCAAGGGAGAGTCAAACCATGCACTCATAGCAATTACACAGCAACTAGAACAGAATCATCCCAAAATGTGTATGTCAGTCAGATAAACACAACACATGCCATCAAAAAAGTCACATCCAACTGTACCAACACATGTACAAACACAACCACAACTACAGCTAGGCAGTGGCACAAATAGAACTAACAAACACATCCACACATGTAGCCACCACAACAACACCAACACACAGTGAAGACCACTCAAAGGAAGGAATTCTGTGTATGCTGGCCAAGTCAGTGTAGCCAATAGCATCATGGGAGTCGCAGTCACACATATTGCCCGCCCCAAAACTGTCCCATCAACACCACCATGAACCATGCGCACATCACAGGGAGCGGAGAAGGACTCACAAGATGGCTGACACTGGCTACTGCTGTGGGGAGCACAAGGCCCTGCTGCCAACTGTGCACCAACAAACAGCAGGACACCACTGACTGACATCCTGAGAGACAACTTCCACTCCCTGCAATGCAAGCACGTTCCATGGTGGGATATCTGGCTGGCTGGGTGGGAAGGGGGACTTGCAGCACTGACTATAGTCACCAGCACCTCCCCTCACACCCCCCAACACAAACTCCACAGTACCCAACTGGTAGAATGCAATGCCCTCCATCCTAACACAAGATCCCACAAAGCACCACCACCCTGGGTTATGTTGTGTGAAGCACAGGGACACTCTTGGAACTCTTAGCCAAACAACTGCCAGGACAACACTCCCAGCCATCCTGTCAGCACAGCCAGCCCACCCCACAGGGAAGCAGAGTCAAAAGGAAGGAAGCATGGGCATGCTGGGAAGGGGGTGGAGGCAATAGCATGATGGGAGTCGTAGTCACAGACATTGCTCAGCCTCACAACTGGCCCATCAACACCACCCTGAACCATGCTCACATCACAGGGAGTGGAGAAGGACTCACAAGATGGCTGACACTGGCTACTGCTGTGGGGAGCACAAGGCCCTGCTGCCAACTGTGCACCAACAAACAGCAGGACACCACTGACTGACATCCTGAGAGACAACTTCCACTCCCTGCAATGCAAGCACGTTCCATGGTGGGATATCTGGCTGGCTGGGTGGGAAGGGGGACTTGCAGCACTGACTATAGTCACCAGCACCTCCCCTCACACCCCCAACACAAACTCCACAGTACCCACCTGGTAGAATGCAATGCCCTCCATCCTAACACAAGATCCCACAAAGCACCACCACCCTGGGTTATGTTGTGTGAAGCACAGGGACACTCTTGGGACTCTTAGCCAAACAACTGCCAGGACAACACTCCCAGCCATCCTGTCAGCACAGCCAGCCAACCCCACAGGGAAGCAGAGTCAAAAGGAAGGAAGCATGGGCATGCTGGGAAGGGGGAGGAGGCAATAGCATGATGGGAGTCGTAGTCACAGCCCTACATCCCCCACCACATGGCCCAGCAAGCTCACACTCACGCATGCACATCCCACAGAGAGTGGAAAGGCCCATCAAAGATGTCTGACACGGTTGCTGTGTCGTGGGGAGCACAAGGGCATGCTGGGTACTGCACACCAACCAACAGCAGGACACCACTGTCAGCCATCTTGCCATTGCCCTCACACCCACACCCACTGAACTCCACACAAAAGCAAGTAAGTATGGGAATGCTGGCAAGTAGGGTGGAGGCAATGGCATGATGGGAGTCGTAGTCACAGACATAGCTCACCCCCACAACTGTCCCATCAACACCACCCTGAACCATGCTCACATCACAGGGAGTGGAGAAGGACTCACAAGATGGCTGACACTGGCTACTGCTGTGGGGAGCACAAGGCCCTGCTGCCAACTGTGCACCAACAAACAGCAGGACACCACTGACTGACATCCTGAGAGACAACTTACACTCCCTGCAACGCAAGCACGTTCCATGGTGGGATAACTGACTGGCTGGGTGGGTGGGAAGGAGAGTCCGGCTGTCAACCAAACACAAGCAATGCAGACCATGTTCACACCCCAGAAAATACATAGAAATGCCCAAATAATGCAGGACAATGTGCCACACCAATATCAACCCCTGACTGTGACGACTTAGGACAATGCAATGTACAGGTCCGCACCCAGAGGCACAGTCACAACTGTCATGTGTGTCAACCATTGATGCCTGCAGAAACATGACATACATTGTTTGTGTCTCCCAAAAACAGGTGATGATGGGGACACAGCAGCAGACGCTGAGGAGTCCCAGTCCCAGGCTCAAGAGGATGCCGAGCTCACTGGCGTCGTACAGCCTCTGTCCTCCTCGGACGATGAAGAACAACCTGGCACATCCGGTGCAAGTCAACATGCAGCACCAGCAGGGCCACCAGCTGCAGCACCAGCAGGACCACCAGCTGCACCCCCTGCACCCACCCCTACAACGACTGTCACCACGAATACCATCCCTGCCGACATGGACAGAATAAGGAGCAACACCAGCACAGTGACCCTGGACCAACCTGGGGCCATGGACACCACCACCACCACCAACCCCCAAGGTGGACCAGGGTTATCTGTGCGTGCCACTGCACACACTGCACATGTCAGCAGGGGTGGTGGGAGGGGTGGGAGACAGAAGGTCGCTGCTTGCAGACGTTGCTGGTGTGCATGACGACCCACAACTGGTACGCATAGCTGATGCGTACCAGTCCAGCACCGGAGAGCTCAGCCAGGTAGTGGGGCTCCTCAGAGACATTAAACAGCAGCAGGCTGCCCATCATGCCCGCTTGGACTCCCACATGTCCCACGTGGAGTCACACATGTCCCGTGTGGACTCACACATGTCCCGCGTGGAGTCCAAGTGGGATGCACTGCATGAGATGACGGCGGTGCACAGGGACATTTTACAATGCCTCCGCCAGATGAACAGCAACCAGTCCACACCTCCCTGTGTGCCAACAACATCTGGTGCCGAACAAACTGCAACTGCCACAGGGAGGGAGGAGGACTCTGGCGGAGAGTCCCCTGCACCGCAGCAGCCTGCACTTGAGGCCCCCCCAAGAAGAGGGGTCGTCCGAGGAGGGAAAAGTGAGAGGCCGATGGCCAAGCGCAACTCCCAGGAAGCCTGAACCTGTTCTGGATGTTCGCCTTTGTGCACAGACTGTTCACCCTGTTGACGGCAACACTACTCCCACACATTGCATGGGGAGTACAAGTTGGACCAATGTGTCAGACAACTGTGGCCCCGATACTGGGGATCCTGTCTACCCGGACTTTCAATTCACCTAGGAACTTGGGATTGAAAGATTCATGTACAGCACAACCCATCCTATGCACTATTAACACAAATTTATCACAATAAAAACACTAATACACCATACTTGCCTCTGTCGTGATTCCAACGTGGGTGCTGTTATGGGGATGATGAACTGCAAAATTACACTGTGTATGCGAACTGCAACAGCAAGGACAACACAGGCATGTGAGTACAGGCAACGTGACACACATGAGGGAGACACACCACCAGGGCTACACGACACATACACACCTAGGCCATCTGACTCATTGCCTACACTGATGTTGCCAGGGAAGACGGTGCAATGCACAGACACCACACCCATTCCCAGTTGTAGTCAAGTAGCCCACAGGTGCAGTAAGCAAATGGCAGTCAAATGTGTGACCACAGACAACGCACATCACAAAGTGAAGCACAGGTTTATTACACAGTTGCAACATGCCGTAACCACTACAGATGCAAGGTAACCCCACCTGGTAGCGGGCACACAGTCAACAACTGTAGACGGAAGGAAGTCCATGGGTGTGGTGCACATCACCTGTAGGGACACAACAGCTACCAGCCTGGATGTGCAATCACGTCGTCGGTGGACACAGTTGACCAAACGAATCTGAAAGTACCCTGTGAAGGACAGAAATGACACACAGTCAAAAGCAATGGAGTACAGGACAGAACAGCAAAACTCATGCACAATACATGTTACAAGATACCCACCCAGAACCAAGTTAGCATGTCAACACTGTTGGGGAGTACAGCCCACCTGTCACCACACATCGCAACACACATCCAGTCAAGTAGCCCATGGACACACTCCAACAGCACCAGAGCACCACCCACACATCATGCCAACTCACATCATTGACATGACACCTCAGGATACTCACATTCAGCTAAAGAAGTTGGTGATGAGCTGTGTGCGGACATCACCATCACCATCATCATCATCATCATCGTCACTGGCATCGTGGTCCAGGCCAGGATCCTCCACAGGTGGCGGATGTTGGTCATTGTCATCCTGGATGAGAGGCAACTCCTTCCGCACTGCCAGGTTGTGGAGCATGCAGCAGACGATGATAATCTTGCACACTTTCGCAGGGGCATATGGGAAGGACCCTCCGGTCTTGTCCAGGCAGCGGAAGCGGCTCTTCAGGAGACCAAAGGTCCGCTCAATCACTCTCCTGGTCCGACCATGTGCCTCATTGTAGCGCATCTGGGCAGGTGTCACAGGGTTCCTGAGGGGTGTCAGCAACCACGGCATGTTGGGGTATCCCGAGTCACCTATGGACAGACAAGTGCACATTAGCTGACTTGGAAAAGTGGGCGGAATACTACAGATCAGATCACACGCAATGGCACAAAGTCAGTACACACCGACAAGCCAGGCACGCTGGTTCTGCATCTGTGCCATCATCCTGGGGATGCGACTACTCCTCATCACAAAGGCATCGTGTGCTGAACCAGGGAAACGGGCACACACGTGTGTGATGGTCATGTCTGCAAGACACACCACCAGTGCATTGACCGAGTGGTAGTGCTTGCGGTTCCTGTAGGCCTGCTCCTGGGCCTGTGGTGGTACCAAAGCCACATGTGTCCCATCAATGGAGCCAATGACATGCGGCATCCTCCCCAGGGCATAAAAGTCACTCTTCACGTCAGTGAGTCGTCGCAGTCTAGGGAAATAGATGTACCGGTTCAGGAAGAGCAACATTGCCGCCAAAACATCGCGGAGCACACGGCTGAACATGGTCTGTGACATCCCACCAGCAGTCGCCACAGTATGTTGGAAGGTACCAGTGGCAAAGAAATGTAGGGCTGCCATCACCTTCACCTTGGGGGTCAGCGCTGTAGGATACGGCCGGCCAGGCTGCAAATGTGGGGACAACTGCACTGCCAAATCCTCAATCAGCTGCCTGGTGAAGCGGTACCGTCGGATGCTGTCCCGTTCCACCATCGTTGCCAGGTCTGGGAATGGCCGATGGACAGCAGGAGCCCTGCAGTGCAGAGGAGAAGTAAGCAAGATTGTCAGTCACCCCACATATGCGGCATTGAACACACTCAAGATCCCAACATACATCATTATGAGGCACAACTACATGAAGTGTGCAGTACCGGAAGGACATGTATGGTACATACATGGCCAACATCTGTCAACACGGTCCTACAGGTGGCATCAATTTGTCCCAGGTTGGCCCATTGGATATCATGAGGCCGTGTCACAGTTCCCATCTCCTGCTGCCGTGTCACAATAACCCCCACAGTGACATGTGAGGACAGATGTGCCCCAGGCACCACAGCTCAACGACAGGTACATTCCCAGGGACCCTGTAATGCCACATGGACACTGGCATTACATGGAGTATCATGTATACACCACAGCAAAACAACCTTGACCCCCACAGGTAGTGGCCCCACTTGCCATGGCAGGACAGACATGGACGTCTGTGACACACACGCACAACATCAGAGTCCATGCACACACAACGTGGATGTGGAGACTGTCTCCCATTGTGCACATGAAATCAGAGACATTGTAAACACTACATGCACAAAGACTGTGGAGGACCATCACTATTGTGCCACTGGGACACCCTGGCTCAAACATGCCGTCCCACATGGGACTCACGGGGTATGTGACATGACATACACATACACCACTGTGAAATGTGACCATGGCACATGCACAGATATGAACAGTTGCACATCACAGTGGTCACGTACACGTAACACCCAGGATCCTGTCCCCATGAACACGTGCACAGCCTGGGGGTGGCTGCCCACAGGTGACACCCACAGGACAACATGTACACCAACATACACACAATAGGAAATGCAGCCTTACATGCCTTATGATAAGGTTTGGACAGGCTGTCGTGATGTAGGTGTGCCCCTCACTCCCTGGGAGCTATCTGTGGCTGGCATATGTCCATCTGAGACAGGCATGCTGACATATGCCAGTCACATGTACAGTGATGCGTTGAACAGCAATGGACCGATCGGTGCCTCCGGCCGGCCCATTGCTTTCAATGTGTGCGGGTACGCGTTGTACCCCTGTGCGCGTTGAACAGCAATGGACCGATCGGTGCCTCCGGCCGGCCCATTGCTTTCAATGTGTGCGAGTGCGCGTTGTACCCCTGTGCGCGTTGAACAGCAATGGACCGATCGGTGCCTCCGGCCGGCCCATTGCTTTCAATGTGTGCGGGTACGCGTTGTACCCCTGTGCGCGTTGAACAGCAATGGACCGATCGGTGCCTCCGGCCGGCCCATTGCTTCCAATGTGTGCGGGTACGCGTTGTACCCCTGTGCGCGTTGAACTGCAATGGACCGATCGGTGCCTCCGGCTGGCCCATTGCTTTCAATGTGTGCGGGTACGCGTTGTACCCCTGTGCGCGTTGTACCGCAATGGACCGATCGGTGCGCACCCATTGACAATGGGCTTGCCTGGCAACGGACGCGTTTTCGAATTTCGAGCGAGTCGGTTGCTGGAAAATCAGTTGGTCACCCACAACAATGTTGCAAAATCATGTATGTCATGAAGTTGAAGATTTGAAGGATGCTGTGGGCGTGTTTTGGTGCTGCTATTCCATGGATTGGCCAGATTCAGAAGATGCAAACGACTTGGACCTATCACTTTGGACACAAGGGACAGTATCTGCCTCTCCAGCACATATATATTGCTGGCTGTTCCCCTGAGAGCCCACTTGCCTGCACTACATGCTCCAAGACGACATCTGCCACTGCACTGCTGCTGTCTCTGCCCCTCTGGACCCTGCAATGGCACGTACTGTGGAGAGAGCCCCAGCCTTCAGCCTTGAAGAGAACCAGGCCCTGCTGGACAGCCTACTTCCACAGTACAGCAAGCTGTATGGGACACCAGGGGAGCAGGTGAGTGTTCTGTGCACTGCCTTTCTGAATGTGCATTTTGTGTGACTAGCAAGGCTGAGAGTCTGCACGCCACTGGCTAGCAGGCTCACTGAGTAGTTGTCACCCCCCATAGTGTGTAGTGACTTGCACTGGACAGGTATGGTGCAGTGACAGTGCATTTGAACATGGTTTTACTTCCCATGCAATGATACCATGTAGTGACGTCTGGCAAACTGTCCATGGTCAGCTTTGCACTGCCTGTGTACATCATGTGCCCCTGTGATTGAGACATGTATATACGACTGTGTCATGCACGGATATGTTGCATGTGTGGTAATGGCCTTTTCACTTTGTCATCCTGACAGGTTAATGCCCATCGGAAGCAGGAACTCTGGAAGGACATCGTCCGGGCTGTCCAGTCCGTGGGGGTCTACAAGCGCCGGATCCGCAACTGCCAGAAGAAGTGGCAGGACCTTCGGGGCTGGACCCGGAGGATTGCACGGGTCCAGCTGAAGCTGTCGCCTCCTCGCAGGAGGGGCGGAACACGGACCCTGACCCCCACATGCTCCAGATCCTGGCGGTGGTCTTTCCAGACCTGGATGGGCAGCTGAAGGCCAGACAGCAGCAAGGAGGGGGTGAGTCAAAGACTGCACTGTGAACTCTGTATTACATGCTTTGTGCCCTCCTCTGGCCTGGTTCAACTGCCACAGTGCAGCAGTCATGTTGTCCAGGAGCCATGTCCCTCTATTGTGCACTGCCCACTGCTCATCTGATACCCAGGTGTGGCCCTTACAGTCAGGGAATTGTGTCACTTGGGACTGTGTCCTTGCAGTTTGCTTCACTAAAGGTGGGGGACAGCATCTGTTTCCCTGACTCTGTTGTGGGCATCATGGGTGGGTCCATTGTTCACACAACGCCTGGTTTTGGACATGTGATCTGCGTGTTGCTTTGATATGCGGTCCACTTGCTGAGCTGAGCCACCACATGTGCCTGGGGTATGTGGCACACGCCCATGCAGCGGGTGGGAACAATGTTTGTGCCCCAGGAGTGTGCAGATTACGTGTGTCACACATACATAGCCAGCTATCCACTGTCCAGGGCACATCCCTCATTCATGTGGAGCAGGACAGTCATGCCTACTCCAGGCCATGCAATGCACTCTGTACTCCCACTCCCGTGTATCAGCTGACACATTGTGCACAGTGATTTGACCCCTCCGGTGTCTGCCTCTGTGTCAGTGTGCTGTGGATTAGTTGCCAGGACTGCTGGGGTGTTTCTTGGTAGGGGCTCAGCATGCCCCTGGAGATGTGACCATAGGAGACGATACTTGTGTGTCACATAGGTGTTTGATCAGCTGCCCGTGCAGACTGGGGTATGCGAATGTGAAGTTCAGGCAGCTGTTCCCCATTCACAGCAGATTGTGAGGGGCTCAGGTTCAGAGGGTAGTGTCACAGGTCTCCCATATGTCCAATAGGTGTGACCTGGACAGATGAGGGTTGAGATGATGTGTTGTGTGGGGGATGTACATGTGCACTTGTGCAGCTCCAGGACTTGCATTCCCCATGACCTACTATTGTGACACAGTGCATAGTGTTGTTGTCTGGCTGCCAAGTCATACATCACTGAGACAGTGATGTATGACTTAACAGTCATGCCTCTGCCATGGCATGTGTCAACTTATTTGTGGTCCTGCAGGGGAGTGACATGTGCTACATGCACACCATAGTGGCGCTGGCTATCAGGACATGGGTGCATCATGGTGTCTGTCGCTGGTATGCATCACATGCATTTCCTATTTGACTCTGGGCATCCCTTTCATCCGGAAACCTGTACTGACTCAGTGGCAAGAGCTGTGATGTGTCCACACCGTGTCCTCTGCACTGTCCAACTACTGTGTACTTGGTGCATGTGTCCACACTGGGGTGTTGCAATCCAACAGACACCAGACAGATGGGTGCAAGGCCATGTGGGATGTGAGTGCCATGCTTGGCATCAGACTGACAATTGGCTTCTCCTGTTCAGTTAGGGCACTTTTAGCAATGTACAACTAATGATGCCAGGGCTTGCTCTGTGATGTGCTGTGCTCACAGTGGTGTGTGCGTTTGGTGCAGGTGACTGATGTCTGTCTGTTTCCCCATTGTTTGCAGATACATCCACGGCCACGGAAGGGGACAGCTCCACGGACCAGGAGGAGCCAGAGAGCCAGACTGGGTCAGCAGCCGAGGAGTGGTCGGAGGGACCCAGTGGCACGGAGGGCGAGGGGAGCCACACCGAGGAGTCCTCAGCACCATCCACCTCAGCTGAGGACCAGAGCAACTCGGAGGATGACTCCCTTGTGGAGGCGGGTGTCAGCAGCCACCACACCCCAGCTAGTGTTGCTGTCCCCGCCACCACCAGCACCACCACCGCCCTCCCATCGGCTCCCATTCCCCAGGTCCGTGGAGGCTCCCATGTTCGGGAGCGTGTCTCCTTTGGCCCAGGCACCGCACCCCCTGCCCCTGTGTCCCCTGCTGCCCTGAGTGAGGAGTCTGTGTACCTCCTTCGCCAGCTCCATGTAGGGCAGACAGCCATGCTGAGTGTCCTCCATGCGCACACCGCACTGTTGACTCAGCTGGTGTCGTTCATGGAGGGCATCTCATCGGGCATGTCTGACCTACAGAGGGGCAACAGGTCCATGGACTCCTCCCTGACGGCAGCAGTGTCCCTCCTCAGACAGTCCCTCACCCCTCCTGCCTCTGCTCCATCCACACTCCCCAGCACCTTGCCCGTCCCAAGCACACACACACCGGCACAGGCACACACCAGCACACACACATCCAGCACACAGACACACACGCCACAAACTAAAAGCACACGCACGCACAGTCAGGGGACTGAAACCAGACTCACAGGGGATGGGGCCCTGGTACACACACACGCATCCACGGGCACTGCGCAGTCCTCAGTTGCCTCTCCCTCCAAAGCACCCTCCCTTGCCTCACCTGCAACCCCAAAGACCCAGCGCCTCTTCCTCAGTGACCTCGGCCTCTTCCCCTCCGATCCAGCTGCCCCAGCATCCAGGGGGAAGAGGAAGCCCCCACATGGAGCAGAGTGCCCCTCGCCCCCGGACACCCTCACCCAGGCGCAGACAGACTGAGGCCCCCACCCGCAAGTCCCCCGGAGTGGTAAGAGCAAGACCCCGCCGCCGCCCTGCAGCTCAAGCACCAGGTCACCTTCCTCCATCCCTCAGGCCCCCACTCCACAGGTGCCCCCGCCACACCCTGCCCCAGGTTCCCCCACCCACAGATATACCATCCCCAAGAGGCTCCGGCCTTCTCCCCCTGCCACTTGCTCTCCCGGCACCACACCCCCGCTGCGCTTGTCTGTGCCACTGATGTGGTGAGGGTGTCCTCCCCCTCTGTCCAGCCCACCTTGCCTGTTCCCCATTCTCCTCCCTGGTGGTAGGCACTGCAGTGGAGTCCACTACCACCCTGTCTGACTTGGGCACTGCAGTGGCGGACCTGTCCACTCCATCTGCAGGGTCCACTGCAGTCGTGCCGGCACCCACAACATCTGAGCCATGCCCCCCAGTTGTGCCGGCACACACCATGTCAGACACCTCCACTGCAGTTGTCAGTGGCTCTCTAGCACCCACCACCCCTTCCCTGCTTCCTCCTGGTGAGCCCTGATCCTGTCCCTGCGGTGCCTGGCCTACCCCCCCGGTTGCCCCTCCTAGTGGATTGTCCCTGGTTTTGTGCAGGCATGTGTAGGGTGGCATCTGCCACTGTCACCCACTTGTGACTTTGTTGATGGACTGGCCATTGGCCTTTGTTTATGTTCTACCGGACTTCTACTTTTAATGCCACATATGCTGAATAAAGCAACTTTCTGTTCTCTAGTGCTTTTGCTTCTGATGTACATGATGTTGATGATGCTAAGAATGCCCTTGCTGCAGTGATGGTGATATTTGGTCTCATGATAATGAAGTGTTACTGTGCAGGAACCCATGTGGTCCAGGGGTTATGTGTCCTATCCTGTGGTGTATCCATGTCATCCATAGCAGCATCTGAGGGTGTCATGTGTTCAGTATTTGGCAATGAGATTTCCTACTTAGATTGGCAACTTCACATCTGTTGCTTCCACCCCTGCACATCTGTTGTGCCTGCCATTGTTCTATTCGTCTACTTCCCTGACCGTGTGGCCATCTCCAGTGAACATGCAGGTTTGGGCATCAATGGGGAAGGACTCATCTGTGTTGTCAGTGCAACATTGCTATACAAGTGTGTTGGATCTGTGCTGATGATTCCGTTGGCACTTCCATGACCAGGCTGATGGGACGGGAGCCCTCATTTGTTGCTAATTGTTGATTGTGTGTCCCATTGCTGCCATGGTATGGTATCTGTTCACCTCACATCTGCAGTCTCCACAGGGTATCTGCATGTGTGGGCCCATTGGTGCAAATATGTGGGTCTGCATTCGGATGGTCACTTCTGTCATTGTGTCATTGATGATTGTTGACGGTGTCAGCCCCCATAGGTGTTGTTTGTCTGCACATGGCCAAAGTTATGTCTTATTTGCACTGCAGGATTTGGCTCCCCCAATTTATGTTGCAATGGGACACATACACTACTTTGCCACTGATGTGTTTGTTGTTCTGTGACCAGGAATCATCCATGCAGTTTGGCAGTTGCACCTCTTACTTTGTCAACACTTGCATTTTGGTCACTGTGATGATGGGGGTTTGGACCCCATTGCCACAATGTTCAAAATGTGCTTCAGCTATGGACCCCACACTTACATTTTGGTCACTGTGATGATGGGGTTTGGTCCCCATTGCCACAATGTTCAAAATGTGCTTCAGCTATGGACCCCACACTTACATTTTGGTCACTGTGATGATGGGGGTTTGGTCCCCATTGCCACAATGTTCAAAATGTGCTTCAGCTATGGACCCCACACTTACATTTTGGTCACTGTGATGATGGGGGTTTGGTCCCCATTGCCACAATGTTCAAAATGTGCTTCAGCTATGGACCCCACACTTACATTTTGGTCACTGTGATGATGGGGGTTTGGTCCCCATTGCCACAATGTTCAAAATGTGCTTCAGCTATGGACCCCACACTTACATTTTGGTCACTGTGATGATGGGGGTTTGGTCCCCATTGCCACAATGTTCAAAATGTGCTTCAGCTATGGACCCCACACTTACATTTTGGTCACTGTGATGATGGGGGTTTGGACCCCATTGCCACAATGGTCATGGCCTGCTTGCATTGTGGGTGCCACACACATATATGTGTGGCACATGTGCTAGGGGTCACATTGTATGTTCAAAGTCATGTTCAGTGTTGTAGGCATTTGACACAGTCTACACACGCTTGTCATGGTGTTGGGGGGATGTCTCCTTCTTGCATTCCCTAGGTTGTGGTGTGCTGGTTGTGTCATGCATTGTCCATCCTATGAGTGGGGGTGGTAGTAGTGGTAGGCATCCTGCCCCCTGGCTAAGGGTGGTAGTAGTGGTAGGCATCCTGCCCCCTGGGTAAGGGTGGTAGTAGTGGTAGGCATCCTGCCCCCCTGGGTGATGGTGGTAGTAGTGGTAGGCATCCTGCCCCCCTGGCTAAGGGTGGTGGTAGTGGTAGGCATCCTGCCCCCTGGCTAAGGGTGGTAGTAGTGGTAGGCATCCTGCCCCCTGGCTAAGGGTGGTGGTGAGGCATCCTGCCCCCTGGCTAAGGGTGGTAGTAGTGGTAGGCATCCTGCCCCCCTGGGTGAGGGTGGTAGTAGTGGTGAGGCATCCTGCCCCCTGGCTAAGGGTGGTGGTAGGCATCCTGCCCCCCTGGGTGAGGGTGGTAGTAGTGGTAGGCATCCTGCCCCCTGGCTAAGGGTGGTAGTAGTGGTAGGCATCCTGCCCCCTGGCTAAGGGTGGTAGTAGTGGTAGGCATCCTGCCCCCCTGGCTAAGGGTGGTGGTAGGCATCCTGCCCCCCTGGCTAAGGGTGGTAGTAGTGGTAGGCATCCTGCCCCCTGGGTAAGGGTGGTAGTAGTGGTAGGCATCCTGCCCCCTGGCTAAGGGTGGTGGTAGGCATCCTGCCCCCTGGGTGAGGGTGGTAGTAGTGGTAGGCATCCTGCCCCCTGGCTAAGGGTGGTAGTAGTGGTAGGCATCCTGCCCCCTGGCTAAGGGTGGTAGTAGTGGTAGGCATCCTGCCCCCCTGGCTAAGGGTGGTGGTAGGCATCCTGCCCCCTGGCTAAGGGTGGTAGTAGTGGTAGGCATCCTGCCCCCTCTGGGTGAGGGTGGTAGTAGTGGTAGGCATCCTGCCCCCTGGCTAAGGGTGGTGGTAGGCATCCTGCCCCCTGGGTGAGGGTGGTAGTAGTGGTAGGCATCCTGCCCCCTGGCTAAGGGTGGTGGTAGGCATCCTGCCCCCCTGGCTAAGGGTGGTAGTAGTGGTAGGCATCCAGCCCCCTGGGTAGGGGTGGTGGTGCGCATTCAGGCCCCTGTGTGCATATGTGGCATTGGTGATGGGCATCCCGCCCCTATGGTGCTGCTGTTGCTGGTGTAAGTATATTCAGCATCCCCGTGTGTGTGTGTGATGTGTCGTGTACGTGTTGTATGTGTTTTGTGGTTGGTGTCTGGCTTACCTTCTGCGCCGTATGCGTCCGTGCCTGTTCCGGTAGTAAATGTAGAATATTGGTATGATCGGGACGAAGGGATTCATGGTTGGTTCGTGTCGTTCGTCCTTCTCGTTGTTTCGCGTCGTCCTCGTCGCTTCGCCTCGTCCTCGTCGCGTCGTCCTCGTCGGTGCCGTGTTCGTCTCGGAGCCGTGGATCGTGTTGTGGCGCGAATCGGAGCTTATGTGCGCCTCTCCCGGATGCTTTGACGTGCCGTGCGTAGCGACGGGTTCGGAGCGTACGGAAGCGCATCGTACTTGTCCGGCCGGACGGGGCTGCATTTTTCCTTCCGTGCGACTCGATTCGGCGTTTCCGGATTCGCCTCGGTCGGAGAACAGGACCTGGTTTGGGTGAGTACGGCTCGGCCGGATTTTTTGCTGTTGTGCGCATCGTACTTGCTCGTTCGGTGTACTGTACGGATAGGTCGGGAAACAGGCTTTCGCATGGCTTTTTTCCCGACCGAATGGTATTGGGTGCGCCTCCGACCGAGATCGGAATCGGCCCCATATTCTCCAAACACACATGATTCTGGGGGAAAGTTACAGCATCAAAAGAAAATTACACAATGGCCACAGTGTAGTTCTAGGTAGGTCTGACTTTCCATAGAAAAGTCATGTTTTGTTTCATTAATAATTTTGGCACACAACTTTCCACAAAAAAGGTTCACTCACATCAGCTCCTTCATGGAAAGTCTCGCATTGATCCATCAAGGGTGGGCAAAGAAAAAGGGGGTTGGATTTCAAAACATTCCCATGTTAATTCCTATAGAAAAATGTGCTTTACTGTAAAGAAAAAATGGGCAAACGTAGTTACACAAAATTTGCCAGAAAGTTAGATCTTTTCTCAGAAGGCTCGCTTTTATATTTGATATAAACTCTTTCAGAAGTTTTACAGAAATTTGCATTTAAAACATAGTGATATCTGTGCCATTATGTACCACATGACTCCTGCAGTATTCTGATACTGAAATTTCAAAAAAGAATGGAATCCCATTGGCTAAGAGAGTCTTTTCTCCTGGCAGCCAATGGGGTACTGCGGTACCAGGGATTGTACTTTGTGATCTGATTGACCAGCCGCAGCATCTTGGCATTATATTGTGGCAGTCATTACATAGCGCCAGGACACCCTAGGGTAACCGTGCGCTTTACAAATACGATCAACAACAACATGACTTGAAGACTCGATCCCCATTTCCTGAGAACGTTTTTTTACAAAAGGTACAAGGCAGCTGGGTAGGGACCTCCTGACTGCCAGGAATTTGTGGAGGGGCCCAGAGGGATCCCCAAGAGATTAAAACATTTTAAATAAATCAGGCAGGGTGAGTACAGCAGTAGTCTCAGGTTACTCCTGTGGGATCCAGTGTGATCATTCGTGAGGTACTGCGGTACTCTTTCAGGACATGCTGTGCAAGTTTCCACCCCATGGTACCATGGTACTGCTGAAATCATGTTTGGGCAAACTTAAACCATTAGACCAGCATGTGCTCCCTCTACAAAAAAATATACCAATATGCCTGGCTGGTATATTTCAAACTATTGAAGAAACTAACAAGCAAGGACACCATCCATTTTTTTTTCACACTTGAGAAAGATTTACTTAGTCCAAAATATTGTTTACTAAAAAGGCCAACACGCATTCTGTGACATTTACCGCTTAATGAGGGCCATCTAGTATATGTCAATAATTCACTACAAATACGCAAAAAGAAATACAGTTACTTTGAGTCAAACTTATCATTAAAACGTCAATATCACACCTAATCTCGTATACCTTTGTCTATACAATTGTACCTACAAAAGAATTCATTCCCAAACATTTTGTTTGAAAACCATTTTCCTTCATAATTCATGCCAAGTTATACAGTTGTTCAAATTATCACCCACCTATGAAAAGAAAAGGAAAGAGAAAAATAAAGAGAAAGAAGACATAAAAGAAAAAATTAGGAGCACTTACAATCTTTAAAACCATCGCAAAAAATGTACTACAATAACCACACTACTCCTTTTGATACTGTTCTATATTTGTCAGTACCTGATTACACATAGTTAGAAAACCAAGCATAATTCAATCACATAATTGCTTTCTCTTCAAATCATCCTACACAAAGAAAATATAGTTTCACAGAACTTGATTTCAACCAGCATTTCATGATTCTACAAAAGTGACCCTTATTACATAGAGTTCTCAAAATTAATCATATATTCTATTCATGTTCCTGAACCAGTACCTAACGCTGTTTAGAAGAGTGAAAATCATTTTACTTTATAAAGATTTATTACAATCTAAACATACTCTTCCAAAACACCCCTTTAACTTTTAGTTTTTAAGTAGACGAATAATTCTGTGATAAATCAAGTAGTGATCATTTGCCTAAAATGCAAGTCAAATACATTTGGTTCAAGTTCAAATTTAATGCACGATTAATTAAAATCTTTACAAAAAGTTTGCTAAAACATTACAAACTTTGATCTAAAATCATTATTAAAATACATTCTACAACATTCAATGATATACAATGAGAAGAATGCAATAATCATTAACGTCCATTTGATCAACAAATTCAACTCAAGACATAAAGGCCCGGTGATAGTGTCAGTGGCGGCTGCTATATCAGACAGTGCAACACAGCCAGGTTGGAGAAACCTAAGTGCACATGTGTGTTTGGCCGGCCTAGGACGGCTGGACAAACACACATGCGCACTTAAAAGTGCTCACAACTCCTCCCCCTGCCATGCCTCTCCAACAAGATTGCCTGGGCCCGCCCCACTGAAGACTTGCTCGTTAGCTTTTAGGCAAAAATAAAATTATAATAAAATGCTTTTATTATCATTTTATTTTTCCTCTTTTAGCAGGGGGGAGGAGTTGACCCTGGATAGTGCTGAGTATCCATAAAAATGTCTATACAGAAGGTGCTATAGAAGGCTCACATGCCTTATTACACAACTAATTTGCCAGACTGTGTTAAGTTCTGAGCTTTCCCTTGAATATGGGGAACACATTTGTCCTGGCTGACGTTGTGGGAAGCACTTGGAGTGGCCTAAAACATATTTCTGGGTCAATCGAGTATCGATGAGAATATCCATACAAACGTTCAGCAGAAATAAAGTGCATGTGTGCTATACAACTTGATATGTAAATAAGAAAATATGCTTATTGCACAATTAATGGAAGGGCCTTTACAAATCAGGCGGGACAGGGGGTAATCTAGAAGGAACCAGAGTGCCTGCATACAAACAAAATGCTGAGATAGGCCAGTCTATTCAGGGGAGGCCATTGAATGCACACTAATCATTTGGGTTACTAAGCATTTTAACTAACAAGGTCTAAAAACATAGAACAATATCAACATGGGAAAGATAAAACATAAAAAAATTAATCACAAAGTGCCAATAACCATATATATAGTATAATAACATCTAAAACGTATTGCAAAAAAAATGACAAGGGAGAGGAAGCATACCTATTTTTGGATCCTAAATAGACACATGCTAAGTGTAAACATGTCCACAGCCAAACAACATCTAAATTAATCTTAAGAACCATAAAAGTATGTCTAAGAGAGAAGAGATGAAGGGAAGACCGGACATTCAGCTTTTGATCTCTTGGGACTTAAATATAGAGTTTTACTAATTTAACATTCAATATAATATTTTGCGGGTTTAGGGCTGCAATAATGGCCTGCCTACATGTTCAACCTTTCAGAGTGTTAAACTGTGGCAGTAGAAGCTGCCTACGTGCTTCTAATAACACGGGGCACAGGCATATTACATGAACTACTGTTTCGGCGGCCTTCCAGCATAGCCTACACAGAGCGTCAGCTGGTTGGCTTTGCCACTTTAGGTAATAATTCAATATTGGTAAGGCCCCCATACGAAAGGCCATAAAGCGGCTTTTAGTCTGCCATGAATAGTTCAATTTCAAATACACTTGCCTTCCTTGTGAATTATAAGATGCTAGCACAATCCAGGTGTGAGACCGCTGAGCCAGTAGTTTCCTTATCAAGAAGTCTACAAGCTGGGTGTCATGTTAGCACTTTTTTCAATTAATTTTGGCTGATTCTCATAGACCATGCCTTTTGGATGTGTAGGTCATCCAGACAAGTTTGTGTTGACCCCTTTTTTAAATTCATTTTGACTGATTCCCATAGACCATGTCTCTCGGATGTGTAGGTCATCCAGACAGATCTCTATGTACCGAGCATGGGCAGTCTTGTCTCCACTTCTATATAACTCATTCCATAATACTCCATCCACTGAGTTGGAGCTTGCAGCTCTGAACTTATGGCACATCTTAATGTATGTACATTTTTGGGCCTTAGATTGTTTAAGGAGACCCAACTCTAGGTGCACCTGAGCTGGAAGCAGATGTTAGTAACCGGAAAAAACATTTATATATTCTTATAATCAAGGCATCTACCAGCTTTGCGTCAGATCCCAGCACGATCTCACTTCCGTAAGATAGAGTCAGAGCAATATTATCTAGATTCACCTCCAACTTAATCAACTCTGTGTATTCTGAGAAAGTGGTTAACAGTCTCTGAAAACCTACCCTCGTTCGGCTCAACATCACCAGGATCACCAAGTCATCTGCATAGAGAAGGTTAGATATGGGTTTGTTCCCCAATATCAAAAGTATGAGAATTAACTCTATTGAGCAATCCAGTTAAATCAGAAATAAACAGGTTAAAATGCACGGAAGCCAACACACACATCCTTGTTTAAACCTTCAACAGTCTTCGTTTTCCTCGAAAGGGCACTGCCATCACCCACTTTTATGCATAGCCATGTATCTGAATATAGAAGTTCTATTGCTCTTAGGAGCCCTGGTGGAATGAACCAGGATCATAATTTTCCCCAGAGGAGCTTCCCTGAGTCCTGTGCCTTAAAATCTACAAAACATGCATACAGCATTGAGTGCATTTGAGTGCTACGATCTATTAACATAGAGATGGCCATCAGATTGAAAGGCAGCTCTGCTTTTGGAGAAAGCCAGTATGATTCATGGGAATAATTTGTCTTTTAGTAGCCTACGCCTTCAGGTCTTTTAGCAGCAGTCCTGCAGAGTATTTGGCCTCAATGTCAATTAAGGCAATCAGCTGGTAGTAATTGGGCTTTGTGGGGTCCTCACCTTTTTGTATTGGATGTATTATGGAGCCCCACCATGTCTGCGTAAGAACTTCCATCTGTAGAATGGAACTATACAGTAACTAGAGCCTATCTGCCTACATGTTAGGGGCCTTTTTAAACACAGCCTGTGCAAGCCCATTCGGACCTGGTGCACAGCTAGGCCGTGAGCTATTGTTTATTCTCTTAATATCAGCAGAGGTGTAGTCAGCCAGGCAGGATGTTGACTGACGGTTACCAAACAGATCCCTCCTTATGATGTTAGAGACAGGCAGTTTCTGAATACTTCAAGGTCTGCTATAAGTTGTACTGATTGTGTTACCACTCTGGGCGGCAGGATGTAACATGGCAGGCCTTACTCCCAGACTGCACCTAGAAAAGGCTGTATGATAGATGCTATTTGGGCAGCAGACTGGAGTGTGAGCAGAAGGTCCTGGTTTCAAAAAATGGGCTGCTTGATAACTCACCCACACCTACTCATTGAAGTTAACATTATTAGCTCTGCGCGGCCCAAACTCCTTTGGGTTAACCATCCGCCAGAAGTTCATTGTATCCTTACTTTTGATGGTGTGAATGAGTCTAGCTCAGAAATCACTGTGAACTGTTTTTCTATACAGCCAGAGCTCTTTTTTCAATGTACTCCTCTGACAGATCACTTCTGCTTTGAGAAACTTACACATCTCATTCACACTGAACGGTTGCATGAGCCTGTTTACATTTTTCTTACAGCACCTCACTTCATATGGGAGCCACTGTGTTGTCCGAGTCTGGAAGGCATAGCTTTGGGTGAAGTACTTTCTAGGGAATTTCATTGTAATGCACTTTATTAAATCTTCCCAACTACTTACGGTATCTTTATGGCCTGAATTTTCAAAAATAAAACTTGCAAAGCTTTTAATATCTTCGGCAAATTCTTCATCCTATTTTAGGGGCCGATTCCGATCTCGGGCGGTAGGGCACCGAATCGGATTCGGCTTTACCGGATCCGATTCGGAGCCCTCGTTTCCGACCGATTCGTGCATGCGTCCGGGCGAGCGAGTAAGATGCGAGCGTACGCGAAATCGCCGACCGACTCGTTCGCGGGACCGAACCGCTCCGACCGACTCGCACGGACACGACTCGCACCGCGCAATGGAGACGTTCCCCGACCGAGCAAGTACGATGCGCGCCTCGAGCAGTCCGACCGACTCGCGCCGTCCGGCACCAAAGAGCAGTCGGAGACGGACTTTGGGGGTCCGTGTCGGACCCCCCTGCACGCGTAGCCGTGCGAGTCGCACACAGGGGGGACCCATGGGTCCCCCCTACCTGTGCATGTACGGCGCAAGTCGCTTCGACGCGTACCCGCTGTAGGGGGCGCCCTTGTTCGCGACGCACCCATTCAGTCAATGGGAGCCTGTGTACACGTTGTACAACCGGCTCCCATTGACTTCAATGGGAGTCCGACCGAATCGAGTCCGATAGCATACGGACGCATCGTACTCGTTCGGTCGGGCTGCTAGAGTCCGATTCGGTCGGAAATCTCTCAGGGTCCGGCTCGGTCGGAGAGATTTCCTGCCCGAATGGGAATCGGCCCCTTAATCTTTTTAAATTCACTGTATATCCATCTGACAGGATAGTTTTTGATACAGTTAGAACTTGCGTACGTACGGCCAAAGAAATGACCTGATCGATACTGTACTGTTGAATCTGATTAAATAAGGCGACATGTGCTATGGTATAGTCTAGGTATGTATGAGATGCCGTCGTTCATTATTCTTGTCCATGCTGCCAGATTGTCAACATAGAAATGACCGTTTAAAATCATAAGGCCTACTGAAGTGCAAAAAACAACTAGTTTTTTTGCCTAAGAGATCGATTCAGGGCACGTCTTTTGCCGGGAGGCCTGCTTTGGAATGGCCCATCTCATATGAGTCAATCTCTTCTCCTTGAATGCAAAACAGATTGAGGTTGAAAACACCCATTAGCAACATGTTCGCAATAGTATGTACCACTTTCAAATCCATAATAACTTTGCATAACTTTTCAACTTTCGCTCTTTTTAGGTCTCGCGCTGCGTAGGAGAGACCTTTAGTTATCGGCACAGCTTTGGGGGCAAAAACGTGCACGCGTTGCATTGCTTGCAATGGCAACGCGTGCACGTCTGGCGATTCCCTTGCGGGAGCGCGCAGCGCCATATGGTGACGCCATATGGTCACAATCATCGCGCCTTGCTGCACGCTCCCGCGAGGGAATCGCGCAGGCCCCCCTCCCGCCACGCGAGGCGCGCGCTTGTTTTATTAGCTTTCTGCTGTGCTTCGGCTGCTGCCTTACTGTTTTATTTATCTCACCAGCCTCCTAACGATTTGCTCTTTCACACTCTTACCCAGAGCCCCATTTTCTACTTGCTACACTCTCACCTACTCTATCTACATTTGTCCTTAACTCTCCTGCTGCTCCCTGGCTTCCTTATGAGTCGCCTTTCTCTCTCGCACCCTTCAAGTCCTTTCTCTCCTTTCTGAACTCAAATGAACGCTTCTCTACCCCGCCTCTCGGGCAGGCAGGCAGGCAGCCCCCCACCCCCTCTCCGGGGGGCTGTCCAGGCTCCCACTCACATAAAATGATGTCCCTCCGTTCCCTCCTATCAGGGAGGGCAGCGCTTGCCTTGGCTACCTGGAAGAGCCACTTCAATTAGCAGCCTGTGTTGTACCGTACAGTTTTATTTAAATGAGAACAGTCTACAACTTGTTTGATCGTGCAGGTCAGGGGGATAAGGGATGTAGGAGCTGTACTCGTTATTTCATCCCAGGATAGAGCCCACCCTGCTCCTGGTCTCTGGCAGAGCGTCGCTTTGCTGCTGCTAGGGGAGTAGGTGCTGCGCCCTGAGACCACCAAAGCACCCGCTGCGGGGAATGATTGCCCCCTTCAGCTGATGCATCCGCTTGCTGAAGTCCTGCAAGTCCGTGAGTGCACATTCCGTGCCACTGGGACTAACTTTAGCCACAAATCAGTAATGTTCCACAATATGTAGACAACATTCTTTTAGCTTACATCTGACCCCTATGCTGTGAGACAGCGACCGCAGAGGTGTACCGTCTTCATAATAAACAATGCAAAGCCCAGCCTTTAATCTAAAAAATCCTCTCCAAAGCGTGTAGCCGCAGCTTTCCCCGAACAGCGCTTTGATCTTCTTCCCAAACCCTCTTCTACTCATCCACACGGCCCAGCTCTGACCAAAATTCCTGTCAGTGTATCAACAAAGTATATGTGTATCACATCCCGTGTAAGTGCCTCAGTAGCATATCCAGTCCAGGTATTGCTTTGCATTCTAGGACTTAGTCTTGATTTAATAACGGCATAGAAAGGACCACAACTCCCAGAATGCAAATCAAACAACTTAAGTTGAAGAGCTACACATGCCTAATCGGAAACTTGAGAGCTCTGATGTTCCGCGTTTAATCAAATCCACAAAACCCATGATGCAATTTGAGATTAGCTGAAACCAGAATTGTCTTAAGGCAGTCTGTGTGACAAGGGCCATTTCCCTGTTGCAATGAGCACTAGCATTTACTTTACAATCAGCAACGAGTGGCACATTTAAAAGAAGGAGAGGATGTGGCGTTAAGGCCAGAGCTGACTTTGGAACTGGGGAACCAGATTTGATTCTTGCGTCGGCTCTACGTGTGCCTTAAAAAGCATAAATGTGACCTTGTGGAATGTAAATGGTGCTCATGTAATCAGATCCCATTTACGCAATATAAAACTGCACAAAATGTACATCAAGTAAACGCATTACACTTTAATTTTATGTATGCTAGAAACATTCTTTACAATGCAATGTACTCTGATACCGACTTTATAAGTAGTTTTCAACATCAAAGATTCCACAATTCCCAAAGTGTTGTTCTAATTTACTTTTGCGTTAACTTCAAGGCATACATTTCAATGGGAGTATTTTTATATTTTTAGTAAAGAAATTAGTATGCATTCCTTTTCAGGAGGGAGGGAGGCGGGTGGGGGTGAGGGGCTGGCTCTTGCATTTTAATAAGTTCCAATCCAGTGATAAGTGTATTGGCTAATGAAGGTTCAAGAGGCTCCATGTGCCCTATGAAAGCAGTACAGTGTTAACTGGACTCCAGAATGTGACATTGAAAGTCCAATGTGTCCATTCCCTATCAGCCTTGGGTGGTGATGGGGCAAGAAACAGGAGAAGGATGCAGCTTGGCCCGTCCTCTGACTTCAAGATCAAATCGCCTGCGGCTTCCATCTCTCCACAGGGAGCGCGGCATGCAACGTATGTCTTTCTTTATTTACTCTTATCAGCTGTGCTTCCCTGTGGTTTTTCTCTCCAGGTTGAAAAAGCAATTGGCAGCCTTGTTTTGTGCCTAGAAATGTGTAACCTTTATCTCTCTAATAAAACGTTCTAATGTCCTCAGGCTTCGTTTGTGCAATAAAACAAGCATTTGCAGTGCAACAGGTCTCGCACTTACGCGAGTTTGAGCTATTAGCATTGTAAATGACAATGCCTTTTATTTATGTTTTGGTTTTGAAACATAATAAAACGCATTGTCATTTACAATGCCAATAGATTAAACTTGCGTAAATGCGAGACCTATTGCATTGCAAATGCTTGTTTCTTTTGGGCGTGGGTTTAGATAAACATTCAAAAGGATCAGGGCCGGATTTCTTCTCCCCTTCCAACCTTCCAGAAGTACTGCAAGGAAACCATGCTCGGCGAGGGAGGAGGCCTGTACCTTCAGACTAGAGCTGATATAGATTGAAAGGCCCCCACAACAGCGACCAAACTGCATAACTTTTGAGACTGGGCAAAAATATTCAGTATATTCTATAAGCAGCACTGAAGTATGCAACCAAGGTTCCTGAAAAATAATGATATCAAATTGTTGCAAATAAGTAATGAATTCATCATCATTAATTGTACTGCTCAAGCCCCCCAAATTCCATGAACAGATCTTCAAATCCTTTAATTCTTGTGACTGGGGGGCTAATGGCATGATTCAATTACCATATGAATTTGTAGATAATGCGGCTGCAAGCCAGTTCCAGTCAGACGTTTGATGACTCAATTTTACAGCCCTATACCCAGATACTACTTTTTAGGTTTTGCCTGCACAGCTATGCTTGCGAAATCTATTGTTTTTAATATAAATCTTAAAAGGGGCTCTCATCCCGCCCCCTCGCTTTCCTGGCTTTTTATATGTTACTGTGCTTGCCACTTACTTTTCCTCCATTTCTATTGCTGCAGCATAGTTTCTTGCATTTACCAATGCTTTTTCCTCATCTGCTTCTCTTATCAGTTTCCTGTAGCCAAAATACTGTTAACATCCGCTTTGGTGGAACTATTTTTTCATAAAGTTTTGCTTCATTCTGCTTTTTTGGCTTGTGTGATACTTTAAATTAAATTAGTAGATTTATATATCCCAATTCATCACCCAAGAGATTAAGTGATTTGCTCAGAAGAAAGCCGTGACACTTATACAGGTCTGTTAGGCTGAAACATGTTGGTCTTATAACAGCGCAGAGGCCTTGAATCCTGGCACCTGCGTTACGAGCAACACTTCTGGTTTTAATCCCGACACTGGGCAGCTGAATAAAACTTGCACTATAGCTGACCCCATAGCCAGTTTTCAATCAATCAATCAATCACGGCATTTATAGAGCGCGCTACTCACCCGGGAGGGTCTCAAGGCGCTGGGGAGGGGGTAAGTTACTGCTCGAACAGCCAGGTCTTGAGCTGCTTCCTGAAGGCGAGATGGTCCTGGGTTCGCCGAAGGTGAGTGGGGAGGGAGTTCCAGGTCTTGGCCGCCAGGTAGGAGAAGGATCTTCCTCCGGCGGTGGTTCTGCGGATGCGTGGTACGGTGGCGAGGGCGTGGCTGGTTGATCGTAGCTGGCGTGTGGGCGTGTAGAAGGACATGCGGTCGTTGAGGTACTTTGGGCCCAGGTCGTGGAGGGCCTTGTGTGCGTGGGTGAGGAGTCTTAATCACATATAACACAGCACTGCACCTTGTCTCCACACACCAAGCTCTTTTGGGGTTTTAGTAGACCCACCCTCCCTATCAAAACATCCCTGAGCTCCTCCCTCGCAGCGAGGGGGTTGTAGCCCACTTGAGGACTAGGTCCCTCACGCGAGGAGGTAACCCCATGATGAAGCATGACACCTTTGGTGTGTGAGGGGAACTGTCCTTAAAAGGGAAATCCCTTGCTATGCACTTGGGTACATCGAGTCACTAACTAGACCTCCCTATATATACGGACCCGGAGCTTGTTCTGTGAAGTGTAATTATGAATGGGGAGTCGGCTTCCGTTGGTCCTTAAAACTCCTCCAGCCCCCTTTTGTGAGTGCCATCGTCTTAACACCAACACTATGTCAAGAATTAGGCCCATTATGGCAGCATGTATTAAACAATAGGGCAACATTATGCGAAGAATGTCAATAGCAGGTTAATATTACCCTCATTCTAAGCTGTAATGATTGTTCTCAATAGCATCGTAACTTTTTTCATGATTTCCTAAGTGTATGTTCAGATGTGTGTCATTTGCTGGTAATCCTTACTGTTTGTTTGCCTGCCAGTGCACCTCTCAGGCCAAGTGTTGACTCCTTTGCTTCAGCCAGCAACAATGAGAACACCCACTGAGCATGGACCTCAGTTCACATTGCGGGTGCACGTTTTTTTGCTGTGGCCTGGAAGCTAAAGCAGGCACTAGTAGATTCCACCAAAGTGCCCATCTTTTGAATGGAACAATGTGACATGCAGTGTGGCTCTCATCCTATACTCAGTGGTGCAAGCATTTAAAAAGCAAGGACTGGGAGTGGGGATTAGCCCTAAAAATTGTGAGTATGATAATTGTACAGACATGTCTTCTGTCAGAGAAACTATACTGGAAAAGCGGCTTCTCCATTACATGCAGCACAAGCATCATAAATAACAAGATACTTTTGTTGATTCCTCTAAATAATATCTAAACACATTATAACCATTGGGTGTTAGGTCTTAATATAATCATTTGATTTCTATTTTGCAGGTAGGGTTTATTTGCACTAATAGACCCAAATAATTTTTATTGAAAAATAACACAGGATGTGTTTCTTTAAATGGGGGAAGCCTTTTTAGGTTCCGCCTGCACATCGCTTCCGCTGTGCTTGTGAAATCTCTTGTATTTAATATATCTTAAAAGGGGGCTCTTATCAGTTCCTGTTGCCGGATTACTAATTCCATTTAATTTTGTGTGGAACTTTTATTTTGTTAACTTCCCCTGGCTGCACGCATTTGTGATACTTCTACTAAAGCTTTTCACACTGTTTAAGCCCATTCACTGTCAAGATAAGATCTCTTCCCACGGAAAAGGCAGACAGTGTCTAAAAGTAAGCTGGAATGCTTGCTTTTTATTACTTAGTTGTGTAAAGCAGATGCTTTAGCTTTAGAATGTTTGTGGCATTTCCTATTCATGCCTCAGTACCTTTCTTTGCACTTTTTGGGCATTATCAGATTGATTTTTTCAACTTAATCTATTTGGTCATTATGATCAAATTCTAAATGTTGTAATAAACATTTCATGTTAAAAATAAAGCTAATATACAAGAGTTATGCTATATTTTACTACTAAACAGGTAGTAACAAGTGCAGTTACCTTGCAGACAACAGGGTCATGATTTGAATGGTGCAGCAGGTGGAGTAGCACCGGGCCCAAAAAGTTGTCAGAACTCCTCTAAACACATAATATTGCTATATTTGACTACTAAACAGGCAGTCACAATTACAGTTACCTTGCAGTTAAAAGGGACTTGATTTAAATGGTGCAGCAGGTGCAGGGACAAAAAGCTTTAGGGATCCCCCTAAACCCCGATTATTGCTAAAATGTAAAACTAAACAATCACAAGTGCAGTTACCTTGCAGACAACAGAGTCATGATTTCAATGTTGCAGTAGGTGCAGTGACACCAGGATCAAAGCTCTAGGAACCCCACTAAACACCAAATATTGCAATATTTTACTACTACTAGACACATGATTTGCATGTTGCGTGCGGCAGGTGCAGTGGCACCGGGGCCAAAAGTTGTCATAACTCCTCAAAACACCAAATATCGCAATATTTTACTACTAAACAGGCAGTCATAAATGCAGTTATTTTGCAGGCACTAGGGGCATGATTTGAATGGTGCAGCAGGTGCAGTGGCACCAGGCCCAAAAGTTGTCAGAACTCCTATAAACACATATTATTGCTATTACATTAATTAATTCTATTATTTCCCTCTTTCATTCCATTTTTCAAAATTTTGCTATTACTTACCCGCACTATACCACTAGTAACAGCACAATTTATTGCCTTTTTGAACATAATCAACTTATATTTTACACCTACTCAGCAAGCTACAACTTACAACAATAACAGCTTATTATTAATCACATAGGCAAAACCTAATGCATTTATCAATGCTTGTTGCAAACCGGAGATGCTCTCATCTTGGGGGAGAAGGAGTGTTGATGCAGACGGCCCCACATCACTTTTCAGGATGGAGGCCGGTTTTGAAGTTCCCTGCCAACAGAACAAATGTTTTGCAAATGATGTAGAATATGCATTCAAGACATACCAGCTGATTTTTATACCCCAATTTCTAAAGATAGCTTTGTACTGTAAACCGGTACCAGCAGATCAAGACTCTGCACTCAGCTTTCTGAGTAATCTTATTTATTGCCATATCCAAGTACGCAGGAGTCATTAACATACTTGATGGGATTCCCAAAAGGGATCTAATAAACTTATTTTCAATCACTGACAAATTACTAGTATTCACAAACACCCAGATTTCCGAAGCATACAGGGTTGCCCCCAAAGCCTTAACATTATATATCTCTAAGGCCGGGGCAACCATCTTATGTAGAGTCCTTTTATGAATCTTCAATATACTCGCAGTATGATGTATTAATGATAGTTGCGATTTTTTCATTTGCAGAGCCCAATTTAAATTTGGAGTTAATCTTAACCCCACATAATCAAAGTTAGAGTACTGTTCAATTGGATCCTTGCACACATACACATTACACTTACGATGTTTCAAGTTTACAGGGTCGAAGATCATACATTTGGTATTTGAGCTATTCATCTCTAACCCCAGAACAACACAGAATGCATTAAAGCAAGTTAACTACTGTAAACCTGAGGGTTTTTCAAGAGCAATAGGGTGTCATCTGCAAAAAGCAGGGCAGGCACCCTCCACCCAGTCATTTTTGGTGAATTGCACCAATCCCTATACAGCCAATCCACAACCCTGTTTTGTACAAAGAAAACTGAGTAGGTGCAAGGACGCATCTTTGCCTGACTCCACGTTTAATCCTGATTGGGTCAGTTAGTTGCCCCTGATCCCCCCACCTAACTTGGGCATAGTCTTCTGAATGTAATCGCACTAGGATGGCAAACAGGTTTGAGGGAATACCCATCGCATCCAAGACCATCAACACCTTATTCCCTGGGGACCAAGTCAAAGGCTGCACTCAAATCGATGAAGGCGACATACAGTTTGCCCCTGTTGATTGCTGCAGTCTTGCAGTAAATACAATTAAAATGAAAGACCTGATCTATGGTACAAATGCCACCTCTAAAACCCACCTGAAATTCCATTAGCACATCATTGTCTTGAATCCACTCTTGGAGATGAGCTAGCACCTGTTTACAAAAGATCTTCAGCAGAGCACCTACCAAACTAATTGGTCGATAGTTACTTGGATCATTACGTTGCTACTTCTTATATATGGGTATAATCTCTGCCATCTTCCAAGATAGAGGGATTTCCATGCCCTGCAAGATTGCATTATATAGGGAATTGATATAGAGACCGCACACTTCCGGATGGGCCATATAAAGGTCGTTTGGGATTTTATCAGGCTCAGGAGCTCTGGATGCTATACTAGACTTGATGGCCACCAAGGTTTCGCCTGACTCACATTCTAAGTTGTTTTGATTTCCCAATTTGGAAGCCAAAAGCTGATCTACACCATCCCAACATGATTCCTCTCTACCCAAGCATAAGTTACTAAAATGGGCTACCCAATCTTGGGGTTGGACAAAATAGTCAAGATCTCTTCAGATACCATTAGCACTCATTGTAGCTATTTTCCAAAAAGGTTTATTGTCCTTGGTAATCATTGCACAATGCATATTTTCCAATAAGGTGTTCTCCCAGTCTCTCTTGGCTTTAGCCAGCTCCCTCCAATCTACTGCTCTGCACCTCACCAAATTGTTCCTACATTTGGGTTTGACTGCAGCTAATAAGTCGGCTTTTGCTGTCCTGCATGTTTTGTTATACCATGCTGCCTCCTTCAAGTTTTTAGTATCAACCCTTTTACCCTGGGCTAGTCTAAGTCTAATCAGTGAGAAACGTTCTTCATGGTCTTCCTGTAGTGCTCTTATTCTGTCCTCAAGGGAGAGGTCTTTTAGTTTCCCTACATCCTCCTTAACCTTCCGGATTACTGCTTCCAAAGCCTCTTGGTTCTTAACTACCCATCCCCACCAAATGGCTTTTACATTATCAGTATGGGTGATATCCCCTAGATCTGCACTACCTATAGTCAAAGGTCTCTCCATTATGTAATCCAATAAAGTCAAGCTCAAAGCATTGTGATCACTGTCAACCATTTCCAATACAATCATACCAGACAAGAAGGGCCATCATTTTATGTCAATTAAAAATTAATCAATTCGGCTGGAATGGCCTGGTCTATTGTGAGTGAACTAGCCTTCCCTATCTTAGGGCGTTGCCCTATTAGCTGCTCTTAAATCTCATCTTAGCACCAGTGCCAACACTTGTGCTGCTCTAGGCGTCCATTTCACTGGAGGTAGCTCTAACTGCGGGATCCTCCATTAACAATCTTCTTCAAATATTAAATCTTGTGGGGCTGCTACCAGAGTTTCAATAGTTGTATTTAGATCTCAAGCCACTATTAAGTATTCTTTTCCAGTGATCACACTACATCAGTCTGCAAATGTAAAATCAAGAGTATAGTTGCATTTTGATCATTGTTAATAAAGCCCAAAATTATAAATCCATAAAAAATCTTTTACAAATACCCCTTCCGATTATTCTATAATCACTAAAAACACAATTAATAAGAGTTCATTAATTAGAAAATTATAACACAATATGCATGACTTTTTGCTTGTTTCTGGTTGTCTGCTCCATCATTTTTAGCTGGTTGTAAATACAAACTTTGACATCTTGCATTTCAGTTTCTTCTTCTCCCTGTCAGGATTCTAACTTTTGCCATTGCATTCCTCTATAATGTACAACTTGTGCGCTAAGAAGAATGGACAACTGGGTCCTTGGTTTATAAAAGAATGGCCCCCCTCCCCGGGGTTTGTGATGTGTTTTTACTGAGGTTTCATGATTTATATATTATTTTGTATTGCCATAAATATCCCTGGTGGCAGTGGTAGGTTTACAATGTATAATCTATTTGTGATTCACTGTTTCTTTAAAGTATCCCTGGTGGCTGTGGTTGCACTGAAACAGATTCTGCACAATCTAGAAAGACACACAGCCGTTTACACGTAGCTTGCACGAGAGCTCACCAACGTGTTCTAAAGCCCACGGCCGACCACACCCAGTCACTTGAGCACCTGCTCCAACGGCCGCACGTGCTTTTGGCTACCATGTGCAACCACGGCTATTAAAGCTGCTTCCACATGCACGGCGGTGTTTGGCCTTGTCGCATCAGGCACCACTTACTTGCTCATAGCTCCCACAGCGATTTCCACTTAACAACTTCTCCCTCTCTCCTTGATCGGCAGTACCTTCGGCCTCCGAGTCTACTCAACCTTCCGTTTCCTGCAAGTTCCGCTTCCTGCAAAAGAAAAGGGACACAGAACATAACAACGTAAACAAGGTTTAATGCAAATGCATAGTTTGTCGAACCGCCCACATAATCATAACCCTTAGCGCTCAGAGACTCGCATCGATAAAAATGCAAAGTGTTGTGGTTGTTGGTGTTAGAAGACTATTATTGGCACTACAGAGACTCGCAAAGAGACCAAAGAGACAGTTCATAATTTATGGCATTATTACGCCTGCGCAATCGCACAGAGACTTACATGATAAAAGGACATGAAACACTATTGCTAGTGCTACAGAAAGATGCACTTCGAAGTTCAGAGGTTTAATCTATAAGTTTGGAACTGTGTCAAACATGGGCAAAGGACTTACATGAATATTATGCAACATGTGATGATGTCATGATGTAGCCCATGTTTCCTTGTTCATGATCAGAGTGTTCCATAATATGGCGGCCAATTCAACCACTCCAGATGTTCCTAGACACATGTCGCAATGCTTGTTGTATACTCCATAAACCCCTCAAGCATACAAATCCTAAGAAGAACAGGGTGTAGTTCATAGGCAATACCCTGTGCATTTAGGAGTCAGATACAGACAACTTTAGACCAATGTATAATATGAGTGCATTCATGAGGAGGCAGAGTTAATTGTTTATTTTTCATTGACAGGTGCCCAGTGCAGTATATCTGCAAACATCCTAGAGTCAAACATCCTAAGGTGCTGAAGCATATGAACAGTGATCAGTGCTGATGCAGTCATGCCGTGTCCATGTGAAATCAAACCTGCTGCACGACTCTCTCTCTCTCTCTTGTCAATTCCATTACCCCCCTTCCCCTCATGTACTGACGCCAGCGCAGAGTCTTTCATCTTACGCTGAGGTTAGTGCTCGGGTGGAGAGGGGATTCAGCATCGCCCCATCGGAACCACCTGGGCGTCAGGTGAGTGGCGCAGCCTATAACATTGACACTCTACTTTGTTTTAATTATTTTCTTTCACCCTAATACACCCACAATTTTTAAACAAACACCTACAAAATTTGGAAAAAAGGAACAGGACAATTGCTCAAATCATTACAATTATTACAGGTATTAGAATTAGTTTTACAAACCCCCCTCCCATGCTGTCATTCCATTCACCAACCCTGCTAAAACCCTTCCCAATCTCACGAACTCAGGAACCTACAACCTCTCACATTCCACAATGGTTTTGCACAATCATTGCATCTCGATTAACTCAGAATTCATTTTAATCACGGCACCGGAAGTATTAGAAGCAAGCCTATCAAAAAGCATAGACAACCTTCTGATTTTCACGTCATTCATAGCTACACCTATTGGAGAAATAATAGCATCTAATATATCTAAAACTACCTGTCCAAATCCACGTTTCACTCTCTTCAAACCAACTGCATCATTTATTCCACTCACATGACAGACTCTTGGAAACACCAGAGCAACATAACATGATCCAATCCAATTACGCAGTAAATTGAAATAAGCAGCACACATAATGAATTCCTCTTAGAATTGGCTCTGCACCAATCAGATAATTACCATTTATAACATAACTTCTCTCACATTAACTTTATCCCACTAATTCAACTTTCTCGATTTTCAAACATTCACTACGAGCCATTCACATCTAACCCTTTCTATCATGTTCCATTCTCAATCTAGGATGTTGATTTGACAATCTAAATTCTTCTTTCTTCTTCAGCTTTAATCTGTTCTCTTATTCTTTCAGTCCTCCAATCTCTTACAATCTTCACTCTCCTCTCCTTGTATTCTTTACCAAATTAATGCTCCTCTTTCTTTAAACTATACACACCCCTGGTTAGTAATTTCTGATTTCTTGCTCAATTGTTTTCAAAACTTTATCACATTTTAAACCCATGTTAACACATTCATCTTCAGAGATAGGTAGATCTTCCAATGAGACATTGTAATCCGACAGATTAGGAGACAAAAGCTTATTTTTCTTAAATATACTAACAAACACATTACATGACAAGCTGTAAAATATTTGAAGTTGTAAGCACCTGCACTTGCAGAAGAGGGAATACAAAAGTCCAAACAAAGCAATTTCTAAAATCCATAATCTGAATATATTCTCTTAACAATTTAGGGGTCGATTCCGATTCGGGCCGGAAATTTCTCTGACCGAGCCGGACCCGGAGAGATTTCCGACCGAATCGGACCCGTGCAGTCCGACCGAACGAGTACGATGCGTCCGTATGTTATCGGACTCGAGTCGGTCGGACTCCCATTGATGTCAATGGGAGCCGGTCGTACAACGCGTACGCGGGCTCCCATTGACTCAATGGGTGCGGAGTCGGACAAGGGCGCCCCCTACAGCGGGTACGCGGCGAAGCGATTCGCGCCGTACACGCACAGGTAGGGGACCCATGGGTCCCCCCTGTGTGCGACTCGCGCGGCTACGCATACAGGGGGTCCGACACGGACCCCCAAAGTACGGCTCCGACAGCTCTTACGAGCCGGAGTGCGCGGCTCGGTCGGACTGCTCGCGGCGCGCATCGTACTTACCCGGCCGGGAAACGTCTCCATTGCGCGGTGCGAGTCGAGTCCGAGCGAGTCGGTCGGAGCGGTTCGAGCCGGGAGCGAGTCGGTCGGAGCGGTCGGGACGCCCGGACGAGTCGGTCGGCGATTTCGCATCGTACTCGCTCGGCCGGACCCGCGTACGGTTCGGTCGGGAAACAGGGCTCCGAATCGGATCCGGTAAAGCCGAATCCGATTCGGAGCCCTACCGGCCGAGATCGGAATCGGCCCCTCAGTGTAAATATTATCATGAAATCCGCTAACAAAATTTTCCCTTTGTGTTAGTGTATTATGTTTCACTTCATTATGTACCATAGTTAAGTCAACCTTTGAGGAAACATATTCCACAGGAGAAAGTAGGCACAAAAACAGGCCATCTAGGGCTATTAGCATCATTAACAAGGAAATCTCATTAATAAAGTAATCAAACTAATAATTTTACAGCATTTGCTGTTTGCCATTTTTTATTGATACTAAATGCAAAAATGATTGTGAAACTCTATTAGCCAACATTTTCCTTAAAACAATAATAAACTCCTCTTCTTTTCTTCTAATTTCTTTGAAAACAATAATCAAAAATGAAAAACATTGTCTTCTTTTTTTCAGTTCATCTCTGTTCATACTCTTGAAGGATTATACTTATTCTTTTAGATTTTGGCTTGAGAAGTCTCGCAATTTAGTTTTGTCCTTAACAGTCTTTTCATAACTTTTAAGGTGGTTCATCTTCTTAATCTTCTTCTGATTCACTTTCAGGTTCACTTTCAAAGGTGTACTGGCAACAATTTACTGGGCGATAGATCTCTGGTTCAGACTCTTCTTCTTCTTCCTCAGACGCTGTTGCCAGATATACCCATTCAGATGATGCATACTTTTTATTGGAAGTTCTTTTTCTTGCTGTTCGTTTAGCGACTGGTGATTCATTTTTACTGTTTTCTGAATTTAATTTACTTACTTCAGTCTCTTCATTGATTGACTTCAGTCTCTCTTCTTGTAGTGTTTTCTTTTATAGATTCTTTTTAGTGACTTGGTTGCTTCAGCCCTTTTTCCTTTATTAGTAACTACTGCTAAATTTTCTCCACCTGCTGATGGACTTGAACTCTGATCAGCGTCAGCAGCACGATTCACAGTGAACTGCTGGTGACTCAAATTTTCAACTGGAGTCTTTCGATGTTTGGATCAGAAACTACTACTTCCTGCTGCCACTCATGCCTGTGACTTTGGCAGTGCAACAGTTCTTCACTCTGAGCCTCACCTTAAAACTGGACAGCACTACTGGTGCCTTCACCAGGCTCTTCACATTCATTGAAATAAACTTCTATAACTTTGTTGTCTTTACCAATTTTATCCAATTTTCCTACTTCACCTTTTTCACCCCCCTCTGGATAGGTTGTGGCAAATAACTTCTTTAATTGCTTCCGATGTCAAGTTCACCTGATGACTAAGAGATTTCACCATACCAGCCAGACCTTTGCAGTAATCTAGAATAATGTCATCAGTAATTGAAACAAGTGTAGCTTCAGGAGTATAAGCCAATCTCATTGCTCTACCCAAAAGTACTGCAAGGGATGAGAGACCAGTATTTTTGTCAGGAGTGCATTTAATGCTCATCAACGCAAGAGGAAAACTATCCAGCCATTTCAAACCAGTAGAAGCACACACTTTGGGCAATTTGTTCTTGAGAGTTCCATTGATTATTTCAAGGACTTCTTAAGGATGATAGCTAAGATGGAACCTCTGGTCAATTAGAAGAGCAGTGCAAATCAATTGTAAACTCTCATTCTTAACATGGATACAACGATCTGTCTCAAATCTAGGTATCAATTCCCTCAATAAAAGTTTGCAACTGTCAGTTTGTCAGATCTCCGGGTGGGATCAGCCTCAAACCATTTAGAAAACAGGCAGACAATTACAAGAATTTCTGGCCCTTGTAAATTGGCATTTCAACAAAATCTGCCTGGAGTCTTGAAAATGGGCCATCTGATTAGCCAATGTGATTCATCAAAAGTGTTGGTTCACTTTACGTGGTTATTCTATTGGCATATTAGACAACATGTACATAAATTATCCGCAACATTACTAAAATTTGTATTCTCCCAATATTTTTTAAATGTCCTAATCATTGAATCCATCCCTGAGTGTGACTGGTTATGCATATAATGTGCCATGGAATATACCACTGAGTCAGTTAGAATATATTCATGTTAAGGGGGTAACATACAAATCCTGATGATTTCTCTTGTAACCTAATCTTTCCCATTTGTTTTCTCATCTTCTCTGGGTTCCTCCTGAAGGTCTCTTTAATAACTCAAAGAAGTTTGAACTAAATTAACAAGAATAAATTGATATTTTATGTATTTTGCATTGACTTTATTCTTGATTCATCTTGTTCAGTTTTTTGAATGCCTATTTCATTCTCAAGTGCACAGTATCTGGCCATCTAAGCAGCATATCTGTTTCCTAGAGTGACTTAGGGGCATAGGTATGAAAGTTTGGTTTTGCGATTCTCAAATAGCGAATTTTAGAGAATCGCTATTTGAGAATCGCAAAACGAGATGTATGTAGGATTTGCAAAAAAAATTGCGAATCCTACATATTCCTTAATTGCGAATCGCAAAGTGCGATTCGCAATTAAGGAAACCCTCCCCATTCATTCCTATGGGCCTAGAGGCCAATAGGAATGAATGGGAAGACATACTCAATTTGCGATTAGCAATTAGAGAATCGCAAATTGAGAATGCAATTTCAAGGTTGCAAGGGTGTCAAAAGGACACCCTGTTGCACCCCTGAAATAAGCATGGGTGCACATGTGGCGCACATACATGCCCTAAAAAGTGCATTTTTCAAAGAAATCGCAAATTACCACCAACTTGAAGTTGGTGGTAATTTGCGATTCCTTAAGGCCAAATTGCACTTTTTTTGTGCTTCTTACATTGCATTTAAGGAATCGCAATTTGCGATTCCTTAAATGCAATCATAAAATAGGGAATCGCAAATTTTGCGATTCCTTATTTTGCAAGACAGTTTTTCATTAATACATACCACTAAGCCCCATTGCGATCGCAATTTGGAATGATACATATGGCCCTATATCTTTTTCAGCTTTATGGGCAGCACACCAGACTACAGCAATCTCTTTTGGCTATTGTATTGCTTTCAATAGATCATGTCTATAGAGACTGTTCCTGATGGGAGCTACTGAAGATGTCATAAAACCTCTTTGTGACCACAGTTGTCCACAATTATGAACCACTCCAGAACCACACTTGCTATCTGTATAAATTGTCACATTCAACTTTTCTGACAAGCAACAAGCTCTTCTCAATGCGACCAACTCTGCCACTTGTGCTGAAGTTACATTTGGCAGATGTGATGCTTCAAGGACTTCAGATATGGAGCATACAGCATGGGCAGACATCAATGCACTATATTGGTCTCTTGAACAGGAACCGTCCACACACAAAGTTAGATCAGCCATTTCAAGAGGAACGTCTCTAATAGCTGGTCTTGGTTTTCTGCTTAATTCTGTAACACTGATGCAGTCTTGCTCAGGTTTATCATCATCATTATCATCATCTTTGTACTTGTCTACAGGAAACATTACGGCTGGATTTAAAAAATGACATCTGATTGAGATGTTTTCAGCTGTCAATATGACTTGTTCATATCTGATTAGACAGATGTTTGTCATCTGCTGAGTTTGCGTACGTGTCAGCAAAATCTCAACAGAATGTGGAACAAATACAATTAATGTATGTCCCATCATGATCCCGTCACTTTGTTCAATTGCAATGCAGACAACTGCAACCGACTTCAAACAACCAGGAGACCTTACAGCTACTGGATCCAACACAGCTGATAAGTAGGCAACAGGCCTCATGATTCCTTCATGTTTTTTGAAAGAGCACACCCACTTTTTTCATGACAATAAAGGCAAAACTTCAAATTGTAATCTGGCATTCCAAGGGCAGGTGCATTACATAAATGTTCTCGCAATACCCGATTGGTGTCATGCCTGCCACGATCCGTATTCCGGATTGCGGCAGGGGCAGAGCACTTAGGGAATAAAGCGGGAGTGGCCGGACAGGAAGCTGTTTGGCGTTCTAGTTGTTCCCTGCCTGCAGCTTCCTGCTGTCGGTTCCCTTCATGTTGCTTCTAGGTCTCTCCTCGTTGCATGGCATTACTTGTCGGCTCTAGGTCAGGTCTGCATCGTTGGGCTCCTTCAGATTCTCAACTTCTTTGGACTTCGGTTGCTTATTCCCATGGCTCCACGGATCGATAAAAGCTACAATGACAAAGGATGGACAAATCCTTAAAAGAATCAGCACTAGAGTTCCAGTTGGGGTAAAGCTCTCTATGCGCTTGCATGTGTACATGTGCTTATAAACAGTACTTATCTGATTAGGCATTCTGCCTCTTGATCTCCAGTTCTATCATTTACCTCTGATGAATATATCTATGGACAAAACAAAAGACAATGTTATGAATCTGTTTGTTTCAAACAGACTGATATAATTTCTTACTGTTTCTTTTTATATGACATTTAAGGCTCTATATTTTTATATTTTGACTTTGACTAGTGACTAGACGGATATACATCTAGGAATGTATGTATTTTCTTTTTCACTTTTCATTTGGAATCCTAGTCATTCCCTTTGAGCCTTCCATATGTCAAATGCAGTATATTATAAGGTAGCTTGGGAATAGAAGGTACAGGCATTGACCTTTATTGTGTTCACCACATACATATGTGTAAGTACTCTCTTTCCTTCAATACATAGTGAAGAATACACTAAGCTGACTTTATCATATGTTGGGACACCTTCTTCTTTTCTATCTCTGAGAGAAAGAGCAGTGCCTGGCCTGGGTAGACATTCGCACTACAGTATCGCCTCCGAGGGACAATTTGTTTTTCTCTTCCCTTCCCCTCTTCCCCGTCGATCTTGATTAATGTTGACTATTGTTGGGGTGCCTAGGTTGAGGGAGAAGTTGGGAGCTAGTACCGTGTCTTCCTATTGCTCCTGCGGAAAACAAGGTGAGATTCTGACACAAATCCTCTGAACATTTTTCGTCAAATTGCACCGGATCTTTTATATCAGTATGGGTCAAACATACTAAAGGTTTTGTAATCAAGAAAAAATTTGGAATCCACTGATGACAGTAGTCAATAGTTCCCAGGAACATCCACACCTCCCTCTGGGTGGTAGGAGGAATAATTTTCAGAGTTGCAGAGACACATTCTTTTGAGACTTTCCTTGTTCCCTTTTCAATATGATGACCAAGATAAATCACTTTGTTTACAGTACTGCATTTCTGTTGGGGAAACCTTATGACCATTGGCAGATAAATGATTTAACAAGGCAATTGTGTCAAGTTTTCAATCTACCTTTTTGTGTGGGTTCTGAGGAGGCCACTGATCAAGAGCTGCGAGAGGCTGCAATGCGAGGTCCTGCATTGAGTTGATTCTTGCTGCATTGGTTTTGAGAGAACCCTCAGTTCAACAAGAAGGAGTACACTCTGATGCCACCCAAGGGTCAAGGACTTGGGGGACCCTCTACTGGGGATCAGGACTCAATCCAGCAGAGGACAGCAGTGGGCACAGGCAGGTCCAGTTGGGTCTGGTCAGCGGGGCAGTTGCAGGACAGGTCTAGGGCTTGTTGTGTCCCTGTAGCTCACACAGGAGGAGCGCCCTTGGAGTCATTCTGGTGGTCCTAGGTTCAAGGGAACAGGTCTAGGCTCCCTTCCTTAGGCAGCAGGGCACCAGGACAGTACTTCCAGCAGCAGGGCAGTAGAGTAGTCCTTCTTCTGAATCTTCCACAGGTCCAGAAGTGATCTGATGAGCGTCTCAGGAGGTCCAATATTTATACCTGTTACCAGCCTTTGAAGATGAGGGATTCCCTATACTACCCCCACATCTGGTTCTGGAATGTTCTTTTCTTCCCCTGTCATGGCTCCAAGAAGTCTGGAGTGACAAAAGACCAGTTTCAGGTTTTTTTCTGCATGCAGGAGGCAAGGCCTTTGAAGTGTAAGTGGGGCTGAGTACAGCTCCGCCCCAACCATCCCGGCAGGGTGGCCCATCCTGTTCACACCTAATCCTCCATTGTGTCACTGTCTGGAAGGAATACACAAACCCCAGCAGCAAAGCCATTCACAATCATGTGACCCAGGCTACTGGCAGAACGCACAAATAGTTAGGACAAGAAAATGCCAACTTTCTAAAAGTTGAAAAACAACAATAGGGGGTTGGGCCCATACCTACAACCACCATGGACCTCTATACACAATAAAAAAAAAAACAGTTGGTGGTTGTGTTTCTTTCTGTTTTTTTACTTTTCACACAAGATCATTCTATTTAATAAACATGACCTGTAAATCAATTATAACATTTTATCATCCTAACATAACATTGCTCAATATTTAAGAACAGAGAGTGATAACAAAAAGAATCGCAAACCTATACAAACTTTTTCCATATCCCAAAATAAATCACACATTAATAAACAGTCATCTTGTTTATTAATGTGCGATTTATTTTGGGATATGGAAAAAGTTTGTATAGGTTTGCGATTCTTTTTGTTATCACTCTCTATTCTTGCAATGTTATGTTAGGATGATAAAATGTGATAATTGATTTACAGGTAATGTTTATTAAATAGAATGATCTTGGTGAAAAGTAAAAAAACAGAAAGAAACACAACCACCAACTGTTTTGGTTTTTGATTGAACTTTCTAAAAGTGGCATTTTCCGGATTGTGACTTAAAATCCAGCTTTACCATTAAAGAAGATTTTAAATTACAATTCAAGTGGAAAGTAAACATAATTTTTCTATCTGCTGTCAAACTTAAGTTGTCACTTATTAAGTGTAATAAGATAACCCAATGTTATCCTATGGGAGGGGCAGGCCTTGAGTTGGTAAAAAACGACTTTAGGATTTTTTCACTAACAGGACATGTAAAACTTAAGCACACATGTCCTACTTTTTAAATACAATGCAGACTGCTCCATGAGCCTTTAGGGCCTACCTTAGGGGTGACTTATAAGTATTAAAAAGGAACGTTTAGACCTGGGAAAAGGTTTTTTTTGCCAGTTCGAAATGTCAGTTTAAAACTGCACTACATGCTGCAGCGGCAAGCCTGAGACATGCGTTACAAGGCTTCTTTAGCAGGTGGCACAATGAGTGCTGCAGACCACTGGTAGCATTTAAGTTACAGGCCCTGGGGAAACGTTGTACCATTTACTGGGAATGTAAAAGTAACTTAGACACACCAATTGGGTGTAAGCAAATTTCACCATGGTTAAAGGAGAGAGCATATACACTTTAGAACTAGTTAGCAGTGGTAAAGAGCACAGAGTCCTAAAGCCAACAAAAACAAATTCAGCAAAACCGGCGGGGGGGGTTGAAGGCAAAACGTTTGAGGTGACCCTGCTGAGAGGGCCAGGTCCAGCACCACAACTAACCTGAGTGTTTCTTTTACTTTTATTCTTTATTGTCTATGAGGGGATTTGGTAATACTGTGGAGTTTATTGCATTATTGTGCATGATCATTGTCAGCTGCTCGGAAAAAAAAAAAAAAAAAAAAGATTGAATAAAAGATCTAAGTCCCTGAGAAAAAAATGCCAGGCCTGAAAGGAGCAGGCAAGACTGAACAAAATGTGGAAAATCACACAATCCCGGAAATCGACCAAACGGTAAACAAATGTTCTAAGCAGAGAAGGGAACAAATGAATTTAAACCAAGGTCTATTAACAAACCGAATTTGGCAGGCTATGTGATGAGAATTGCAGAGTCCCACATTAAAAAGTCTTCAGTTGCTGAGCTTTGCCCAAAGGTTTGGAGGTCATGAGGACAAAGGGACCGATAAGATGTTGTCTCCTCACTACACCAGACGCAGTGTAAATAATAAGATATTAGACTGCCACACTTTTCCACTTAGTACTTCTCTCCATTGTTATTTAAAGATGAAGACACTGGCATTTCAAGCAAAACCAACCCAGTCAATGGCTTCTCAGAGATGCTCCATGCACACAGTAGTACTTTATTTTATATTGCATCAAATGTGCTGTGGGTGGCAAAGATTCTGGCAACTTTGGGACATATTTACAAGAACTTAACGCCGCCGTAGCATCAAGTTTTTGACGTTACGGCGGCTTTTTTTATCGCTGCATTTACAAAGTGCCGCTAACTGCAGTTAGCGGCACTTTTCCAGCGTAAACATTAATTTTCAGGATCGCCACTTCTGTTAGCGACACTTAACGAAAATGAGATGCAAGGTAGGCGTTCCCGCGAAAAAAACGCCGCTAACCGCACTTTGCGATATTTACAATGAAAAACCCGTACGTCGCCAACCCCCAATACTGCTGCTAAATCCAGTTAGCAGCAGTTTTTTTAGACCAATAAATAGCTGGTCTTAAAAATTGTGCTAATACACCTGTATATACGGAATACCCGTAGATGCGTCCAGGTACCCAGGCACCAATATCCTAAGATAAGACATATAGCTTTTTAGCCGTCCAGGCCCCAATTTCCAGGAAGATTAGGAATCCTACTCTCCACTGGGATATGGATTAACCAGTACGACAGCACCCCAGAAGTCGCAGAGACCCACTGGGAACGCCTCTCAAGTGACTGACCAGGAAAAGGCAGCCCTTTAATCTCCAATCACGTTTAATTCTACCATTTTGTTGGCATCATCAGCCATAAGCCTTGCCCACGCTTGGGGTTGCCAAACATAGGAGTGTTACCTGTAGTCCATTCCCCGAACCAGACAGCCTCAATTATTCCCCAGTTGGAGCCTCATTATCGCATTTGCAGTTTTTATCCTTTAAGGAATTTCTATCGCTTCATCACCACCCATCAAGATATCTACTTTCCTTTTTGCCATCTCCTAGCGATTTTAGAGTTTACAGTTCATACTGTGACGGATTCCTGACGAAGGCTTTGCTGAAACGCGTGTAGTGTCAACAAACCGCCAGCTTCTTTACATCATTCGGCCATCTGCATTGTATATCATGTACAAATAGCAATCCGTCTTCACCAACTGTTGTAATTTAGAAGTCAAAATAAAAAGAGAAAATAACTGTATCTTATTGTGTCTCTCTTGATTAAGTATGTATTAACATGTACGTATTTACTGTGAATTTGGACAACATACAAAAATTGTTTTTTACAATCTTTAAACACAATAAAAAAAACAGATTTTTACATATATCAAAAATATGATAAAATAAATAAATTGATAATATCTATGTATATCATTCTGTATGTTTGTTTGTGCACATGTTATAATGTGATTCATGTTCTAGATCTTTCAGCCTGTGTTTAGCGTACCATTGCCCTACCCAGGCCCTTTTTCCTAAATTATAAGGAATACAATCCCTCTCATTGGCAATCTCAATGACGCCATGGAGGTACTACTCTTGCAACTTGGAGCCCCAAGAAGACCACCACCACCACTGAGACAGCGCCGCAGAAGAGAGCGGGTCTACTGCCAACGGATCACCCTGATATACCTCCGGCCAGAGGAGGTGATAGCCCATTACAGGCTAAAAAGGTCCTACATCCTACGCCTACTCCACCAGATAGCGCCAAGGCTGCAGGCACCATCCCAGCGCTGCAAGAACATCCCTCTACAGACCAAGCTACTTGCAATGCTGCACATGTTGGCCTCTGGTACCTTCCAACCAACCACTGCCACAGAGGCTGGAGTCTCCCAGGCATCCTTCTCAAGGTTCTTCCCCACTGTCATGGATGCCATCATCAGCCTGACGCCGCAGCACCTACGCTTCCCCAACACTGGTAAGAACAACTTGCCAACAAGCAAGGCTTCTATGCAATTGCTGGTTTCCCGCATGTGTTGGGGGCAATTGACTGCACCCATGTGCAACTTGTGCCTCCTGCGGACACTGCACACATATACAGGAACAGGAAGCACACATACTCAAAGAATGTGCAGGCAATTGTTGACCACCTGGGTCTGTTCATCAATGTCGTTGCCACGTTTCCAGGCAGTGTGCATGACTCATACATCTTCTGCCAATCTGTCATCAACCAGCAGTTCCAAAATGGCATCTATGGAAATGGACTGCTTGTTGGTAAGTACAAAATGAACACACCACACACCTCAAGTCACCAATCATGTAGCTCAACTATGTGAGAATGCACATGTAGCAAATTGAATCATGCATACATTGTAACTGGTCCAACTACTATACACAAACCCCTAATGGCAAAGAACAACATACATTTAAGTAGTCCCAACAAGGGAGTAGGCCAGAAATAGTCACACAAACCACTAACTCACTCTAGGAATACAGATCTTGCAGAACTCACATGACAAAAATTGCAAGGAATCAATGCAGCAGGTGCCACAGGACTTATGCTTGTGCTGTTCTCAATTAATTCTGAAACAGAGACATGTGTCATTTGTACAACAAGATGACAGAGCACTCTGCTATCCGATGCACCAGTGCACAATTAATTAACATGCACAAACACAGGCACGCATGCACCATGGTGCAAGGGTGCCTGCGTCATGGGGAGGAAAGTATTTCTGCATGAAGGGACACCCAACTGCACACACACAATCATAAAAGTGGAATTACCCTTACTCTGGGTTGTGTCAGAATATAGCATGCATAGAAAGAGCATACAAGCAAGATAAATGTAAATCTCACTCCATGTTGCGCATCCCTATGCCCCCCTGGTGAGGTGTATCAATCTGATGTATTTCTAGGTTTCAAATTAATACAAGATGCACAAATGAAGGCAAAGAAATTTGTGTTGAGTGGGAACACACACAGCAATATCCATGGCCTGCCCACAACACGCAAACAAGCAGAATCAAAATCAACATATGCCCAAGGACAAAAATACACAACTGCGTTGTTGTGACATGTCCCAGTAAGTCGAGTGCACCAGGTAGCAGTGCTACTGCATCTCAAACAGTGACCCTCATGGTTTGCAAGGGGGATGTAACTAACCCACAATGAGCAAAATTTTTAGCATCCAAGTACTTCCGGTGCCAGCTACCGAAAACCACAATAACTCACAATGAACTATCCTGCTAATGCACATACATAGTAATGTGCCAAAACTCAAGGGGCATCTTTGCAAGCCTCATGCCCCACCGGTGCATCATTTTCAATATGTGCAAAAGTGACATACCTGTTTCAGTTGATCATGGATATGGATCACTGACATAATATCGAGGAAGAAAATATCGACCTGACAAAATATCGAGTTAAAAATATCGAATACCAAAATATCGACTCCCTATCTACAAAAATATCGAATCAAAAATATCGTTGTAAAAAATATAGTTAGTCAAAATATCGAATTTTTTAAATCTCTTAAAAGTAATGTAAAATTAATAAGATAATAAATATAATTAAGTAAAACATACTTAAAAATACTTAAATAACTTTCAAATTAATGAATAATTAATGTAAGTAAAAAAAATATGAAACATACATTTTTATTTTTTAATACATACATATATTAACGTAATATTATTAAAAAATATTCAATATTTTTAACGTAGGATAGCGGGAGGGTAAAATTTACTATTCCCACTCCAGTGAGTGCAACAGTAGGGAAAGCGTTGGATAGCGTAGGGGTAAAAATTACTATTCCCACTCCAAAGAGTGCAACAGTAGGGAAAGCGTTGGATAGCCTAGGGGTAAAAATTACTATTCCCACTCCAGTGAGTGCAACAGTAGGGAAAACGTTGGATAGCGGGAGGTTAAAAATGACTATTCCCACTCCAAAGAGTGCAACAGTAGGGAAAACGTTGGATAGTGGGAGGGTAAAAATTACTATTCCCACTCCAGTGAGTGCAACAGTAGGGAAAGCGTTGGATAGCGTAGGGGTAAAAATGACTATTCCCACTCCAAAGAGTGCAACAGTAGGGAAAGTAATATTTTAATAACAATTATTTAATTATCAATACTAATAAACATTATTATTAAAATTAATTACCAATTACAAAATATTTAATAATTAATTAATTATAAATACCAATACAATGTATTTATTAAAAATTATTTACCTATTAATAATTAATTAACAACCAATTAATATTCAATACCAAAAATTTATAAATAATAAAAAAATACCAATTAATAATTAATTAACAGTAAATTAATTATCAAAACAAAAACATTATTTTCAATAATTAATTATTTACAATTAAATTACTTCCCACCATATCCCCCTATCAACCCACAACCCGCTACAAATAATAAATTAATAGAATTAACATAATTGTCAATTAATCAATTAATAAAAATTAATTACCAATTAATAAAAAAGTAATTACCAATTAATAAAAATGAATTACCAATTAATAATTAATTAACAATAAATTAATTATCAATACCAATAAATAAAAATAAATATTTACTTAATTACAATTAAATTACTTCCCACCCTATTCCCCTATAAACCCACAACCCGGTACGGAATTAAATGACGCAAAAATTAAATAACATAAAAATCATTGCTTTAAAAAAATTAAACATACATTACAAAAACTAATATAAACTTTTAACACATATACTAACATACAAAACACTTTGAAAAAATTCGATATTATTAAAAATTCGATATTTTTTAATGCCTATATTTTGTACTTCGATATTTTGACAATCGATATTACTTACCTTAATTTCGATATTTTTAACGACTATATTATGTCCATTCGATATTATGTCCATTCTATATTTTGGATTCGATATTCTGTCCATTCGATATTTTTATTTCGATATTATGTCTATTTACCCATGGATATGCACTGTCACAATGGCTGATGACCCCCATCAAAGTGACCCACACACAGGCCCAGAGAGACTACAATGTTGCACTGGGACGCACAAGGGCCATTGTGGAACGGGCCTTCGGAGTACTTAAATCAAGGTTCAGGTGCCTTGACATTTCGGAGGGGAGATTTCTGTACAGGCCTGAACTGCTCTGCAAAATCATACTTGCTAGTTACATTTTGTACAGACCAACACACCACTGCCAGAAGACCAAGAGGAGCAGGACAATCCGGAGGAGAGCCAGGACGAAGAAGCTGATGCAAGACACACCACAGCTTCTGCAGCTGGAACAGCAAGGAGGGATGCCATCATCAGCAATTTGTTTTACATAATCACTATTAACAAATGCCTCATCACAAACATTTCTTACAACCAAAGTTCACAGATTGTTGTTTTGCAAAATAAAATATCACTACAACAATGTCTTGTATGCTTGGTTTGTGACTTCAGAAGGGGAACAATCATGTAAAGTCACGTTAACAAAACAACAGTGACATACAAATCACTCAACTAGCAGGGGACATGACAACAATTAAAGAAACAGTGGGAATGGGACAATGTATTGGGCATCTGAACTTATGACTGTGTATGGTTTGTCATTGAGATTCAAAAGCTGTGTGTTGTGTTTTCACAGGAACACATTGAGGTCTGTTTTCACACAAGAGTGTCGTACAACATACAATGTGTGTCTGATGCATCACTGTAGCTGGGGCCATACAGCTTCAAACCATAATAAACAATGAAAGCCAACAGCTCTGTGAATTCTGTGCCATAGGAAAAAAGGTAATTGACAATAGTCACAAAGATACATGACAATTGTGGGCTGGCTGCAGTTGTGGGTGTGGAGGATGAAGATTAAAAGGATAGTACAGCCAGACTAATGGATGTATCAATACAGTGCCGGGAATGCTTCTAACACCAAACATACCCCTTCATTCCATATTAGCAAGTGACACTACCTCCCTAGCTGACACATGTCACTGGAATTACATGACAAATAAGCACATGTCTTGCATCACTAACACTGTGCATGATTCATCCATCAACACTGCAATGATCTCACAATGCTATAGTTCCATAAACACAAAAAATGACGCATATGTCAGCCATGGTACAAGTGTCAAGGTATCAGCAATCAACAACGTGTATGTAGGACTACAGACATGGCAATGTAATGGCCAGAAAGTGTTGACGTTACATGCACAAGACCATGATTGTGGCATGGCAATGAGGTCGAGAATTGGCTACACCCTCATCAAATGACACATACTCTGTGGTGAGAACCCCAAAACAGAGAACAGACATACACATGAGTGAAGTGCAACAGGTAAACCAATAAGTACAGCCAAAACATGCAAGTAACATACAACCAATTACATTAGGAATGGACATTGTATTGGTTTAGACGGACCTGAAAGAAGTGGAAGCACCATGAAGTTGCACCACCTCTCTCTGGAAGGTCACTACAAGTTACAAAATGTCAAATGCATGATGTGTGTAATTCTGGGATTAATCACAACTATTCCAATCAAAATAGCCACACATCTGCAGGCACAAGTGAACACAAATACAACCATACATCTAAAAAAAATTCAATGTCACATATTGTTGTATCTCTCAAGGAATGTACAACATACTCCTGAAAACACATTTTTGTGCTAGATGGCCAACCAACATGTATATTAGTGGTGGTGAGATGCACTCCGGATTATTCCTTTTTATACCATGCTTAACTGCTTCATTTTAAACATATGTAGGCGTGCTCGCTAGAAACGCGCTCCGTCCTCCTGCGTAAGCAATATGAAACGAACACACGGGGGACCTGTTATGATCCCACTCCAGCTGCACAGCCGTATCTACTGCCAAATGAATCCAATAAACCAATTCTGTATTCCACTCTTCATTTTATCCATATTTTAACGCAATTCTCTTTTTCTTTATCCATTTTTTATCGATTTATTATATCCATTTCTGTTTTTCGTTCAAGAATATTCATAAACAGGAGATGTTTCCGTAAAACACGACTTTATTTAAAATTCACCCAAAGATGCATTTCGGTATAAAACCTTCGTCTGGGGTGTCTATAAAAAATTAATACATCCATCAGCTTAAACATGCATCATTAGTTGCAATGCACAAACATAATACTTATAATAAAAAAAATTTAAAAGATTGTCTCTCTAGGATGTTATGTTTCAATCAACTACTTATCTACATTTGCTACGGTTATTTACATTTAATCAACTCTGTCAACCAACTCTAATCTTTATCAAACCACCCGCTTACTAAGAGGCACCACATATCTATACACTGAAGTTCTCCCTACTGCTAGATTACCATTTGCGCAATAACTTAGGCCCCCTGCTACGCCAAAACCTAACTTCTGTTTTTTACTCCCACAATCTTTATCCAGCACGCTTACCATGTCGTGATGTTTCTAAAATCGATTCACCCAGTTTCCATGTACTGATACACTCGTATTTCATCAAAATATCCCAGAATCTCTTTTCGAGCGAAAGTTGTTACAACAGGTTTAAACCTGTTCACTCCTTTATAACCCCTCTAACTCCACCTTACTCATGGTCACATGTCCTCGAGTGAACAATAAAACCAGTACTGGAGTACCAAATCTAATCTATAACACACTGGTACTCGAGTTTTATTTTAAATCTCAAGTCGTACTACGTTTCCCAGAATGCCATGTGTACGAGTCCTACAGAGTTTTACCCTTCACCACTCTCTAGCCTCACATTAGTGATTGGATATTTACTGACTAACAAAGATAAACCACATTTATAAACATGCCAGTCTCTACCATCCCCGTTTTACATTTTCAACCAAACTCAAAATCCATAATATATCATTACAGTGTAATGCATCACAATCAATCTATTACTCGTATTGTTTCCATGTTCATGATGGTTGTCCGGAATCAAAACTCCTGAGTTGAAAATCTTTAAACATATGATAATTATTCGTATTTCATCCAATATTCTACCGCATTTCGAACCAATGGGTGCATCTCAACTTTAAGGACGGAAGATTCATAAGATGTACATTAGTGGTGGTGAGATGCACTCCGGATTATTCCTTTTTATACCATGCTTAACTGCTTCATTTTAAACATATGTAGGCGTGTGTTGCTGTCCAGTGTGGCCAACCAGCCACTCAACTCCAGTCAGGTATATGCCAGACAGAAATCTCTGTCTGAATAGCACCAAGGGAAATCCATCGCACACCCAAGAGATCAATAACATGTGCTGAGCAAAAGCAGCACCATCCGGTTGCCTCCTGGATGTCAACTTTGACAAGCAGACTACATGTTCAACATACCACCCATAAATCTGGGCTGTACAAGCAGTGTGGCCATGGCTTTTGGGCAGATACCACCCCTGGGCCTCATCTTTCTCACAACCTACCATCTCACAAGCTGGACGACAGCACCAGGCCTCAAAACGCTCAGCCCTTTCCTAATCTGTGACTCAGCCAGCTGAGTCCTCTGTCAGTCCGGATTACACAAGCCTGAGTACAGCAGGGTACTCCGAGTATGCAAGGGTACCCACAGGTGCACGAGATGCAAATGGTCCCTCTAAGTTCACCAGTCACTGGTCCTCTGCCACACAAGATTTGTCCAGGTCAGGGGCCTCACCCTCCACAGCTAACGGAAAGCAGAAATTCCTCCGGCATGATGATGTTGAGAGGCACAGCACAAAATAGGATGTCTCCCCTGTCACCTCAGTGTAGTGTTGGTGTGTGTCATGCAATGCAGACTACCCTTTGTTCCTGATCTGGAGCACCTTGATTGTTCACCACTACAAGGTGCACCATGCGGGCTTCTCATTTCAGCAATGTGTCTACATCTGACATGCCAGACTTTGTCACCATGTAAGGGTCATTGCTGATGCATCAATGTCTACAACCAGGGCCCACAGGCTTGTGCATGACGCAGGCACCGCCTTCAATGTCAGTCTGGTAGTAACTATGCAGTACCTGTGTCCACCACTACTGGTCTCATACAAAAGCACAGTGTACTCTCAAGTCCATGGGAACTGTCTGCGCTTACTGGCATTGGACACCATGCTGTTGCAAGGAGCGCATTGTAAAGTTCTGCATTGCTGTTTCCAGCCAACAAAGTCCTGTCCAACTGGGACTCTGGGCCTTCAACATGTTTCTACATGGCTTTGTGTGGCTTGTGGACCTCTGCATATTTTGATTATGGCCGCTTCATTCCTCATTCTGGTGCATACATTTCTGAGCAAAACATCTGAGGTGCCTCCATAAGCTCATGTACCCTACAGAGGCTGAAAATTTACGCTGTGCTTACTTACATCAAATATTTTGTCCTTTACCTGTCCAGCCGTCCTATCATTTTCTCTCCTAGCTTCTAGATGTGTATTGTTGTCATGCTAGACTGATGGGCAATTATGTCTGAAACAAGCTGTTCCTTACGCCATGTAACAACGTATCGTACATATGTTGCTAACATGACAATGGATCTGCTTGATAGACAATGTTAAAAAATTATTTCAGATTTGCAAACTCTCTATTGCGTCCCACAACCTCTTTGAATCATGCTTATGAGTGATTTGGCACAGCCCATTGTAAATGTGCACATATCAAATACAGCAAAGCAAATACTCAGATGTGATTCTGTGGTCTAGCCTTCACATTGTTTGCTGCATGTTAAATCTGAATTTCAAGTAGTGAATGCCTGATGTTCATGTTCATGTGTGTTGCAAGCACGTTAAACAGGTACAGACATAACAGCAATGTGTAATGTAACAGTCACATATGTGGTCACACATACAACCTATGCTAACCATAATGACTACCACTGATGCATGCATTTACAATCACACATGACTTTATGTGGCTAGGCATCACTGTGAGGAACAAGGGCATGTTGACAGCTCAGGATTACTGATATCATGACATGTCAGAATGACTGAAGTCACCAACACAGCACAGATCACATCCCATAGCCATATGGTGTCATTAGTCATGCAATTTCATGCAATATGGTACATCTGATGATCATCTTGCACTTAGCGTTAAAAATATTGCCGCGTAAACACGTGTTTGTTTCCTAACCGCCATTGAAAATAATCGCAAAATACATGTTACAACCATGAAAATTCCCGCTTAGCCCTTTAGCGGTTAAAATTTTCTCACTGAGTCAAAAAACGTGCCGCAAATGCCCAGGAAGTGATGTCAGTCAGCATCCTGTGTCATAGAGGAGTACTGTACACTTTCACTTTCTCTTTCAAATCACACTGTTAGTGTCTGTGGAGAGTGTTGGAGGTGTTTGGAGTTGTGTGCTGGTGTTGTTGGAGAAGAGAGTGGTTTTGTGTCCTGTGAATTGTCCCTAGTGTCTCTGTCAAATCCTGTGTCTCAGTCTTTACGTGTTTTTTGTGTCTTGTTGATTATCTTGTTGGGTGTTTGTCCAAGTGGTATATTTGTCTTTCTTACTGTTTTAGGGTAATTTTTGGGGTTTTATTTTTCTATAGTGGGGTTAGGTGTGTGTCGGGAGATGTTGGGTGTGGGTGTGGAGGGCAGGATGTCAGCGGGGGCATTGGGGGGCTTCCTCTGGCTCGTAAAGTTTTACCTGCCACTGATGGTGGACAGTGGGGGAAGGGTCCTGCAGGGCTATGGTGTGGGTGTCCCGAAGGTGAGGTAGGAGCATATCACCAACCAAATGATGTGGATATTCGGGGTGGACAGGACTGTCCACCAATGGAAGCACAGATGGCAGGATTGCGTGGGACGTGAGGGATCACCTGGGAATCATCGTTGGCAGGCAAGGTGGTAAGTACCTGACAAGTTTCATCAAATCACAGTGTGTTTTCTCTGTCAATAAATGTAGTCAGTGACACAATGTAATAAACGCTACAGGATGATGCCATCCATTTTTCAGTGAAGCTAAGCTGCCTAGCTCAAACACAATCACACTTGCACCATTGTGCAAGTGTGCCAGTGTTGATGATGATGTTTGACCTTGTGCAGGAATGAGTTCCCTCCTTCACATAAAAAATCATGAAGTGCTGTGTCACATCTCAATGTGTGCTGCATAGTGCAGCATATTAAGATAGTGTTTACGGATATTTGTGTGTGAGGACTTGCAACGCGCATGAAGTGCCCATGTGAGCTGCACAATGCAACACACATGACAAAACACACTACCTGATGGACTAACTTGTCTATACCCATTGTGCAAGGGTCTAAGCATTTGTTAACAGTTCCCAATGTAGGTGCTGGATCACATGTATGCCACACTTTTAAATCAGCTACATTGCAATATGACATGGGTGTTGTTGTATAAGGTACATCGCAAAACCCATTCCCATTGGAACACTTGTCACTATTTTCAGTGTGGGATCAAAACACGTCAATTGTCTGAACACACCCTTGTGAATTATGCTAAGCACTTATTGACTACCCAACGTCTAGAAACTGACATTGGGGCTGAAAACGGGGCATTCTGAATGTGTCACTCAAGTAGTGTGTACAAAATTATCAAATATACCTGCAGGGATGTCTTGTAGTCCACAAGTCTGCATTAGTTGGGTTTTGTGTGTCAGACAGGCAATGCAGATCCCTTCATGTATACAACATGAACAGAGACAGAACTGTTACAGGCCATCAAATTGAATGTAAATAAATCTGATGATGACCATGACACATGTGGAAAGTCACGTCTGCTACTAATTCAAGTTTTTACATATTTCACAGCTGGAAGACCATTGATAACTCAGGTTGACGTAGATGCCTTCATGGATCCACATGCCACTGGAGAGTGCCTTCCTCATATATGTTTAGTGTTTTGTGAGATGTGAATATTAGATGGAAATACACCTGTATGTAGTTGAACATATTCTGTGTGTGTATCAAATGGGCCTCACCTCTAGTGTGATGAGGCAGCCGTAAATTAAGATGTATGCACAAATTTATGATGTAGTGATGGAGCACGGCATTTGACTTCTTGACTTAAGGTTGCATATCCCCAGTATGCCAATTTTCATCTCTGCACCGCATTACCAAGTATCCTGCTTATCACTGGCTTTCCCCCCTGTCTATGAGCAATTTTCATGGCATGCCAAACATGTAGGCACTCTGCCACAAATGTGCAAGGGGGCCTGCTTTGGTGCTAGCCATAGCAAATGGACACTGTTGTGTATGCATATTAGTGTGGCCATGTTATCATGGCACCTTGTTTGCCTACATGCATTAGAAAAATGTCAGACCCGTATTACTGAGATGTTGTTATGTCAATACAATACAACATCCATTTCCCAGGGTGCCCATATGAGATATGTTCCATCAGATGTGTGATACTGTGGTATCCATTGTGTCCAAATTTGTTGTTTTCTTTGTTTGCTCTGGCTGTGGGTGCTCATGCCCATATAAATGTTGTATGGAACTGTCACACAATGTGCCAGCAAAATGGGTAATACCGTGATATCAGGTGTGAATTCATGTCCAAATCACTAAGTGTAGATGCCTTTTTGGTATTGCATCATGTGTACGTGGCAGCTTAGGCTCACGTTGCATGGCTACAGCTAAATGACACGTCCTTTTGTCAGTCTGTACTGACTGAATCAGTCAATGAAACCTGTGAAGTCACACAGACCCCTTCACTGAGGCCTGAGATTCACAAGGGGTGTGTCACTCCAGCCGATGCATGTGGATTCCACAGTGTACACACAGGAGAGGAAACATGTGAGTGATGTTGGTGATGGGTATGACCAGACATGGAATCCATGTACAAAATGGACTGAGATAGCTGTCAATGATGACAAATTCATTGTTGCACCACTTGTCAGTTACAGGTATCAGTCAAAAGAGTCTGTCTCATACACAAGATGAAAGCTGGTGTACGTAAGGAATTAGTTTGAGTGGCATGAGCCAGAGTCACACCTACTTTGGTTGAGTCAACATCACTGTAAGAGATACTTAGCTGCTAAAATTTGTTTCCTGTCCGTAGTCACTGTATTGCCTCTAATCTAGTGTATCTTTGACATGATTGTGCATATTACAAGGACACCATTGCCTCTGCCACTTTACTTGGAACAACATTGTGGTAGCAAGAGTGGCTTGGCCTTAGTCAAAATGCAGTGTAAAGCCAACCCCCTCGGATTAATGCACAATAGTGCTTTAGACCACCTTTTACAACCATATTTTGGGTGCAAATGGTGGGCAATGTCTACCTGCACAGCCAACATTTTGGAGGTCTGGCTCCTATCTACAAGCCCTGCGTGAATATGTTGGAGTGCGTAATGTGTAATAGCCTGGCAAAAATGTAATAAAATATGCGCAAAAATGAGAATGACTAATTTACTCATCATCGCTGCTGTCCCAATATCTGCTACGTAGTGCGGCACACATGGAAACAGCAAGAGACCATTGATTGTTCATGTGCAGGAAGGTGAGCCTCAATATGTGCTGCATTAAGCAGCACACATAGAAGTGACAAAAAGTAATTTAAATATTTTTTATGTGCAGGAAGGGGCACCCTCCAACACATAAACAATCTTCCCATCAACGCAGACACCCTTGCACTATGGTGCAAGTGTGCCTGTGTAGGCGCCAGCCTGCTAATTTTGGTAGCAGCGCAGGGGTAAACACAGGTCTGCACCATACTGTTGTGGATATGGTGCAGACCTGTGATCCTGAAGTTGCAGGGCGTCGCGCTAAGCCAAGGAGGCCAATGCCACGCTCCGCCACTTCCTTGTGAAGATTCCCCTATGTCTTCTTCTTGGCATGCCATTGCCTGGTTCTGCAATTGGGCTGTCAAGCTGTCTCCTTGAGGTCATTCCCCTAGTAGACTCAGTTAGAGTCTGTGTCCGCACCATCATTTCACTCGGCTAATCTGCTAATGTTGTGACTCTACTTTGCCCTTGAAATGTCCCATGCCATGCATTGACATGTCAGTATCTCTATGAGGTTGTAATGTGTCCTTTCATTCACATTGCATAGTTCAGGTCATATTGGAAGTACCAAACATTTGAGGAAAGTGTACAGTCTATATTTTCATGCACCTGTGTTTCAAACTTACATGGTGAACATTGTCATTTATCTTGGATCTAACATATTGTCATAGGTATTATTTTTCAGACAACATGTCGTCTGAGGAGGTCCATGATTTCCAAGTTAGGAAGGAACGGTACATGCATATTTGACGTGTGGCCAAGGGATATCACGCTACCGAGAGGTACCGAGAGGTACCGAGAGGACAGGGCAGCAGGACGTTGGAAATCACTGCCTGAATTTTCACAGCAAAGTGGAGGAACGGCCACAGAAGCAATGCCAGGCCCTTCAGATGTCAGACCTGGGTCAAGACTTCATCAATGAGTTGCTGCTCACAGTCAGGCCCCACCTATCTAACCTGCTGCACCTGCCTCAATCACGCAACCAGGTGCCCGCTCACAACCTCGCCCTCAAGACACTACATCACTGCCATCTGCACCCCGGACAACTGTTGTCAGTTACACGAACAGGGACCGTCGTTGCCTATTGGACATCAATGTTAGATTGGCACAAGTTGAGCGGGACGTCTCTGACATTCACACCCAACTCCAGGACATCAAGGCTGCCCTGGTGCTCCTCTTCTGAGCCCCCAACTTAGTGATCCTCCCCGTTTTACAGTCCCCCTATTTATTTTTGATTACTGTGTATTATTAGTATAGAATTTTAGGTGTTTTTAAGTGTAGTGTTAGAGTAGGCATAGTTAGTGTAAGGTTTAGGTAAGGTTTTAGATGTTTTGTTCTATTTATATAGTGTTATGGGCTAAGTTCCTTTTCCTTTGGGTGGGGGTTTGATGTTTTTTACTTGTATAATTTTTTTTTTTTTTTATTAAAATATTTCTATTTGTTTAGACTGTATGTATAGTTAGTTCATGTTTAGAGTAAGCTGTCTTTGTCCCGTCTAGAGATGTGCTTTAAGGGGGGGAGGTGGGTTAATGTCTCATATATGTTCTTGAGTGTATAGTATTAGATAGGGTAGTTAGTTTATGGTACAATTTAATTAGTATAAGTTAGTTTAGATTAGGTTAGGATAGGTAATTAGTAGTAGTTTAAGTTAGGTAGTATTTTTTGTGACTAATAAATTGTTAGTGGTTCGTGATTTGTGGTGTCACTTATGTTTGAAGTGATTTGATGGACTGGTGATTTTGAAGTTGGATACAACAGATTAATTCCCAAAACAAGCATTTGGATGTCTAAGTGTGATCATGACATCATCTTCTAGGAGTAAGACTACTGTCATACTGCTGTTGAATTGTGATCTGAAACAAGCATGGATTTTAGGCTGGCAAAGTTGGGTTCTGACCTTACATAGGGATAGTCTGCTGATTTAGTTATCATCTCATGAGGAACTGGCGGAGTTCTAAAACACATTATGCTTCATCATCTTTGTGAATATGGTGAGGGCTCTGTATTGAGATGTGGCTTGGCAGGTTGTATGTCGGAACAACAAGTTCCTCTACCCCGCCTACCTTTACAACGCGTTCTCTACAACAACTGTGTCTTAACCACGAATTGCTTTCCCATGCATTCCTTTACCACAAATTTTCATTGTAAAGGCATGCATGGTAAACGGCTATCCGTGGCTAAGGTTACCACCACCCTCCCATTCCCCCTGAGCCCTAAATACACCCCCAGACCTCCTAAAAACTACACTGAACCCCACCCCTAAAAACTACCCCATCCCCTCCCAAACCCCTAAAAACTACCCAGAATCCCCTACCCCCTAAAAACTACTCAAACCCCCACACCCTAAAAACTACCCCGAACACCCCCACCCCTAAAACTACCCCAAACCCCACTCCCTAAAACGACCCCAAACCCCCACCCCTAAAAACTACCCCGAACCCCCACCCCTAAAAACCACTCTGAATACTTCCAACCCCTAAAAACTACCCCAAACCCCCACCCCTAAAAATTACCCTGAACCCCTACCCTCTAAAAACTACCCCGACCCCCCCCTAAAAACTACCCCGAACCCTCCACCCCTAAAAACCACTCTGAATCCCTCCAACCCCCTAAAAACTACCCCAAACCCCCCACCCCCTAAAAACTACCCTGAACCCCCCACCCTCTAAAAACTACCCCGACCCCCCTAAAAACTACCCCGAACCCTCCACCCCCTAAAAACTACTCTGAACCCCCCCCCAGCCTCTGAAAAATACCCTGAAACCCCTCTTACCTGTCCTGTTTGCTTTCTGACGCTCCTCTCTCCCCGCCCATCCCGAACACTAAACCGACTTTGCCTTAACCACGCACATGCGTGGTAAAGGCGAAGTCGTTGTTCAGGCAAGTCGTTGTTCGGCTTGCGGGCTTCCAGAACTCGTGGCTCTGGCCTCGTTGTTCCAGATGTTTCCCGGCATGGCATGACACCCATCACAACAACCATTGTCCACACCATTGACTAGGAGTATATCTGCCAAGTATGACTTGTTAGCAAGGCGAGCTGAAGCCACTTCTTGTGGCATGGCACTGACTTGATTATTGAAACAAGTTCCTATCCCGATCCCGAACGTAGGGAAATGTGAACTTCCTGAGAAAATGTAGTCTTTGGGATATGAAGTATTCGCTAATTCACACATATCCTGTCATCTCACTGCCTATCAGGGACACAGACTCAGCAGAACCCCTTTCCCAAATGGCCCTCTGTATTTGTTGTGCTGTCTAAACTGACCATGCATTGTTGACACGCTGAAACTTGAATGGTCACAGGCAAAACACATCTTTGTGACTTTAGTGCTTTTATTTACATGTGATTTCAAGGAGTTAACAGACTGGCCCAGTTCTTTGGGAATAAACAGCGGTGCAGAGGAACAGATAAACTAATACTTATATATAAGGGAGAAATTATATTAGTTCCTATCTGTGAGTCTTAAATCTCTACAATTTTTTATTTCTTTTATTGTCAAACCAATACTGACTCCAAAAAATGGTTGTAAAAAATTTATATTTTATCTGATTTTTACCAAAAGACACATAAGGACAAATATACAAAAATACATACATATATATATCCATAACCAATCTTTCCTGCCCGTTGTATTTACAAACGGATGCAACAGCAACCTAATTCAAGAAAAGCAATCCGTAACAAAAAGAGGTAGTCCCATACACATTCGAGGGGATACTTCGACCCTCCACCTGCTTTAAGGAACGTGTACACAATTTTTTAACATTAATCAAAGTCTGATGGACTCCTCCGTATTGTAGGGTCGATGCATTTCGGCCCATTCATTTGGGCCTCATCAGGACGGGAGAGGCAAGAAATGGAGATGCCTACAAACAATTATTGTAACAAATCAGTAATGGTTGAATATAAACATTATATACAAAACTAAACTCAAGCGAGCATGACAGCGGCATAACTGGTCCATGCCTTAGAACCTTATAACCTCGGGTGCTGAACCAAAAAACACCGACTAGGATATAGTGTATGGAAAAGTAGAGAAATCAAAGCCAAAGACACCAAATGATCATAACAAGCTAGATTCTCACTGCATACCATCACCAGTGCATAGTATAGGGACTAGAATGTGTCTGATGAACTCTTAACTAAGCTACTAACCCGGGCAAATGTATAGCGAATTATCACTGGAATCTTCAAAAATGCTTCCAAAGAACAAAAATAGGGGGGAATGACTCCTCCTAAGGTCTTCCTCAAGGTCACTGTTTGTTAAACGATAAACCAAAAGAAACATAATTAACTCATAACGACTGTTAGGTGCTGAGAATACTCAGCAATTCTCTAAATATTAAACGAACTGACTTTTGCCCACAGCTTGAATGCAGCCTGCTAACTTAGTGGAAATAGTCTGCTGCTATTGATTGCCAAATCCCATATGTCGAGGCTGCACGGGGAAACCAAAAAATGCCAATAACTAAAAAGTAAAAGGCCCGGCATGGGTTCAACAGTAAAATGAAAAATAGTGTTTTAAAAGACCTACTTACCAGTTCTTTGGGCAACAACGCCCACATTGTGTACATGGCCGGTGGAGGGCCAGACAGAGTCCTTGGGGGTAACATGTGCAGAGACATGTTGAGGAAGAAGAAAACTTCAGTCAGGAGGCTGATTGTGGTGTCATTGGGGATCAATGGCCACATTGGCAGTCCATTAAAAGTCCAAGGTGATTGTAGCAGAGTCAATCTGAGGACAGTGACAGATGATGTTCCGAGGCATGATGGTAAGCACAAGGCTAAGCAGAAACGGTCCATTTGACACAGATGAATGCTACCGCTAACTTCTTCTGAATGTGGTTTCATTCACATCCTCCTCCTCAGATGTGTCATGTGCCTTCCGTGAGGGTGATGGTGGAATGGCGGAAGCACTGGGAGGCAGTGACACATCAGGGGGTAAGAGGTGGATGCTGAGGATGCAGCAGCATTCATTTGTGCCAAATGATGAGGCATCACTGCAGTGATGATGAGCTGCAGGGCTTGCAAGACTCCAGCAACCTCTCTGTGGTAGGCAGCCATGGCAGCCATGTGGGAATCCTGTTTCTACTCCATGTTCTCCATGATCTTGCGCATTTCATGCACCTCCTTGGCAACATCGCTGATGCCACTTTGACTGGACAGTTGTTCTTGTCTCTGAGTAAGGACTCCAGCGATGTCACTCATGGAATGCTGGAGAGAAAGGAGCGGACTGTGGGTGCCTCAAATGGCTTCTAGGTGGTCCCTAATGGGACTGAGGCACCTACGGATCCCATCCAGTTTGTCTACCATGCTGTCCAACCTCACCCGCACCTGACCAGCCATCTCACGTTAGACTTCAACCACACTACGTTGGAATCATAACAGTGGGTCCTCAAAGCCCTGGGAGACAGCTGTGGTGGTAGGTGGTGGCTGCTGTGTGTTTTGTGCTGCTGGTAGAGCAACCACGACACTGCTGTATGTCCCCACTTCTGGAGATGGGCTGCCTATAGAGTCGAGCAGCACTTGGAGAGCGTCCTGGTCGATGGTTGAGAGGTCTTCTTCCTCTTCCTCATTGAAGAGTCGGACAGGCTGCTGAGCAGAAGGTGATGTTTCTTCCCCTGCCATGTAAAGGGCAGATACTGTTGTTTGTGTTTGTCCACTGTGGTTAGTCTTTGAAGCAGTTGACAATCAGAGTGCATGACAATTTCCATTCTCTATTTTTACATGCTACATCTATTGCTTGCAGCTTTGTAAATCATTGTACAAAATCACTGATGTAACATTTGGGTTAATCATGGTTTTGGACAGTTTCCCTGTATGACAACAGTGAGGGGCATATTTCTACACCCATGCTGCACCTGTTACATCATCTGTTCAAAACTGACAGTGGTGCTGGTTGTTTCACATTCTTGACAATGCAGAATTAATCTTATTCATGTGTCTTTACACTGCATTGTGGATGAGTCACTCTTACTCAATTAAGTTTAGATATTGGTTTAAGTCACTAGGATTTGAGGTGTAGATTAGACTGCACCCCACCTTGATGTTGGCACTGAAACCTAATTAGTAGTATGGCATGAGGAGGGCAATCATGCACTTGCGTTCAGGGATACAGTGATGTACACGATGAGATGACAAGTAGATGTGCTTGATTTGCCATACTCTGACAAGTGTCTATGGGTTTGAAGGTGGCCAAATCACATTGACACGTCATTCCCATTGATGGATGTTGATGTGCAGGGAGGGACACCTTCTTGTTCATTGCCAGTCATTCCCTCTATCCAGTCACTCTTGTACTTTGTTGTATTGGCAATGGTAATATGATGCAAGCCGGAGGACAAAGGACTTTGAGGCAGGCTTTTGGAATTTGTGCATTGTTGCACAGCAGATGTTTTTTGAGCCTTACAGGGATGGACACATGGATGATACATGCTATTCTGCTCAGGGTAATTGGATGCCTTTGTTAGTGGAAGGATGTTTACAGACATCAATAGCTATGCATTTGTTCACTGCCACTGTTGACTTTACCTAAGGGCCAGTTTCCATGCATGTCAATGCGTCTTGGACACCCAAAACCAGGACCATGATGACAATGACCGACTGCTAACTGTACAACACATGTAGATACTTTGATGTGGATGACTGCATTTTGATGGAATAGGTCAAGGCAACGTGTAGCAAAATGACATGCATTAGTGCCACATTGTGAATGGGGCCCATTGTCACACTTCACTTAACATGCACGTGACAGGGAATGTGCGGTTCTGGGAGCAAGGCAAACAGAACTGACATGTTGTGATTTTAGGGAACACATTCCTAAAATGCAGAGTCCTTGCACTGTACTTTTAAATGCATATCCCTTTTACTCATAGGTAAACAGCACCTTTGCCCTCCAGTATGTTCATTTTTGTCAATATGGAATGTGCACATATTTGACACAAGGGGGCAAATTTACAATAAATCGCTGAAGCGTGTCGTTAAGCCAAGAACGCTAACGACACGCTTCGTAACTTTAGAAACGCATGGCTGCACCATATTTACTACAATATGGTGCAGCCCTGCATTTCCCCCTGTGATGGCGCTAACTTTAGTGGCCTAGCACCAACGCAGGCACCCTTGCACCATTGTGCAAGGGTGCCTGTGTTGTGGGGAAGATTGTGTATGCACAGGAAGGTGCCCCGTCCTGCACATAAACAATATTTAAAAGCCATTCTGTAACTTCTATGTGTGCTGATTAATGCAGCACACATACAATTTGCAAAATGGCATTTCTTTAGATGATTGTTTATGTGCAGGAAGGGGGACCTTCCTGACCATAAAAATTCATTGGCGTTTTGCTGTATCGCTGGGTGCTGCCCAAGGCAGCACACATGGAAACAGCAATAACGAGGAGAAATAAAGCATTACTCCTTGTTTCGCCTGTTTAAGACCAGGTTTTCACTGGTCTAAAATTTGACACTGCCTCCTATTTACACTGCTCTTGTAAATAGGGGTCTGCGTCAAGATCAATGGGTGTTGCGGTGGAATGCCCACCACAACACCCATTGCCCGCGCCCTTCGCACTAAGTTTAGCGTGAAAGGGGGCCTTATTTACAAGGCAGTGTTAGTCCACGTTAAGTGGTTTAACGCTGCCTTTGAAATAAGGCGATGCTCCTATCGCCACCACAAGTCACTAAAAGTGACGTTGTGGTGGCAATAGGGGATTGTAAATATGCCCCAAGGTGCTTCCAATGGCAGTTCAGATTTGTATGTGGGCAACATGGGTGGGTATACTTTGAGGGAGGGATCTCTACCAGTTTTGGGTGTAGTTATGTGTACTTCATTCACCTGCACTCATAAATGCAGCAGTTACACCATTACATTTGCTTATGAAATTTTCGAACACACTATTGCAACCGGACCATCATCAAGTTTTTGTTTAGTGAGGGCATGCATGGTTCACAATATTTACATGGCAGTGTTGACCCACTTGATGTGGATTGGAAATACCTTGCAGAGGAGGCACACTGTATTATGTACCTGTGGTCCTATGTACAAACCTGTAATGTAACGCAGCGTTACTCGTCTTGTATTGACACCGTGCTGTGAAGCGGGTCTCAGACGTATTTTCTACATTACGTTATGCATGGAATTTTGTCATGCACATGCATTTGATGTTGCTGGCTAGCCACAAAGCAGACACTCTTTTACCATTGGGCATGAGTGCCTGCTTTTGCACTAGTCAACTACATGGATCACCAATGGCTTTTCTGGCATGGGACTGAGCCATATTGTTGTATGTACAGTGCAGTGCTACGTTTCAGGAGTGGCAGAGTGCTGCGTTGAGCCAAGTGGGCTGACCTGACGCTCAGTGACTTATTGGAATATTTACAATCCCCTAACACCACGGATACGTCACTTTGATTGACTTTCCTGTGGCAATAAGTGCTTTGCATTATTTACAATGCAGCGTCACTGCACTTAACGTGGCTTAACACTGCCTTGTAAATGATGCACTCTTTCACGCTGTACTTTGCGTGAAGGGGGAGGGCAATGAGTGTTGTGTTGTGCGTTCCACCGCAACACACATAGACTTGGATGCTGCCCCTATTTACAGGCGATACCAAAGGGGATGATGGACGGAGCGCTAGAGCAAATCAAACACTCACCCCCAGTCAACTGATCTGGGTTTAATCCATCATCATTCTTTAGCTCACTCCACCACCCCAGGTCAGACATGGCCATATGCAAATCAGTCTGACCCTGTGCCTCATGGGAACAGTCCAGCCCGAACTGCCAAGCCATGTCTTCCCTGGACCGGAAACAAGCATCCTGGGACCGGTTTCGGGTTCAAAACCCTCATCAGCCAGGCTATCTTGAATCCAGTGGCAAAGTGAGTAAGGGGCCCACGTCTGGGCATACCCTGCCAACTTAGGGCGAACAAAGCGATACCAAAGGGGATGATGGACGGAGCGCTAGAGCAAATCAAACACTCACCCCCAGTCAACTGATCTGGGTTTAATCCATCATCATTCTTTAGCTCACTCCACCACCCCAGTTCAGACATGGCCATATGCAAATCAGTCTGACCCTGTGCCTCATGGGAACAGTCCAGCCCGAACTGCCAAGCCATGTCTTCCCTAGACCGGAAACAAGCATCCTGGGACCGGTTTCGGGTTCAAAACCCTCATCAGCCAGGCTATCTTGAATCCAGTGGCAAAGTGAGCAAGGGGCCCACGTCTGGGCATACCCTGCCAACTTAGGGCGAACAAAGCGATACCAAAGGGGATGATGGACGGAGCGCTAGAGCAAATCAAACACTCACACCCAGTCAACTGATCTGGGTTTAATCCATCATCATTCTTTAGCTCACTCCACCACCCCAGTTCAGACATGGCCATATGCAAATCAGTCTGACCCTGTGCCTCAATGAGGTGCAGCCCTGGATTACCGTATTAGCAGAGCGTGGTGTTAAGCCAAGGAGGATAATGCAATGCTCTGCCATTTCTCTAGTCAATTGCCCCTTTGCTTGTTGATGTAGCCCAGAGTTAGGAGACACATTTGTGGTCAATTGCCTATAAATTATGTGTGCATTGTGCTGGTTTACAAGTCACTTACACCACCATTATGTGTCTTCATATGTATTCAAACGCTAAAGTGACATGTAAATATACACCCAAGTACCTATGTATCTGGAGTTTGGTCTGCACACAGTGTGGGTGGGCACTGAGACATAGTTAGATGGACAGACACAACATGTCCCTGGTTGTTACTTACCCTGTTGCTGATGGAGCTGGTCATATTCAGAAATATCCTGTCCCTCGACTCCAACCACCGACTCCTCACAGATGACTAGGAACACCTGTTCTTCCAAGGCATCAAGCTCCTCCTGTGGCGCTGGACTCCCACCTCCGGTCTCCAGTGCTGCCTGCCCATTGTTGGACAGTTTCCGCTTAGTGTTGCGCTTGGCATCATGTCAGCGCTTCTTGCAGTCGGCCACTGTCCTCTTGACTTCTGCTACTGCATTCACCTTGGTCACAATGGACTGCCAAATGGCATTTTTGGTCCCCAATGACACCCTGGAGCTGACGAAGAGCTGGTGTTGATTCTCTGTCACCTCCGCAATCGGGATCTCATTTTCCTGCTGACTGAATCTGATTTTCCTCTTCCCCTAGGACTCTGGCTGGTCTTCCTGCACTGGGACCAACCTGCTCCATTTTGCTTCCAGGTAAAAAAAAAAATATTTTTTTTTTGTTGCTTCGTGGGCTTTTTGTGCTTTATTTTTCCTGCGAAGCATTAAAAAAGTGACGTGACGCTGACTAACGTGAGTTTTCTGGCCGCTGACTGGGCGGCTGTCACTTTTTTCACGTTAGCTGCAAGAATTTTATCGTCTTGACGTTAGCGTTAGCAACAACATTTGCCGCCGCAAGAAGATCCTACCGCCATGTAGCGACGTATTGTAAATACGTCGATACCATGGCAATAGTTTTGGTGATACAGAGCAGTAAAAAGATTTACGCTAACTGAAGCTAACTCTAGTTGGTGGCAATTCTTGTAAATATACCCCTTTGTGTCATATTAAGTGCCTCAGTGTCTCCTGTATCCTCTGGTTGTGATTCAAATTGCTGAGTACCCAGGATTAGGGTAGTGCAGCCAATTCCCGCAGCTAGGTCAGACTCAGGAATTCTATAAAATCTACAGCCAATGGACCAACATCTCTGAAAATCGAATGTTTCCTATAGAAGATAATTGAAATGCAACTGGATGATCATCCTCTCATTCAGCAGTGCTGGGCTTAGCTCTCTTTCTTGTGATCACAAGTTCAGATGGAGCCACCAGCTCCAGTGCAGGCATGTGATCTTCTGCTCTGTTATGTGAGGGGCTGTGTGTAATTTTCAATATGATAGTGTAATCTCATGGAAATCTTGATTACTGATGGGAACCCATAGAACGTAGACTTCTTCTTCCTGGCCCCCAGCTATGAGTAATAAAAGGAGTTAGGATCAACTACAATTTACCAATTACAGTGTAACCCATTTGGTCATACAGTAACGCTCAGAGTCGATTGATGGGATTAAGTATGGATTTATTATAAATTCAAAGCCAAGCTGATATAAATTAGTCGCAGAAACTAGTATAAAAATACAGAATCACTAAAGGATATCTGAAACGACGTATAAAATTGATCCTCAATAACAGAAAACAAATGAGGAATTTGGTAACTGCTATACAAAGAATGAGAAATAAAGTCTGGTGAGTAGAATGAAAGTTTCAATCCTCTTGCCTATACGGAGGAGATCTACTAAACCTTATTCTGACTGGGAATCAGGAAAACCCTATGAAGTCAGGGAAGCAGAGAAAGGTGTCAGCATAGAAGAACTTCTGTAGAAGTTCTCAAAGGTAAAGTATATTGTATAGCATGAAGCCACACAACAGAGATGTCGCAAAGAGGTCTGTATCTATTAGAGTCTAAAGGGGAATTCGGAACAAAGCTAAAGTGCAATACCCAATTATACCCACCAAAATAACCTTCGAGAAATCCAAGTCACATGTCCAATTATTTCCCATCTTCAAACAACAAATTTGGCAACTACACTCGAGATTTATGTCCTTGGTCTACACATTCAAACGTTCTTGGATTCCTCCCATCTCCTTATTCTGCTCGGACAGTAGTCCTCCCTTCCTTCGTTAAATCTTCTTATCCTGGCCAAGAGATACTTCTTTTGAGCCTCACTATCTTTCACACAATGTGCCTTTCTTTAATCATGAGCTAATGCAACTGCACCTACAGAGGAAAGAAAAACATTGCATCCAAAGCAAACATTCACGTTAAAAGTTAAACATTGCGAAATCTAAAAGCTTAAGGCCTTTGGTCAACTTTAGTATGGCAAGCATTTCAGTATACGTTTTAAATGCAGAATTACAGATACATATACAGTTACAATATAGATGTAGAGCATGATTCACATGGATACATTTTCAGTTATAAAATAAATAGAGTATTATTTAAAGAAATATGTAAATATATAAGCATTACAATGTTATTCAAACCACACAGATGTAGATAAATGTGAGAACTGCAACTCGTTGTTATTGTAAAGAAAATGTTAATATACACACTCATATAAATGTTGAGATTACACAGTAGATGCACTTTCTGTAACTGTTCAAGTGCACTACATTACTTTAATAAGGTTACATCACATGAGTACATGAGGCCATACGTGCACATATATGCGGCCTAATTGAACATGAAAGGGTGGGGTCAAATTTACGCTGCTCCATTCCCCCCTCTGATGGTGAATCAAGCCATCACAGATCATAATCAGATTTTATCAGATGGACCATCTAAAACCTTGTGGTCTTTAGCGTCTTTCGCCTAGAATCATCTAGTCATTTCATGTCAGGGTAGATTTACACTGACTCTCCTTTAACTCCACATCTGCTCTCTTCTTCTTCACTCCTCACCTAACTTGCGCATACTTGTATCCCTTAAAGATCATGAACAGTAATATTACACAAAGAGCAATTATCAAACAGGGTTTTAAGATAGCACTCAGAGTTCCGCTTCGCAGGTTTCCAAACCATTTACCTACAGCAGACAATCCATTCCCAATGGCTTTCCAAGCTCCTGTCACTTCTAACTCTTTCAAATCTTTTGTCAACCCAGATATATTCTGAATATATTTCTTCAGATCCTGACTTTTGTCTGGGATATAAGCACAGCTTTGCGAGTAAAAGGTCTAACGCAAGTCGGTGATGTACAACCACAGACCTTATCGCAACCATCTCAGTATTTACAAGCAATAAACAATTAGCAGTACTAGTAGCCAGTTTATCCAGTATTATAGACAGCTTTCTAATTTCATTCAGAATCACACCTACAGACAGGATTATAGCACCAAACATATCTCTTACCACTTCTGCTGCACTAATACATCACCTAGTTCCAGATTTCGTTTCCAATACAGGATCATTGAAATGTTCAACATGGTAAATTTTCGGGAAAACTATACCAGGATAACATGTACCATAACATCCATGGACAATTTAAAATATGCATACTGTCCACAAATAAAATACACTCCAAGAATCACAGGACCCTGTCCCTCCAAGAAAGGGTCTTACTTTCCCCTCGCCTCAAAAACATGTTCACAGCCACTCTGTCCTAAAAATAACGGGTCTATTTAACTTTGATCAACATGTATACACAGCTTTCCCTTAAGTTGCCAATCTAGGTAAAGGCAGGTAAATTTACCTTCACCTGATGTTCAATTTCTTCACTATTCCACCTATGGTGTTTCTTAAGATCTTTATCAGTTTCAGATTTGGACTCTAGATCTCTCCTTCTGTCGTCCACCAAATTCAAGAATTTCTTCTCCTCGTCTGACATGGAACATGCCAAATTATGTCTATTGGATGCAGTGTCCAGTGACTTAAGAGATGCAAAATACTTGCCTGCAATCTCAGCACCTTTAAAATAAGGATTCTTATTCAAATGGTTGAACGTAGGAACTTCTGAAAGAACTAAATCATACTTCGAAAAATAATATTGAAAACTACCCTGTCTATAGAATAAGCTCAATATAAGGCTACAGGAAAAACCATATGTCAAAGGGATATGATGGTACGTTTTACCCTCTGCAACAGACACAGGCAACTGAGTGCACACGTAACAATCTCTCACATTCATAGTGTCAATATATTCATACAGCAATTTAAAATAAGCATTTGAAGCATAATCTCCCCGTGAAAGATCTGTGTGTCGTTTCTTAACCCCCTAAAACTGTAAGCTACTCACTTGTATGTAGCTGGATATAATCCCATAAGCATGATAATTAATATGACAACTACAGCTATTAGTGTGCCTGCTATAATGTATCCACACCTATTAGTATTAGAATTGGTTCCATATCTTCGTTAGAATCTAAACCGTTGGGTGAAACGTAGCAGATACAGAGTCTTTTCTGTCGGTTTCCAGCTGTGCAAACAGCAAAACCAAGTTCAAATGATATGCAGCAAAATTATATACAAAGTCTTCGTGAACCTTCCTTCTTCCCTACAAAGTCTATTTAAATGTCTGAAATGATAAATGGTTCAAGTTCACTAAAAGTCAGTTCCAGAATGAAGTGTTTCAGTTCAACAACTAGCACTGGAAACACGTTTGCATCCAAGAAAGGAAACTCCGCCACATCTAGAATAAGAAGTTTCAAGGCACTCAATTTCACTAACAAAGGAAGTTCAAACGTAAGATCAAACTGAAGATCAAGTTCCCAAAGTTACAGTTACATTTTCACAATGATTCCAGAATTCCCAGGAACTCATTCTCTCTGTCATTTGTAAGGAAGTAAATCCATTCAGGGGAACAGTACATTCAACAAGGCACTCTTGCTCGCTTTGACCTTCTGAATATATTCCCCTCTCCTTCTCCGTCACTCAGATCGGAATCCTCATATCCTCCAGGATGACTGGGACATCATCTTCTTACTGCTGGACTAGTCTCCCCCTCTACTGCCTTCTAGGCCAACATTCTCCCGCAGCCACTTGCGGTTTTACAGCACTAGGCCCTTCTTTGGGGTGCGAGTCTGGTTCAGTCACAATCACAGGACTAGCCCCTTCATTTTCAGCTTTGACAACCAACTCTCCAGGACTCCCCTCAGTCTGAACAAGTGCTGTTTCTGACTCTTGCTGGTACTCAACAGCTTGACTAACCTGCTCCCGTGGCCTGTCGATCACCACTGGCGCGCCTGGGAGAGGTGCTGTTATATCATCAAATGGACATGGAACTCGGCGAGTGTGGGCAGCATGCACCCAGTTGGGGAGACCTCCGCACTTCGCAGCAGTCGTCGTGACAAGGATCACCTGGTATGGCCCACGGCAACGAGGCTCCAGACAACTCTTTTGTACGTGTTTTTTCACCAGGACCCAGTCACCGAGGTTGAGGTCATGGCACTGTTCCTGGTGACACGGGGCTGTAGCGGCTTCAACCTGATGAGAAACAGAACACACCACATCAACCAGTCCTTTGCAGTAATCAAGTATCAGATCATCAGAAATGTTCACAAGCGCCTTTGCAGGCACGGCTGGCAACCTCATTGCTCTATCCATGATGCTCTCATGGGGGGACAATCCTGTCCTTCGGTCAGGTATGCTGTGAAGACTCATCAACACAAGCGGCAACTCATCAGGCCATTTCAAAGACGTAGAAGCACACACTTTTGCAAACCTGGATTTCAAAGGAATTTGACCTGCACAACCAGACCTGAAGCCTCAGGTCTGTAACTACAATGCAGTCTTTGTTCAACTTGTAAAGCAGCCAACATCATCCTCAGGGTTTCATTATTAAAGTGCGTGCCTCGGTCAGATTCCAAAGAAGTAAGGAAGCCAAATCTAGTTCTTAACTCCCTCAACAAAAGCTATTGTTCCTTCATATGGGATATGCTTCAACCTATCGTGAAAAGAAACACACAACCCACATGTACCTCAATCCATTACACACAGGCATCTCAATAAAATCCAACTACATCTTGTTGAAAGGACCTCCTGATCTGTCTAGGTGACTCAGTGTTACTGCAATCCTTTTCCCCACATTATTCTGTTGAAACACTACACATCTGTGGCACAATGCCTCAGCCATCAATCTAAACCTTGGATTGAACCAAGTCTGCCTAAACAATCGGACCATCGCGTCCCTTCCCACATGAGTAGGACCATAATAATGTCTGGCCATTAGGGGTAAAAGGCTGTTAAGCAAAACTGGTCTCCCATCTCCTGAAACCCAAATCGTGTCCTCATTTCTCTTGACACAACTTGCTTTGACCCAACTCTGCCGTTCTGCCTCTGACACCTCTTCCTCCCAATTACCATCTGTAGTTAATGAAAGGTTGCAGTTAGTCTGGTCTGTTTCCTCATTTGTATACTCTCCATTAAAGGTACAAGCATTGTAAACACAGTATCCAGCAACTTCGTCGTTATATCAGTTGCCAACGATCACATAATCATCTCCCTTGCAATGCGCCGCACACTTAACGAAAGCAATTTTTGCGGGCAACTGCAATACTTCAAGGAGTTTTCAGACTTGCTCCCCATTTTGAATGGGCGAGCCAGAGGAGGTCATGAACCCCCTCTGGGACCATAACTGTCCAAAATCATGAACACCAAAGCTGTACTGACTATCAGTGAAAATGGTCACTCTCTGCTGGTCTGAGACACAGCATGCTATAGTAAGAGCAGTCAACTCAGACACTTCTGCTGAGAACACTCCCTGGAGCCACGAAGCTTCTACTACTCCTGATACTGCACAGACTGCATAAGCAGCTCGTAAATTTCCTTCATGGACTCACAAACACAAGCCTTCCACAAACAATGCAAAATCAGATTCAGGCAGTGGTTCATCTTGAATATCTGGTCTCGGCTTGGTGCACAGTTCAGTAACATCGAGACAGTCATGCTGTTTTCATCATTATCAGTCTCAGGTAGAGGCAGTAGAATGGCAGGATCCAAAACAGAACACCTCTCCAGAGTAACATTTTCAGCCACCAGTATGACCTGTTCATACCGGGTCAGGCGGCTGTTTGTCAAATGCTGTGTGCGAGTATGCATCAACAGTATTTCCACAGAGTGAGGCACGTACATTAATACCCATGACAATGCCTTCACACCTCTCTATGCTGACACCCACATCTGTCACAGATTTAAGACATCTGGACAATGCTGCCGCTGCTGGATCTAAAGTAGCTGACAATTACGCCACAGACCTACGAACACTTGCATGTGTTTGTGTAAGCACTGAGAGAGAGCAGCCCTCTCTCTCACTGGGAAAAACGCAAAAACACTTTGTTACAATCAGGCATTCCTAGTGCAGGGGCACGGCAGAGATTTTCTCTCAACTCTAGGAAGGCAACCAAACAATCATTGTCCGAAGGCACCGGATCCGACATATCCTAGTGTGTCAGCCTCTGTAAAGGATTGGCCATTAGGGAAAAGTTGGGTATCCACTGGTGACAGTAGCCCACCATTCCCAAAAACATCCTGGCCTCTTTCTGGGTGGTTGGCGGTTTCATTTGCAATATCTCAGAAATTCTCTTCTGCAACGCCTTTTTGACTCCTTTCTCAATGTGATGATCAAGATACAAGACTTGTTTTCAACAGTACTGCAACTTGCTGGGGGCACTTTATTTCCATTTTCAGCCAAGTGGTTCAGCAAGGCAATAGTGACAATTTTGTGAGCTTCTCGAGTATTTGTCGGAACCAGCAAGTCATCAACATACTGAACTACGACAGAGTTACGGGGCATAACCAAAGACTCCAAATTCTTTTTAAGGATCTGGTTGAAAATGGAAGGACTAACAAAGAGGAACTGACTGTCCTCATGCAAGGGTATGGAGAAGAAAGCTTGGCACAAATCGATAACAGAGAACCACTCAGCCCAACATAGAATTTGAAACAAAATCACGGCAGGATTCGGTACCGCAGGACAACAAGGAATCACTATATTGTCATCTTGCTAGGGTCCTGCACCATGCGGTACTTACCGTTAGGCTTCTGCAGGCCCATAATAGGTGAGTTACATGGACTCCCCAAAATCTCTTTCAAAATGTCTTGTTGAATCATTGTCTCGATTACTGGAGTTATTCTGGCAATCGTTTCATGGGTCAGATTATACTGTGGCATTCTGGGATATTCTGCATTGAGCTTTATCCACCCCGATTTTGGACATAAATATACTACTCATTAATGCCCTTTGTGAATTCCCAAAGTCGTTAACTTAGACGTTTGGTCTAAGTTTAGACCAAACATCTACATTTACCTTTGTGAATCGGGCCCCATGTCTCTATTATGCTGTAAATGGTGCAATTCAGCTTGCACAAGTCATGTCCTAGCAAATTTACAAGACTTGAATCACAGGCCACGAACTGGTGATTATCCTCACAATTACCTATTTTTACAGGGATATCCTCAGTAATGGGGTTCCTCATCTGTTGATTAGCAACTCCAACAACTAGGTCTGGAATTTCCACAGTTCGTACAGCAGAACGGGTGTGAATTAGTTTATTGTTCGGTTAATAAAAACCTTAACAAACAGACATACAATTTAAAAGCATTCAGCATGTAAAGTTAAAACGACCCATAAGAACAAGCAGGTCTAAGCTCGGTATGAAGATTAAGCTGAGCCAATGTTAAAACAGGAAAACAGGATTTGCAGCATATTTAATTAATTAAAGGCAGTGCGCAAGATAGCAAATAGCAGCATACACAATACCAGGCCCATTTGAGACAAAAAATGGATTACTTTAAGCCATTATTAAAATTGAAAGCAAAGGTTTCGCAGCATATTTGATTACTAAAAATAAATGTATAACACTGAAATTGCAATATAGACAGCGCCAAGCCCATTGAGGAACTTGGTGCTGCTATGTGCAATTAAATTTTGAAGAGTAGCATTTGTATCAAAACATTTTGCAAGCACAGACCAGCAGAATCAGGTTGCACGGGTGTTAGGATTTTGAAGAAAAAGAAAGCGTTCAATGTGCAAGACAAAAAAGAAAGGGTGCTTAAACTGCAGTACTGAACATCAGATTGTTAGCAGCATGGTTAGGATTGTCATCGTCGAATTTGGCTGCAGCTATCCACAGAAACTTAAGTTTTAACATTTAAAAGGTTCACAGGGTTCAGACTGGCTATTACTGCCTGTCAGCAAGTGCAAACTCCTAAGCGAATGAAGTCTGTGTGGGGAAGGATTTTCTTTTGCTGCAGCAAAAAAGGGCAAGTGCATAGGATATGAATTAAGGTTTCTTTTCCCAGACCACAAAGACGGCATCTAATATTGTTGGGATCTGAGCAACGCCAAGCTGGAAAGTGAGCTCGCAAGTTCCATTCACCCAATCTTAGTGCACTAACCTGGCCCTAATCCACAGGGGATATGTGCAGGAAATGTAATCTGCTGCTTACTGGAGGAATAGGAGTTGATTACTGACCATGCAATGGAGCACTTACTGAGTGCCGCCATATCCTCCAGTTTGGAGGTTATTTTTGCTGTGGATGCCGTTAGTTATTTGAAGACCTGGTGGGAGAATGCTTGCCCCAAGCCTTGGTGAGTGAAAATTATTTTAGTTTGTCTTCAAGGTGGTCCATGTAGGACGAGGTCGGACCGGTGACCTCCAGTTCGCGCAAGATTAAGCCATACATGGAGTCTTGCAGTGCAGGCCTGAGCCTGTGTCAGAAGTCTAAAAAACAGCTGCCTCTGGCCCAGTGCTGTTTTATAATGCTGAACTCAAGTCTTACTTGTGCTGGAGATGCTGGCTTTGGAAGGCGGAGAACCCTTTTACAAATTCTGATGATGAGTTTGTCTAGCATGGTAGCCCCCTTGCCCAGAGTAATCTTGTGCCCATAAATTAATCCCGGGATGACCTTTGCTTTCATCACCTGGAGAAGGGGGTCAAGACTTGATCTTAGCAGGTTCTGAGCTGCAGCTGAAAGAGTGAACATTAAGCTGGAGCCTTTGCTGTTCAGATAGCTAAAGTGAGATTTAAATGATCCTTTGCTGTCTAAGTGGACGGCCAAATATTTGTATCCGCTGCTATGTTGGAGCCAGGTGCCATTGAGCTGCACCTGCGTATTGGATTAGTTTAGAACCGAAGGTGACTGTCGAGGTTTTTGTTTGATTAATTTCCAGGCCGTTCCTGGTGGTATAGGCATGTAGGATGGACAGTTACCGCTGAAGGCCAATCTTTGTCTGGCTAAGGAGCACAAAGTCATCTGCATATAGCACGTGGGTCCTGCGTCTGTCTCCCAGTTTGAGCGGGTGACAGTTTGCCTCATCGAGAGACCTCGACATATCAGCAATGTATAAATAGAAGAGCAGGGGAGCGAGCACACATCCTTGCTTCAGCCCTGATTTTGTGTGAATCTTTCTTGAGATCCGGGAGCCGTCTCCAAGATTGACCCTCAACCAGGTGTTAATATACAGCTGCTCAATCGATCTCAGCAAGGCTGCTGGCAGGCCCCAGGCCTGCAGTTTGCCCCATTAGGGGCCCCTTGGTACGCTACCGAAAGCTGCTTTGAAGTCCATAAAGCAGGAGTAAAGCGCCCGTTTATTTCTGAGGGCTTTGTCACATATCAGTGTCAGCTCCATCAAATTTGAGGTAGTGCTGCATTTTTCCCTGAAGCCACATTGATTTATCGGGATGACCGGACTTTTCCCTGCCCAGGCTCTTAGATCGTCAAGGAGCAGGCTGGCGTAGAGCTTAGCGTCATTATCGATTAAAGCAATAAGTCGATAATGGCGAGGATTGGATTTCCTGCCCCCTTTAAAGATTGACTGGATAATGGAGCCTCTCCAGAAATCCGGTATGCTGTTTATTGCTAAGCAATGTTCAAACAGAGCTGTTAGCGCCTTGGCCCAAAATGCTGTGTCAGATGTACAGAAAGCTGTGGGGAGTCCATTAGGTCCAGGCGCCCCCTTTTTCCGCAGCCCCGCCTGTTTTGGCAATGTTCCTCTGTTTGACAAGATGTGTGGCAGTCGGTGGGTTGTTCATTGTTGAGCATGTTCGCTGCAGGCATTTTTGCAATTTCTAGAATTGCGGGGGGAATCGCTTGGCAGACGAAGAGGATGTTGCATGGTCGGGCAATCAGCGTCCGATGAGAAGCGTGTTGTCAAGAATGAGACCCAAGCAGATTCTGGAATATTCGTGTTGGAGCTCCTCGTACTTTCAGTTGTGACTTGATTGAACATTGACCAGAATTGTTTTATGTTCTTTTCCTTACTAGCAAACAGCAGTCAGGTCCAGAAACTCTTAATTTCTTTCCTTTTTGGAGAGCCAAATTGATTTCCTGAAAAGGGATCTTGATTTGCTTAGATTTTATTTTGCGGTAGGTGAGGAAGGCCGTTGGACAAGAATTTGCATGTTGCGGCTGACTTCACCTTTCAGGATCTTCTGGGATTCTCTCAGTTTGAATTTAGGTTTAGAAGAAGAGTAGCATGGCTTGACATGTGAAGGAAAGTTGGCTTGAAGTTTCTGGAGGATTTGGTCAATGAAGAGCATCCACTTTCTTATCGGAGAAATTCTTAGGACGGTGGATGCATTGTATTGAGCTCTCACCCATGACAGAGATTCCTGGCTGATCCCGTTGTCCCATTTTAGCCATTTAAGATTTTCTGTGGGCACTCCAGCGCTGATGAGAGGAGTGGCTTCCAGTTTTGATTGGCAGATACAGAAATAGATTTGCTGCAGTCTATGCTCACCATAAAAGTGGGCCCCTAGAGGGAAGTCGTTGATGTTCTTGAAAAGTCAGACTGTACCTAAGGTAAAGTCAATATAGGAGGTGAGTTTCCCTGCAGCTCTCGTTCAACCTGGTGGTGTATCGCCGCTGAAGCGCCCATAGAGGTGTCTGAGGCCTAAGGGCTTGCACTCTGTCAGAAAGGACTCTGCCAAATTGCTACTTCGAGTTGCAGCAGGTAGATTTTGGGCTGGGATGTCATACACAATGTCCAGGCTGTTAGCCTCGCGATCAATCAACACCCCGAATAGGTTGGTGTTAAGATCACCAGGTAACAGAACATTACCGTCGGAAATTTTACTTAAGTTCTGTTAGAGTAGACACTAAGTCCCTGAGTTTCTTCTTCTTCCCAGACTTGGCAAGGGTAATGTAGACATTAATGTTATGTTATGTTATGTTAAAATAACTTATTAAGCGCATGTTCACCGGGCGGTTTCTTGGCGCTGAGCGGGGGCGGTTGCAGAAATAAGATTAATGATCAGGAGCACGCACTTTGTGTTAGTGTGATATATGCTGAGGTGAATTGCTTGGGCCCATGGTACTTCCAGAGCAATCTCCTCTGCCAAAAAAATGCAGCAATGTAGAAATGTAAATGGCTAGGCCTCCCATTGGCCGACCATGTCTATTGATTTTAATGGTGGCTTTCTGGTACTCAACATAGCCGGTCAGAGGGATTGTAGTTTGAGCCCAAGTTTCTTGTAATGCAATGTGGTCGAAGCCACTCCAGAACGTTGCAACTTCTTTGTCTTCCAGCTTTTGCATAAGGCCGTCCGTGAATATTCCATGAACATAAGCTGAGTTTAGCCCTGACTGGAGATTGATTGGCATGGCTTTTGTTGCTTTGTCACAGAGAATTCCTTTGCTAGAGGGCATTTGGCAGCCAGTTCCAATAGGTTTGGTGGGTCTCGGTTTTCCTGGGGCCATTTGCTTTGCATGCACTTATTGCTCCAGAGTGGCTAATCTAGGGAGCCGTACGCATTAGCGTGACAGGGTTTTTAAGACCTTGAGCTCCTTATACATTTTTTAAGATGGAGGAAGTGGAAGGGATGGACTGTCGAGAGAGCATAGTTGGATATCCTTTAACCTTCACTCTTTCGACCTTTATACCCCAACCTTCTAAATTGCAGATTTCATCAGAATTGGTTCAACCCATGCTGATGAAATTAACGTGCCCTGTGTGGGTTCTGATTCTTGCCTCCCTCTTGGCTCTAAGAAGTCTATGGCAGAAATGGCAGCAGATTTATATGATGTAGATCAGGGATCGATTGAAGCAGGAGAATAATGTTACACCTGTTTAGTATGTTGTGGGCCCCTCTTGATTGATATTCAGGAAGAAGAATCAGCTGATTGTGCCAGGGCAGTCAGACGAGCAAATGCGGAGGGCCTAAGTGCCCTTCCTCGTAAGGGGAGATTAGTGGAGTGGAAAATTGATCTGACAAACGTCACTAGGGGGTCCTCTTGTGGACAGGTGAGAGCGTGAATTCTGGGATATAACACGATAGCTGTGGTTCTCAGTGAGTGCTTGTCCCCTGGTTGGCATGCTGTTAGGAATGTTTGGGCAGTCTGATTGTGCTGAGGCTCTTGGCAGTGCTTGGAATAGCTCTTCTTAAGTGCCTTGGATGCCTGGGCGACCTTTTTCCTGCCTCTTCTCAAGTGCTGAATGCCGGTTGGTATCTGTGCTGTTTGCTGCTTCAGAAGAAGCTTGGGGGGCTCAATGTTCCAGCAGTGCAGCTTCTGGTGTTGAGGTGCTCATGAGGAGATCACAGTAGAACAGGTAGCACCAGTATCAACCAAGAATGACACAGTATGCCCATTTACCTCACCATCTACATATGGGCCACTCTGGTCCCCCTCCAAGACTGCGCCAAGTACGGAATCTTCCTCCCCCTCAGGCACCGTCAGGCGGACTGATTCAGACCAAAATTCTCAATGGTCTCAAACATGGGATATTGCTGGTAAGGAAAGTTACCCTGGAATTAATTCTGATTTGCATTTGGAACTTGATTGTAAACGAATCCGGGACCAGTGACTGCTTGAACTGGCATTAGGGTTGTGGAACTTGCATCACTGGGGCTTGGGGCACATCAAAATTTTGAGACTTTGGTCTAAGTACATTCTGCGGCTGAATAGGATTATTGTTCTGCGACCCTGGATTCTGACCTTGATTTGCAGGCATATGACATCATTCCCATTTCCAATGCCCCAACCTACTGCAATGGTGTCACAGGTTAGACTTTTTCAATGTGGCTACATCAATTCCAGTACTTAGATCAGTAAGAATACCTCAACCCCTACCATGGGACTGAAACCCACCTCCATCTTGCATAGCAGGAGCTCCTTGCGGGTACACTCCCTGCATAGGGGCTGCATTCCCAACAAATGGAGGACCCTGACTTCCCCTCTGAGCAGCTTTCATCTGTGCTACTATGAGGTTCTCCTTTAATTTCTTCTGCCTTATGCCAATCTCATCATTGCAATACTTAGCATAGCACAAGAGATCAACAACCACTTTATTCAGTAGGCAAATTCAAATGCTGCTGAATCATCATGCTAATCTCATGTCTCATTCCTGTCACAAACCTAGACCCAAAATGTCCCATGAACTCCAAAGTTTCCATCCCACTATATTGTTTGAACACCTGCAACAGTCTCTCCCATAATATGCATGAATTGAATCTTTAGGTTCCTGAGTCATACAGTCAGTCTTGACCCAGTCAATATCTTGGGGTGACACTTTAGACTTCAACCACGTCATTACCTGGTTATACTTCCTCATTACTATGGGTGACTGACCATTAGTCAAAGGATCCCTCACTGGTTCTCTCGGGTAATTCTGTAGCTATCTGACATGCTGTCCACAAATTACTTGGAACCACAATATCAAATAAAGTATTCAAATCAGTCCCCAAAACCTTCGAAATTTTCATAAACCGCTCAACCTGTTTGCATCACTCCATAGGTTTCTCTCTTAACCTGGGGAAATCATTAGCGAATGATGCAAGATCACTCCTACTCCAAGGTACATGAACATAACCTCCTCTAGGTACATCTTGTAAAGGTAGAATTGTAGTTCCCGCTTCACCCTCTCTGAAAGGAGGTGGTTCCCCCATTGACCTTTTGGGACTTTTCCTATTTGACCATTTAACTTCCCATTTATCCAGCGCACTCCGAATCCGGATGATTAAAATTAATTTCCGAATTTGCATTTTCAACCCTGGTATTCTAATATTTTCTAAGTCCTGATCACAAAAGGAGAGCCGGTGATTTTTCAGCAAAGCTTTTGTCCACTCCAAATCTACTTCATATTTCTATGCTATTTCAGATAATTTATCATGAGCTTGCCTCACTCTCCTAGAAACATCCTTGCTCATAAACAGAAGCTAATTTTATTGATGTGTCTATTTGAGCCAATTCAAGACTTCCACTTATCTTTTCCTCTAACTCGAGTTTCAGTTTAGCTACATCCACCAAATTCACTTTCAGTGATAACTTATTCGTTCCTTGACTTATTTCTGTGCTTCTACTTTCATTCAAGGTGGCATTAAGAACCTTCAACCAGTCGTCTGGCTCCTGAGCATCAAGTCTATGTGGCCACGCAGACGTTTTGGGTACTGGTCCTTCTTTGGAGGTGCTACTATGCACATCCAAGGGTGGCTCCTAAGTAAGCAAACCCAACTCTGGCAACCCCCAGACTGACCACAAAGGTCCAAATCCGGTCTCACTCACTGATGGGTCTGCACTTGTACCACAAGGGGAACTCACATTCATTGGGACCAAGGGAATAAACTTTACATTCAAACTTGTATGAGCCTTCTCTGGTGCTCTCGACTCAGTTGGAACATTCAAATTATGTGTAATACTTGCTGTTGACCTGAGATTATAGATCAGTATTGCAGGGCCAATGGTAACCGGAACGGTGAGAGCATCGGGAACATTCAAAGCTGCAGTAACATTCGGAAATGTGGAGGGAAGGGGGCACAAATCCACAAACTCCCTTGCACTGAGGTTTGATTCATATTCACAGGGGTGGTCCCTATTATATTAGGACTCGCAGTTACTGTTGCCATAGCAATTCCAGAAAGTCTACTAGTATTAGCACTTCCACCTTACCTTGTTTGGGTATCATTGTGTGGAGGTGGACACTCAGACAACAATACATCTAAGAGACAATCACTAGAATCACTACCACCGTTTTCATCTCCCTTAACTGATTCCTTTGCCTAATTCCCTCTCTCTCTCTTTTTTTCTTCTCGTCTACCCTTCTCAAACTACTCACCAGTCAACGCCGGATACAACTTAGCTCCTTCTATCATATCCGTTCTCCACTTCTTCTGTTCTGCGTCCCACCTTGCATCAACATTAGTACGCACTGCCTTTCTAGCTCTTCCCTGATATCTTTCCTTCTCTCTAGCATGAGCTGCACGTTCCCAGGCATTAAGCACTTAAAACTGTATAGGTCTAGGTTGTGGTTTCATCTCATATAAAATCCTCCTCAAGTTTTGAATGATTCTCACATTAAATGTACCATAGTGTGGAAACGCACGTGCACCTTCTTTCTCAGTGATCTTGTGCCATCGTTTAAGCCAAATACAAGTATGAAGCCCTACATTTATCACCACATAATGACCTGCGGTATCTTCAGGTGGTACTTCTTCTCCTCTCCCCTAATCAGATCTCGTATGACCTTAAACCATTAACTTTTTCACATAAAGTATCAATAATCAAAATTAGAATTGTTTATTTCAAAACAGGACCCAACAATTAACTCACAATTCTCATTCCAAATCAACAACCAATAACAGCGTGGCACTCCGTGATATAAACAACCAACAGCAGCGTGGTTTTACACCAACTGACCAATCCCAGCGCAGCATACCATGACATCAATCTCACTCCTTGCAGCGGTTAACCCTAATTTACAATGTTCACAAACACACTCAACAATACGCATACAAACAAATGCAATGCAATAGCAACAAATAGCGACTGTCTGCTTTACTAAGGAAATCGACAGAATTCAATCACGCAAGAAATAATTTGACACACATTCGAATGAAACCTCGACCTGCGGGGAATCTCCCTGATCAATACAGTTTTCCTCTGCGCAAAAGGTTCACCACACTGGTCATACCTCACTTTCCCAAATAAAGACAATGTCCCTATTTTAATTGGGCTATCGACGACGTCTCACGACAGAGCCCGCAAAACCTTATCAGACAATTACAATACAGTGCCTTCTACACTATTAAATATCATCCCGAGGTTCTTAGGCCACGCGGACCCGTTAACAACTTCAACTTCTTCACATAAAACACCACATTCACACGACATTCAAAATACCTCCACCAAACATCATGCAACTGTTATAACACTGCAAGCTAAGCATAAGCCGTGCACGCGCAACCCTATTAATTCTCACTCCTCCACTGTTACCACTCCACCACAAACCACTGGAACTACACCGATCCTCTGAATCGATCCGCGGGCTCTGGAACTCAAACTGGGATCTTAACTATTCTCATATAAAACATCGTAACTCCCTATCCCAGGACCAAAATCGTCCTCTGCTCCCATCTGAGAATGCATAGAACATGCTTCTTCCTGGCCCCCAGCAATGGAAGGTTCTAGGTGCCTGAGGAATAAAAGGAGCTAGGATCAACTACAATTTAAAAATTACTGTGTAACTCATTTGATATTTGATATTTATTAATTTATAAAGCGCCCGAATCACCCCCGAAGGGGTATCTCCGCGCTGAGGAAGAGCTGTAGCAGGCCGAACCGAAACATCAAATTTAGAACAGTACAGTTTTAAGAAGCCTTCTAAATTGAAGGTAATCAGGGCATTGCCGCAGATGGATGGGAAGTTGGTTCCAGTAAAAGGGAGCTAGGTGAAAGAACGCTTTGCCCCCTAGGCGCGCCTTTTTGCACCGTGGTACAATGAGCAGGGATTTAGTGCCTGAACGCAGGGATCAGGGAGGCAGATATTGGGTAAATTTTTCTACGAGGTAGCTGGGACTGCTGCCATTCAGGGCTCTCTGCACTATGCAACAAATCTTAAATGTTATCCTTTTGCGCACCGGAAGCCAATGGAGTTGTTGTAACAGCGGGAGGGAGGCTGTTCTGGGGGGGGCATTCGATACTAGGCGAGCCGCGGTGTTTTGGACTACTTTGCAATCTGTTTAGCGAAGACTCATTAGCTGAGATCAGGAGGGCATTACAGTAGTCCAGGCGGCTCAACACCAGTGCCTGAATGAGGGTTTTCCACGTGGTCAGAGGAAGAAAGGGAAATACCCTCCGTAGGAGGCTTAGCACATGAAAACAGGAGCCTACAGTTGTTGCAGCGTGCTACTTCATTGTCAGTTTCTGATCTAGGCGTATGCCAAGGTTTTTGACCACAGTTTTGGGAGCCGGGGCGGCGCCTAGCTCCTCAGGCCACCAACTCGGGGACCACAGCAATGGAGCATCTCCAAACAGCATGATCTCAGTTTTCCCCGCATTGAGCTGGAGGAAGTTGTTCCTCATCCAACTGGCAATAGCCATCATACCGTTCGCAAAGGTAGACTGAGCATTGGGATTATGTTTGTCAAAGGTGAGTAGTAGCTGGGTGTCATCAGCATACGAGATAGGTGTGAAACCACACTTCTTAAGTAATCCCGCCAGGAGAGCAACATAAATGTTGAACAGAGTGGGGCTAAGACATGAGCCCTGGGGTACTCCCTTAGACAGTCCCATGATCTTGGAGCGAAAGGGGCGTAAGTTGATCGTCTGAGTTCGGTGAGAAAGAAAACTCCACATCCATTGGTAGGCTAGCCCTTGGATTCTGCATTCTCTGAGTCGCCTGAGCAGTATCTGGTGAGAGACCGTGTCGAAGGCAGCTGACAAATCAAGCAGCACCAATAGTACTGCTTGTCTGTTGTCCAGGGACTGTCTGATATTGTCGGTCACAGCGATCAGAGCTGACTCAGTGCTGTGCCTAGGCTTAAATCCCGACTGAGATGAGTCTAGGCAGCCTGTAGCTTCGATATGGTCAGATAGATACTTGTTGAGGTGTTTTTCCAGTACCTTGCTCAGGAGAGGCAACAGGGAGATTGGGCGATAGTTGGCTAAATCCTCCACTGGGGCCTTGTTGTTCTTATGAATGGGGATTATTTGTGCCGCCTTCCATTCAATGGGAAGATGGCCCACTCTCATCGAAAGATTTAAAATGGAGCGAATGGAGGGGGATAGCTGTTTGGAGAGCAAAGCGGTGGTCTTAGCTGGAATAACATCCAAAGAAGAACCTGATTTGATGGTTTTCAATAGTGTTTCTACATCACTCACGGCAAGAGGAGGGAAATTTTCTAGCGTCTGCACATTCGGTATGGCGTGAGGGTGGCAGAGTGTAGAATCAAGTTGATGGTTCCCAGCCGAGGTGATTTTGTCATAGATCATATCAATTTTCTGTGTGAAATGTATGGCTATTTCGTTGCATAGTGCCTGTGAGGGATTGCCTCGTTATTACAAGCCTTTGGGTTGGTGAAGGATTTGAGTATTTGGTATAGCACTTTTGAGTCACTCCCTACCTGATTGAGCTGCATCGCAATATGGGTTCTGCGTGCGGTTTTTATATTTTTATGGTATTGGGCCAGAGCGATCTTATATCTCTCTTTGTCCTGCGCATCATGGGAGTGGCACCATCGTCATTCCAGGTTTTTACAAAGCCGTTTTTCGGCTTGTAGATTAGGGGAGTACCACGCTGTCTGGGGGCGCCTTGCCAGGCTAGGGCCTTGTTTCACAGGAGCCAGACGATCAATGGCAGTTTTAACTGTAGAGTTAAAGCGGGCAAGGCATTCCTCCACATTATCTGATTCTCGAATCCAGGGTGTTGGAACTATATCCTGGAAATGGTCCGGAGTGATTTTGTGCCATTGTCTGCGAGAACAAAAGAGGGTTGTAGGGGGAGCGTTGTGTGGCATAGGACCCCTAATTAAAAAATCAATTACTGAGTGGTCCGTCCATGTTAGTGGGCAGGGGGCTTCGCATGAAATGCCCAGAGAGTTGGAAAGAATGCAATCTAATGTGTGTCCAGCTGAATGTGTGGGGCCATCGTTGATCTTGTCTAGATCAAGAGTGGCTAAGTCTGCCAGGGGCGCAGAGGCTCAAGTATGGAAACTTTAATAGAATCTTTGTAAATGATTGCAATACCCCCAACCGCCCTCAGTTGTCTATCCAGTCTTTGGATGCGGTAGCCCTCCGGGAGTGCCACTGCTATGACGGGGGTGGAGCTGGGTTTGAGCCATGTTTCAGTCAGGAATCCCATATCGGGGTTCTTAGAGGTAAGTAGGTCCCAGATTTGGACGGCGTGCTTGGGCAGAGATCTAACATTGCTTAGAAAGCCGCTCCAGCTTTGAGAATATTCGTCCCTATGGTTTTCTGGGGAAGTCTGGAGAAGAGTGTCGGCCTCGGGGATGTATTGACACATGTCTAGGTCTGAAGGCGTAGGGTCTACAAGTTTCCGTTCCAACTTCAGACTCTGAAATTGGCAGGACCTGCATGTGAAGGGACTCTCCATAACCGGGAGGGCCCTATGTGTTGTATTTGTGTGATGAGCACATTTATCTGAGCTACCTCGTTTGATAACTCATTTGGTCACACAGTAAAGCTCCGAGTCGATTGATGGTATTAAGTATGGATTTATTATAAATTCAAAGCCAAGCTGATATAAATCAGTCGCAGAAAAGTATAAAAATACAGAATCACTAAAGGATATCCAAAACGACGTATAAAATTGAGCCTCAATAACAGAAAGAAAATTAGGAATTCTGTAGCTGCTATACAAAGAATAAGAAATAAAGTCTGGTGAATAGATTGAAATTTTCGATCCTCTTGCCTATACATGAGATTGTCTAAGGAGATCTACTAAACCTTATTTTAACTGGGAGTAACACAATCAATCAATCAGGAATTTTTAAAGCGCGCTACTAACCCGTGAGGGTCTCAAGGAGCTTGGGGGGGGGGGTGCAGCTTCGAGTCAGCCAAAAAGCCAGGTCTTCAGGCTCTTCCTGAAGGTGTGCAGAGTAGTGGAGCGTCTGATGTTGACTGGAAGCTTGTTCCAGGCCTTGGCCGTGACGTAGGAGAAGGCTCTTGTACCTGCTCTGGTTCTGCGGATGTGCGGGGTTTCTGCTAGGGCGAGGTCGGCGGAGCGGAGGTTTCTTTTGGGTATGTGGAAGGAGACTCTTTCGTTGAGGTATTTGGGTCTGGTGTTGTGGAGGAATTTATAGGCGTGGGTGAGTAGGTTGAAGGTTACTCTCTTCTCGACAGGGAGCCAGTGGAGGTCTCTCAGGTGTTGGTTGATGTGCTCATGTCGTGGGATCCCAAGGACGAGTCTGGCCGCGGTGTTCTGGATAGTCTGGAGTTTGCGTAGCAAGGATTTGTTGATTCCAGCGTAGGGAAACCCTATTAAGTCGGGGAAGCAGAAAAAGGTGTCAGCATAGCAGAACTTCTGTAGAAGTTCTTAAAGGTAAAGTACATTGCATAGCATGAAGCCACACAACATGCCGCAAAGAGGTTTGTATCCCTTAGAGTCTAAAGCAGAATCTATACAAAGCTAAAGTGCAATGCCCAATTATCTTCACCAAAAAAAAAACTTAGAGAATTCCAGGTCACATGTCCAATTATTTCCCATCTTCAAACAACAAACTTGGCAACTACACTTGGGATTTCCGTTCTTTGGTCTTCACATTAGAACGTCCTTGGATTCATTCTGTCTCCTTATTCCGCTTGGACAGTAGACCTCCCTTCCTTTGTTAAATCTTCTTGTCGTTGCCAAGAGATACTCCTTTTGAGCCTCACTATTTCTTTCACACAATGTGCCTTCCTTTAACCATGAGCTAATGCAAATGCAGAGGAAAGTAAAACATTCACGTGAAAGCAAGCATTCACGTTAAAAGTTAAACATTGCGAAATCCAAAAGCTTAAGGCCTTTGGTTAACTTTAGTATGGCAAGCATTTCAGTACACATTTGAAACGCATAATTACAGATACATATACAGTTACAATATAGACGTAGAGCACTATTCAAATGGATACGTTTCCAGTTTTAAAATAAATAGAGAGTATTATTTCAAGAAATACGTAAATATATAAGGAATACTATGTTATTCAAACCACACAGATGTAGATATATGTGAGAACTGCAACTCTTTACTGTAAAGAAAACGCTAATATACACACTCAAACAAATGTCGAGATTACAAAGCAGATGCACTTTCTGTAACTGTTCAAGTGCACTACATTAAGTTCATAAGGATACATCACATGAGTATATAAGTCCAAACGTGCACATATATGTTGCTTAGTTAAACATGAAAGGGTGGAGCCAAATTTACACTGCTCCACTGGGCTACACGTTGCTGGTGTAATTTCAAGTGTTCCTTATACCTGTGTCTACTGATTTTTTTCTTGTGACACTCGGCTTGAGCCGCAGTGTCTTGCTGGAAGTGTGAAACCGGAGGTGTGAGTCACAGCTACTCTAGTTGAGACGTTCACCGGGCTTACAGAAACTGGGTGGACAAAATTTGGGGTCAAGTAACCCTTTTGTGTGAGAATACCTACCTAAGGTATTTCAGCATCGCTACTAACTGGTGAGAAGACAGTTGCGAGGGGAAGCATTATGAGGTCATTTTATACTCACAAACCGACAGTGTAAATCAGCATCTCGCAATAAAAAGCACAGTGCAAGTTCTGATGTTCACACATATGCTCACCCTTCTATAGAATATGTGAAACCTGCAGTACTCAATGGAACCATGTATTTTACACAAGGGAACTATGAAACTTCACCCAGCCATAGTTACGTTAAGTTATGTTATTACAATTTACTTTATCAGTGCACATATATCACATGATGCTTCTTGATGCTAAGGTAGGACAGACCCTGGAATACATAATCACCATTAACCAGGAAACAACATGTTTAATTACTTCTTGGACTACAATGGTTTTCAACCCTCTGCAGATGTCTTGGAAGTATTTTGCACATTTGGCAACCACCTGAGAGAAAGCTTTGAACCCCAATCTTAATTTTCTAGTTCTTTGCAGGGTGAAAATAAGTCTGAGTAGGAAAATGAATAAATTACTTATCCGTAATCTTCATTACCCTCAGGATAGTCCTCCTCAGTATAGTTCTCAAACTGTGAGTCTGCCCTGACTCCCACAAAATGCTTGCAAAGCTTTTCACTACTTCAATTACAAACTAAGCACAACCTGCACATAAGATTCCTCCCTCCCCCTCTGCCTCCATTCCTCTCAAAGCTATTAATTGAGTCTAGGAACAAAGGGAGGGAACAAACTGTCATGAGGCTAATGAAGAATAATGTTAAGTAATTGATTCATTACCCCCATGTCTGTCTTCCAGTTATAGTTCTTACACAATGCGGATATACCAAAGCAAGGAATTGTTAGACAAACAATTACATGCTGCTTGAAATAGAAAATAATTTACAGCAATTATCTCATTACCAACTTCATAATAGAAAAACCAAGATTGTCTGTAGCATTTGCAAACATGTCCAATTAATAATGAGACAGAATAGTGTGAGAGTTTGCCTATTTGGTGGCTCTACAAATTTCCTAAAGCAAAATGCCAGAAGCTTCTGCCCAGGGTGCAGCCACTACTCTGTCTGCATTGGCCGGCACATTCCCAGGTAAATACATACCCGGTGAAGAGAAGACTTGAGAAATTGCCTGTTGTACGCACTTACTTATAGTTGAGGTTGAGGCTTTCTTTCCCTTCCTGGCGATACCATATTCAACAAACAAAGAATGAAATGATCTAAATTCTTGAGTTATCTTTAGATAGACCAACAGAGCCCTTCTTACATGTAAGGTTCATAGAGCAATATCTGTAGTCTGACAACCAGGAAGAATAATCTCTTGAGTGGAATGAAAAAGAGATTGTGCCCGATTCACAAAGGTAAACTGAGACGAAAGTCTAACTTTATGACTTTCCCTAATCACAAAGGGCATTTACGAGCAGTAAAGTTAGAATTTTGTCTCAGTTTTGGTCTCAGTTAAACTTAAGACCAAAACTTAAGTTTAACTGAGACAAAAGTCTAACTTTACTACTCATAAATACCCTTTGTGAATACCAAAAGTCGTAAAGTTAGATTTTTGTCTCAGTTTACCTTTGTGAATCGGGCCCATTGTATTTTTGGCTTAAATTTAGTGCCTGGCCTAAGAGCAACCCTATCAGGGAAGAATTTAAGATGTGGGTAGCAAATGAGTAAGGGGCATCACTGGAAGTTATTTTGGGGTACACTACCCCAGTGGACCACAGAGACGACAGGGGACTCACTCTTCCACTGAACAACGCACCAGGAGGCGCGGGTGCAGCCTCACTTTCCAAGGGGCCAGGGTCTCTGAACACCGGCTCTTAAGCCCTTGACAATCCCATAGCGTGGGACGTGCCCTGGCCAAGGGCGGGCACATCTGCACCCATCTGTGGCCGTATGAAGCTGGGATAGGTCACCCCCTTGGTTTTACCCAGTGAGGTTCTTATTCAGATACTGTGCAGCTATTACTTTGCCGTTTGAGTGATATTTTCTATGTCCTGTCACAAAATGGTGTTACGCAAAGCCCCACCTTCTGTAAATACTGGCGCCACCACTCTGAATGGCTACATTAGGAAGGCAGTAGGCACTTTAAAAAAGAAATAGAAAATGCTGAATGACGCCTATCTACCAACATTGTTTCGGCCCGATCCTTCACTAGCTCCTGATCCAACAACACAGTCCGTAACTGAGCTCACTTCTTCCATCAAAGCCCTCTCCCAAGCCCCTCAAGCAGCATCCCATGCAGCTCCCATGCCTACCAACCATGGCCAAGATAGTAGTTTACTATCAGCATCACCCCATAACAAAGCTGCACAAGCTAAGTGGAAAAGACACCAGGAGGCAGGGAAAGGGTTATTACCACCAGAATCTCAGTCTGCTCTGAATACTGTTACCAGCTCAGTTCCCACTAATATGCTTCTGCCTGTGAATCTAGACACATCCCAGGGTACACTTCTTGGTAGTGTAAGGGGATTGATGGAAATCTTACTTTTACCCATCACCAAAGGTCTGGGAGAGATCACAGAACTCTTGCAAAGCTTAAGGGACTTGCGCCTTGTCGGTCCAGGCGAACATTTACACCAGCCTGGGGGCCCACAATTGGCTTCCACTATACCTGTTAGTAGCCTGAGCCCACCTTTGAGCAATGTCACCAATAGCAATATAAATAGAAGTGTTCCCATGCTACTCTACTCTAGTCATGTCCGTCATGCCCCTGATCAGAGTGCAATGGGAAGATAACGCCCACCAGAAAATGTACTGCCTAAAGTTAGTCAAAATCAGACCCAGCTACTCACTCGTATGAACCAACCTCCTGCACTTCCTCTTGGCAGCTCTGTGGGGACTGGGAACAGGAACAGCATTGAGGATCCCTTTCATCTAGTGACCATTAATCTGCCAACGGCCTTTTGCCCTTATGTGGCAGAAATGGTCAATGTTTGACACCTGGTGCAAACGAAACCCCGGATCACCTAAAGAATAAAGTTTTACATTGACTTCAATCTAAGGATATATTTCCGATTGACAGGGCTGATCAAATCCTGATGACTAGAAGAGTGGGAAGGATTGGCCGGTTACAAAAAGCTTTCAAGGGGGATTATGTCATTACTAATTACAAGCAACCGAGACTTGCGGGAGAGTCTTTGTCAAGGTCGGGTCAATTAATCCATTAGCCAGAAACATTGCACTTCTCCAATTGGCTTACTTCTATTGACATCTATGCCATGCCCTAATGCTGCTTTTTTGCAAATCACATAATCAGCCGCAGACTGCCCATAATTCATCCCACACCACTTATATTGCCTTGTCTAACAGGTTTCATCCATTGAGTTTCCTAAAAGGCAATGATTGACTCTTTCCTACGGAGGAACTTTCTCCTTCCAGCATCATGGACCATTGTGCGGACAAACTGATGGACCAGGTTATAGGGTCGATAAAGTGTGACCCAGTATATACATTCCAAATTGTGGATCCCGCCACTGTCATTGCCCATCAGCCAACAGTGCATGTTAACCCAGTCGTTAACGGCCCCACTGAGTTATCCCTGAGAGCTAACCGACAGGCTTATGAAGAAGCATGCCAATTTGCTTCATGGAATGTATGAGGGCTTCAAAATAAGTTGAATTCCACAGATTGGCTCAATTTTACTTCTATCTTTGATGTGATCTGCATCCAGGAAACTTGGTGTGTGGACCCAATTCATTTTGAGGGTTTCTCTTCCCACTTCTTGGGTGCCATACCATCTCCAGCAGGGTGGGCAAAAGGGGGCTTACAGATCCTGACATCAAGTAATCTATCTGTTATCACAAGAAGGCTGGCGTACGTATGCCTCGTGCCACTCCCAGTTTCTTTGGTTGTCATATAAGGTTGGCCCCGATTTAGTGATGGTCAACTTTTATAATAATGTATTTGACTCCTCCCGACGACTGTGGTAGAGCCCTTGATGCAGGGTTTGAAGCTTTCCTGTGCCCAATCCATTCTAATTTATTTATATTATAGGCATGTGATTTTAATACCCAGGTATGTTCCTTCCAGCAAAGCGGATATGCAGGGTTACCAATGTAGAGAGGGTAGGTACTCCACATTTCCCACACAATTCTTTTGCTGGAAAGTAGATGTACAGATAATGGTGAGCAGATTCCCTCTCTTATCGGAAAAGATGCCCTCACTATTACTGACCATGTTTTGATCTCCTCTTCCATAAGGAATTTGGGGCCAGATGCATCAACAAACCATTTTGCGATTTCCTAATTGCGAATCCTTGCGATACGCAATTAGAAAACTGCAAAACGGAATGCATGAAAGTGTGTTTAACACTTTCTGCGATTCCTAGGGGATCGCAAATGACCTACCTCATGAATATTAACGAGGTAGGTCGCAGTTTGCGACCCCCTAGGAATCGCAAAAATCACGGGGATGGTGGCCTGCTGGGGTCAGCAGACCACCATGTCCGTGATTGCTTCTAAATAAAGCAATCTTTTTTTTGGTAAAGCAGCCCGTTTTCCTTAAAGGAAAACGGGATGCTTTACAAAAGAGAAAATGAAACTTTTCCTTTCATTTTCTAAGAGCAGGCAGTGGTCCGTGGGACCACTTCCTGCTCTTAGAAAATGCATTTACAGGCATTCACAAGGGGAAGGGGTCCCTTGGGGACCTCTTCCCATTTGCGATTGGTTACCACCTACTTGAAGTAGGTGGTAAAATGCTAATGTTTTGCGACCACATTTCGGTCGCAAAACATTCATGCATACCAATGCGATTCGGTATTAGGAAGGGACGCCCTAAACACGCCCCTTCCTAATAGCAAATCGCAAGCCCATTTTGCGATATTGTAACAGGTTACCGAATCGCAAAATAGGGTTTGCTGCATCAGAAGAGCATTTTTTTGCTGTTTGCAAACAGCCGATTCTGCGAATCGGCCGTTTGCGAAGGCAAAAAATGCTTGATGCATCTGGCCCTTGGTCTGTGCACCTTGCATTATTCCAACATCAATGAGTGACCATAACCGACTAGTCTTGACAATATCCTTTTGGGTGAAAAGTGCCATAGAATCTGTATGTGTAGCCAATATTGCCTCAGTTAGGCCAAATGGTGTCCATGTGAAATGGACAGGAATAGATTCCCATAGGGTCCTACAACAACTAGTAACTAAGAACTTCATTGAGTTCAGCTATTGCTTGTTGAAGGTGGTGAATCACGATAAGTTACTGTCCACCTTTGATCAGATTATCTGGACATTAAGCTCAATGCTCACATGACCCTCAATATCTAGCCAATCTAGAAACTGCGGGTGGTTTGACCACTCGTACACCCAGCCTTCCAAGGTTTTTTTTAAATCCGCCTTGCAATGCTCCCCCAAGGACCATTCAGATATTAAGCTTCTGCGTAAGAAGTATAATCAGGTACTAGCAGGCAAGAAGAAGGTGTCACAGGAAGAGGCCTGATCAAAATTTGCTTCAGGCTGCTGAGATGAAAGACACAAAGTTGTTCTGGAGTAAGATTAATTCCCCTTTTTTATAAAAGTGATTCTATTCTGGAGCTCAATTCTTTTGTCTCCTGTGAATCGTGGATGTCATACTTTTCGGGTTATTTTGATTCGAATCAGTAGGTTAGCTGGCCAGCCGTTGGTGGAAGGGAGTTGTGTAGGAATTATCTCCCATTAGATATTACCCTCAAGGAGGTTCTCCTTGCCCTAGAACAAAGTGCAGGTGGGAAAGCACCGGGTCCCGACGGGGTACCAGTCGATGCGCTTAAAGCATAGGAGGATCTCTGGGGCCCCATCTTGACACAGGTGTTCAGTGCGGCTGCCGAGTGCACGATCCCACCTTCTGGGCAGTCTCAATTATAGTTCCCATCTTTAAGAAGGGAGACAAATCAGACCTCAAATCTTATTGCCCAATTTCCCTCCTAGATTCATCAGCAAAACTGATGAGCAAGATACTTCAAATGAGACTAAAGGAATAGGCAGTGGATAACTCTATTCTATCAGAGGTATAGTTTGGATTTAGGTGGGGCGTGGGGACAGTCGAGCAATGTGTGAATCTTGAGTTGCTGATTGGAAAGTATGCCAGGGCCAAGGTAGGATCCCTTTATCTTTTTTTTGCTGATTTAAGCAGTGCACTTGACTTGGTTGTCCCCTCAATTCTGTGGTCAACCTTGATCTCCCTTGGTGCCCCAGAGGAGATTATTTGCTTTCTTGAACGGTTGTACAAAAACTTGTCATTCAAGGTCCTGACTGGCCCCAATGGGAGATGTTCCCCACATTCAGAGTAAAGAGGAGAATTAGGGGGCGTGGCTTGGGAACATGGCCGACAGGACGTGAGCTCTCGTGCTCCCGGCCAGCCCGCTGATACAATCCTGCATAATCCTGGAATCTGGAAGCATCCGACTCCCTGGACTACTGCGCCATGACCGGCATGTATCAGCGCATCTGTGGGGTGCCATCTACCCGATAGCTTGACAGTGGGAAGGTGCTGAGGATGGGCTTTTGTTGGTCCGAAAGGAGACAGATGGCTGCGTCACGGAGACCTGGTGAGGTGCGGCCGAGGGCAGAAGCAAGTCTGAGCCGGCAGCGGCCTGAGCCTGCTGTGGAGTGCGGCTGGTGGTCTGCCGGTGTGGATTTCCTCCCCCCCTCCCCCTTGCAGGCGGTGAGTCTGGTGCTGCTGACGCTGGGAGTGAGCTACCCCGGAGTGGGAAACGCGCTTGAAAGGCGACGGAGTGTCCCGGAGCAGATTCTCCCCCCCCCCCGGGGATGAGCACCCTGCAACGAACGGATGTGGCGGCAAGGTGGGGGGGACCGTGAGTGAAAATTACGGTGTCCAGGGCCGGATCGGGCCCGACTGTAGAATCGAGTCCAGGCGCCATTTTGAGAGGGAGCTCTGGAGAGCTACACAAACCGCTTGGCGGCTTTGGTGCCGACCTGCTGCGAGGCCTCAGGAAAGGTCTTGCCTAGAGCCCCAGTGGGGGCACTGGAGAGCGCCTGAGGAGGATTGGCCCAAGGCGAAGTTTGGCAGGACATTCTCTGGGTCCACGTGGGGCCTGGGGGGGGAAGGAATCAAAGGAGCTCCAGGTGCGGACTCAGGCAGTAAGTAAAGTACTGGCGCTGCGTAGAGCAAAGGTGGGGGCACTAACGCTTGTCAGTACGGCTCTAGCGGTGAAGAAGGGTCCCCTGCCTGAACAACCAAGGAACATTGTGCGCAGTGGTCGAGGCACGAAGGGGCTCCTGTGTAGACGATGGAACAGTGAGAAGTCCTGAGCCCCAGGGGAGTGTTCTAAGAGCCCCATGTGGACCTTGCTGAACGGGGGAGTCTTCCAAAGCAGACGCAGGTGTACTTGAACTGCTTATTAGAGATTATAATATCAGGAAAGTGTGGAGACAGCACATGAAAGTGGGGCCAGAGTGAACACAGGGCAGTCGTGCGCAGTTGTGTGGGATCAGTCCTAGAGAGAGGCAGGCCATATTTAATTGAACCAGAATCAACGCTGATCCCCGGGGAAAAGGACTGGGAAACCTGGACATGTGGAACTGAGGGGGGTCCGATCAAAAGAGGCACAAGTCGGGCATCGGAATCATAAGCAGGGCCGGCTCAACGTGCCAGTGAAGCAGAAAGAGCGGGGCTTATAACCAGCCCTGTGGGTGGCTTTGGTTTTTTACGTTGCCATGGGTAAGGATAAAGCGGCCCGAGCGGGGGCCTCCAATACTATCACGCAGTGTACTACGCCACGGCACCCCCCACAGCATCTGACACGCCAGACTGCTGGCACCGAGGAAGAGGATAGAGGAGGGGAGACAGAGTCGCTGCGGGCGGAGCTGTTGGCCGCCATACAGGGTTCCCAAAAAGCATTGGAGGCCCGGATTGATCCTCTCTTGATGTTAATTTATTGCGGGCTGACCTTCGCAAGGTGGCGGACAAGGTCACAGTTGTGGAAGAAGATGTATCGGGCCTCCAGGGTGAGGTGGTTGCTCTGAAGAAACAGGTGTCACAACTTTCCTCCACAACGAAAGCCCTGGAGCGCCTGGCGGAGGATGCGGAGGGCCGGGCCAGGCGCAGCAATATTCGCATCCTGGGCTTCCCCGAAAGGGCGGAGGGGAGGTCAGTAGAGCTATTTCTGGATCAATGGATCAAGACTCAGCTGTGCCAGGTCGGTCTGTCAAATGTGTTTGACATTGAAAGAGCGCACAGGGCGCTGGTGCTTCCTCTGCCCCGGGGGCTCCTCCCCATGCGTTTATTGCAAAAATTTTGAACTACAGGTATAGAGACTGCATTCTACGGGCCGCAAGACAACGGCAAGACCTCTGCTTCGAAAATTACAAGATATCTATTTATCCGGACTATACTAGGCATGTGCAGGAAGAGCGTAAATCATTCCTGGGGGTGAAGAGGAAACTGAGAGATCTCCACCTGCAGTACATGCATCGATATCCCGCAAAGCTTAAGGTCCTAATGCAGGGGAGGGCACATTTCTTCGAGACCCCCAAAAAAGCATGGGAAGGGTTGGAGATACCGGGGGATGCGCTCCTGCCACGAGAACCAAGATCACGCAGAAAGAGATGGGGCGACAGACCTATGTCGGGGTCACGAGAGGGGGGGGATGGGGGAGAGATCATCTGTTAAGAATGCTGGCTCAGATAACAGGATCAGGGTTGGAAGCGACGGGGCTTTGCAAATGAGTGAGGACTTCCTCTCGGCCCCGGAAGCTGAAGGGGATAATGTGGCCCAGGACAATGGTGTAACGTCAGAGTGGCCAAATGCATCAACGGACTTGGTCCCAGAGACGCTTCTTGAGCAGGAGGGGGATGCAGAGCATGGGTGGAGGGAGGAGACTGTGAAGGGGTGGTGGGGATTTGACTGAATCCAAGAACTTTGTACTGATACCTAAACGCATGCAGGCTGGTAAGAGACGGAATAGTGAACAGCCGCGAGCGTGCAGTGGGCACGGGGGGTAGGACTCCAATAATAAGGAGGCATTTACCTAGCCGGCTGTGAACATTACTAGGTCACGGCTTAACTTTGATTGTCAAAGATGAAGAAATGTTTGGTGGAGGGGAACGATGCTTCCGGATTTTTGTAGAGAGGGTAGCTGGAGAGGGATTGCCACGGTTGGACTGTATAAGGGGATGCGTGTGGCCTGGCACGACATTGGGGATGAAATTTTTGACCAGTTTGTTGTTTGCAAAATGTCCATGGGGGGGAGTGGTTGGAAGGAGAGAGTGTTGTTTTCTTGAGTTGGTTTATTTCAAACATGTGCACTATAGCGGTGGATGTGGGGGTGGGCAGGATTCGACATCAGCGCCTGAAGTAAGTACACTCCACAATGGGGACGGAGTATACATTTCTGACATGGAATGTGCGGGGACTGGGCACCTGTACTAAAAGACATAGAGTGTTAACATTCCTCAAGCAGCACCATATTTCGATTGCTTGCCTCAAGGAAACGCACCTGGATGATTGCGGAGCGACTAGAGTAGGTAAGAAGTGGCGAGGTCAGACGTACCATTCTTCCTATTCTACCTACGCTAGGGGTACCATGGTTTGGGTGGCCCTGGCCACCCCATTTACGATGACGTATACTGAATCTGATGTGAGTGGCAGATACGTATTGCTGCGAGGGTCTCTGGATGGTAGGGAAATTGTCATTCTGAACTCGTATGCCCCCAACATAGATGATCCCTCCTTTTTCCAGGTCACACAGGAATTGCTCACCAATGAAGTAGATGCTCCATTTATTTGGATGGGCAACTTTAATTGCGTGCTGGACCCGGCACTTGATAGAGCCCCCCCGAAGGTTGGCACGAAACCGAGGATGACACAAATGCTTAGTTGGGTCATGCAGGATCTAGGAGCCCATGATATTTGGAGGGAGACTCATCCCACACTCCCACAGTTTACTTGCCAATCCCTGACGCATGGAACTCAGAGTAGGTTGGATAGAGTGCTGGTGTCAGGGGCGCCACCGTTCCCTGAGACAGAGGTGACTCATTTGGCGCGTTTTTTGTCTGATCTCTCGCCGGTGCAAATGCACGGTGAGGTGGGGGACTTCTGTCCTGGGCACTAGGCATTGGAGGTTCCCGCCGGATATATTGGAAGATCAAGTGGGGAGGACTACTTTAGCACAATCAATCACAGATTACTTAGATCTGAATTGGTGGGGTGAGGCTGGGAGGGCTACCGAATGGGAGGCACTAAAAGCAGTAACTCGAGGAGTAGGCATGGGGCTTGTATGTGGGGTAAGGAGGGGTAGTTGGTGATCTAGATAGGGAGGAGAAGGCTTTGGTGGCAATACAGGCAGAAAACTCGGCGGACCCAGAACAGGGCAAGAGGGAGCGTGACCAGCGTGAATGTTTAGCTGATATTTGGGACAGGTTGGACAGAAATACCCTAACATGCTATCGCCAGCGGTTACATGCCGAGGGCGACAAATCGGGTCGCATGTTGGCCTGAATCCTACAAAGGGAGCAGGCTCCCACAATGACAACATCCCTAACTACTCAGGGAGGGAGACTGGTTCACACAAGAGCTGGCATTTTAGAGGTGTTCCAACAGCACCTACAGCGGGTTTATACTGCAGACCCTGGAGTAACAGCAGACAGGTTCGCCCCAGTCATCGATGACTTGGCGCTTCCACAACTTCCGCCGGAGGGCGTGGAGGAAATAGATGCCCAGATCACTGTCGGGGAAATGCAGGAGCGTCTTCGAACCATGCTGGGATCTAAGGCCCTGGGGCGGGTGGGTTTCCTATGGCTTTTTTGCAGGCATATTCAGAACAGTTGATGCAGCCCCTGTTGCAGGTGTATGAGGAGGCATTTGAGTTGGGAGTGTTGCCTCCCTCAATGCGGGAGGGTGAAATCGTCATGCTCCTGAAGCCAGGGGGGAACGTACAGGACCCCTCAGCATATCGACCAATCACGATGATCAACTTGGACGTGAACATTTTATGTAAAGTCCTGGCTACAAGACTGGCCCCTTACATGACTCATTTGATCCATGAGGATCAATGTGGGTTCATTCCATCTCGTAACACAAGCATGAATATTAGGAGATTGTCCCATATCTTACACGAAACGCGACATAGGGACGAGGAACTGGCCTTAGTGTCAATAGACCTGGAAAAGGTCTTTGATTCGGTAGATTGGGGGTACTTGTTGGAGGTGCTCAGGGTGGCGGGATTCGGCCCTAAGTTTAGAAGATGGGTGCAGATCCTATATGCAGCGCCTAGTGCTAGATTTAGGGTTGGAGGGAGCAGGTCAGGTGCGTGGAGACTACAGAGGGAGACAGCCAGGGCTGCCCGCTCTCTCCGCTCCTGTTCGTGCTGGCAATAGAACCGTTGGCAATTTGGGTGTGGAGGGATCTGGCCACCTGGGGTATTAAGGTGGGAGGAGCGCCTCAGGTAATATTGCTGTATGCGGATGACGCATTATTCTATGTTTCCACACCACGAGAGGCAGCGCCGATACTGTTGCGGGTGTTGGAGGAGTTTGGTAACTGCTCCAGGCTGAGACTTAATATGAGTAAATCTTAAATTTTTCCACTGGCTCGGTTGGCTGATCGGTCGGTGGAGTCGCTCCCTCAACAGGGACTGAAATGGGAGACCGAGCACTTTAGGTACTTGGGAATGCAGGTGGCGGGTGATGACTCTCGAATGTTGCAACTGAATATTCACAAAATGTAGGCGGCTTTAAGGGGTTTGATTGGATTCTGGAACACTTTACCACTATCCCTAATGGGAAGGTTGGCAATAGCCAAAATGGTGGTGCTACCTCGCTGCCTGTATATGTTACCGAGACGAATATTCAGGGCTCTGGACTCCCTTTTGATAGACCTTTACTGGGCGGGACCGCGGAGCAGAGTAGCGCTTGCAACATTAAATCGTACCTATGAGGGAGGTGGGCTTGAGGCCCCCAGAATGGAGCTATATTACTATGCGGCCAAGCTACAACACGGGACCAGGTGGTTTGCCGAGGGGGACAACTGGGAGAAGAGCTCATATGCAACAGAGTGCCAGCATCTGAACTGACGATCTTATTTATGGAAGGGGCGGGGGCTCTGGAGACAGCACCTTATGTGGTTAAGCAGACGGCGTCTGTGTGGCAGTTATTTGTGGAGCGAATCCTTAGGCATGCCCCGTTCCATCAGGAATTGACTGTGTGGGAATTGGCACCAGTGCGGAAAGTAATGGGAAATATGTCATTCAGGGCATGGCAGGAGGGGGGCTGTAATTCGCTTGCTGACTTGTACCCGGGGGAGTGCTTCATTACGTTCGAACAGGCTTGCAGGGACTTTGGGTTGGGTTAGGGACAATATCTACAACATGCTGCCTTAGCCAATATATTTAAGGAGATATGGCCCACGTACCCTCTGATACCACAACTCACACAAACACTAGATACCCTACTCACGAGTGGGACAGGCAAGAGCATAGTATCTATGCTATACAGGTCAATGAGGGCAGATGCCAGTGCTTCCCCACTGGCCGCATATGCGGCTTGGAATGCAGACTTGGTGGAGCCATTGGAGGAAAAGGACTGGAAGGTGGTGGGAGCACTCACACACACGATCTCCTGCAATGCTCAGTTTCGTTTAATCCATTACAACTACATTCACCGTACAAACATGACCCCGGTAAGGAGGGGCACCAGCTGGATAAGAGGTTATGAAAAGAGGGGATTGAGTGAGGTGGATCGAATTGCAGTCAAGCGGGGGTTGAAGAACAGAGTGGGTATTAATCAAGAGACTTGGTTGACATGTTGGGTTTTAAGCAATTTCAAAGCAATGGCTAAATGGTTTCATATACGCTGATTTTTGTGAATTCGAAATAGTTAATTGATTGTAGTTTAAGTTTTTCTCAAGCAGTTTTGTAACTAATGTCAGTTGAATACTTGTGTACACTGATGGGTGGTGTTTGATTATTATTTCTTGCTTTGTAGATACCCCTGACGAAGGGAATAGATATTCCCGAAATGCATTGGGTGATACAAAATAAAGTCGTGACATATGGAAACGTACACTCCTTTCTTGGTTGCGTCATCTTTTGCGGTACGACTGACGAATGAGTAAAATAAATTGATTAGAAAGCGGATAAAGTGGTTCAAGCAACATGAAATAAACGAGGAGTATAAAGAGGAGGAATAGAACACTTGATTTATTGGACTCATGATAGTCCAGGACATGGCTGTGCAGCCGGAAAGGTTCCCAGAATGTGGTTACTCTGTGTTGAGTTTCATTGTAAGCGCAATGGGACAGGGCGCGATCTGTGCTTGCACGCCCACAGAATCTTTAACAGATTAATATGATGAAATTTATGATGACTGTAGAATACAACAAGGGTGTGCATCACACTCACTAATGTTTCACACAATTGACGCTTGTCCCACGTTGTGATTGCACCCTGCACTAGATAAAAACAGTTGATGTACAAATGGAGGTCGATGACTGAAACAGCAGTGTCTGGCAATAAGACGAAGAATTTTGGAGTGACGTTTTCCAACATGATCGGCTTGAAAGAATAGGAGATTACAACTGACTTTCTTTAACAATGAAATATACATTGCATATTTTATTTGTTTTTTTGTATTTAAATGTTATTTATTTTCTTTTCAATATGTTGAATACTTTAAGCGAATTCATGGATTTATTGTTTAGTAGTAAGAACAGCTTTTTAGATCAGGCATGCAGGTTCACTATTTCCATTATCGGGTTTAGGTACGTGCCGCTTAATGTTAGTTAGATTATGGTGAGAGGCATGCTGGGAGATGCAGTCTTCATACATATGGAAGGGAAAGAGGGAGAGTGAGAAAGGACACGGAATCCATGCCATAGTTTCGGTAATGCAGCCATTTTCGTAATTGACCACCTTGCAACAATTAAAAGGGGAGTTATAGCGTGGAGCGAACTTGCAGCAGTTGATGAGGGTTCCGTTTCAACAGAGAAGTGTGCTTCGGCACACCGCAGATTTGCAGTGGCATGGTGGGAGTTAAGAGCCTCGCAGATACGATGCAGTGTTGTTAAGAAGTTGGGATTTTATATTTAAACACATGTCACGGTGAGTGGAGGATACATCGTAGGGACAGAGGGGACCATGAATGAAGGGGTACCAGCTGGGTAACAGTTCATGAAAAGAGGGGATTGAGTGAGGTGGATCGAATTGCAGTCAAGCGGGGGTTGAAGAACAGAGTGGGTATTAATCAAGAGACTTGGTTGACATGTTGGGTTTTAAGCAATTTCAAAGCAATGGCTAAATGGTTTCATATACGCTGATTTTTGTGAATTCGAAATAGTTAATTGATTGTAGTTTAAGTTTTTCTCAAGCAGTTTTGTAACTAATGTCAGTTGAATACTTGTGTACACTGATGGGTGGTGTTTGATTATTATTTCTTGCTTTGTAGATACCCCTGACGAAGGGAATAGATATTCCCGAAATGCATTGGGTGATACAAAATAAAGTCGTGACATATGGAAACGTACACTCCTTTCTTGGTTGCGTCATCTTTTGCGGTACGACTGACGAATGAGTAAAATAAATTGATTAGAAAGCGGATAAAGTGGTTCAAGCAACATGAAATAAACGAGGAGTATAAAGAGGAGGAATAGAACACTTGATTTATTGGACTCATGATAGTCCAGGACATGGCTGTGCAGCCGGAAGGGTTCCCAGAATGTGGTTCCTCTGTGTTGAGTTTCATTGTAAGCGCAATGGGACAGGGCGCGATCCGTGCTTGCACGCCCACAGAATCTTTAACAGATTAATATGATGAAATTTATGATGACTGTAGAATACAACAAGGTGTGCATCACACTCACTAATGTTTCACACAATTGACGCTTGTCCCACGTTGTGATTGCACCCTGCACTAGATAAAAACAGTTGATGTACAAATGGAGGTCGATGACTGAAACAGCAGTGTCTGGAAATAAGACGAAGAATTTTGGAGTGACGTTTTCCAACATGATCGGCTTGAAAGAATAGGAGATTAGAACTGACTTTCTTTAACAATGAAATATACATTGCATATTTTATTTGTTTTTTTGTATTTAAATGTTATTTATTTTCTTTTCAATATGTTGAATACTTTAAGCGTAATTCATGGATTCATTGTTTAGTAGTAAGAACAGCTTTTTAGATCAGGCATGCAGGTTCACTATTTCCATTATCGGGTTTAGGTACGTGCCGCTTAATGTTAGTTAGATTATGGTGAGAGGCATGCTGGGAGATGCAGTCTTCATACATATGGAAGGGAAAGAAGGAGAGTGAGAAAGGACACGGAATCCATGCCATAGTTTTGGTAATGCAGCCACTTTCGTAATTGACCACCTTGTAACAATCAAAAGGGGAGTTACAGCGTGGAGCGAACTTGCAGCAGTTGATGAGGGTTCCGTTTCAACAGAGAAGTGTGCTTCGGCACACCGCAGATTTGCAGTGGCATGGTGGGAGTTAAGAGCCTCGCAGATACGATGCAGTGTTGTTAAGAAGTTGGGATTTTATATTTAAACACATGTCACGGTGAGTGGAGGATACATTGTAGGGACAGAGGGGACCATGAATGAAGGGGCACCAGCTGGGTAAGAGGTTCATGAAAAGAGGGGATTGAGTGAGGTGGATCGAATTGCAGTCAAGCGGGGGTTGAAGAACAGAGTGGGTATTAATCAAGAGACTTGGTTGACATGTTGGGTTTTAAGCAATTTCAAAGCAATGGCTAAATGGTTTCATATACGCTGATTTTTGTGAATTTGAAATAGTTAATTGATTGTAGTTTAAGTTTTTCTCAAGCAGTTTTGTAACTAATGTCAGTTGAATACTTGTGTACACTGATGGGTGGTGTTTGATTATTATTTCTTGCTTTGTAGATACCCCTGACGAAGGGAATAGATATTCCCGAAATGCATTGGGTGATGCAAAATAAAGTCGTGACATATGGAAACGTACACTCCTTTCTTGGTTGCGTCATCTTTTGCGGTACGACTGACGAATGAGTAAAATAAATTGATTAGAAAGCGGATAAAGTGGTTCAAGCAACATGAAATAAACGAGGAGTATAAAGAGGAGGAATAGAACACTTGATTTATTGGACTCATGATAGTCCAGGACATGGCTGTGCAGCCGGAAGGGTTCCCAGAATGTGGTTCCTCTGTGCTGAGTTACACCACATGTCACCCAGTAAGCCTAACTCATGCCCCAGATGCCATAAGGCGGGGGCAAATTTTTTACATTTGGCTTGGGAATGTCCGGAGGTGGGTGGCTTTTGGTCGGAGGTATTGGAGCTAATAAGGGGAAAGGTGAATAGCAAAATTCAATTGACGCCAAAACACTGCCTCTTAGGTCTGATGCGGAAAAGCAAAACACAAAAGCAAAATGGAGTATAGGCTACAGCAGCTTCTGTTGGTGCTGGTGCGGCGTAGAATTGCAATAGTGTGGATGGGAACACGTGTACCAGAGTTTCAGGCGTGGCTGAGAGACGTGCGTGAGTGGACACTAGCTGAAGAAGTACATATGAAGAAAAGTCGCAAAGACGAGAGGCTAGAGGAGGATGTAAGGCTCTGAAGGGAGTTATGCCGCAATTTATTGGCTGAGGGGTTCCAAACAAATACGCAATGCACAAATGTAGGGGGAAATGATGGGACTCTGAAGGGGGGAAGAGGAGGACAGGGAGCAAAATGAAGCGAATGTTCAGCACATGCTTCAGGAAATTGGGGGGAGGGGGGTAGCGGAGGGCTCGATGTCTTGAATCATTATCTCTGTAATTATTATGTATGTACTGCTCTTGCTCACTGCTATGTGCACAATCATGGTTATGTTGCTGAAAAATTTTAAATAAAGTTTATAAAAATTAAAAAAGAGGAGAATTAGACAAAGCTGTGTATTGGCACCATTTTTGTTTTCTCTTTTTATTTATGGGGTTGATGGCGCCCTTCAAGCTCTGCAGGCCGATGCACCCAGCGTCGCTGGCCAGCCCGTTCCTGTGTTGTTATATGCCGACGACGCTGTCCTACTATCTAGGACACCCATTGGCCTGAAGAAACTGATAAATGCATTTGGGGTCTTTTTGGAATCTAGGAAAATGGTGATTAATGAATCAAAAAATGATATAATGGTCTGTGAGAAGAAGGTGCAGAAGTGTAGATCCTTTTTTATTGGGGATTCACCAATAGCAAGAGTAAACTCTTTTTGTTACTTAGGAATCCTTTTCTCGAGCAACCTCAGATGGGCCCAACAGGTTTTAAATGTTAGATCAAATATGAGCAGAAATTGCAAGGGGATTTTTAGCTTTTCTCATAAGTTGGGCATCCGACTGATTAAGGAGATGATTGATATATATAAGGCAACAGGGTTGTCTACTGCTACATGTGGGGGAGGGCTGTGGGGCAACAACCCTAGTAACTCCCTTCAGGTAGAGGAGAATCCCTTTTTAAAGTTTTTGCTTTGTTTACCAGCCTCCGTGATATCCCTGACTGTTCATAAGGAGGTTGGGTTGCAGTTTTTGGAAGATCTGCTTTTATGAAAACCCTTATTACTTTGGTTTTCTATCTGGTCTAAAGCTGAAACAAGTTTTGTCAAATCGGTTATTTTTTATTGTCTTGCTTTGGATCATGTTTTTAATATCCCTTGCTTTCTTATATAAATTAATCTTTTAGAACACTATTTAATATGTGTGTTTTGCAAGATCCACACAGGTCTTTATCCCTTAATAAGAGTACAATTAAGGCATCCATTTTTAAATATAGACTGGACCGTTGAATGTGTGATTAACTGAGAAAGCCAACCATTGCCTTTTACATGTCAATTGATTTACAGGTTGGATGTCAATATTACTTGTCTTCGGTGAATAACATTCAGCACTGTTTTGCTCTGACTAGTTTGCGCTTGGGCACAGTACATCACCTAGTTGCCTTTCCTGAAATGAAGGTATGACCACCAGATAGGATCCCTTGTCCCTGCGATGGTTGGTCTAAGTAAAGGACACAGCACTTTATATTATTTTGTGATTTTTATAAGAATATAAGAAGATATTATCTTAAACCAATTCTTCTTGCACAGAGTATTAGAGACCACAAAGTTGCACTAAGCTATCTGTTTGCACTTGGAGACCCCTCTGTATGTTTTAAAGTTGCACTTTTTATAAGGGGTAATACACCTCAAGAAAAGTATTGTATGCTAGACTTTAATACAAGGGAAGACACAGCTGTTTTTTAATTACATGTTTTTATTCTTACTAGTGCATTTTATGTTTTATATTTGTTGATGTTATACCGTACTGCACTTTTATGGCTGTTTTTAATTGTACCGAATAAAGTTTGAATCACCCGAGTAAGGAAGACAGCTCTCCCATCCTCCTTGCTGAAGTAATTGCCACTAGGAAAGCAGCTTTGGCCTATACCCAGGACAGCCTTTCCAAAACAGTTCAGAGATCCCATGATAGGATTGGATGGAATTCTCTAAGTGTGAGAAATAGGGTTGTTAGTCACTAAATTAACCTGTGCTTAACCCTGAGAAGCTTGGCACAAAAGGCAGTCAGGCTTAAATTAGAGGCTTTGAGTGAAGTATTTATGCAGCACACAAACAGTAACAAAGTGAAAACACATCACAAAAAATCCCAAGCCAATTTAGAAAAGTTTAGTACATTTTAATAAATTATTTGACACATCCAGGGAACTATTTTCAATAGTCAATAATTTCATGACTCCTCAGTCATGCCCACCAGGACCTTCACCCTCTACAGAACGTTGCAACACATACATCAAACACTTCACTAATAAAATCAATAAAATTCTGACCCTCCTTCCATCAGCTACCACTTCCAATACCAATGACCATTCAAAGCAACATGTGGGCCCTATTCTGTGTGCCTTTTGTGCACTAAATAGTGAAACTATGTAAAAATCCTCTCCTCTGGACCCAGCCCCACTAGGCATTCTAAGACCAGGTAGCATGCTCGCATTAGACAACCTAGCAATATCCTAAACCACTCACTCGAAATAGGACATATTCCTAATGCCTGGAAACATGCTATAGTGAAACCACTATTAAAGAAACCAACGGCAAACCCTGGGCTAACCGACAGCTACAGACCTATCTCCTTGCTCCCAGTAGCCAGCAAAATACTGAAAAAATACATATACCATCCCACTCATACAGGTTTTAGGTCTGGTCACAGTATGGAAACTGCACAGCTGGTAGCCACTGAAGAACTCCGCTCCGTTTTAGATCAAGGTGCCTCAGCAGCAATGATCATGCTGGACCTAAGAGCAGCCTTTGATACCTTGTCACACACCATCCTCATCCAGAGGATGCTGGATATTGGCATAGCAGGGATCGCCATTAAATGGCTGAAAGCCGGACTAGCGGGCAGGAGTTTCCAAGTATGTGAAGACTCCTTTTCCTCCTCCATTCATTCTCTGTTGTGTGGGGTCCCACAGGGCTCCTCACTTAGCCATACATTGTTTAACTTGTATGTACGCCCCCTGACGGAGATTGTTCACTCACATGTGCTTGCCCTAGAGTCATATGCTTATGACACAGGTCATCCAGGCCCTCAAAGCCAATACCACTCAAACTACCTCCCAACTAAACTCCTGCCACATGGAGGTCACAGATTGGATGTCCAGCAGTAAGCTAAAGTTTAATAGTGATAAAACAGAGGTTCTGGTGGTAGTAAATGATAGTTCTAGGTGGCAGGAATTCTCATGGCCAGACTATCAGGGCGACCGCCCTAAGCCAGCCCAAGCAGTAAAAAGCTCTGGATAGACGACAAGCTTACAATGGAGACACAAGTTAAAAAATTGGCAGGCTCATGCTTTGGTATTTTGAGATCTCTAAGAAACTTCTTGCTGGTGCTACCTTTCCCCACAAGAAGGATAGTGGTGCAGAGTCTTATAAACTCTCACCTTGATTACGGCAACTCCCTGTATCTTGGGAGCCCAAAATATGTGACCAAAAGGCTCCAAGTGGTACAAAATGCTGCAGCAAGAATTCTTCAAAAGCTACCAAAGCATCAATCAGCCAGACCAGTCCTTGCAACCCTGCCAGTTCAGAAAAGAATAAAAAATGTTCTAACTAAGGTGTCTAGAATTTTCAATTCTATTAAGGACTGGGAGGCGAAGATTATGCTTTACCCTTTCCTCACTGTTTATTAACATATTTTCACAATGGCCAATTAAAATTCAATATTTCAAAAACTACATTTCCCAGTAATCCACACGTGACGTCATCCACAATGCACTCATTCAGGTCATGCCTCTGCCTATATAATGCAAACACAAGGAGATGATGGACGGAGCGCTGAAACTTTTCAGACACTCACCCCCAGTCACATATCTGGGTTGAATCCCTCATCGTTCTTTAGCCTACTTCACCACCTCAGTTCAGACCCAGCCATATGCAAATCAGCCTCGACCCTGTGCCTCAAGGGAACAGTCCAGACCGAACTGCCAAGCCAGGTCTTCCCTGAACCGGAAACAAGCATCCTGGGACCGGTTTCGGGGTAAGAACACCCATCAGCCAGGCTAGTTTGAATCCAGTGACAAAGTGAGCAAGGGACCCACGTCTGGGCATACCCTGCCAACTTAGGGCGAACAAAGCAAACAGAAGGAGATGATGGATGGGGCACTGAAACTTTTCAGACACTCACCCTCAGTCACAGATCTGGGTTGAATCCATCATCGTTCTTTAGCCCACTTCGCCACTTCAGGTCAAACCCAGCTATATGCAAATCAGTCTTGACCCTGTGCCTCATGGGAATAGTCCAGCCCGAACTGCCAAGCCAGGTCTTCCCTGAACCCGAAACAAGCATCCTGGGACCGGTTTCGGGGTAACACTCCTCATCAGCCAGGCTAGCTTGAGTCCAGTGGCAAAGTGAGCAAGGGACCCACGTGTGGGCATACCCTGCCAACTTAGGGCGAACAAAGCAAACACAAGGAGCTGTTCTGGAAGGGCCTGATGTATATGGATGACTGGTCGAATGCCCTCTGTATCGGCCTTCCCGCCCGAAAAGGCGTTTGTTGCAGAACACTTTGTGCAGCGAGGACTGCGCTTTGCCAAGCACTGCAAAGGTTTGCACAAATTTTCCGATATCGCTAACAAATCTGTCTCCGAAGAGGAGGCGATTCGCCTTTGGGAAGTTCCCCTCGTTTGGGGTCTATGCGGATGAGTATGGATCTACAGTGCTCCGCTGACAAGGCGTAATTTGCATTTCCCACCATGTACAGCACAATCCGCAGTAGTAAAAGGCATGTTTTTAAATATTCATGCACCGTGTGCCAGGCACCATGTGGTGTCCGGCATACGGTGCCTGGATGTTTGGGGGGCACCCCATATGACCCCCTGGCCACATAGGTGAGGCCCACAGGGGACGGGGGCCCAGCTAGAGGCCCCCAAAGTCCCTTTTTGACAGCCTTTCCATGGCGGCGGGACCGCCATAAAAAGGCGGTGGGAAATGGACATCATAATCCCTATGGCAGTGCCTGCGTAGGCAATGCCTTCATTGTAGGGATTACAGTCCAAACACTACCCGACGGGCTTCTTGAGCCTGTCGGAGGCGGCGGTCTGTCCCTCCGACCGCTGTGGTCCGACCAACAACATTGTAATGCAGCGGTCGGACCGTTAACCTGGATGTCAATTTTTCCTTTAATCACCATATGCGCCCTGAAGAAGGTGATACCCAAAGAAGGGGTGTTTCACCGAAACGCGCGTCGGCGCTGTGAATGTGTTCCCTCCATGAACTCATCTGATTCACCTTTCCTGGAAAATCGATGAATATATTTGAAACGTTTCCTCTAATGTTAAATTTTTGACAATAATTTTTTCTTTCCTAACATTATACAAATTGCAAATTAATTCTGCAGATGCTTATTATGATATGATGAAGACCCGTGTCGGTTAAATTTCAATTACATTATTGTCATATGTGTTGAGGGGACTTGGTCCATATCATGTTTTTTTATATATCTGTTATGCCTTTAAATGTGGTTTGTGTGAGGATGTTTGAGTATGAAATTGGATGTATGTTGTGAGTCATTGTTGTGGAATGGGATCTGTTCTTTCTATAATTTTTATGATATGATATTTATTTGTGATATATTAATTTATTTATGATGAAAAAATAAAGTAATGTTTAATATATTCTGGTTGTTGTGAAGAATATGGTTTTTGGTCTAGCCAGAGTGGTCAATAAATAGATGACGTATAGCATACTTTAAAATACATAGGTAGAGTATTTTGTTTGTGTATTTCGGCTGTATTACTTTCCCCTGCCTCTCTACCTACATTCAACTTCAGGGGTCCCCTTTTTCATGAGTGGTTGCTTTGCTAACTGGGTCAACATACGGAACCATGGACAAAATGGAGCTATCAGAATCACTGTCATCAATTCCTCCCGAATCCTCAGAAGCATCTTCTGAAGGAGAGGGAAATGGAGGGAATGCATATTAAACTCCTGAGGCAAAAGAAGGGTCAATGCATCTACCCCCACATTTCATGACAGGGATTCTCTAGACAAAACAAGGGTAGAAGGGCATTGTGTGGTGATACAAACAGATCCAGAGTCAGATGGTCGAACTCTTGCGTCACTAACCGACACAAGAGTTCAGCCATCGGACTGAGGACAGGACACTGAGATGGAATTGAATTGAGGAAGGAATATTCCAACTCAGACTGTCTGCTTGTACATTGACCACTCCTGGAATGTACACAGGATGAATCGAAAGAAGCTGTTACTTTGCCCACAAAAAGATTTCCTTTTCATTGGCAAGGAGAGCTAACTTTGGAGAATTCATGCCCAGTTGTCAACTTTGCCACTTGGTTGTCCATTCTCACTAGAACTGGGTTCCTAGACAGACACGTTGCAAAGCTGTGTAGAGCCCTTCCAATCACAGATAGTTCCCTCCAAATGGATGAATTGAGAGCTTCCAGAGTAAACCAACTGCCAGGAGTGGCTGGTCTCAGGGAAAAGTGGCGGGGCAGCACGGGTGGGTGGGGTGGACAGACGATGGCTACAGCACATAAAAAAAAAAGAACTTTCCTGTCGCCCGTCGAATCGCTGCTCTTCTGAAGCACAGGCTGAAGCTCCCAGACACCCCTACAGCCAATCCAGACGTTGCGCTCATGCTGCTGGCAGCATCACAGTAGTTATAAACTATAGCTACACAGAGAAGAAGCTTCTCCAGAGCTGGAAGGGCGGAGAGGGGTTCCTGGTGGGGATACGTCCTCCCGAACTAAACTCTATGTCACAAAAAGTACCCCACAAAATTATCAACAGAAATGGATGGGAATTGAGAAAGAAACCTTTCAGTTATCAACCACTGTGCCGTGGGAAAGGAAGCAATTCCTTTTTATAATATAACCCTCACACACTCTAGTAGTGTCATGCTTCATCATCGGGTTCACCCTGACTCCTAAAGGTCAGGGTGGGCTCGACCATATTTCAGGGAGCGCTTAGAAAGAAATGGCCAGGGGGTATAAAGATTAAAACTCCTCCTGCAGGTCCAGGTATCCCTTTATTAGCGGAACTGCAGGGGATATTAAAATTAAAAAAGATATATGTGGGTCGTAAGGAGTTTTATGGTCCTATGACCCTAGTGCTACCATGTTTCAGTCCAAAAAATAGTGGCCCAATCGGGTCCCGGACTTTCTTCAGGGCAAAAAATGTCCTCCCTGGTTATCTTGTCACCGGAGTATTTCCTATCTTTCTATATTTAAGGGCAGATAGCTGCTCCTTTATAAAAGGTGCGGAAAATAGATAACTTATCTTTTCTCCTGTGGTTTTGTATATACTCCATCTGTAAAGAAGAACAAAAAAAACAGAAAGAAGGAAAGGATTTTTGCATTTCAAAATACCCATCCGTGACATGCTCTGTACACCCATGCTTGTCATACAGGAGGGGTGTGTGGGAGCCATCACACTCCATATCTATTTGATACGTGGTCGTGACTCAAGATTTTTCTTTGAGTATAATGCTTTGTATACTATCAAATACAGTGGCGATGTGACTCGCATTCTGCCACTAATCCAGGATAGGTGATAGTGTAGTTCGTTACATTGTGTCTCAGCACCACACCAATCACATCCATATCACATGCCACACACTCACTGCAAGAATGTCTGTTGGATCCTAGTTGTCTTGCAAACAATAAAAAGAAGCTGGAAATCCTTTAATTGCATCTGCGAAGAGTAAGCAGAATATAGGACTGTTTAAAGAGGAAAATTCGAGGCTGCATAGCAGCATTTTATAGAAGCATCTATTTTCTTGTCAATAGCATCTGATAAAGCTTCTTCTGAAGCCAAGGGTGCCATTGATGACATATTGGCCAGGATTGTATTTATTTTTGGAACATGTGAAAATTTGTCATCAAATGTCTCTAATGGGTATCTTTTGGAGAGGAAACATGGAAAACGTGTTTTGTCTATATCCACTCTTTCAGATATATGTCTTGGATGACATCCTGAATTGGAAGATCGTCGGCCGGTGGGGGGCGTTTGCTGGGAGGGGGGGTTGATTTGGGCAAAATTGTCATCCGAATGAATCTCTTTTTTGTGGCAACCCCCAACATTTACCTGATGTGTTTAGCAACGCAATACTTGCATATGTGTTCCTTGCACATATCTCCCTCTTGAAGATGATTCCCCGTCATCATCTGGCATAGATCTCAGTTTCTTTGTAGCAGGCTGTGCCAAAGCAGAGGAAACTGCATCATAAATCAGGGCTTGTAAGTCTGGCCTGGATACAGTGGTTATCTCTTCACTGGATATGCTTGCTGCCACGTTACCCAGTTGCTCCTCCATTACATTACGAGCAGCCATGGACTCCCGCTACAGCATGAGCATCATGTTTACTGGCAACCTTGACACCCAGGTCTCATCTCGCGAGACTAAACCCGGTGTAAAAAAAAATACCTTGGTGCACGCCTACCACGATACGCACGCTCCCAGGAGCACCATACCACAGCAAGAGCAGGGCCCCGAGCAACCTCATCGCCAGACTGACCCCCACAATGACCAGCCCACCCACAGCTAATGCACCTGAGTGAGAACGCGGGAGAAAACGCATGCACCAACCGCCAGAGCTAAAGCAGTAGCGGACAAAGGTAAAGCAAAAACAATAGCCAGTGTCTTACCTCGTTTCCGTGCAGCGTTTTGTGTGAAGGACAGAGAAACAAGAACAGAGGAAGAGGGAGGGATCTTATGCTTATGTAGTGCTTAGTTTTTAATAGAAATAGTAAAGCGCTTGCAAGGGTTCTGCGGGAGGCCTGGCAGCCTCATAGTGTAAGAACTATAACCAGTAGGTCTGACTTGGGTGTAATGAAGGGTGAATGGGAATTTAACGTTAAAACCGATTGGTAAAGGATAGTCCATCAAAATATTGGCATGGAAATTGGAGCACTGTACAGAACTGCACAGACTGGCAACCAGCTATCTGTTTTTTTCTCACCAACAATGCATTTATGAATCATAATTTCAGTGCAGTTGAGACTATCGCAACAGAAGTAAAAAGCTGTCAACCCAAAATATGCAGGATAGCTGTTAGACTTGGCATCTTTTGGCGTGTTTCCCCTGACTTTTTGCTTTCTGACCTCCCGGTTTTGACTCTGTTTTTGCTGGTGTGATGATTCTGCGCACTTTCCTCACTGCGGTCCAGTGGGAAAGTGCAAGTGCTCCTGTATAAAATGTGTTATGGATTGGTGTTTCCATGATTGGCCTATTTGGTTTATCTGTCAGTCCCTTGTAAAGTGCACTGCGAGTGCCAGGGCCTATAGACCAAATGCTGTTGGTGGGCTGCAGCACTGGATTGTGCCACCCACGCAAACAGCCCGTAAAATGTAACTCGGGCCTGCCATCGCAGAGCCTGTGCGCAGCCTGGGGCTGCCATGTCGACTTGGCAAGTGCACACACTTGCAAGTCCCTAAACCTTCCCTTTGCTACATGTTAGTCACCCCTAAGGTAGGCCCAAGGTACCCCTGTGGGCAGGGTGCGGTGTATGCGAAAGGTAGGACATGCCCGGGTGTGTGCGGCATGTCCTGATAGTGAATTACAGCCTAGTACGTTTTTCACTATTGCAAGGCTACCTGTTCCCCTAGGCCAGAACGGGCAGTTTTGATTATTACAGTTTATAATCCTAACTGACCCCGGGAACATGGTAGAAATTCGAGTTTAGTATGCCTGGACTCAGAATGATAAAATGCATCTTTTAGTGAAGTTGGTTTTAACATTCTGCATGTTTGAAAATACCACTTTTAGAAAGTGGGTATTTTCTTGCCTAACCATCCAAGCCTGCCTCTGCGAGGTTGTGTATTCCTTGTCTGGAATGTGAGTGACAGGGGCTGGGGGATGCCAGGAGACAGGGTGAGTCAGCGCAGGGCTGAATAGCCAGATCGACCTGTAGATGGGTGGGAGGGGTCGCACCTGGGCCCTGAATAGGACAGTGCCTTCCCTCCACAATGCTGGCTCCACCTCCTGTGGTGCGTCTGATGTCCCTGGCCTACTCACTGAAAGAAGGGACGGAGACTTGTCAACAAAGTGCTCCAGAACTGGTTTGGACTAGGCGAAGGCCTCTCTGCCTTCAGAGAACAAAGGAATTTGGGATATAAATATTGGGGCCCTGACCCCATGAATTTAGATCTTGCTGGAATCAAGGAACCTGCCAAGACGAAGAGCTGGAAGAGCTGCCAGGAGGAGTACTGCCCCTTTGCTGTGTTGTTGCTTTGGTGGGTTGGCCTGCAGTTGCTGCTTCTGTCTTGGGCAGTGAAAGGACTGGACTGAACTTTCTACAATCTTGTGCTGAGTATCTCCAAGGGCCAGGAACCGAGCTGGCCTCCTGTTAAGAAGTCTCAGGGACTGCAAAGACTTCACAAGCCTCTGGGTACCGCTTCTGGAACGCTGTTTCAGTTGCCACAGAGGAAGGGAACTGCAACCGACTCCGTCAACCGAATCCATCCCTGGCCGGTGACCTGTTTGCACCGCAGACCGCATCGCCCCGCTTCGCATCGCAACCCTGGTCTCACCGTGGGCGACGTCCAACGCCGCCAACATCGAGCCGCTGCTTGCACCGTGACCTGTGGGCACCGCAGTTCACATCGCATCGCTTCACTGGGCCAGCCGGACCAGACCGACACTGTCGCTGCAACTGGCTCAAGAGTCGAGACCGCACCGCTTTTGGGGCACCGCTCGCACGTCTGCGACGCACCGCTCCGACTCGCACCGCTGTCCGATGCCAGCTCCCGCACTCCGGCTAGGTCGCCTGCATCGCAACCTGTCAGCACCGCATCGAGCATCGTCTCGCCCTGCATCGCACGCCTTGGACTCACCGACTCCGTCTGCCCGACGCTCATCGAGCCGCTGCCTGCACCGCATCGAGGGACACCGCACCTTGCATCGCTCCGTCTTGCACCGCAACCGCGACGAACGCCGACCGGCTCGTACACTCCGTACCAGCCACAACGAGAAAAGGTACTGTGACCGAGTCTGTTCATGACTCTGCTGGCCCGTATCGACGCGGTCGGCTGGAACTGTTAGACTCTGTGGTTTTCAGCATCACGGTAGGCTCGGACGGAGCTACCGACTCGCACGAACTTTGCTTTTGTGCTATTCCTGCAAAGAAGAAGTTAACGTATCAAGTATTCATTCGTAAAGTATAGTATTGTGGATTTTGTCGTAATTGGTCTTGTCTTGAGTATATAAAATATTGGTTATTTTTCTAAACTGGTGTGGTGTCCGTTTGTAGTGCTTACACTGTATTACTGTTGGTTATGTGCAAATGCTTTACACACTGCCTCTGAATTAAGCCTGACTGCTCGTGCCAAGCTACCACGAGGGTGAGCAGGGGTTACTTCACGAGTGTAACAACCCTTACCCTGACTAGGAAGAAGGGTCCCTACTTGGACAAAGGTGCAAGCCCTTGCCAACTAGAGATCCCATTTCTAACAATAGCCATGCTGAAACTGAATATCCATTTTCAAGGGAAGGATTACGCTGCGCCAGAAGAGCACCAGTGGTTTGGATGTCTTATATGAGGACATTATTGTCAAACCCATAGGTATGGTCTCAGATGATTGTGGAAGTGGATATTGTTCAGAAATGTGTAAACTATTTTAAAGAAAGTGGCCTACAAGATGCCAGATGTGCAAATAATTTACCAAAAAACATTGTGGCCTTTTTAAATACACTGATTGATGAATGGTGGGATGAGAATAACCCCTGCATGCTAAATGTGTGTCCTTTCCCTGAGTGCCTGACTGCATGTGAAACTGGGATTCTGACTTTTACTATCTGAATCATGTGAAAAGTTTCAAAAGACAGGACATATCACTTATTCATTTTTTTTTTTCACAACGGATTTTTATTGTTGACAGCCAAAGCAAAAGGAATGCCTCACACTGCACCCACAATACACATATGTAATAACAAAGATGGACATCAACATTTTCAGCGTAAGCATGACAATGGTCACACAAAGAAATAGTTACAAAGAAAAATAATAACAAAAGAATAAAGAACTGCGCCACGTTACTTCCACCAGACAGAGAAAAGTGTCTCATATATGTGTAAGGTCCATGCCACTTGGAATCACATCTAGCAGGTATATAACACATAGGCCAGTGCGCTGGATTCACAGCAATAAGTCTGCAATGTCAGGCGGGGGGGGAGGAGGCTCTAAATATAGACCTCTATAGTCGGCCCACCTCTTCCAGATCTTATAATGTTTCCTAGGGCACCCCCTCGCTTCAAAGACAGGGATTTCTAGGCCCATACAGAAGTCCAAACCCTTTTTCCATACCCCAAGCAAAGCGGGGATTCCTCCTTCCAGGCCCGGGCAATGTCTCTCTTTGCCAATGTAAGGCCTAAAAATAAAAGGTGACGCTTGTACCTGTTGCCACCCAGGTCCTCTGTAATATGGAGCATGGCCAGCTTCGGGTAGAAGGGAACATCCCACCCCAATACTTAAGAAAGGCATGTAAGAACCCCCCTCCAGAACCTCGACAGGGTAGGGCAGGACCACACAGTGTGTAGGAAGGTACCCTCCATCGACCCACAACGCAGACAATGTGGAGATGCAATTAACCCAGCACGCCATAACCTGTGTCTTGTAAAGTAAGCTCTATGGAGATATTTAAACTGGATAAGGCGCAGGCGGGCCGCGACAACCGCACTACGCGGGGTCTCCAGAGCTTCCACCCAGTCATCCTCCTCCAAGGGGCCCAAATCTTGCTGCCATGCCTCTCTGGTTCTACGTAGGGTGGTAGGTGTATTATTGATGATCGTACAGTAAATTTTTGTGATCTTATGGTCTCCCAACTCCCCCATAAAGACTTTAGCCTCAACAGGGTTAAATTCGGGTAGTTCCTTAAGGCGGGATTTATAAGGGGTAAAAGCATGTCGGAATTGTAAGTAACGGTAGAATTGTGTGCGGGGCATATCATATTCTGTTTGCATATCAAGGAACGACTTGAGGGTACAGCCACGCATAACCGCCCCCACCGTGTCTATTCCAATGGCCCCCCAACCCCGAAAAACCAGGCAGCCGTGCCAGCTCTGGTAATTGCCCATTATTCCATAGTGGAGTCTCCCTGGTGAGCCTCCCCCACCAACCCATCTGGCGGAGCGCAGACTTCCAGGTTCTGAATATGGTGACGGTGGCAGGCGGTAGCTCTTTCAACAATGCCGCCGAATAAAGCGCCATGTGCAAGGCAGTATCTCCCAGCAGCCAGCTCTCCACGGCATATGCCGGGTCCCCACGATCACCATACCACCATTCATTAAGAACTAGAAGGTGCGAGGCCAGGTAGTACGCATGAACGTCCGGAGTAGCCACTCCACCCGTATAGGTAGACTGGAGACTGGAAGCAGGTCCTCAGCGCAACTCGCAATGCACCCCCCCCCCATAGAAACCGGGCAAGAATAGCGTTCAGTTGACGGAACCATGTCTGCTTGATCGGGTAGGGGTGATTCTGCAACTGATAAAGAAGGCGGGGTAGGGAAACCATTTTAAAAATAGCTGATCTGCCAAAAAGAGACAAGGGCATATGAGACCATACACGCGTCTGGTCACTCACCTGTATCCACAGGGGGGCGAGGTTTTTATTCCACGCCACAGACTGGGACGCCGAGAGGAAGACACCCAGGTATTTGAAGCCATCTGGAGCCACAACGACTTCCTGCGACCAGCCGATCCCCGCCCCGCAGCGGCCACAGAAATGATTTCCCCCGATTCATGTACAAGCCAGAGGTCTCGCCAAATATTTGCATAATGCGAAGAAGGCGTGGGCCAGTCCGGTCAAGGTTTGTGAGAAAAAATAAAGCATCATCCGCATACAATGCTATGCGATCAGAAATTCCCAGTGCCCATTCAAAACAGCGCACCTGGGCATCCACTCGAATCCAGGCCGCCAGTGGCTCCATAGCGAGCGCGAAAAGGTATGGGGAGAGTGGACAGCCCTGGTGTGTCCCCCATCTAATAAAAAGTGTATGGAAGCCGAGTCAGCCACCCTAACTGAAGCGGTTATACCTGTATATAGTAGGCGAATAAGCTTCAGGAGCTGGGGGCCAATATTTAGACGTCTAAGTAGGGCAAAAAGGTAAGTCCAGCTAAGGGAGTCAAAGGCTTTATTTATGTCCGCCAGGAGGAGCGTGGCGGGGCAATAGAGTTTGGCAACCGCGGCTATAGCATTATGCGCGCTTCTGATGTTGTGTCGTGTGGCACGACCTGGCATAAAGCCTGCCTGGTCTGGATGAACCAGCTCCGTGATGTATGGGACCAAGCGATTGGCAATCACCTTGGCCAAAAGCTTAGCCTCCACGTTGAGTAACGAGATCGGACGGTAGGACGAGAACTGTTCCGGGGGGGCGTCCAGGCTTCAAGAACACAACAATTTCGGCATGCCGCCAGTCAGGAGGGAGACTACCACTCTCTGCAGATGCCTCAAGAGCCGCTAAGTACGGTTTTAGGAGTTGCGGATGATGATTCTGAAAAAATTGGCAGGGGAAGCCACTTGGGCCCGGCGCCTTACCCGCTCGCATACTGAGCAGCACAGCCAGCAGTTCCTCTAGTGACACAGGAACATCTAGCGTGTCTCGCACCTCATCGGACAGGGCCCGAGGTGGAAAGTCATCTATAAATTTTTGAACGAGTGCCGTGGGCAGGACCTCATGGGGGGCATATAGATCCATGAAATAAGTAGCAAAGCAATCAGCAATAGCAGACGGGTCTGTAAGAGCGGATTCAACAGAGCCACGTATACATGGGAGCGTCTGAGGGCGCAGCGTCTGTTGACATAGACGATGCAACAAGGCACTAGACTTGTCTCCCCACTGATATATCCGGCTACGAGTGGCGAGCCAATACAAACGGGCTTCATCGAGGAGTTCTCTGGGGTATGTCTGTTGTATATTTACCAGGTGTCTGCGCGCAACACTTCCCTCTGAGCCCCTACTCGCACGTTCCAGGTTGAGTAACGGCCTCAAGTCGTATTAATTTGTGCCGGCGCCGCGCCGTACAAAAGGCAATATCAACCCCTCCCAGAAAATAATAGGGGAGGTTACCGAGCCCGTATTTAAGGAGAGGTATTCTGCAATAGATTTATGGATATGTGCTCTATATTCAGCGTCTCGTAGCAGCCACGGCGACAATCGCCACCGAAACTGAGAGCGCCTGGGATCTAGGGAGAGGAGAAGGGAAACCGGCGAGTGATCCGATAGACCCCGAGGGAGAATATTGGCTGCGAGCAATCTATGGGTATGGGCCCCTGAGAGAAAAAGGTAGTCTAGCTGCGAGAAGGACTCGTGTGCGCCGGAGAAAAATGTGTACGCACACGTAGTGGGGTGTAAGGTTCTCCACGAGTCAATCCATCCCAATCCCTGCACCAGAGGTATTAGTTTAGAATCCTGGGTCCCCGCTCTGCGAGCCGCGGCACGCCACCTATCCTGTGACGGAGAGAGAACATCGTTCCAATCTCCGCCCACCAGAGTCAACCCCAACGGGAGCTCAGTCCAGAGTGTCGTCAGCTTTTCAACAAAGGACCACGATAGGGGGGAGGGGGGGGCATAGATACTGCCCAAAACAATGTTTTCCCCATAAAGAGTCCCATAGATCACGACAAATCTGCCCTGGGGGTCTGACCACGTCTTATGTGAACGAAGGGGACACAACGGTGTATAAGAATCGCAACCCTCCGGGAGCCTCTAGTAAATCCCGCATGATAGACATGTGTGAAGCCAAACCTCCCCAAGCAAGGTGTCTTGGTTCCCGCCAGATGAGTCTCTTGGAGAAGGAGAATGCCTGCCCTATGGCGCTTAGCTTGGCGCAGCACCGCTCCTCGCTTGATCTTATCAAGCAGGCCATTTATGTTCCAACTAAGGACTCGGAGCTCTCTACTCCCGCCCCTATCTAAATCCGGTGGCATGACTGGCAATAACGTAGAGGTACAGGAAGAGCGAAGTGAATGGCAATGACAACCCCTAAGTCACACATGGCAGAGAGCATAGTGGCATTAACAATAACAAAACCCACATAGAATTCCCAACCACCCCCCCACCCCAATACCTCATAAACATAGAAGTATCTGTTGCGGCATGGTCCAGGCCAGAACCCCAACAGGGGGGTAACAGCTAGGAGCAGCCAATGGATCCCCTGTACAGGTCTCCTCACTTATTCATTTTTAAGGTATTATTCTTCCACATTAATCATGTCTTTCTGCAATTCTTTATTGGCCACATAATCCTAGGCGAGAAGCGGTGATCCACAATCTGAATACAAAGCAAGCACTGAAATGTTGCATTGGCAGGACAAGGGTAACAAGGAAGTCTTCTAGGCACACTGCCGACCATGGGAGTATGGCTGGGGAGACACAGTTCTGCTAATTCTCTTGGCCACTAGATAGTGTCATACGTTTCCAAGTGCTATTCCTTTCAAGTGGGCATTCTGCCCAGAAGGCATACATTATCTCTTCATCAGAGCCAAGAGAGCTCCAGGCTGTTCTTAGAGTAAACATCCCCATGATTTATTCTGTAGAGCAGGTATGTGAACTACCTCACGTGCCATCTGCAAACAGCTCTTCTTAAATACCAAGTTTCAGGGCAAACAATGAAGCCTGGGAAAACAGCAATCCTTACTTGTTGTCACTGCTTCTGTCTTCTAACACTTCTAGAGTTGTAATCATACTACATGTCACCGACAGATGTATCCGGGCTTAAGTTTATGAATACATTACTAACCCCATGTCTGATGATGCATCTATCAAATTCTATTACAAATCCCCGCCTGACCAGAAAAGTTATCTCTTCCATCACCACAACTATAAAGTGCGGCTGCTACAGAAGCCCCTCATTTTACCTCTGTTCACAAATTCTCCAAATTTACATGTGTTAGTAACCATTGATCATTAAAACCCATTTGCATGGTTTTGGAGCTAGGTTATAGCATCAAAGAAAACTATTTTTCTATGCAACCCAACTTTGCTTGAGTTTATGTCCCTCCTTGCTGTCAGTGATTGAGCAATGCAGCTTACGCGTCCTGATTGCTAAGCTTGTAACAGTTCCTCGCTTGCTATTTATTCCTCACAACTTGAAACATTCACCTGAAGTCTGCATTTGTTATCTCTGTTGAAAAGTCTCCCTCTAGTTTCATTCCATAGTTGTCTATACAGTACACCATGGTAGATATCTATACAAACAAGGTATTTCTAGTAACTCTTTTCGAGGAGTAGTTTATCAAAAACACAAAAAGACCAAATGTATTGTTTTCTCTAAAATATTATTACCTCAATCATAAAATCCTGCATTTGGAGCCCTCCCCTCCTAGAAACTGTAATGACTGAATAACACTAGCTGGATCCCCTTCAGTTGTACTACAATTCTCTTCTCTCAAATATGGTAGTCTGTTTTCATGAATGCTAAGTAGCAAATTTCACTTGGTTGGTGTCAACCCTTAATGATCTTTGCAAACGTTCCCTGTCTTGTATTTGCTGGCTCAAGATGTTTTTGGTATTTAAGGAGTTTGCCCTGGTGTGGATAAATCAATTCTCTCAAAAGTCCCATTTCAAATGATGATATAAAAAGGACTGTTTGAAACAAATATGATGGCTAGATCTTCCAGCAGGTTGGTGGTCAGGCTAATAATCGGGGAATTCCACAATTATAGCACATATAAAAAAGGGTTAATTCCCCATCTCATTGCTTACAAAAGGTAGACACCCCCTCCCATAATCTCCCATAATATGTGATTCGGTGCGAGATATGTCTGCTCTGTGTAAAGAAACAATTTGGTTGATATATTTACCAGACCTTACAGGGACTGTAAAATCTCTTTCAACCAGCTTATTTTTCTGAGTAGAAAGGCAGAGAACATCACTCTTCAGAAAAGTGGACTAAACAGGAATAAAGATATTACAATTCAATGGAGTTAGAAATACAAAAGTGGATAGTCAGATGTGCATAAATCCAGAACACTTAGGAATTTACTAAGATGCTAGCACCTGTTTGAAGAAATTGGCTACAGCCAAAAGTAGCTAAGGAACATGTAATGTACAGCAAAAACTCTGCCTATGTCCAGAGTCTACATAGGAGTTGCCTATGCCACTTTTAGGATATTGGGGAATGTCTCTAGTGATGCTGGTGTAAGCTCAAGGGCTAGGTAGGGAAAGATGAAGCAGGGATAGTATAGTGCCGGCCCACTCAGTGTATTTGTAGCTATCTAAACATGTCTATGTCAAACATAATAACCCATTATCAAGCATTACTATTAAAGATATGCCACAATTAACCTGAAGGTTTCTTTTACTTTTTATTTTTATTCTTCATTGTCCATAAAAAGATGGTCATTGTCAAATGTTTGAAAATAATAATAAAAAGAAAACATTAAAACATGTTATTAGTGGTGAGGGTAAAACGAATCTAAAGTGAAGACTATTACCAAACCTAATTTGCCAGGCTATGTGGTGAGGATTGTAAAGTCTTGCAATAAATGTCTATGAATAAATAAAACTTCCAGTATACGATTTGGTGGGCAATGTGGTATCTCAGGATTTAAAAAAAAATATGTTGTGGTTTTTATCAACGTAGCTCTATGGAAAGGTTGCAGACTTATAGATTTCCAATGACAGAAATCTCCAGTAGCAAAACTTTGCCCAAGATGGTTTCTCTAGGCGGTTGTATAGACAAAAGAACCCATAATATGTTGGCACAGCTTTTTTTCATAAGATATCAGACCCTCACAATGTTCAGATAGTACTTTCCTTCATTGTACTTTAAAGAGGAATTCAATGGTGTAAGAAACATATCCAACCCTTTAGAGTCAATTGCTTCTTCATGCCCACACTAGTAAGCTATTTTCTACTGCATCAAAAGTGCTGTGGGTGGCAAAAATGCCTGCACGTTTGTGTCTTATTAAGTGTTTCAGTGATTCCTGTAGCCCCTGGTTGTACTTCACAAGGCTGGCTGTTCAAGACTACGGTAGGGGAGCCAGTTCCCACAGCCATGTCAAGCTCAAGGATTCTATAAAATCCACAGGCAGGGGACCTTTCTCTCTTGCACTTGTAATTGTTACTAGAGTAGTTTTTTAAATGAAGCTCTGGGATCATTCTCTGGTTCAGCAATGCTGGGCTTAGCTCTCTATCTTGTGATTACAGGTGCAGAAGGATATACCAGCTCCAATGCAAGCATGTGACGCTCTGCTCTGTTATGTTTAGGCCTGTGCGTAGTTTTTACTATGCAAGCATAATCTCACGTAGATCCTGATTATTGTCCTACATGATGCTCAAATAATTCCCACTTTCCTTTTGCTTTCATCTACCACGTTCTTTCTCGTGAGACTCGGTTTACGCATCAACATCTTGCATGAACTATGGATATGTGAGTCACAGATGCTCTGAATCGTGCACCACGCTTACAGACACTGGTTGGACAAACCTTGGAGTTAAGTATCCTTTTGTCTGTGAGTACTTACCTCAGGTATGTTATCATCGAAAATTCATGGGAAAGTGGACAGTTGCCGGGGAAAACAGCATGAAATCATTTTATACTCATGAACAAATTGTGAAAGTGAGGATCTGGAGATCAAAAGCACTGTGAGAGTCCTGATTTTCACACATATGCTTATTCTTCCATACCGCACCTGAAACCTGTATTTGTGAAAGAAATATGTGTATTACACAAAGAAAACTATGCAACTTCACCCAGCCCTAGTTACGCTATCTGCTATTATAATTCATTGCATCAAGTGTACATACATCACATGGTGCTTCTTGACGCTAGGCTAGGACTGACCCTGGGCTACATAATCACCATTAACATGGAAACAATAAGGTGTTTAACTGCTTTCTGGCCTGTAATGGTCTTCCACCCTACGCAGATCTCTGGGAAGCTTGTTCCACAATTTGGCAGTCATCTGAGAAAATGCTTTGTCCCTGGTCTTAATTTTCTAGTTCTTTGTAGGGTGGAAATCAAGTCCAAGCCTAAACGAATGGTGATTGGAAATGTAACATTGGAATTGATTAGTAATATATATATATTACCTACTGGCAGTAGCCAGTAGGTAGTTATAGTTAGGACCAAAGTTTACATAGGAAATGCGTTTTTTGTTTTGCCAATAACTTTGGCGACGCTTGACGAATCTCCACGTAACATTCACAAAACCTCCCCTTTTTGGTTCAACTGCTGTGTTGAAAGTTTTGGGGTGATCCTTCAAGCGGGGCCGAGAAAAAAGGGGGGGTCCCAAAACGTGTTTTCCCCATATTATGTCTATGGGGATTTTTAATTTTTTTAACACGACTACAGCCCAAACTGCTGAACGGAAGTACACCAAATTTGGCAGAAAGCTAGATGTTGATCCAGAAAGCGTGCTTTTTGTGATTTGGTGTAAATCTGTTCAGTAGTTTTTCAGATATCTAACTTTAAAAAAAATAGATATCTAGGGCGCGAGTCCTTGCGGTGGACTTGCGTATCCTACAAAAATTTGATTGTCTGCCAACACTTTAACCAGGAAGTGTTGGCAGCCATCTTGGGACTCGGCTTGAAGCCAAGTCGCAGTAAAAAAGTTGGGGGGGTCCATGTCAAGTGGACCTCTTTGCATCACGTCTCAACTTTCAGATTCCACGTTCCTTTAGCTGGCGCCCGGACCCCCTGGCGGAGACGACAGATGCCTTCTTGCAGGATTGGACCCTGTTCCGCGGTTATGCGTTTCACCCGTTCGCCATGATTTCCAGGCGCACGGCTTTAGTCCGGAGGCAGAAGGCGGAGGTAATTCTAGTGACGCCGCATTGGAAATCTCAAGTCTGGTATCCAGTTCTTCTGGAACTTTCTATGGATTTTCCAATCCTACTTCCCCGGACTCCTCGTCCTCTGACAGATGCTCAGGGCAACTTGCACCCTCTAGTTCGAGTGGCAGCATCCATCTCATGGGTTGGAGGATTACAGGGGACATTGGGAGGTCCCAGGCCTTTCGGCAAGAGCTTCGTCCCTTATCAGGAAGGCATGGGCAGAATCTACGGTCAAACGCTACCGATCATCTTGGAGAAAGTGGTCTTGCTGGTGTGTGCGACGGGGTTTGGATCCCGTGGGGGCTGATGTGATCCATGTGGTCAAGTATCTATCGGAGTTAGTTGATCAGGGACTAGCCTACTGCTCGATTAATGCGAGTAGATCTGCGATTTCAGCAGGCCACTTACCCATTCACGAGGTTCCCGTAGGGGAACATCCCCTAGTCTGTAGATTGCTGAGGGGCATACGCCTGTCGTTCCCTCCCCGTCCAAAGTACTCCTCTTTGTGGGATGTTAATACGGTGCTCCGTCTGCTACAATCGTGGCAAGATAATCAATACCTTTCCCGTAAGAAACTGACAGGTAAGTTGGCGATGCTTCTTTGCCTGATCTCGTGCAAGCGAGTATCGGACGTTCGAGCCTTGGAGGTGTCAGCGCGGGTGTTCACACCGGAAGAGGTGTCGTTCACGGTGGCGCAACGTATAAAGTCTAACACTATAGTGGTTCACTATCTGGCCTTCTCAGGTCTCCCGAAGTTGTGTGTTGTGCGATGTCTGAGGACATACGTGATGATGACAGAAGAACACAGACCACCAGGGGTATCACAACATTTTCTTTCACTCAAGAAGCCTTTCAAAGCTGTGACAGCCACCACGGTTGCCCGTTGGGTGAGATGGGTGCTCCAGGAAGCGGGTATTGATACTTCAGCTTTTGGAGCCCATTCAGCAAGGGGAGCCATGGCTTCGAAAGCCTTTGCCCTTGGAGGGCGCTTGGAGGACATCCTTAGAGCAGTGGATTGGTCCTCGGACTCCACCTTTAAGACCTTCTATTTTAAACCTATCTTGGGCATGGCTTCTATGGTTGTCGATCAGCTTTGAACTAGCATAATCCGAGCCTCCGGTCCTGACATAGAATGCAAAATTTCCTAGCTATCGTGAAGGAAAGTTTCAATTCTATTAAGGACGAGGAGGCTCCAATTTGGCTAAGTATTGAACTTTCAGAGGGTTCCGGGGAGATGCTTGTGTTGAATTTGTTATGTGATCTTTATTGTTGATTACTGATTGACTTGCTTCATTGACTTTCTATTGCAGGGATAACGATTAGTTATCAAATGCTGACACTGTTCCTTTTATTTCAGGATCTGATCAGAAACAAGAATATTAACTGCACGTTGGATCATGTGTTTCGCCCGAAGAAGGAGGGAGTGCTGTTCCTTGATGTTGTGTATATGAGACTGCCTCTATGGTCATTTTGATCTGTGAAAAGACTCATGGGATTTGTAGTCTTTGTTGTCACTGGTTAAGGCTGCTGAGCAATAAAATGAGAAAGAGATAAGCATAATACTCGCCTCTGTGGCCTTAATAGAATTGGAACTTTCCTTCACGATAGCTAGGACATTTTGCATTCCACTTTACTCCTGAGGGCCTCAGGACTAAATTGGACTACTTCCCCCAACCAGTAGTGCGCCAGGAGGCGCGTTGGCAGAGTGGTGGAGAAAGGGGGCGTGGCCTGCAGTCCTCTCAGCAATCCCACAGTTTGGGACTTATTGGAGGTAACAGAAGGGCTTGTTGGCCCCCAAGGACGCTAAGTATCCAAGGGGACGTCATCCCCCAACTAGTAGTGCGCCAAGAGGCATGTTTGCAGTGTGGTGGAGAAAGGGGGCGTGGCCACCGAACACCTTTCAGCAAACCCACTGTATGAGACTTACTGGAGTTAACCAAAGGGGTAGTTGGCCCCCAAGGACCCTCTGGAGCAAAGGGGACTTTATCCCCCTACTAGTAGTGCACCAGGAAGCGTGTTTGCAGAGTGGTAGAGAAAGGGGGCGTGGCCTCCGACAATCTCTGAGCAGTCATGCTGTGTAGGACTTACTGGAGGTAACAGGAGGGGTAGTTGGCCCCCAAGGACGTCCTTGGGGGCCAACTACTTCTCCTGTTACCTCCAGTAAGTCCCACACTGCAGGATTGCTAAGAGGTCTTCAGAGGCCACGCCCCCTTTTTCCACTACGCTGCAATCGTGGCTCATGGTGCACTATTGGTTAGGGGATGAAGTCCACTTTACTCCTGAGTGACCTTGGGGGCTAAGAAGACCTCCTGGTACCTCCTGTATCCTATACAGCGGGATTCCTGGGAGGTGGTCGGAGGCCTAGCCTCCTTTCTCCACCACTCCTCAAATGCGACTACTAGTTAAAAAATCATGGAAATTCACTGAAAAAAACCAAAGGTTACAGGGACGTTATAGTTAGGAATTAGCATTTAAAAAAACCTTAGAAATTCACTGGAAAAACCAAAGGTTACAGAGATGTTATAGTTAGGCTCAGGTGTCACTCGTACAAAACCAAAGAAATTCAGCCGTTATAGTTAGTGAGCTAACTATAACTAGCACCTCCCCCCAATGCACTGCTTATGACCTCACATATTACGTCACTCATGACATGGTCAGTGACGACAATGTGGCATGACTGATAACTTTGGTGCCGTTTGACGAATCTTCACGACATTTTCAAAACTAGTACGCCAATCACTTCAGCTGCTGTCTGGAAAGTTTCGGGGTGATACGTCAAGCGGGGGATGAGAAAAAGTGGGGGTCCCAAAACGCGATTTCCCATAGGGATTTTAGACACAACTACAGCCCAAACCGCTGAACAGAATTACACCAAATTTGACAGAAAGTTCTCTTTTTTTTATTTGGTGGTCATCTGTTCAGTAGTTTTTGAATTATAAAAGAAAACATATTTATAGATATCTAGGGACGCAGAGGGTCTGCGGATCCAACAGATGTCAAAATGAGATCTGATTGGCGGCCACCACTTCAACCAGGAAGGGTTGGCAGGCATCTTGGGACTTGGGCTTAAAAAGAAAGGGGCAGGGTAGGAATACCCTGATCTCCTAGGCCTGGTGGTGGGGTCCCAAAACCTTTTTTTTCCAGTTTTGTCGTGAAACCACAGAGGATCCGTGGATCGAGATAAAAGTGGAAACAAAATGTATGTGCGGTTGCCCGCGCTTGATTCTTTTTGCCCCCGGGTGAGCCACGTCCAGGAGGAAAGGCCATTTTTATTAAGGGAGAGATGGCGCACATGGCCCGGGGGTCTGCCCAAATTTGAATAGGAGGAGGGGGGCCACGCAGCCGCCTACTGGGACAATTTCAGCCCCGGGGACCCCATCCCCCAGGGCTCCACTGTGCATACCAAAGGGAGGGGGGGCACGTGGGCCACCCTCCCAGAGCCATTATTGGGCTTTGGGACTCCATCACCCAGGGCCGGTCTCCTACTCTGTGCCAGGGTGCCTACCCATGGGACATGGCGGTTTCCCTGCCTGCACTGGTGCAGGCAGGTAAACGTGTTTGCTCTTGCTTGGCGGGAGCAATTTTAAAGCTGCCTCCAAGCGAGACCAAATAGTAAGTCCACTCCCAGCGGACGGGAGCATATAAAATGCTACCGCCCGCTTGGAGCAGACATTTCATCTGTTTCCCTGCCCACACTGAAGCAGGAAGAGAAACAGATGAAAAAATTGTTCCTGCGTGCAGGGAGAAGTATTTTTTGCTGATCCCTGTGGGCGGAAGCAGTGCTGACTTCCGCTGTAGGCTGGGACCCAGCTGAGGCCGCAGAGGCATTGGGGCCTTCCCCTCAGGCTCCAGCAATGATGCAGTGGGTGCCCTGGGTGGGCTTCAGGGCACTCACCCTTTATTGGCCAGGCCCCGGGGGGATGGTGTCTCCGGGGCCAATTTTGGTACAGGGAGGGGGCTTCGTGCCCCCCTCCCAGTTCATAATGTGGCCGGGACCCAAGAGATGGGGTCCCCAGGGCCAAAATCAGCCAGAGGAGAGGGGCCATGTGGCCCCCTCCCCAATTAATAATTAAATAGGCCCCAGGGGATGGGGTCCCCGGGGCCAATATTGGCCCGGGATGGGGGCTGGCTGCCCCCCTTCCCATCGTTAATATGGGCAGGCCCCCGGAGATGGGCTCCCCAGGGCCAGAAATTGTTGCGGGGAAGGACCCCCGCCCCACTTAATAATTGAATGGGCCCCGGGTGATGGGGTCCCCAGGGCTAAATAAGGCCCAGGATGGGTGCTACGTCCCCTAAAAAAATGTTGTGGACCCCAGGGGATATAGTCCCTGGGCCGAAATATTACTTTAAGTTAAAAAACAAATATATAGAAATTCACTGAACAAACCAAAGGTTACAGGAACGTTATAGTTAGGGAATAGACTTTAAAAAAAACCTTAGAAATTCACTAAGAACAACAAAGGCTATTACAACATTATAGTTAGAGTTATCTCAAGGAACTATAACTCGTGCCTTAATGTAACTATAACTCACGCCCTCACCATGCACTACTAATTACCCCACATATTAAATCACTCATGACATCTTCTATGACATCATTGGTATCAGTACAACATTTGCAGTAAAATTAGTGATCAGAAAACTGTGCATGGTGGGGGCGCGAGTTATAGTTACCTTAGGGCATGAGTTATAGTTTCTTGGGATAACACTAACTATAACTGCTGAATTTCTTTGCTTTTGTGTGCGTAAATTGTGAACCTAACTATGATGTCCCTGTAACCTTAGGTTTTTTGGTGAATATATATATATATATATATATATAGAAGTCAATGAAATAACCACAGGTTAAACCTTTGTTATAGATAGGGAAAACAATGCAAACCAAACTTAAAGTACACAAACATTAGAAATACTAAAGTTATACCTTAAATGTTATACGTATAATTTACGCAACACCTTCAAATTACTATACGTTGCGCACCTCCGTACACAGTGTTGTCACCTCACTCGCCACACTACATTAACTATAACTCGCCACTCTACCATGCACTGCGCTCTCAAAAATAATGTGATGTCCAATGTCATAAGCATTGTTATCAATGCTTTGATTTCACATGGTAGAAGTGATGTAATATGCACGGGTATAACCAGTGAATGGAGAAGGCACAACTTATAGTTAATATAGTGTAGAGAACCACCAGTGCACACCGCATCTTCGACGCAGGACTGTGCATCACAAGCCCCTCGTCGATGGCATCCTTGATGATGATGCAGGACTCCGCATGGCAGCCCTGCAGCTTCCTCGGAACTGCCACTGCGTACTGAATCCTCGAAGTAGGATCTCGCAACGTTCCGCAAGCAGGATTTAAGGTACTTTGTTCAGTGTGTCTAACTCGGTCCCTGTATCTGGCCCACGCTCCATCGCGATCAGCCTGAACTTTTGACTTTGTCCTGGTCTGAGGCGACCAGATAACAACAATTGGCACTTTGTGCTTATAGGCACAATTTTTACTTAAAACTTTTAAATTACATATCTCCAGTTCTACTGATTGGATTTTTGTCATTTAGGTATCAAATAATGTATTACATTTTACTCTATTTATATACATTGGTTCGGGATTTTTCTTGTGTTGTGTATTCAATTTATTACTGTTTGAAGTGCTGCATAAATACTGTCGTGTGTTTCCTGCATGGCCCTTTGTGGTTTTCCCTAGGTCAGCCTAACTGTGCACATTGTAGGCCTCATTTTCCTTTACACACGTTAGTATATAAACATGCTTTTGTGCCACATTGTACTTTCACACGGAACCTGCATATGTTTTGCGTTCTGTTTTTTTCCTGGGATTAAGTTTGAGCACCACAGATAAGCTCAAACAACAATATCCCTTGTTATTCTTTCTGGCCAAGCACTAGCACCTAGACTTAACACGAGAATGCAGCTGTTGTTTATGTGCACACATGTCCTGTCATATAGATGAGCACATGAGCCTAAAACACACACATGGAACGAGAGTTCTGAGACAAGAGCACTGTGTCTGCTGAGATGTAGATTGTCCATCTATGTATGCTAAGGTACGGGCTCTGCCAGTAATCCCAGAGATCTTTTATGTATAATCATCTACCTTTAGTAGCAGGAGAGGGGGTTTAGGTCTTTCTGTCCTATCAAATGATGGATTATTAACCATGCTAACAGTATTTTTATTATGCATTTGTTTTCAAATTGTGGGACGTATACTGCATTTCAGAGCATGATAGTTTAAATAAATATTCTAATCTTCCTTTGTGTCTCATGGTTATCTTTTTGTGGACAAGTACGAGTGAGAGAGCGAAATGGTGTGTCCTGTTACCGCGATCCCTGTGTTGGTCGAGAGTGTTGTGTTCCAGGGTGCCAATTCACTTGTTTCTCTGGTAAGGTTAGGAGGGCAAGTGAGGTACTATAGCTAGTCTGACTCGTAGATACTGAGGTGGTATGGTAACTCAGTCCCTCAATACTGATGTTCTATGGTTCCAATCATAGTTCTGTTCTAGAGCAGAATCCCTGCAACAGTACTTTACACATTGCCTCTAATGTAAGCCTGACTGCTTTTGTGCCAAGCTACTAGAGGGTTAAGCACAGGTTAATTTGGGATTTGCTTGACAGGAATTGTGGTTGCTGCTTGATAAGGGTTTCACCCCCTTAACCAGTAATCCGTTTTCCTACATTGATATTCAGCTGTGACATTTGGACTTGTATTTATACAGTGCCATACAGTGATTTTGTGTTGTACTAGAAGACCCAGATAAATAATTTGTTACCAATTCAAGTTTTTTTGATTGTTGATTTTTGATTTTGATTGTTGATTGTTTTTTTTTGCTTTTTCCAAATATTTTCTCATTCTACTTGGCTGTTGTACATATGGCTACACCTGCAATATGGAATTTGAGCTTGCCAACCTGGATTGCTACTCTGTGGTTGAGCTCAAGCAATTCTGCAAGGAGAGGGGACTTCCAGTCAAGAGGAACACCAGAAAGTTGGAGCTCCAAAAGGCGCCGAGGGCCTGGGCGGAAGTTCACCAATCACTGGTCACTGCAGATGAGGAGGATGGTATGGAGGGGCAAAATGAGGGACTGGATGCAGGTCCTGAAATGCAGCAGTCAGGGGAGGACTTAAATCCTGCATTGGAACTCACTTCCAGAGCGGAGAGCAATGTGTCTTCACAAGGCCTGTCCCCAGAGGAGCTGGCAGACAGTAAGGCTGAAAGGAGGTTCAGGCTGCAAATGGCCAAGCTCAAGTTTGAAGCAGAGGAGAGGAAGGCTGAGAGAGCCTTGGCATGGGAGAAACTGGCCATGGAAGAAAGGAGAATGGCCCGTGAGCTAAGTCTCAGAGAGCTGGACATAAAAGCTAGGCAAGTGGAGTCTAGCAATAATGGTGGGAGCATACCTGTTGTGCCCTCTAGAGGCAAGAGTGTCCACATTCCAAAGGATCTGGTGCCTAACTTTTTGTGGGGGTGACATTGACAAGTGGTTTGAAGCCTATGAGGATGCTGTGGAGATGCATAGGTTCCCTGAAGAGGAATGGGGGTAGTCTCTGGAGGAATATACCTAGTGAAGAACGGGACACCATACTGGTCCTAGAGAAGGGGGACAGGGTGAAGTATCCCCCCATGAAGGACACTCTTGTCAGGAAGTATGACCTCACCCCAGACAAGTACAGGCAAATGATTAGGGACAGCCAGAAGCTGCCACATCAGTCCTGGGTGGATTGTGTAGATTCCTTTTGCAAGGCACTGGATGGTTGGGTAAAGGGCAGTAAAGTAAAAGACTGCCAGGGAACAATACAATTTGGTGGCGAGAGAGCACATGTTCACCTGATCAATAGCAATCTCACTGACCCCAGAGAGCTTGCCAAAGAGGCGGAATGCTGGCTCAACACCAGGGTACATAAGATGCTATCTGGGGGTATCACCACAAGGGTGGGCAGGGTTGGCACAAACCAAAAGAGGGGGAGATAAGCATAGAAACAGAGAGTTCTCTAAAGGTAGTTCCATGGGGCAGGATTGCCAATCCCCTCCTGAGAAAAAGAGGAATGTGTTCCCAGGTCATAATTTCTCAGGGAAGTTCAACCCTAAGTTCTATGTTTGCCAAGAGGTTGGTCACTTCAAGGGTGATGCAAAGTGTCCGAAGCAGGCCCAGCCCCCTGCCCCCTGCCCCCTCCAACTGTTGGGCAGACACCGGGGCTGGCTAGTTTAGCTCTTGGGGAGAAGATTGACCCGGTTATTGTGGGGGGTAGTGCAGAAGTTACCCTAGTGTCCCTGAGTGAAGGTGAGATGGTGCAAAGAGCCCATACATTTATCAATACCAAGAAGTATAGGCAGTGTCACCATCAATGGGCAGAGGTGGAGGGTCTGAGAGACACAGCAGCCAGCATGATAATCGTCAGGTGTCAGCTGGTGTCCTCAAAGTAAGTAGTCCTTAATTTAGTCCATCAGGGTGTAGTAGCTGACAACCATGAGAGTCACTATCCAGTAGCTTTGGTTCCTTTGAATGGGGGGTCTTAGGTTTCTTGAGGGTAGATGTGAATTCATCCATGCCTGTGGATTGTCTGCTTAGTAATCACCGGGCGCACACCGTCTGGAAAAAGGTGGAGCTCCGGTCCTCCCTGGAGATGTCTGTGTTGCCTGAATGGGAGTGCCTGATCACACGGTTCATTGCCGCCTGAGAGGATAGTCGGGTGGACCTGGAGCCTGGAAAAATGGCCCCAGTACCTGCCAAAAAGAGGAAGGGCAAGGGGTGCGGGAAACCCGCTCTTGAAACTCCCACAGTTCGGGAGGAGGCAGAGCTTTCTGGTGAAGCCCTAGAACCTACTTTGGAGGGCATTGCCGCCCTGGGAAACCTACCTGAACTGACCAATTGCCAGAAGGAAGGAGGAGGTCCCATCAGGGAGGAGATATGCGGAGCGCAGAAGGGGTGCCCTACTCTGGAGGGCCTATGCGCAAGGCTGGGGCCCAGGCAACTGGCCACACCTCTGGGGATTACCTTATTTACTGGGAGAATGGTCTACTGTACGGCACGCCTAAGGTTCCTGAGCGTAGTGCAACCTGAGTGTTGGTGGTCCCCCAGTACTACAGGGCCTTCCTAATGGAGCTAGCTCATGTTGTTCCCCTGGCAGATCATCTGGGGCAAGACAAGATTATTTTCAGGCTTTTCACCTACTTTTTTTGGCCCTGGACGAAGATGACTTCAGATGTCTTCTGCTGGTCATGTCCCACCTGCCAGGCCAGTGGTAAGTCAGGAGGGAAAAGGCTCCCCAGGCTCCACTTCCAGTGGTTGGCATCCCCTTTGAAAGGGTGGGCATCAACATTGTTGGGCTTCTGGACCCGAAGACTGCCCTGAGCAACACGTTCATCCTGGTCTTGGTGGACATGCCACCCAGTACCCAGAGGCTATACCTCTGAGGATAGTGACTACGCCTGCAGTGGCCAGGGCACTGATGGGGATATGTACCCGTGGGGGGTTCCCCAACAAGGTAGTATCTAACCATGGTACCAACTTCATGTTGTCATGCATGAAGTCCATGTGGGGCGAGTGAGGGAAACATACAAGTTTCCCACACCCTATCATCCCCAAACAAATGGTCTTGTTGAGAGATTCAACAACACCCTTAGAGGCATGATCATGGGTCTGTCACAATGCTTGTGGTGGAAGTGGTATGTCCTCTTGCCATGCCTATTGTTTGCATGCAGGGAGGTACCAAAGAGAGGGGGTTGGATTCAACCCCTTTGAACTTCTGTATGGGCACCCTGTCAGAGGGGCTCTCAGCCTGGTAAAGGAGGGTTGGGAGCAAGCTCCCAAGAAAGCCCCTCAGGATGTGGTCAGCTATATGGTGGCCCTCCACACCCAGATGAAACGCTTCTAGAAGAAGGCAAAGCATAATCTGGCAGCCAGCCAGTAGGTTAAGAAACAGTGGTATGACCAGCAGGCCACTGTGGGTAATGGAGCCTATGGAGTCCAGGGCCATACAAAACCAATTGTCTGGGACCTACGTCTATGTCTAGGTTTTTGTCGAGCGCAGTGCTACCCAAGACCGGGGTTCCCAGAACTGATAGAAACCAGTGAAAGATACATGATTTTAGTTAAACAGACTTAACAGATTTTTATTCACTCTGAGACTGAGGGGAGGGAATTCCATAGTTTTGTGACCTGATATGCAAAGGAACGACCTCCACTTCATGCTCTCCTAATTCTGGGGACTGTCAGCAGAGAGAGGTCATTAGATCTTGGCTCTCTGACAGCTTTGTGAGGAATGCTGAGATGCAGAAGGATATTGACGCTGAATGTATATTTTAGCTTATGAGCAATACACAAAGCTTTTAAATTGTATTATTTTGGCTATTGGCAGCCAGTTTAGTTTAGCAAGGGCAGGACACACTGATTCCAATTTGGAAAGACCTAACAAAACATGGGTCATGGCATTCTGGATAACTTGCAACCTTTTTATGACATAGGAAGGACTTCCCAGAAAAAGAGAATTTCCATAGTCCAAGCGTGATAGAATGAGCCCTTGGATAATTGACCTATGAGGTGAAGGCGCGCAAAGGGGGTTGTCACCTTCCTGGTGGACCTCAAGACCCCCAGGAACCCTTTATGAGTCCTACATGTCAATCGCCTCAAGCCCTAATTTGAGAGGTTACCATGCTCCTGGTCATGGATGATGGCGTGGAGGAGGAGAGCGAACCTCTCCCTGACCTCATTTCTTCTAAGAAGCTGGAAGGGTCAGTGGAGGGTGTCAACCTCTCCCCTACCCTAACTCTAGAGCAACTGTCGCCAAGTGTTGGGGCTGTTTGCTTCTCTCTTCTCACTAACCCCAGGACTTACTACATGGTGTACCCATGATATTGACATTGGGGACTGTATACCTGTGAAGAGTAAGATCTACATTCTCTCTGACAAAGTGGGAGTCTCCAAAAGGCTGAAGCTGGGAGTAATTGAGCTCTCAAACAGCCCTTGGTCCAGCCCAGTGGTGCTGGTCCTCAAGGCTGCCCCTCCACATAACACCCCCGAACTCCGGTTCTGTGTGGATTACCAGGGGCTCTGTTGAGTCACTTAGACTGACGCTCACCACATCCCCCATGCTGATAAGCTCATTGATTAATTGTGGGCTGCCAAGTTCCCCAGTATGCTTGATCTGATATCTGGATACTGACAGATTGCCTTAACTGATGGGGCTAAAGAGAGGTATGTGTTCTCTAACCCAGAAGGTCACTTCCAGTTTTGGGTGATGCCCTTTGGGTTGAAGAACACCCCTGCCACGTACCTAGACGACGTTGCGGTCTTAATTTCTAGCTGGGAGGACCATCTGTGCCACCTCAGGGAAGTGCTTCAGGCTCTGCAAAGAGCAGGCCTGACTATCAAGGCCAGTAAGTGACAGATAGGGCAGTGTTCTGTGGTCTACTTGGGTCACCAAGAGAGAGGAGGCAAGGTTCACCCCTCCAGGCCAGGATTCAAACCATTCAGACAAAGGTGAGAAACTTCCTGGGCCCCACCAGGTACTACAGGAGATTAATCGAGGGGTATGGCACCATTATTGCCCGCTTGAGAGAGCTGACTTCGAAGAAGTAGCCCAGACAGATTAACTGGATGGAGGCATGCCAGAATGCTTTTGACACCCTACAGAAGACCATGTGCATGGCACCCGTGCTCAAGAGCCCTGATTTCTCCCAGGAGTTCATTGTACAAACAGATGCAAACAGATGCCTCAGCGTATGGCATAGGGGCCGTGCTCTCAAAACTAGACAAAGAGAACCTAGACCAACCAGTAGCCTTCATTAGCAGGAGGGTACTTCCCAGGGAACATAGGTGTACTGCAGTAGAAAGGGAAAGATTTGCAGTGGTCTGGGCACTTAAGAAATTGAGACCATACCTGTTTGGGGCTCACATCTGGGTTCAGACAGACCACAGACCCCTCAAATGGCTAATGCAGAGGAGGGGTGAGAATCCCAAATTGTTGAGGTGGCCCATTTCCCTTTAGTGAATAGACTTTATAGTGGAGCATCGCCCTGGAACGGACCACGCCAATGCTGATGGCCTCTCCAGGTTCTTCCACCTTATGACGAGAACTCCCTTGAGGGTGGGTAGTTCTCTCTGTGTTCAGCTGAGGGGGCATGTTGGACCTGACACCCTCGGTGTGGTATGGTCCTACATGTGAGGTAATGTGGAATGGGAGAGTGGTGAGAATTCAGGGGACTTGCTGTTGGATTAGCTGTCAGCTAGCTGGAGGTTGCAGTACTTACTGAATAAAGAAGATTGAATTTACACCTGCATTGTGTAAATTACTACATATTTTGGTGACAAGCAGCCGTGCGGGGGGCGGACATCTCAACCTGTGACCTTCACCCATGGAGAACCTAAGGAATGCGCACTGAAGCCGTTTTGGCACACTGTACGCTTTTTATTTTCTCCCAACAAAAAATGAAGGACAGCCACAGTGGGGATCACACAATGTTTTAATGAGACTTCAGTCAATGAGAGTGTGTCTTGAAATAGGAGAAGACAAGACAACACGAGGGGTGTGTCCATGGGTCCGGGAAGATTTAAAGTATGGTTGCCGTAGAATACTGTATTATCAAAGTATTGCTGGATGAAGAAAGTGTAATGTCAAAGTATAAGGCCTGAATGTGTAATTTCGGCATTGCAAATTTACTGAGCTTCATTGCGAGTGCTGCGTCTGCTGTTCCTCACAAGTGCTCTCCTGTCTTCCCTCACGCGACCCCAGTGTCCGAGCCATTCTTAGAAGGAGCGCTCGAGTGCTTGGTCTTCATCACAAGCGCTGCGTCTGCTCTTCATCACAAGCTCTGTCCTGCATTTCCTTACGCGACCCCAGCGCTCGAGCCATTCTCAGAAGGAGCGTGGGCAATTCTTCAAAGGGTGCGTAGTCTCACGACACCCAGCGCTCAAGCAACCGTTGCAGGGAGTGCACCGCCTCATGTGATCTAGTGATTAAGCAACCCTTTCAGCCTCCCGCGATTGCTGGGTTTAAAGTAGCGCTTTGTACAAGACGTGCTGCTTAATATGATTTCTTGGTATTAATAACTGATGTTTGCCACTGCTGTGTATTAATGCCACGATTGTATTAGGATTCTCTACAAGGAAGGAGACAATTTAGCGGTTTAAAATATATAAACTTTTACTGGCATGTTCATGCTGAACTCATATCCTCGAGCAGGCTAGGGACTCTAATTATAAACATAGTCAAAGGACTAATGTGTTAATTCATTATTGGCAACACAAAGAAACTTATTTTATTAATTAATTATTTTAGTTAATTTCTTTAGGTTGTTGTATTTATATTTACTTACAGAATGGCTGAACAGAGTATGATCGCACCACCCACTTTCCTACCTACACCTGGTGACCAACAATTCCATGGAAGAGATAAAAAAAATATGTTTTTTGCCTATATGTTGGCTATACATGGTGACAAATATGGACTGATAAAGAGACAAGCTATCCTCTTCCATCATTTAGGAGCTGAGGGGAGGAAAGTATATGATGATTTACCGAAGGGATCATGGGGTGTGGGGGATGGTCAAGCTGCAAATGTATATGACATGTCATTAATAATGCTTAATAAACGTTTTATTCCTAAGGTAAATATTATTTTTGAAAGGCACAAGTTGGTTTCTCGTGCCCAGGGGGAGGATGATGGCATTTTAAGTTATGTAGCGGCATTGAGGGTATTGGCCATTACTTATCAATTTCAGATTTGGCTGATAGTTTGGTTAGGGATCAAATTGTACTTTGTACAAATAATAAATGGGTTAAAGAAAAATTATTGGCAAAGGATTCAAATTTAGAGGAGACTATCCAAATTCCAAGGAGTATGCAGAGTTGTGGCTCAAAGGAATTGATATGGTTAATGTGAAAGTGAGGCAAGTTAAAGAGGAAGGTATGACGGAAGTGAAAGAAATGGAAAAGAAAAACAAGTTAAAACATATGGTAATAGTAGTGGAGTTAACTGTGGAACAAGTAGTGAAGTTGGCACTATGGTGAATAAGAGTTCAGGGAGTGAGCGGGGAACTGTTATTTGTTATAGGTGTGGCATTCCGGGACACATTAGCTCAAATACCATGTGTGGAGCTAGGAACGTTATTTGTAGAAGTTGTGGTAGAAGAGGACATCTAGCTAAAGTGTGTTGAACAAAGGGAAGATCACAAGGTGTGCAGATGACAGATGACGTTTGCGAAGACATAAAGGAAGTGCTGTTATCAGTGGATCAGATTGTAGAACCAGTGCAGGAATTGAGTTCTGGTGGTTATACAGAAAAGGATGGGAAGATAAGAATGGAGAGTACTTGTAAGTTGGAGTAACGGTGACGTGAAATGGAGTGAGGATTTGGGTCTTGGTAGATTCGGGTATTTTATTCACTCTCATTGGAATGAATACCTATGAGGAGCAAATCAAGGGGAATTTAGCAGAGTTACAAGTGTCTGACATGATGGCAGTAGGGTATGGTGGAAAGAGAATAGAGATTGTGGGGATGAGATGGATGAACATTGCATTCAAGAACAGTGAGGTACGAGGAAGGGTGTATAGAGTGCTTGGATCTTCTAGGGTGGTGGCACCAGAAGGATATCAATATTGTTTTGCATCTGAATGCTGATGAACCTGTCAAGATAGTAGAAACAGTTAATGTGCAGGAAAAAGAGGAAAGTGATTGTGAGAATAAGGTGCTTACATTTCCACATGTTTTTTTCAGAAAAATTGGGATTATAGAAGGGTTTCTCCAATAGAGTAATTTTAAAAGAAAAAGCTGTCCCTGTGGTCCACAAAGTAAGATCAATTCAATACCTGATGAGAGAACCATTAAAAAAAGAGCTGGATACGTTTCTTGCAGAAGAGATTATAGAGCCAATTGAGTCACCACAGTGGTTGTCTCCAGTGATAGTGACTCCGAAGGATGGTGGGAAGATTCGCTTATGTATAGATTTGCAGGAGCTGAACAGTAATATATGGATGACAACCATTACCGAATATCTCTGAAATGTTAAGCATGATGGGTGGACGAAAATGGTTTAGTGTATTTGACATGTCATCGGCATACCACCAAGTAAACCTACACGAAGAGTCAAGGCCACTAACTTTATTTGTCACACCACTGGGAGCTTTTCGATATCGTAGGATGCCATTTGGCCTCTCATCCACCTCTGCTGTCTTCCGAAGAAAGATGCAAAACATTTTCCATGGAATGGAGAAGGTTTTCTGCTTCCAGGACCACATTGTGGTGGTAGGTGGATCGTAAAAAGAGCATGATGTGGTGTTGAAGGAAGTTTTATCAAGGATTGAAAAACGAGGACTGACCATAAAGAGGTAAAGGACTGACCATAAAGAGGGAAAAATGTCAGTTGAAAAAGAGCAAGGTGGATTATTTAGGCCATGAAATTTCAGCAATGGGATTTAAGCCTAAGAACAACATTATCAAGGCTGTATCTGATGTGCCTAAGCCCCAGAATTAGGAACAGTTAAAGTCTTTTTTGGGATTGGCAGAATACTGTTCTAAATTTATATGCAATGTCACACTGAAAGTTGAACCCATGCGGCTGTTGTTAAAGAATAAGTGTGAGTTTGAGGGGAGCAGGGAGTGTGAAAGTGCATTTGTTGAGAGTAAGCAATCTATCATTAAGTTACCATCACTATGTCATTTTAATGTAAATAAGAAAACTGTAGTTACCACTTATGTAAGCAATATGGGATTGAGCGCTCCTGTGTTATCCCAGAAGGTGGATGGACAGCAAAGGGTAATAGAATTTGCATCCAGAAGATTGCAAGGAGAGGAACGGTTTAATTCCCCATAGAAAAGAAGGCACTGTTGTGTTGCTGGGGGATAAACCATTTTAAGTTCTATCTGTGGGGTTTACCCTTTACTGTCGGAACAGACCAGAAACCCTTGCTGCACATATTTAAGTGTGGCAAGGGGTTAGAGGGTGATGTGACACCAAGAATCACAAGACGGTTATTATCAGTGATGGATTTCAATTTTGTGGTAGATTATGTCAATGGTAAGGAACATGTTGTGGTAGACTGCTTGTCCCAAATGCCACTGGATGACAGTTTGTGTATTGAAGAGGGAGAAGAACAAAGCCTGTGGATATTTGTGATGTGGGGGAACTTGCATTGACAGAAGATGATTGGTGACAGGGCTGTGGCAGATGATAAAGCGTATGCAGAGTTGAAGTGCCTTATCAGTGGAGGTTGGCATCAGGATGGTGGAGAAAGTGAAGTGATGAAACCATATAGTGTGGTCAAAGATGAGTTGAGTATTTGTGAGTTCAAGGTATTAAGATGTAATCGTATTGTTCTACCTAGTAATTTAAGGGCAAGATTGATTGAGATGGGACATGAAGGACATTTGGGTAGAAGTCTGACTAAAAGGAGGTTGAGGCAGTTTGGGGTTGAGGCTGAGGTTGAGGCTGAGGTTGAGGTTGAGGCAGTAGGGAACCACCTCTGAGCTGTAGGAAATTGCCTGAGAAACCTTGGGAACATTTGGCAATAGATTTTATTGGTCCTGTGGAAAACCTTGGGAGACAAGATCGATTCTTGGCTGTCTTTGTTGACTACCATAGTAGGTGTTTTGTTATGAAGAGTATGGAACATGTAAGTACGGAGTGTGTTGTGAAGTTTCTAACAGAGGTTTTCATGGAAGAAGGAATTCCAATAGTGATTACCACAGGTAATGGAGTGCAAATTAACTTAATCAGTGATGGTGAATTTCTTGAGACAACTGGGTATCAGACATGAAAAAGTAGCACTGTTAGGCCGCAGGCCAATGGTTTGGTGGAGAGAGTGAACCGTAACATAATGGAAAACATACAGCTTTCAAAGGCTGATGGACTGTCTTGGAAGGATGAGCTGGACAAAATAATGTGGGCCCATAGGATTACGCCACATTCAATGATGGGAGTTTCATCTTTTATTGCTTTCAAAGGAAGAGAAACTGCCACCAAAGAATCACCAATGTGGTTACAGAATAAGAAAAGAGTGTGTTGATCGGAGGGCCATGAAAATAAAAGTGAGAGAGAAGCAGAGAATGAGTGAATAAACATATGATTAGGTGACAAAGAATGCAGAAATTGTAAAAAAAAAAAAGTGAGAGCAAATGTTCACAATCTCAGAGGGTAATTGAAGTGATAAAGAATGTTGCTGTGTTGGATGATGGAAAAGAATGGAGTTTGAGTAGCGTGGTTGGGCCTGATGTGTAAAGGGGTGAAAGTAATGATTTTTCTAGTTGTTTAGAATATGTTTAGAATATTTTTGTATGTATTCTATCTGTTCACAATTGTATTCTGAAGTTGGGTATGTTCCTTAATTGGAAAAAAAAACATCCTTTATAGTTATGCTTTAGAAAATGTATGTATATATGGTTTGCTTCTTCCACATTTTGCATGGGGGAGGACGTGTAGGAATGTTCCTACCTATGATGTAATGTGGAATGGGAGAGTGATGAGAATTCTGGGGGCTGGCAGTTGGATTAGCTGGCTAGAGGTTGCAGTACTTCTTACTAAATAAAGAAGATTTAATTGACACCTGTCTTGTGTAAATTACTGCACTAACCACTGCTGAAGTGCTTGTGCTTTCTCCTTTAAAAATGGCTTACACCCAATTGGTACATTTAATTTACTTGTAAGCCCCTAGTAAACTAGCTCTACATGTACCCAGGACCTGTAAATTAAAAGCTACTGGCGGGCCGGCAGTGCTTATTGTGGCACCACCTAAGTAGCCTTTTAAAGCACTTCTCAGGGTTGCCACTGCAGCCTGTGTTTTCAGTTTTAAACTTTAAATCAAAAGCAGGGGGACACTGTTCCGGAGGAGGGGTGCAAAGTGTCACCCATTCACTGAGAAGGGAAAGAGAAAGTGGAAGGAAGGAGACAGGGGAAGGGGTCCTAGGCCTAGAACCCACTGGTAAGAGGGAAGAGCAGGTCTTGCCTCTTGTTGCCCTCACACACCCCGAAGGATGTCATGCTTCATCATCGGGCATTTTGCCCCTCGTCGGGCCGGCGCTGCAATGCCCTACGGGTCCCCTGAAGGGTCACTTTAGCGGAGATCTTCTAAGAATTGCCGTCTGATGCATGCGGGTATGTGGGGTGAGTCCTATGTGGAGGGTGAGTCAGTGCGTGCAAAGTTTAAAACTAAGAGCACCATCAGACGCGGCCGCACAGCAACTAGAATGACCAACCATTTTATCGAAAAGGGACACTCCTGTGAGGAGATGCAGTGGACAATCCTAGAGGCTAATCAAATGTAGAGTAGTACCTCTCTCCTACGCCGTGAACAACGGTGGGTCCACCGTCTTCACACTGACATTCGGAGCTTGAATGATGAGATACCCTGGACTGAACTTTGACTCTGTTCTCTTAATGACCCGGGTCACCTCTCCCTTTGACCTTTGAGTTTCAGTGAGTACCCCTGACCATCCTCAACACTCTGGCCCGGGAGTACCGGTACCATCATATATACACACATGTATCTTAGTTGTTTGCCCCTTGCACCAACAGTGGGAACTTCATCCTCACCCACCCGTGTGCCCTGTTAATTTTGGGCTTTCTTTCCCCTTATACCCAACACGATCCTGGTCTAAACACCATCAGGACCTTGCATTACACACCGGCACCAATATGTAAAAAGGTTTTCCCTTCAAACTCAGGGTGTTCCTTTTTCTCCTCATTATGTAATGCACGCCCTTATCTCCTGGCGTCTCATCATCTTACCAGATCGCTAACACTGCCAGCTCTTTGCACACTCGCACGCAGGTCATCAGGAGCAGTCTGCTCCTTCAAACACATACATTCCTCATGATAGTGGCGTTCCGATCCCCATGACAACCGCTGATATCTCTAGCCATTTGCACGCTTACGCGCAGGTCCTTCGGAATAGTCCGCTCCTCTTAGCACATGCGCACTGCTGAGGGACTTCATTTTACTTGCACGCACATGCGCACCACTTCATTGCGTGACTCGGCATCCCGGAAGAAGGGACCGCCCAAGTCTCAATTAGCGCTACTATAACTAGGCAACCTCCACCATGGCCACTCTACATTCGGGCAGGCGTATGGACGGGGTAGGTGCTTACGAGCCAGCACCCGAGCTAAATTGTAAGTAGAGACCGGATGCATGGACCTGGGAACCTGCCATAGTAAGTAGCTGGACAATGGGCTTGGGGCCTATCTGTGTCTCACTCTATGCTCGATTATGTTGTTTCTCTTTTCCAGCCGGTAAGGTGCGGGCATCCTGCGCCATTAACACTTGGAGTATTTCTCCCCTTGATATTAGGTAAGGGTCCTCTTCCTCGCCACGCACTATCCTTCGGCGAGTTAGAGACACCACTTTCTTTCTGTGATACTGCGCTGACCCATCAGACGGGCGGCCTGGTTGTGCGATATATGCCTAATTGCTCTGATTTTTACCATGCACCACGCGCCAGTTCCTCACTACGCGCTTACTAAACCATTAGCTCCCTTGTGCTAGACACCCTGCATGACCTGTGCGTAAGTGGCCCCATACGTTGGGTTTCCACTGTCGTGACGCTTTGCCCGACGTGGGTTACTCATGGGGTGCCGGCGGGGCCGCACTTGGGATCGCCAGCTCTCTGGCGCTCGCCTGGAGCGGGCCTGCTTCGCACGCCTGGGTAGTCACCACATTGGGTACTTGCCCCATGGTTTTTCTACTCAGTCAGTCTCCTGCTTTTAATGCGCGATGTGCGCTCCCTTGATGTACATCCTTGAGGTACACAATGATGCCTCTTATATCTGTCTGATGTATGTCCTTTCTGTTGTTTGCTTGTTTTCTCTCCTAGGTCGCCATCAGGAGCGTTTTTCAACTATTATGTTGTAGCCTTACTGTAAGGTACACAGTTTAGGCCCGCCCTGATTTCATAAAGGGTTCTTATCCCTTTTAATCATTACTCATGTGCACTCAACACCACCTTTTTGTTTTTCTGGTCCTGATGAAGCGCCACGGATCCTTGTGACCACCCAGGTGTGAAACATGTTGGCCTTTTAGTTACCTGGGCACATTGCGTCTATTGGGGTAACCTACAACCTACGGGTTTTTTATTCTGACAAGGGTACCGTCACATTAAAACATACCCCTTTTGGTAACCCTTAGTCCGTTTTAAACTTTGCACGCACTGACTCACCCTCCACATAGGACTCACCCCACATTCCCGCTTGCATCAGACGGCAGTTCTTAGAAGATCTCCGCTAAAGTGACCCTTCGGGGGACCCGTAGGGCATTGCAGCGCCGGCCCGACGAGGAGCAAAACGCCCGATGATGAAGCATGACATCCTTCGGGGTGTGTGAGGGCAACAAGAGGCAAGACCTGCTCTTCCCTCTTACCAGTGGGTTCTAGGCCTAGGACCCCTTCCCTGTCTCCTTCCTTCCACTCTCTTTCCCTTCTCAGTGAATGGGTGACACTTTGCACCCCTCCTCCGGAACAGTGTCCCCCCGCTTTTGATTTAACGTTAGTTCTAGGAGCACGGGCACTGGACCATAACCCGCTCCTGGTCCCCCCTCTCTTTTTTGACTTCAGTTTTAAACTGCCATTTCGACCTGGCAAGAAAAACCTTCCTTTTTAATACATATAAGTCACCCCTAAGGTAGACCCTAAACAGCCCAGAGAGCAGGGTGCAGTGTATTTCAAACATTGGACATGTACTTTCAAGTTTTATATGCCCTATTAGTGAAAGACTCCTCAATTAATTTTTCACTACTGCAAGGCCTGCCTCTCCCATAGAATAACATTGGGTTACCTTATTAAAAGTAATAAGTGATACCTTTCAATTGGGAGGAGGTAGGACTATTGAGTTTGGTGTCTAAAGAATTGTAATTTAAAACCCTCTGTAATGGGAAAGTCTGATTTAAAGTCCCAATTCTAAAAATGACACTTTTAGAAAGTTGGCATCTTCATGTCCCACCCAATTTGTGCCTGTATCCATGGTCACATAACTAGGTGTACCTGGCAGATGTGTATTGATCCCAGCCAGTGAGGTAAAGGGGGACTAGGTGTTGACAGGATGAGCCATCTCTGGCCCGATGAGGGGGAAGGAGCTGTCACCTTCCACCCTTGCACATCACGAAGGCTCTACCTGAGCACACTTACACAGGGTTTGACACTAGTCTTTTGTGACCCCAGACAAGTTGCGGCTAGGGCAGGAAGGCAGGGCATTTCAGAGATCTCTGGGGTGGAAAGCTTCAGAACCTTCTCCTGCTTCAAAGTAGCCACTAGGTATAAATAGTGGACCCTCAGACCCAACTCTTCAGTACACCCCTGGACTTGTGTAAGACTCAGAAAAACCACACTGCTACTCTGTTGCCCTGCTACCCTGCTGCCTGAGTGAAAAGGACTAGACCTGCATCTTCAATCCAGGACCACCAGAGTGACTCCAAAGGCTAGTTGGCTGGCCTTCTGATCAGAGCCTCAGGGATGAAAAAGCCCCCACCACCTTGAACCCAGCACCTGGAGACTGTCTGCTGTGAGTCCTACACCCATGTGGTTTCACCCCAGTCCTGGACCCTTGGAAGAGTGCCTGAAGGTGCTCTGCTAGCCCAGCTGTGGCCCTGTGGGCAGAACTGATGCAGCACAAAGCATCCCCTAGCTGCTCCCCTTTGGAACCAATGCCATGCAATACATACCCAACGCTGGACCTCACATCGCAGCCTGCAGTTTCCTCTGAACCACCGATGCCCGACTATTTCTCAGCGCAGTCCTTCGCATTGCAAGCCCCTCATAGATGGCATCCTTGACCACGATGCAGGACTCCGCATCGCAGCCCCACAGCTTCCTCTGAACTGCCACTGCGCGACGCATCCTCGAAGCAGGATCTCACAACGCTCCGCTACCAGGATTTAAGGTGCTTTGTTCAGCTGGCCTCACTTGGTCCCTGTATCCGGCCCAGGATCCATCGTTGTCGGCCTGAACTTGTGACTTTGTCACGGTCCAGCATGACCAGATAACCACAGTCCATGGTGAGGAAATTAAAAAACATGCATTCTAAAATGTGCTATACTTTTGTTTTACATTGTTTACATTGACACTATTGAGTAGGTTTAACAAGACATATATAAAAAATAAATAAACTGCAATGTGGGAGAGGTGTAACTTTTTGCTTGCAGGGTTCTGCATCTACAACATTTATTTTTAAACATGTGGGAGAATTCATTGGTCGGTGCTTGCATCAAGGATGAGTCTGCATGGGTGGGCTTGTCAGGTCTGCTGAGTAATAGTCTAGACTCAAAAGTAATGCTATTATTGTGAAAGTAGTACACAGGAGAGTGGGGAACCTAATAGACCCTTGGAGGCTTGGGTAATTAGTATATCATCAGGTAAGAGTGCCTACAAGGGATTCTTTCTTATACTCATTCTCATGTGTTATGAAGTCATCTGCAATAAGCTCTGAGCAGTAGCTTACATTGAGTTATTTTGCAAAAATGATTCCTTATTTTAACATGAACAAATCAATGAAAGACTGCAAAAGAACAATACAAAACGGGTGTATACTTCTTGAAACACAAATTTATGTTGAGGGAATAAAAATATTGAAGGGTACATAAAATACTGCACATAGAAACATACAGTGACCGAGATTTAAAATTTTCTTAAATATATTTATTGTTCTCTTTAATTGATTATTGTGCATCTAGCTTTCTCCTTTCCATAACCAGCCATTCTGCACCAAGGTGCGTTTGGGTGAATGGTGCAGTTTATAAATAAATAGATACAATTTGAAAACGCGTGTTAATACTTCAGGCAAAGACTACGCAATATATGTTAAAGCAACCACGGTTAAGAGAAACACAGACTCCTTATTGTCTAAGCACTTTGCTAATAAGAAATTCTGCAAATTCCATCAATCAGGTGTACTCTCTCCTTCTAGAAATGGAATCAATTGTGGGGTAGATTCTAATTTTAAAAATCTGTCTCTCTCTGATAGAAGGATGTGTTCTAGCACTGAGGAAAATTATGTTAGGGCTCCCCCTAGTGCTATGGCTTCTTGTGCTATTCCTAAAACATACTGCACATCCATACTATCAAAAAATCAATAAAGCTGAGTAAATTTATGTTTAATTAAGGAACAAAGAAAAATCCTAATTTACTGCATTTGTGTGGTACCTCAGTTCCAAGCCCAGACAGCTGACTGCATGTCTCCTCGAGTAGCAATGAAACAACGGCTACACCTCCAATTACTCATGCCAAAAGATTTGGGGCCATATGTATCAAAAAAGAGTTTTGCGATTCTCAAATTGCGATTTTTAGCGAATCGCAATTAGAGAATCGCAAAATGCAATGTATGTAGGATTTGCTAAAAATTTTGCGAATCCTACTTATTCCTTATTTGCGAGTCGCAAATTGAGATTCGCAAATAAGGAATACCTTCCCGTTCATTCCTATGGGCTAGGAGGCCCATAGGAAGGAATGGGAAGACATTCTCAATTTGCGATTACCAATTAGAGAATCGCAAATTGAGAATGCAATTTCAAGGTTGCAAGGGTGCCAAAGGACACCCTGTTGCACCCCTGAAATATGCATGTGTGCACATTTTGCGCACATACATGCCCTAAGGGCATGTGTGTGCGACATATGGCACTTTTAAAAAATCAAAAAAGTGCTTTTTTAAAGAAAATCGCAAATTACCACCAACATGAAGTTGGTGGTAATTTGCAATTCCTTAAGGCTAAATAGCCAATTTCTGGTGCTTCCAGAATTGCATTTAAGGAATCGCAATTTGCAATTCCTTAATTGCATTCGCAAAATAGAGAATCGCAAATTTTGCGATTCTCTATTTTGCGATGGCCTTTTGGGATGATACATCCCAAAAGGCTTTTTCCCATTCGCAAATGGGCAGATTCTGAGAATCTGCCCGTTTGCAAATGGGAAAAAGGCTTGATACATATGGCCCTTGCTCCTTTAGCCCTAGGGCCTGCAGAGACTGTTTTAGCTAAGGAAACCTCTTCCGCTATTAGCAATGTGATTATTCCCGACCCTACAATTTGTCGTCATGACTTATGGTCTAAGAGCTATGATTTGATGCATACATCGTTAGTTACGATTAATAATCTCTAAAGAGTTTGTAATACAATCTCAGATTAATTACATATCAAAGACCCTTGTGTGACTATAAGCCAACTATAACATCTGCTCACGCTCCAGTACCTGTGTAGTAGATAGTAATGAACTTCCAATGGCAATTAATCAAAAGGGAAAAACGTCTCCTGCAATGTTTATATTTATTCGACAGAGGGTAGGGTTAACTAGACACCTAAGACCGATATTCTACAAGTGCTTGCTAATCAATTCCCTTTTAGGTTCTATGCCCAGAAAACCTAATATTGAACAGCAGTTTGAGCATCCTACTTCTGATAAGTCTGTGTCTCTGGTTACTATTTCTCCTTTGGAACTCCATAGAGAAGTAAATATCCTTTTTGCCCCTTCAGCTCCCAAAGTGTTTTTAGTTGAAGTGCCCAAGGTGAAACATAACCAATTTGAGAATAAAGAGACTTTGCTTAACAAATATACCCATTGGTTGGGCCATACTGGTAAATATCACACAGTCATCACGACTGGTTTGGCAGACGCCGCCTAAGTACAAATGTACACGCCACTCAATGTAAACATGTTTTGGGGCCAAAACATTTTGCTCCAAGACTGAATGCTTGTGCTTGCTGGAATTCAGGTCATGAGATAAACAAAACAGGGGGTGCTCAAGATGATCTTCCTCTTGGAATTGAAGTAAAATAGCACCAACCATCGATTAGGAAGTATCAGTCTCTACAATAAATGTAGCGGTTGGATACGTGGTCCTGAAAACAGGCGCTTGGGTAAACAATCTCTTGAGATCAAAAAAGGCTTTGTTTCCTTCTGTGGTCCAGAGAAAAACCTGTTAAAAACTTTCTTTCCTCAAGGTGGCAAACATACGGCAGGTCAATAAGTCAAAGTTCTTAAAAAAACTGTCTGTAAAAATTGCTGAGACGCAGAAAGCTCTGAGTGTCCTTGATGGAAGTTGGAACTGGCCAATCCAGAATAGCCGAGATCTTGAGTGGATCCATAGATAGAACTTGCTCTGACAGGCGATATCTCAAGTATTCAACTCCACACTTATTGAACTGCCACTTTTCTAGTAAGCTAACTGATTTTTTTTAGAAGACAAAGAAGAACAGAGATGATATGCTTCTGATGCTTCTACAAGAAGGAAGAGAAAATCAGAATGTTGTCTAGATAGACAACCACATACTGATTCAGAATGTCTGAGAAGATGCTGTTGGTTAATATTTGGATGGCTGTTGGAGCATTTGTGAGGCCAAAGGGCATGACTCAATATTCAAAGTGCCCCTAAAGAGTTAGGAAGGTTGTCTTCCACTCATCCCTCTTCTGGATTTAGGTCTAGTGGTACGGTTCTCAGAGGTCAAGCTTGGCAAAATAAGTAACCCTCATCGCCAATTCTAAGATGTCCTTAATCAGGGGAGAGGGTAACAACCCTTGATGGTGACCTCATTAAACCCTTGGTAGTCGATACGTGGCCTCAAATCTTCTTTGGCATAAAAAACAAAGAAGGAGAGGAAGCCGGACAATCAAACCATTCTGAAGAGTTTCTGCCAGGTATTGTTTCAGGGCCTCCTTCTTTTTCTGGGACAAGTAATAACTCATTCCAAGGTAGTAATGGAGCAATCCAAATCTTTGTGTGGAAGTAGAGTAACTGCAGAAAGTTTTTGGAAACATTCAGATGTTCTTGATATGGGCTGGAGACAATGGGCGCCTGGACTATGGTGGAGGCGGATTCCATTTCTGCTGATTTATGCTCAATAGGTGACCAGTAGCTGCCATCCGGATAACAGTCTCTCAATTGATGTACGGATTATGATGTTCCAGCCAAGGAATCTTTAATATGCTGATGTAGTTAGATGAATGTGAAGAAAATGGGTTATTGGTTGAGGGTGGTAACCCCACTCAGGCAACAACACAGTCCTTGTCAGAGTGAACCACAAACATTACTAAATTAACCAGTGTTTAACCCTTTAGTAGCTTGACACAAAAGCAGTCAGACTTAACTTAGAGGCACTGTGTAAAGTATTTATGCAGCACACAAACAGTAATAAAGTAAAAACACAACACAAGAAAAATCGCAAACCTATTTAGAAAGATGGAGAATATTTTAATACATAAAATGACAAATGAATTACATTCAATCAGTAGAACCAGAGTTATGAATTTTTGAAGTTTTTAGTGACATCTAGCGCCTAAAGGATCAATGCACCAACGCGTGTATTATATGGCTGTGCGAGACTGGGTCAAAAGTTAAGACCGACTGCAATGGAGCATTGATTGGATACAAGGGGTGGATTGGGCCCCGTCATGGCTTACCTTCTGACTTAGACAAAGTTTTGAAGAAAAGTTCCTGAGAAGGTAGAGTTCAATGGGGAAGGCAGCAGGCTATGTCTGAGGATGAGTCGTTGATGCCGGGGAGCCACTGGACGAAGTCTCAGTGAAGCCATTGACAATGGCGGCTGAAAACAAAAGCTCAGAGTGGGAAAGGCTGGATTTTCAGGCCGAGGAGGTCATCGTTGAACCCGTTGAAGATTTTTACCTTCAGACATCGACAACGTTTTGGAAGTTGAAAATCTCCAGAAGGATGAAGTTTAGCCAAAGAGGGCCCCACCGTCGCCGGAAGGCCCCCTGACCAGGATTTACTGCTGCAGAGAAGAACGTAGCGGGAGATACCATGAACTTAGGCCAACCAGCAATGCACCTTGGGCAGATCGGCTGGCAGGTAGGACCTGGTCTTCTGTCGGTTCTCCAGGAAGGTTTTTGGTGGAAAATATTGTAAGTCTCAGCTTTTGGAGAAGTACCACCAACGCCACTACAAAGTGTCCAGGACCGGGGGGGGGGGGCACGACTTGGGATGGTTAGGACTCACTCCAGCAGAGGCCAGCAGCAGGATTCAAGGCCTCAGGAGCATGTTATGTCCCTGTAGCACACACAGGAGGCCAGCCCACTAGCCTTTGGAGTCACTTCTGATGGTCTTGGGTTCACGAAAATGGTCCACTTCTCCTTCAAGCAGCAGGGCAGGCCTCTGGTGGCAGGGCAGTCCTTCTGAAGTCTTTCACAGGTCCAGGAGTGTACTGGAGAGATGTTCTGAGGGAGCAGTATTTATACCTGGTGCCAGACTTTGTGTGTGGGGGAACACCCTGCACTACTGTTGTATTCCGCTTTAGGTGTCCGTATATAGGCTTTCCTGAAATGGATGTCCTTATATAGGCACAATTCGCATTGCCCTTATATAGGCATAAAATCCCAGTCCTTATTTAGGCATTAGCCATGCACTCCAAATACAGGCATGGTCACCAACATCCGTCCACCCTAACGTCACAACGAGTTCTTAGAAACCAGACCCTTAAGCTCTTGGGAGTTCCCCTAGCACAGGATTATTGATTTCTCCAAGAACTCATCTATTATGCATGAACCGCTATACCTTAAGGGGTCATTCCTGACGTCTTCCTCTGTCCGACTTCACGTCAATGCTAACATTCCAAGGCGCCTACCAGGTATAAATATACCTTCCCTTGCCCAAGCAAGTTAGAGGAGACCTCGACTTCAGAGGAGCCCGTATCCCGGCCTGACGCACTGAGAAGACGCTGTCATACCTGCTTGCAGAGAATCCAGCTTCCAGTGTTCTGACTCCCTTCGCGGGTGTTAGAGTTTGAGATCCGGCAAAAGATTCCCACCTCTCTCATTCTCAAGGTATGGAGCTGACTAGAACCTAGAGGGACTCTTGGCATACTAGACTTAACATACTCTTAGTATACCATACTAGAGAATACTTCACCTACTTCTTACCTTGCCCTACACCTAGACTAGGTTAGGTACATTGGGGTAGAACTAGCTTAGAGAAGCATCGTATGAGTACTCGCATTTTTAGCTCATGTTATTTATGTACGTGAATATATGCTAAAAGATAATGCTAGCGCAGTATTATTTCTTTCTACTGCTTACGCTGTACATTATATATCTTGCATACTGTCTTGTGATCATAACAGCTCATATCTCTTACACGAGAAACAAGACTGTTCAATAAAACCTTTTTTATTGAAACGCCTGTCTATTCTTTCTGTGTAACTCTGAGGAAACTAAGCATGCACGTTTAGCTGAGTGAAACTGTAATCTATTGTTTCCACGATTCTGAGAAGTATTCCGATTCTAAAGGGAAACAAAGTTGTCATGTTTATGCGGTTGCCAGAAACTACTCCCTTCTTGTTTACAAGGAGTTTCTAGTGGCCTCTGAGTTAGCTGGCACAAAAGTAATTAAGTTTTATATACTCGATAGGGGCATACTGACCTCAGTCCTATGCCAAACCTATAGGGTATATTATTCCAATGCGCAGAGCCTATTAGGGAAATAGGAACTACACTACATGGCGCCCAACGGTTTGGTAAGGCACTAATTTAACGCTAGATACTGAGTAACTCAGTTGTGCTTTTTTCTCAGAGACCCCTACTCACATACTCCATAAGACGTCTGGAGTGGGTAGGGTTAAATATCCGCCAAGGCTAAATAGGACAAAAAACCTATAGATTAGCTATTTTGGGTTAATCAACGTTGAAGGATACAGTGTTCCAAAATATTGTGCACCTTATCTTTTGTTTCCTTGAAACTTGTACTACATTTTTCAAAAAACAAATGTCCGATCACGGGGACAATGGCACCGAGAACGGTGTAGCTGCGGCTGACCCAGTCGTAACAGCTTTTAACTTTACCGGTTTAAATGAAGCCGATGAGGGTGTTATAAACATCCCTCCAAACTTAAGGAGAGCCATCACTCTAAAACGTATAAAACACGGCCTATCACCAAGAGGTGGTAGAGCAGTTTTCGTGATAGAGGCACACGAATCCTTTCAGACAGAGGTATTCTATTCATGGATAGCATTCCCAGAATCAAATCCAGTAACAAAAGTGTTTGACTTCTTTAATGAAGATGAACCACCAGAGGAATATATTCCTTTCGAGGATATTGAAATTCCACTCACATACCAGGAGCATCATCTCTGGTTTAAAGGCGCCCTAAAACATCACAGAAACATTACCAGGCTCGGTCCACAAGGTAGACCAGGAGCAACATGGCCGATTCTAGCCGGCTACACTCCGCATCCTGGCCTCGATATAATGTCAGACGAGGAATTACTTACTCACTTACAGAGTTAATAAAAATGTACAGACAATTGGTCCAATATGTCATGCGGACTTTCACATACCAACCACCAATGACCATTCCAATTCAAACCCCTCATCAGGGGAATACACCTAAAATTACTCCACAGACTTTATACGCAGTCATGGGTAAAATGCCCACAAAACGTGAGCAAATTCCATTTTGGATAGCTCAAACAATTACTCAAATCGATGCAGTATTTCCTAATACTAGCCCTAATGAGAAACACAGAATCCTAACAATCTGTTTACCAATGGGGATCACACCACAACTGGAGGACTGCACCACTTGGGTCTTTGCTGCCATCTATACTAAAACACATGGTGTTCCGTCAATTGCAGTAATACCAGATGTCGTGAAACAAATTCAAAACGAATACGGGGCAGAACCTGCTCTGAATTTAGGTATGAAATTACTGAAAAACTTCGACCAGGTCTCAACAATAGTATTATCCAATATTAAAGGGGAGGCAGCATCAGTGGCGATCCGCCAACGCTTAAGGGAATTTGATGTTACAGAACATCAAACTGAACTACCCAGAATAATAGAACAATCTTATGCAGAATTAGGCAGAGATAGTTTGGGTGGAAAACCTTGAAGCCAAAACTATCTGAAAGTCCTGAAAAGGACTCTATTAAACAAACTCCTACATCTTCTTAAAAGAAGTGGGAAACTAATAAACAAAATTCAAACGAGACACGTTCTCAATCCCGAGGTAGGTCTCCTCAAAAGGAGCCCTCTGAAAGGAGGTACAACCTCAGAAACAGGGATAATTTAAGAAAGCCTGACAGGTATCAAGATACTGATACACGTTCCTCTCGTACCTTTCAGATATCGTCACAGACATCGGAAAGAAGAGGACGTTCAGAACATAGAGAAGAACGCGTGAAATCGAAAGACGACAAACACGTTCAGAAAATAAAACAAACCCTCAATTCTCAAAAGAAGGTAGCAGGTCTGAAGATCAGACATGCCGAGAATACTGAGAACACAGCTCAAGAACGGAGAATGGGCTCAGACAATGCTGGACAGTGCAGCAGAAGTCACAATAGCTCGCCAGAACCTGAAGGAACTTCTGGAGATAGTGGACTTGAATGAGTACATCACAGTAGAGACTGTAGACACCAGGGTTAGTACTCCACAAAAGTTATATGAAATAACACTCCGAATGGAGGGAGACATACCAAGAAAAGTGAAAATACTCTTTTGGGAGAAACTTTCAAGGGGTTATGATATACTTCTAGCAGAAAAAGACTGGCCACCACAATTTGTCAGGGAGTGCCCACATGGTGAGGACATTATTATGCCTGCCTTCTCCAACCATATTCCAAATCACCAAAAATATACTTATGCCAGGAAATGGGCAGTTGCCCAGGCCCCAGCATTATATGAAAATCATGTAGGATGGGATGAGGACTCACCTCACCACAAAATACATCTAAAAATGAACCTACTGCACAAAGGCAGTACCCAATACAGCAAGAAGCTAAAAACAGGTCAGGGAGATCTTAGATCAACTTGAATACCAAGGGGTGATTGAAACATGCACCTCCTCAATGAACAATCCTTTGTTTCCTGTATCCAAACCAGACAACACCTATCGTCTAGTTTTGGATTACAGACACTTGAACACTTGTTCAAAAACATTTGCAGTGCAAAATGCACATAGTACAGCATTAATGAATAACATTGTGTGTAAAAATATAAAACCACATTGGACATTTCAAGTGGTTTCTTTTGTCAAAACATAGCACCTGAAAGCAGGTACTTAACAGCTTTCTCAATAATGGGGACCCAGCGTCAATTTTGTAGACTCCCACAAGGGTTCAAAAACAGCCCGGGTTATTCTCAGCAAGAGTAACAGAGTTACTACAAATTTATGATAATGAGGCATTGTCATATATCGATGACATCTATCTGACAGACGATGACCTGGATAGGCACTTGAACAGGGTGAGTACCATTATATTGGGCTTCGCCTCTGAGGGCTATAAATTCAACTTTTAAAAATCCAGAATTGCCCATCTCAATGTCCTTTTCCTAGGATATGAGCTTTCAAGTGAAGGCAAGAGCCTGGCAGCTAACTTTTTAGAAAAGTGTGCGCTGCTCCAACCTCCAAAAATGCTGAAAAATTTACAATCCATTTTGGGTTTCCTAAATTTTGGAAGAACTTACATTCTAAATTATGCAGAAAGGGTTAAACCTCTCTACGAATTAATCAAACCTGATTTTTCAATCAAACATTGGACACAAGAACACACAGAAATCTTGCGTTCACTCCAAGCTAACATGTTAGCAACAAATCACTTACAAACACGCGTAAGTCAACGCAATTTAGTGATCCGAATAATTTTGGGACAATGCGGATTCACCTATTTAACATTTAATGAGGGTGAAAAAAATACCAATAGCATACAAATCACATTTGTATACACAGGCAGAAATGTGCTTCACTTCAACAGAAAAAATACTGACAGCAGTTCAAACCGCTATAGCAAAAGAAAGAGCTCTAGCCCAAGGGAAACGCATTATTGTCGTAACTCCAGTACCGGTCTTAGAGGCGGTTACAAAAGCGAGCATTCCAAATGCAAAAGCTTTACATCCTAGATGGATACAATGGGTTAATTCTCTTGCTGCGACAGATGTTGAATATGTTTTTGATCCTGATTTAAAAACACAAGCGTTCCTGCAATATGAACATGAATGTCCTCTGCCCACTGAAATTCTGCCTCTCGATCAGTACGAATTCATAATTTACACTGACGGATCAGCACAACCCGCTACAGGGAGTAAGCAAGCTTACAGTGCAGCGTGCGCAATCGTTAAAGGTCGCATGCGCGATGGTACCTTCAGACCAATGGTCACTAAAACTCAATCTCTAGGAGATTGTACAGCTCAGCGAGCTGAACTACAAGCATTCAAACTGGCACTTGAAAGTACAGATCGCGAATTCCCCACACTAATAGTGTGCGATTCTTTCTACTGTATTCAGTCGTATAATGAATATATACAAAATTGGCTTGAAAACGGGTTCAAAGATGCAAAAGGTGGCACAATAAAGCATAAAACGCTTTGGGAACAAGTAGTTCAGTTAAAAAACGAACTACCAAAGGCTTACGTAATACACACGCTGAGTCATCAACGTGATGGTGTTCACGTTGCAGGGAATTCATTGGCTGACGAAGCCGCAAAGGGGGCTGTTCAGACGGCTTCCGTAGCTGCGATCACTCGTTCAAAAACGAGAATAGACAGTGAGATATTCTTGGCTGTCAATGCTTCAAGCAAAGGCAGTGGTGCAGCGTTACAAAAAAAATTTCCACTCAAGTACTTTTATGTAATTGATGCGAACAACGTTCCTTTTGCTCGCATCCCTGGAGTGGGGGATATGGTAATTCCAAACATGGAACGTAGAGCAGCTTTGATTTATGAAGCACATCTGGGGGAGGGTCTGTCACATCAAGGGATCTCTAAAACAATATTAACATTAAAAGAGATGTACTGGTGGCCTGGAATGAATACACAGATTCACATCTTCATCAATGACTGCATAGACTGCAATAGACAGCGTGATGCAGAACACCACCAGACACCATGCTACGAAGTAGCCTGCTCAGTACAGACACCATTGTTAGACAGCATTAGACTATCTATGCGCAGGCGTCCTTATGGACAAATGCAATCCCACAAATACTAAGTCAAGGTTCCTATGGATATGGCCTCAGCGCTCGGCTGACGCTCGAACTGTTATAAAAGATTTGCAAGTCTTTATCGGCACATACGCAATTGGCACACTACATTCTGACCAGGGCCCTGCGTTTAGCTCTCGGGCTTACAAAGAAGCCATGGCCAGTTTGGGCATAGCATTGCGGTACTCCTCTTCGTTTCATCCTGAGGGAAATTCTGTTGTGGAAAGGAAAAACCGGGACATAAAGCAGTCTATAACAGCTAGAGTATTAGGTTCGGGTGATGGGTGGGTCAAACATCTTTATGGGGTCCAACGCTCATTAAATAATTTGCCAAAAAGTTCTCTTGGGGGGGTCACTCCATATGAGGTCCTATTTGGGACAAGAATGTGGGTTCCTGATCTTGAATGTAAAGGTACAGTGGTGGAAAATAAACCCTTTGATATCAAAGATCGTTTGGCTGTTTTACAGGATCTAAATGAACTAAGATCGAAACAAAGCAACGTGTTCCTGAAGCCAACCACCACTGAGGAAACACCGGCAGTCTCAGCAAGGCCTGTCTGGATCCCAAAAGTTGGGGATCTAGTCAGAGAGAAGATTGCGGACAAGAAGGAATTTGGACCTTCTTACAGACAACCAGTACCTGTCCTAGCCGTACACGGAACAAGAACAGTACTTCTGCCGCCCCTTGCTGGAAAAAAGGAGAAAAGATTTGTGTCAATCGACCTCATCAAACCACAGTATGTGGCCAATACTAAATAGTAGGCCTCGTGGACTCCGACCTAGTAGCAGACGCACTCCTCTCGCTACTATCCAAGAGGTTCAGACTGAAAGACTCATAACCATCGAGAATTCAGCAGTAACAGATGAAGGACTAAGCAACAATGCTATGGAACTCATCCCTCTTGAAACTCAAGTAACAGTTCGTCCAGATACCCCTGTCTACACCAACGTAACAAGTGATCAACTGGTTCCAGCGATTTCTACAAATCCTGATGCAATTCCAACAATTGACCGAACTGCTTCTGGCTATTTCATTAACTTTGATACATTTTCTGAGGATCCGAGTGACCCTGAAACGACGCCAGCATCAAAAACTTTCAAACAGCAAGTACAAGACCTTTTTCATTTCCTGAAAGAGACTTATCTGGTTTCACCATGGAGTGAACTATGGATTATTTCTGGAATATTTTTCTTTCTGCTTTGGCTAGCTTTGGTTATGACTATCAGTGACTATAAATGGCAGATACATCCATATGGACACAGAAAGTAAAAATGTGAACTTACTTTTGAAACCACACAAATCATCCCATCGTGAAGCAAGAGACTTGTCAGCAGTGAACATCACAGCCGTTCCTATACAGGATGGTATAGTGTGGGACAAAATCGATTTCGATATCTTCGGCCCTACGGAACTTTTGAACATTCCACATTTATTTAAAATTTCACTAAGTGATTTTATTTCCTCCAGTACCTACTCTGATGATTGGGACTTTGAGACTGTAAATGATATGATGTCTGATCTAGAAAGGTCTGCTGCATTCTCTAACAATGAATACTTAGAGGGTTCATCAGACTACGAACAGCTTTATTGCTATAACCACTATGGTCATCATTTCTTGCATAAATCTGCAACACCTAGAAATGTGTTTATGTTTAACCAATGGGAACATTGTCCTACACCACCAAAAGGTAGTTCAAAAACGTTTGCTAAAAAGTTTCCTATTTTTCAGGGTACAATACATCTGATCCAGAAACATTTTACTATAAAAATGTAAACAAAACAGGACAGAAAATTATGTTGACAAATACAAAACAGATTTACTCTGCAGCATTTATTACCCAATTGTCTAGACATGGATTTGACTTGTGGAAAGACACAATAGACACGAAATCTGTCTGGGGTTCTAAAGGTTGGCAAGTGCAGGGGATAAAAGCTTTGTTTAGAGCATGTATCATCCCTCAGCAAATAATGTTTTTGAATGACACTGTGCAACAAACGTCTTGCCTTGGTTTAGCCAAGATCAAAGACATGACAACGCCTTCTGTGCCAACACCTGCAAGTAATAACACTACACAGGGAGCGGTTACAGTTGCCACAATACTACAAACCAACAGAACAGATCCTGATTGGAAAAACTGGTTACTCTGGCCTACAGACACAAACATCTGTCAAGAAAGGTTCCTGAATAGAAGACAGGGCTTTACTATCCATAGGCCAGACCCACGATACGTTCAAAGACAACATCCGGGGGTAGTAACAACATACAGTGTAGGAAAATAGTGCCTCGACTGGCTACAAATATCTACACTTGAGGATGTGAAACAACACTTATCTTTACTTAAAGAAGACATAGACCTTAGGGAATTCTTGCTAGGACCAAGAAAACCGCATCAAAAACGTTTCATATATGCCGGCATTTATGCTGCTTATAATGAAGTATGGAAGGTTTCACAGGCAGAGGCCGCAGAACGAATACGTGAACTTGATCGTATTAACTTAGAGAAAACGCTCTCTGTGGTCAACAATGGGTTAACAACTTTGTCATCCAGAATTTATTCATTGGACAACATTGTATCCTCTGCTATTGACATACTGGAACAAGATTTAGCCATGTTACAACAGGGCCAATCTCAGTTACGTTCTATTATGTTATTAGGCTGGACGCTGCAATCATTGCGTGCGGGCTATGTGCCTTGGTGTTTTATCAACACGTCAGCTCTGTTTGCAGAATAAAATCTAACTGATAAACAGATCGAGCTGGCACAAAGGGGAGCAAAGTATACAGTGCTGAGCATTGAAAAACTGGAAAAATTACCATTTACGGTAGCAGAAAAACCAGCTACAGAATGGCTTATCCATGGCAAAATCACTCTGCCTGTCACTACTTTTCCGTTTCAGTATTGCCTCAAACAAATGCAAGCAGGCAAATATGAAAGGTTGGGTAAAGAATACATTAAGACATCCTGGGATTCCAAGATGGCGGCCACATAGACGCATTGCGGACGCGCTCTCCCGAGGTCTCCAACACCCCCCCTTGCTCCTGCTGATACCGCGCACAGATACCTGATTCCGGGCAGACGAACAGACGGCTGGCGCTGCTCTTTCTACATGCGAGCGCTCGCGGCATGATTGCCGGACCCCTGCTGTGGAGAGAAGGGAGGATTTGGAACTGGCGGTCAGTGTTTGTGCCTGTTGCACGTCGGTGTCTCGGTGTCCTTGGCTGGTGGGCGGGACACATCAGGAGCTTTCCTCGATTGGTGGCTGGATCTAGCTTCTGTACTGCCTGGGTGGCTACAGGCACTACAATGCCACCAAAGCCGGCAAAGATACAGAAGGATAGAGGAGAAGGACTGACTACAGTTAGTAGACCTGCTGCACGCATTCCGGCTGCCAGACAGGATTCAGCCCACAAACAGCCTACCGCAGGGACAGGTAAGACAGCAGATGTCCTAGCGGGGAAGCATATATCAGGCAATACGGGTGCTGGGAAAAAGAGGACTCAAGCCGCTTCTAAAGGCATCAGGACAGGGGCTGGCACGGAAGAGGGGGTTGGTGGACTTGGTGACGAAGGTTTATCTACACCGCAGCAATCAATTACTGACTTTTTTTATCAACAAGCATTCGGGTAACACCCCATATCAGAAGGATACTATTGAAAAACCAACAGACTTGGGGGAACTGGATGCGGCACCTGGAGCACAGGCAGGGGAGGCCCTGGCAGGAGATAGAGACCCAGATGGCACAGGCGAGTCTCAGCAATTTGAACAGGCAGTGACGGTGGCAGGGGTAGGAGGAAGCAAAGAGGAATGCCACTAGTCACTCGGTACTGAGCAGCTTGGAGCGGCAGCAGTGACTGATATCACCCTGGATGGGGCGGATAAATTCTTCTCCCTGACTGATGGCTCGGAGTCTGAGGCCCCCGATTCATACAACAGTGAAACTAGTGGGTCTAACTCCGTAACCTCAGAGTCTAGCACGTTGGAAGCACCAGAAACTGCGCTTAAACGTTCGAAGCACCATAGGGGCCATAAATGCAGCACTGAACCTCGGCACCGAAGAACAAAGAAATTAATAGGTAGTAACCTGAAATGGGATTACTCCCATACAAAGATGGTTGGAACCCCGCCTGAACCACTAGCTGAATCACTAGGTGTAAATGAATATGGAACAGCTACCCCACAGCTTACTGACACCATGCCCTTAAATCCTGAGTTAAGTCTAATATTGGAGTCCATTAAAGAACACCGGGCAGAGACACGGGCAGACAGTAAAAGGGCAAGGCATGCCACGAAAAAACTGGAAGGGGCTGTGCGGAAGGTTGGGAAGGCATGCTCTGAGATTGGGGAACGCCTGAACCACATTGAGGATAGGACGGCGGCCTTGGAGGTGGAAGCCACCAAAGTAAGAGAGCAAACCAAGATGCACGAGTCCCAATTAAGTGATGTACAATGGAAGCTCGAGGACATGGAGAACTGACAGCGCAGAAATAATCTTCGGTTTCTTGGTATAGATGAAGGCAGGGAGGGGGAGGATATACGCTTCTACATGCTGGATCTGCTGAAAACATCTTTCCCCGAATTGACAGGATGGGACTGGGCAACGGAAGTTCAAAGAGTACACAGGTTCCCGATGACCCGCAACAAGGCAGCACAGGATGGTAGAAACCCAAGTCAGGCACGAGCTATTCTGGGTTTTTTTGGGAACTTTTTGCTCCGTCAGGCAATATTTGAAAAGGCACGCCCGGATGCAAGATGGACATATCAAGGGTCATCATTCTTCGTGCGCCCCGACTTCTGTCATGTTACGGTCGAACTGCGGTGGCGCCTCCGGCAGGTCATTAAGCCTTTTCAAGATGCTGGTTACGAAGCATATCTATTGGCTCCAGCCAGACTGAAAACTATTGTCCGGGGCTCTGTTAAATTTTTTACTTCAGAAATCAAGGCCAAAGAGTACCTGTATGTAGAAGAGAAAATCCCTTGGTGGAATAATATATATAAACACTTCATACAGAGCTCAGGCACACAAGGCGGATATATGGCCTATACACTACACCAAAAATAACCTACCAAATCTCTAGCCCATGTGGTAGAATTACACAAGCATCAATTGCCTTTTTACTGTTAAAAATATATACTTTATTAAAACATCTGTGTCACAATATTGTTGAAGCACTATAAAAACACTGTAAAAACACACTGATCCAAGTGTACAATTGTTAAAACAAAATTCTGACATTCATTACAGACCCCACATTCATATATTTCTAAGCAACACCATTTGTTTAGAGAGAAGCACAAAGACAGTACATTTTGTCATGAAATAACATATCCAGTCAGAACATTTCTTTGACTACTCCTGGGTATAATCAATTATTGCAGGGTAGACTTGTTCCACGGATTATGTTTAAAAAGGCGTCGACGCGTTTCGATGGTTCTAATAATATTCCATCTTTAGCAAGACGATCATTGATCTCTCTATTGGCACTCTATGGTTGCCATTAGTCCCAAATCCTGTTATAAGGCAAAATCATCATTTATAATTAAACAGTTGTTTTTCATAGGTCACTGCCCCTATAGCAATTTAGCACACTCTACTGTCGTCACTGCTTATAGCTACATTTGGTTAAAGAAACTGTTCTATATTGTTAAACATTAGAATTTCCTTATAACTATTTACACCATATCTGAAGTTTTACTGACTCATATAGTGTGGTACATCCCTTTTCCCACAAGTTTTTGAAAAGACACAACATATATCTAAATTTCTATCAAATGGGCTCATTATGTTATATATATCACCGATTTTTCCTATGCTCAGATAGCACAAACCATTCACAGTCACATACATATTTGGTCTTGTGAACATTACGCCCCCTCCCCTGTGGTTTGCCATTACTTTTCGTATTTTAAAAGTAGGCAATGTTACCTCAAGTCTTAATTTTATCATTTTTAATATAACTCATAAACGTTTTTACCTTATTTCATTTAACTTTTTAAGCGAAATTTAAATCAGTACATCTGCTTGGCATAGATCCAGCTTATGGTTCAAGAACATCTATTATTGAAAAAGACGCCACCAGGTTATATGTCTTACTCCATTTGCTAACTTGAACAATCGTTTTATACGTATATTTTCAATAACTCAGAACCTGTTCTCACCTGACAAAGTTAATTGTCTCCCCCGTCTATAAAGTTCCCTCCTTAGTTCTAGTTCCTTCGTACAGTTTTTATCTTTTTGCGGTCCGTTTCGTGTTTCTTCGTTAGAATCTAAAAAATATATATATGCACCATCTCAATGTAAATCATTATTATTGGTTAAGCCTATACCCTCTAATAGCTTAATCCTCTTTCAACATCTAGTACCTGTATATTCCTGGCATTTCGCCAGCCTGGTATCCGATGTATATAGTTAAAACTTTCCAGAAATTGTATATAATTTTAAAATCAATTTCAGTCGAAAACGCTGAAAGAGAAAAAATCTAAATAAAATTTTAAAAAATTTATATTAGAAGGAGGCTCCTCGTACATATTACGACAGAAGCAAACAGACTACTTATTGAGGCCCATAGGATTATCTATCTAGATTCTCTTCGCTCCTTACCTTGTAACAACACCGCTCACGGGCATCTCAGTCCAAACCTAACGCCTCCGATACACCAACACCAGTGGCGTCTACACTCCCAATTTAAATATCCTGATCCTTTCATGCCATTGGTTGAAACTACAAACTCGATTACTAACAGCTGCGTACTACTCATGCTCCACCTCACAGTCCGCTAGCTCTTCTCCTAATGACCCGGAAGCACTGCGACCGCGTTCTAGCACCGAGCCTACTCTTTTTCTTATGCTCTTGTTAACCCGGAACATAAATACCCGTTTATTTTATATTATCAAAAACGATCCATGTTGCAATTTCCGATAATCTCAATTATATACACCCACAAGGTCGGTGTTGTGGCGTCTTTTTCAATAATAGATGTTCTTGGACCGTAAGCTGGATCTATGCCAAGCAGACGTACTGATTTAAAGTTTGCTTAAAAGTTAAATGAAATAAGGTAAAAGCGTTTATGAGTTATATTAAAAATGATAAAATTAAGACTTGAGGTAACATTGCCTACTTTTAAAATACGAAAAGTAATGGCAAACCACAGGGGAGGGGGGCGTAATGTTCACAAGACCAATCAATCAATCAATCAATCAATCATGTCACTTATAAAGCGCACTACATACCCGCGAGGGTCTCAAGGCGCTGGGGGAAGAGGGGGGTGGTGCTGCTACTGATCGAAGAGCCAGGTCTTGAGGAGTCTACTGAAGGCCAGTAGGTCTTGGGTCTGTCGGAGGTTGGTGGGGAGGGTGTTCCAGGTCTTGGCGGCGAGGTGGGAGAAGGATCTGCCGCCGGCGGTCGTTTTCCGGATGCGGGGGACTGTGGCGAGGGCGAGGCTGGTCGAGCGGAGCTGGCGGGTGGGGGTGTAGAAGCTGAGTCGTCTGTTGAGGTAGGCTGGTCCGGAGTTGTGGAGTGCTTTGTGTGCGTGGGTGAGGAGCTTGAAGGTTATCCTCTTGTTGACAGGGAGCCAGTGCAGGTCTCTCAGGTGGGGTGTGATGTGGCTGCGTCGGGGGATGTCGAGGATAAGACGTGCAGAGGCGTTCTGGATACGTTGCAGCCGTCTCAGGAGCTTAGACGTCGTTCCTGCGTAGAGGGAGTTTTCGGAGTCCAGCCTGCTGGTGACGAGGGCCTGGGTGACTGTTTTTCTTGTTTCGGTGGGGATCCACTTGAAGATCCTGCGGAGCATTCGGAGGATGTTGAAGCAGGATGAGGAAACGGCGTTGACCTGCTTAGTCATGGAGAGGGTGGGGTCGAGGATGACCCCTAGGTTGCGTACGTGGTCGGTGGGTGGCGGGGCTGTTCCCAGTGATGTTGGCCACCAAATATGTATGTGACTGTGAATGGTTTGTGCTATCTGAGCATAGGAAAAATCGGTGGGGGTACCATAAGGGCAGAGATATATATAACATAATGAGCCCATTTGATAGAAATTTAGATATATGTTGTGTCTTTTCAAGAACTTGTGGGAAAAGGGATGTACCACACTATATGAGTCAGTAAAACTTCAGATATGGTGTAAATAGTTATAAGGAAATTCTAATGTTTAACAATATAGAACAGTTTCTTTAACCAAATGTAGCTATAAGCATTGACGACAGTAGAGTGTGCTAAATTGCTATAGGGGCAGTGACCTATGAAAAACAACTGTTTAATTATAAATGATGATTTTGCCTTATAACAGGATTTGGGACTAATGGCAACCATACAGTGCCAATAGAGAGATCAATGATTGTCTTGATAAAGATGGAATATTATTAGAACCATCGAAACGCGTCGACGCCTTTTTAAACATAATCCGTGGAACAAGTCTACCCTGCAATAATTGATTATACCCAGGAGTAGTCAAAGAAATGTTCTGACTGGATATGATATTTCATGACAAAATGTACTGTCTTTGTGCTTCTCTCTAAACAAATGGTGTTGCTTAGAAATATATGAATGTGGGGTCTGTAATGAATGTCAGAATTTTGTTTTAACAATTGTACACTTGGATCAGTGTGTTTTTACAGTGTTTTTATAGTGCTTCAACAATATTGTGACACAGATGTTTTAACCCCTTCGATGCTCATGACGAGCTCAGCTCGTCATGCTGCGCGGTCGCGCTGTGCGCATGACGAGCTGAGCTCGTCACGACCACACCCGCGATCGGAATGTCCAGCACCTGGGCGGAATTCCGATCGCGGCGAAGCGGTTAATAAAGTATATATCTCCACAACTAATGCTATTAGGTGTGGACAAGACAGTCTCGGGACCTGGGTTGGAAATGCTTTTTATTGCAATGATTGTTTTTAGACTGTGTATATCCTCATCATGGCTAGATAGCTTACCTCCGACCTTTCAGCAATGGAAGGGGCGCTTTTTACATGTATATCATTTTGAAATGGCTCTGTATACTCGCAAGGGCATTCAGGCTAAAAAGAAGGGGAGGAAGATATGGGGAGCCTTAATGACATGGTTGGATGCGTTCCAATAAGTACTTACTGTTAAACCTCAGAGTCTGACTATAAACTGGACTGTATGATGAATCAGTGCTGCTTTTCCTATCTTTGTACATTAATTATATTCGTTAACATGTTAAATTCATATGCTGCTATTTATGTATTTATGTACACTTGCTGAGATTGTATCTGTATTACTTGCTGAGAAAATAAAATAAAAAAATTTATATTAAAAAAAAAAAAAAAGACATCCTTCGATTTACCTTACGAATACAGATGTTGGAGTGGGGATCGTGAAGTGTTTCTAAGCGGTACAAACTGTGAAAAGGCATTAAGCAGTTCACTCATATGTCAGGACATTTCTTTACACGGGGCTTGTAATGGTTCTTTGGAAAATGTGTCCTGCCACCAGCAGGGTACACCGGCTACTGTGATTAATCCAACGTTTGGCCAACTTTCTAACGGGAGTTATGTTATGTTATGTTATTAATATTTCTAAAGCGCAAACTGTTACCCGAGGGTGTCCTGGCGCTGAACCTGACGTCCTACGGAGGCCTAACACTGGGTTGGAAAAAGGAAGTAGTTAGACAGTAAACAGCCACATCTTCAGGGCCTTCCTGAAGTCCAGATGGTTTGTCTTGCACCTGAGATGCATCGGGAGTTCATTCCATGCTTTAGCTGCACCGACCACAAAACTTCTGCCGCCCCAGTTGGACTTCTTTACAAAGGGCACTGATATCCGTTTTGCTTCTGAAGAGCGCAGAGGTCTTCTGGGTACATACCACTGGAACTGCCGTCTTAGGTGGAGGGACCACTTCCTTGAAGGGATTTGTGGACCACACAAAGAGCTTTAAACAGAACGCGTTTTTGACGGGCAACCAGTGGAGCTTTTTAATCTCAGCCGAGATTGAAGCATATTTGGATATGCCGGTGAGCAGTCTGGCCGCTGCGTTCTGCAGTAGTTGCAATTTTTTCATAAGACCATCCTGGATATTGAAATAAAGACTATTACAATAATCCAGTCTGGACATAGGTAAGGCGGTGATGACAGTTTGTTGGCTTTCTTTGGGTAGGAAAGGCAAAATTTTCTTGCAGGATCTGAGAGTGTACGAGGTAGCTGAGACCACTGCATTCACTTGATCCTTGAAATTGAGTTTGTTGTCAATGTATACTCCTAAATTTTTCACCTTCCTAATAGGAGTCGGAAGAGGACCCAGTGTGTCCGGCCACCATGCCGGGGTCCAAAAATTTGGATCATTGCCGAACAAAACCACCTCCGTTTTACTGGTGTTTAGTTTAAGGCAGTTTTGGGCCATCCAGTTCCCCACAGCTGTCATGCAATCATGGAAACGGGACGCCGTTTCCTGTACCCCATCCGGTAGTAGTGACACCACAATTTGGGTGTCATCTGCATATGAGGTCAAATTAAAACCGAAGGATTCAACTAGGGGAGCCAACTGTGATACATAAATGTTAAAAAGTGTCGGACTAATGGATGACCCCTGCGGGACTCCACAGGGCAATGAAAAAGGTTTTGCAGTGAAATCTCCAAGGGAAACAGTCTGTACTCTATTAGATAGGAAGGATTTGATTAACTTCCAGGCAGTGCCCTTGACTCCAATCTCTTGCAGCCGGTCCATCAATAAGACATGATGGACCATATCAAAAGCCGCGGAGAGGTCCAGCATAATCATTGCAGCTTTTCCTCCGTCGTCCAGAATAGTCCTGATTTCTTCAGTAGACTTAAGAAGCGCAGACTCCGTGCTATGCCCCCCTCGAAAGCCATACTGGGTGGGATCTAGCACCTGGGCTTCTTCCAAGAATAGACTGAGTTGTGTATTCATAATTTTTTCTGTAATTTTTGCAGGGAGTGGGAGTCTGGAGATAGGTCTAAAATTATTAGAATCTTTAGGATCCAGACTTGCTTTTTTCAGCAGGGGCAGTATGGATGCACTTTTCCATGTTTTAGGGAAATACCCTTTGGCAAACATAGCATTAATGATGGATGTCAGCGTTCGTGTGATTGGCTCGGGTGCTAGTTTTAGTATAGAGAGTGGGCATGGATCCGATGGTGAGCCCGATTTTGTTGTCATAAGAAGCTTAAAAGTATCTGTGACCGTAACTGGAGCAAAATTCTCAAGCTGTGGCAAGGAGCTTTGTAACGGCTTAGAGTCAACTATGTCGGTCAGGGATGTCTTCGTAGTTGAGCCAGTAAGAGTGGAAAAGATCACCTCAACCTTTTCGAAGAAAAATGTTGCTATCTTGTCACACAGTTCTTGGCTGGCTGTAATAGGTGGGGGGGTTGGGTGCGCTAAGGCGGTGACCGTTTGAAAAAGTTCCCTAGTAGAATTGTTTGCTGAGTTACCTCATGTTGAATGATCAGAGTTGCTGTGGCATGTTGCCAGGCATCCCATATCTGGTAACGGTCAACTCCAGGGTTACTTGTTGTATGCAAGTATTGTTCCCCCCAATAGACACAGTCAGGGAGTCACCTCTATGGCCTTCATTGAATGTTTCTTTTATACGTTTTAATACTTTAAGCAGAATGAAAGCCATGCTTTTGCAACAGACCGTGCCTCTGACCTTGGCCAAAGAAATCTATGATTTACAAATTGCAAGGACTTCGGCTGAGATACAGGCTTTAATTCGTACAAACTGCCCTATACATTTCGCAGAAATGATGGGACGTATCTTTAACATGTCTGATACGAGCGGTATTGTACATGTATTTAAGACCATCTGTTCAGGACTGTTAGCACCCTTCCAGGCAGTCCTCGGAATCATCCCAAACTTCGCACATTCGGTGTTTGGTGGTGTGCCATTTATTCTAGCACTTGTTGCAGGAATCCTATTACTATTCCTACTATTACGCTATGGCAAGCCTATCCACCGACATCACTCCGAGCGATGTGGAGAAAGCTCTCCTAGAACGGAAGTGCCGTGAGCGCATAGTGCAGCTTTTGGGTATGCCTCGTCTACGGGAACTTAATACAACATGGTTCCTGTCATTCAGACCAATCTGGCAAGATTGCATCTTACCTGTTCTACGCTGCCTGCTTTGCGGTGAAGAATGCGTGCTAGACACCTGTCTAACACTCCCATCAGTCATGCCGACGGATATCGATACTCTGCTGGACCCGATAACGGCCCATGCTCTGTGTTGTCCCCAGAGGCTACCAATCCTGATGACGGCATTCATTGAGATCTCACAGACGCTTCCTGCTGCTGCTGAGGTACGAGATGGATCAACAGGCACACAGGTAACAACGGACGCGAACATTGCTACGGCGTCTTATGCGGAAGGCGATGCTTCTCATCTCTGTGCAATTAACCTTCTGAACGAGGTGTTCCAAATGTCACCAACATCGGTAGACGATATTTTGTCTACAGAAATAGATGATTTCATGTTTACACCAGACCCATACACTGACTTTGATTCGGCTCACAGTGTACCAGGGACGCAATGAATTTGGCCTTCATATTTTCAAAACTTGGAACTCTTCCTAAAATTGAACTTTTTCTTTTTCTTTATTTTTTGAAAATACATGGCAAAACAATCTGCTTACAGTAGAACTATTCATATAAAACGGACTTCTTTGAATACTTCCAGTGACACACTGTCACCTTATTTGTCTAAGAACATTCATTTAATACCATGATATGCAATGGCTTTGATTTTTGAAAAACGTGTCAACCATTTCATCATATGTATATATTTCTGTTATTCATTCATGTTGCATTTATTTCCAATATATGCTTAGAATGAAAAAATGCTTTAAAAAATGTACAGTACCTATTGCATTACATGTTTAGCAACAGTTCTTTTAAAAACTTCTTTTATTATGCTTTTAGGAATGTTTTTAGCAATATGTGGTACTCAAGTTTAAATGTTTAGCATTTAGTATTATCGTTCATTCGAAAGTGGAGTGTGTGTTGTATTCCGCTTTAGGTGTCCATATATAGGCTTTCCTGAAACATGTCCTTATATAGGCACAATTCGCATTGCCCTTATATAGGCATAAAATCCCAGTCCTTATTTAGGCATTAGCCAGGCACTCCAAATACAGGCATGGTCACTGACATCCGTCCACCCTAACGTCACAACGAGTTCTTAGAAACCAGACCCTTAAGCTCTTGGGAGTTCCCCTAGCACAGGATTATTGATTTCTCCAAGAACTCATCTATTATGCATGAACCGCTATACCTTAAGGGTTCATTCCTGACGTCTTCCTCTGTCCGACTTCACGTCAATGCTAACATTCCAAGGCACCTACCAGGTATAAATATACCTTCCCTTGCCCAAGCAAGTTAGAGGAGACCTCGACTTCAGAGGAGCCCGTATCCCGGCCTGACGCACTGAGAAGACGCTGTCATCCCTGCTCACAGAGAATCCAGCTTCCAGTGTTCTGACTCCCTTCGCGGGGTGTTAGAGTTTGAGATCCGGCAAAAGATTCCCACCTCTCTCATTCTCAAGGTATGGAGCTGACTAGAACCTAGAGGGACTCTTGGCATACTAGACTTAACATACTCTTAGTATACCATACTAGAGAATACTTCACCTACTTCTTACCTTGCCCTACACCTAGACTAGGTTAGGTACATTGGGGTAGAACTAGCTTAGAGAAGCATCGTATGAGTACTCGCATTTTTAGCTCATGTTATTTATGTACGTGAATATATGCTAAAAGATAATGCTAGCGCAGTATTATTTCTTTCTACTGCTTATGCTATACACTATATATCTTGCATACTGTCTTGTGATCATAACAGCTCATATCTCTTACACGACAAACAAGACTGTTCAATAAAACCTTTTTATTGAAACGCCCGTCTATTCTTTCTGTGTAACTCTGAGGAAACTAAGCATGCACGATTAGCTGAGTGAAACTGTTATCTATTGTTTCCACGATTCTGAGAAGTATTCCGATTCTAAAGGGAAACAAAGTTGTCATGTTTATGCGGTTGCCAGAAACTACTCCCTTCTTGTTTACAGGAGTTTCTAGTGGCCTCTGAGTTAGCTGGCACAAAAGTAATTAAGTTTAATATACTCGATAGGGGCATACTGACCTCAGTCCTATGCCGAACCTATAGGGTATATTATTCCAATGCGCAGAGCCTATTAGGGAAATAGGAACTACACTACACTATCCCTATATGTGGTTCTGGAAAGGTCTCCCCTTCCCCTGTCCAGGCTCCAAGAAGTATGGATTGACAAAAGGCTAGTGCTATGTCCCTTTGTGTGTGCTGGAGGCAAGCCCTTTGACGTATAGGTGGGGCAAGGCATAGCTGTGCCCCCAGCTTTCCTGCTTTCTCGTCCCCTTTGTGTCACTGTCTAGGAGGAATACACAGACCCCAACAGCAGAACCATTCACAGTTATGTGACCGAGGACACTGCAGAAGACACAAATGGTTAGGACAAGAAAATGCCAACTTTCTAAACTTGCGAAAGAAACAATTGATGGACGGAATGCTGGACAATGCAAACATTCACCCCCAGTCACAAGGATCTGGGTTAAATCCATAATTCTTTTGCTCATCACACCACCCCAGTTTGGACCCAGCCATATGCAAATCAGTCTTGACCCTGTTCCTTGTGGGAACAGTCCAGCCCGAACTGCCAAGCCAGGTCCTCCCTGGACCGGAAACAAGCATGCTGGGACCGGTTTCAGGGCATCACCCTTCATCAGCCAGGCTAGCTTGAATCCAGTGGTGTAGTGAGCACGGGACCCACGTCTGGGCATACCCTTCCCACTTAGGGCGATATATGCAAAAGAAACAATTGATGGACGGAATGCTGGACAATGCAAACATTCACCCCCAGTCACAAGGATCTTGGGTTAAAACCATCATTCTTTTGCTCACAACACCTCCCCAGGTTGGACCCAGCCATATGCAAATCAGTCTTGACCCTGTTCCTTGTGGGAACAGTCCAGCCCGAACTGCCAAGCCAGGTCCTCCCTGGACCGGAAACAAGCATCCTGGGACCGGTTTCAGGGCATCACCCTTCATCAGCCAGGCTAGCTTGCATCCTGTGGTGTAGTGAGCACGGGACCCACGTCTGGGCATACCCTTCCCACTTAGGGCGATATATGCAAAAGACAACAATTGATGGACGGAATGCTGGACAATGCAAACATTCACCCCCAGTCACAAGGATCTGGGTTTAATCCATAATTCTTATGCTCAACACACCACCCCAGTTTGGACCCAACCATATGCAAATCAGTCTTGACCCTGTTCCTTGTGGGAACAGTCCAGCCCGAACTGCCAAGCCAGGTCCTCCCTGGACCGGAAACAAGCATCCTGGGACTGGTTTCAGGGCATCACCCTTCATCAGCTAGGCTAGCTTGAATCCAGTGGTGTAGTGAGCACAGGACCCACGTCTGGGCATACCCTTCCCACTTAGGGCGATATATGCAAAAGAAACAATTGATGGACGGAATGCTGGACAATGCAAACATTCACCCTCAGTCACAAGGATCTGTGTTAAATCCTTCATTCTTTTGCTCACCACACCACCCCAGTTTGGACCCAGCCATATGCAAATCAGTCTTGACCCTGTTCCTTGTGGGAATAGTCCAGCCCGAACTGCCAAGCCAGGTCCTCCCTGGACCGGAAACAAGCATCCTGGCACCGGTTTCAGGGCATAACCCTTCATCAGCCAGGCTAGCTTGAATCCAGTGGTGTAGTGAGCACGGGACCCACGTCTGGGCATATCCTTCCCACTTAGGGCGATATATGCAAAAGAAACAATTGATGGACTGAATGCTGGACAATGCAAACATTCACCCCCAGTCACAAGGATCTGGGTTTAATCCATCATTCTTTTGCTCACCACACCACCCCAGTTTGGACGCAGACATATGCAAATCAGTCTTCACCCTGTTCCTTGTGGGAACAGTCCAGCCCGAACTGCCAAGCCAGGTCCTCCCTGGACCGGAAACAAGCATCCTGGGACCGGTTTCAGGGCATCACCCTTCATCAGCCAGGCTAGCTTGAATCCAGTGGTGTAGTGAGCATGGGACCCACGTCTGGGCATACCCTTCCCACTTAGGGCGATATATGCAAAAGAAACAATTGATGGACGGAATGCTGGACAATGCACACATTCACCCCCAGTCACAAGGATCTGGGTTTAATCCATAATTCTTATGCTCAACACACCACCCCAGTTTGGACCCAGCCATATGCAAATCAGTCTTGACCCTGTTCCTTGTGGGAACAGTCCAGCCCGAACTACCAAGCCAGGTCCTCCCTGGACCGGAAACAAGCATCCTGGGACTGGTTTCAGGGCATCACCCTTCATCAGCCAGGCTAGCTTGAATCCAGTGGTGTAGTGAGCACAGGACCCACGTCTGGGCATACCCTTCCCACTTAGGGCGATATATGCAAAAGAAACAATTGATGGACGGAATGCTGGACAATGCAAACATTCACCCCCAGTCACAAGGATCTGGGTTAAATCCATAATTCTTTTGCTCATCACACCACCCCAGTTTGGACCCAGCCATATGCAAATCAGTCTTGACCCTGTTCCTTGTGGGAACAGTCCAGCCCGAACTGCCAAGCCAGGTCCTCCCTGGACCGGAAACAAGCATGCTGGGACCGGTTTCAGGGCATCACCCTTCATCAGCCAGGCTAGCTTGAATCCAGTGGTGTAGTGAGCACGGGACCCACGTCTGGGCATACCCTTCCCACTTAGGCGATATATGCAAAAGACAACAATTGATGGACGGAATGCTGGACAATGCAAACATTCACCCCCAGTCACAAGGATCTGGGTTTAATCCATAATTCTTATGCTCAACACACCACCCCAGTTTAGACCCAGCCATATGCAAATCAGTCTTGACCCTGTTCCTTGTGGGAACAGTCCAGCCCGAACTGCCAAGCCAGGTCCTCCCTGGACCGGAAACAAGCATCCTGGGACTGGTTTCAGGGCATCACCCTTCATCAGCCAGGCTAGCTTGAATCCAGTGGTGTAGTGAGCACGGGACCCACGTCTGGGCATACCCTTCCCACTTAGGGCGATATATGCAAAAGAAACAATTGATGGACGGAATGCTGGACAATGCAAACATTCACCCTCAGTCACAAGGATCTGTGTTAAATCCTTCATTCTTTTGCTCACCACACCACCCCAGTTTGGACCCAGCCATATGCAAATCAGTCTTGACCCTGTTCCTTGTGGGAACAGTCCAGCCCGAACTGCCAAGCCAGGTCCTCCCTGGACCGGAAACAAGCATCCTGGCACCGGTTTCAGGGCATTACCCTTCATCAGCCAGGCTAGCTTGAATCCAGTGGTGTAGTGAGTACGGGACCCACGTCTGGGCATATCCTTCCCACTTAGGGCGATATATGCAAAAGAAACAATTGATGGACTGAATGCTGGACAATGCAAACATTCATCCCAGTCACAAGGATCTGGGTTTAATCCATCATTCTTTTGCTCACCACACCACCCCAGTTTGGACGCAGACATATGCAAATCAGTCTTCACCCTGTTCCTTGTGGGAACAGTCCAGCCCGAACTGCCAAGCCAGGTCCTCCCTGGACCGGAAACAAGCATCCTGGGACCGGTTTCAGGGCATCACCCTTCATCAGCCAGGCTAGCTTGAATCCAGTGGTGTAGTGAGCACAGGACCCACGTCTGGGCATACCCTTCCCACTTAGGGCGATATATGCAAAAGAAACAATTGATGGACGGAATGCTGGACAATGCAAACATTCACCCTCAGTCACAAGGATCTGTGTTAAATCCTTCATTCTTTTGCTCACCACACCACCCCAGTTTGGACCCAGCCATATGCAAATCAGTCTTGACCCTGTTCCTTGTGGGAACAGTCCAGCCCGAACTGCCAAGCCAGGTCCTCCCTGGACCGGAAACAAGCATCCTGGCACCGGTTTCAGGGCATTACCCTTCATCAGCCAGGCTAACTTGAATCCAGTGGTGTAGTGAGCACGGGACCCACGTCTGGGCATATCCTTCCCACTTAGGGCGATATATGCAAAAGAAACAATTGATGGACTGAATAAGGACAATGCAAACATTCACCCCCAGTCACAAGGATCTGGGTTAAATCCATCATTCTTTTGCTCACCACACCACCCCAGTTTGGACGCAGACATATGCAAATCAGTCTTCACCCTGTTCCTTGTGGGAACAGTCCAGCCCGAACTGCCAAGCCAGGTCCTCCCTGGACCGGAAACAAGCATCCTGGGACCGGTTTCAGGGCATCACCCTTCATCAGCCAGGCTAGCTTGAATCCAGTGGTGTAGTGAGCACGGGACCCACGTCTGGGTATACCCTTCCCACTTAGGCGATATATGCAAAAGAAACAATTGATGGACGGAATGCTGGACAATGCACACATTCACCCCCAGTCACAAGGATCTGGGTTAAATCCATCATTCTGTTGCTCACCACACCACCCCAGTTTGCAGCCAGCCATAAGCAAATCAGTCTTGACCCTGTCCTTGTGGGAACAGTCCAGCCCGAACTGCCAAGCCAGGTCCTCCCTAGACCGCAAACAAGCATCCTGGGACCGGTTTCAGGGCATCACCCTTCATCAGCCAGGCTAGCTTGAATCCAGTGGTGTAGTGAGCACGGGACCCATGTCTCGGCATACCCTTCCCACTTAGGGCGATATATGCAAAAGAAACAATTGATGGACGGAATGCTGGACAATGCAAACATTCACCCCCAGTCACAAGGATCTGGGTTAAATCCATCCTTCTTTTGCCCACCACACCACCCCAGTTTGGACCCAGTCATATGCAAATCAGTCTTGACCCTGTTCCTTGTGGGAACAGTCCAGCCTGAACTGCCAAGCCAGGTCCTCCCTGGACCGGAAACAAGCATCCTGGGACCGGTTTCTGGGCATCACCCTTCATCAGCCAGGCTAGCTTGAATCCAGTGGTGTAGTGAGCACGGGACCCACGTCTGGGCATACCCTTCCCACTTAGGGCGATATATGCAAAAGAAACAATTGATGGACCGAATGCTGGACTATGCAAACATTCACCCCCAGTCACAAGGATCCGGGTTAAATCCATCATTCTTTTGCTCACCACACCACCCCAGTTTGCAGCCAGCCATACGCAAATCAGTCTTGACCCTGTTCCTTGTGGGAACAGTCCAGCCCGAACTGCCAAGCCAGGTCCTCCCTGGACCGGAAACAAGCATCCTGGGACCGGTTTCAGGGCATCACCCTTCATCAGCCAGGCTAGCTTGAATCCAGTGGTGTAGTGAGCACGGGACCCATGTCTGGGCATACCCTTCCCACTTAGGGCGATATATGCAAAAGAAACAATTGATGGACGGAATGCTGGACTATGCAAACATTCACCCCCAGTCACAAGGATCTGGGTTAAATCCATCATTCTTTTGCTCACCACACCACCCCAGTTTGGACGCAGACATATGCAAATCAGTCTTCACCCTGTTCCTTGTGGGAACAGTCCAGCCCGAACTGCCAAGCCAGGTCCTCCCTGGACCGGAAACAAGCATCCTGGGACCGGTTTCAGGGCATCACCCTTCATCAGCCAGGCTAGCTTGAATCCAGTGGTGTAGTGAGCATGGGACCCACGTCTGGGCATACCCTTCCCACTTAGGGCGATATATGCAAAAGAAACAATTGATGGACGGAATGCTGGACAATGCACACATTCACCCCCAGTCACAAGGATCTCTGTTTAATCCATAATTCTTATGCTCAACACACCACCCCAGTTTGGACCCAGCCATATGCAAATCAGTCTTGACCCTGTTCCTTGTGGGAACAGTCCAGCCCGAACTACCAAGCCAGGTCCTCCCTGGACCGGAAACAAGCATCCTGGGACTGGTTTCAGGGCATCACCCTTCATCAGCCAGGCTAGCTTGAATCCAGTGGTGTAGTGAGCACAGGACCCACGTCTGGGCATACCCTTCCCACTTAGGGCGATATATGCAAAAGAAACAATTGATGGACGGAATGCTGGACAATGCAAACATTCACCCCCAGTCACAAGGATCTGGGTTAAATCCATAATTCTTTTGCTCATCACACCACCCCAGTTTGGACCCAGCCATATGCAAATCAGTCTTGACCCTGTTCCTTGTGGGAACAGTCCAGCCCGAACTGCCAAGCCAGGTCCTCCCTGGACCGGAAACAAGCATGCTGGGACCGGTTTCAGGGCATCACCCTTCATCAGCCAGGCTAGCTTGAATCCAGTGGTGTAGTGAGCACGGGACCCACGTCTGGGCATACCCTTCCCACTTAGGGCGATATATGCAAAAGACAACAATTGATGGACGGAATGCTGGACAATGCAAACATTCACCCCCAGTCACAAGGATCTGGGTTTAATCCATAATTCTTATGCTCAACACACCACCCCAGTTTGGACCCAGCCATATGCAAATCAGTCTTGACCCTGTTCCTTGTGGGAACAGTCCAGCCCGAACTGCCAAGCCAGGTCCTCCCTGGACCGGAAACAAGCATCCTGGGACTGGTTTCAGGGCATCACCCTTCATCAGCCAGGCTAGCTTGAATCCAGTGGTGTAGTGAGCACGGGACCCACGTCTGGGCATACCCTTCCCACTTAGGGCGATATATGCAAAAGAAACAATTGATGGACGGAATGCTGGACAATGCAAACATTCACCCTCAGTCACAAGGATCTGTGTTAAATCCTTCATTCTTTTGCTCACCACACCACCCCAGTTTGGACCCAGCCATATGCAAATCAGTCTTGACCCTGTTCCTTGTGGGAACAGTCCAGCCCGAACTGCCAAGCCAGGTCCTCCCTGGACCGGAAACAAGCATCCTGGCACCGGTTTCAGGGCATTACCCTTCATCAGCCAGGCTAGCTTGAATCCAGTGGTGTAGTGAGTACGGGACCCACGTCTGGGCATATCCTTCCCACTTAGGGCGATATATGCAAAAGAAACAATTGATGGACTGAATGCTGGACAATGCAAACATTCATCCCAGTCACAAGGATCTGGGTTTAATCCATCATTCTTTTGCTCACCACACCACCCCAGTTCGGACGCAGACATATGCAAATCAGTCTTCACCCTGTTCCTTGTGGGAACAGTCCAGCCCGAACTGCCAAGCCAGGTCCTCCCTGGACCGGAAACAAGCATCCTGGGACCTGTTTCAGGGCATCACCCTTCATCAGCCAGGCTAGCTTGAATCCAGTGGTGTAGTGAGCACGGGACCCACGTCTGGGCATACCCTTCCCACTTAGGGCGATATATGCAAAAGAAACAATTGATGGACGGAATGCTGGACAATGCACACATTCACCCCCAGTCACAAGGATCTGGGTTTAATCCATAATTCTTATGCTCAACACACCACCCCAGTTTGGACCCAGCCATATGCAAATCAGTCTTGACCCTCTTCCTTGTGGGAACAGTCCAGCCCGAACTGCCAAGCCAGGTCCTCCCTGGACCGGAAACAAGCATCCTGGGACTGGTTTCAGGGCATCACCCTTCATCAGCCAGGCTAGCTTGAATCCAGTGGTGTAGTGAGCACAGGACCCACGTCTGGGCATACCCTTACCACTTAGGGCGATATATGCAAAAGAAACAATTGATGGACGGAATGCTGGACAATGCAAACATTCACCCTCAGTCACAAGGATCTGTGTTAAATCCTTCATTCTTTTGCTCACCACACCACCCCAGCTTGGACCCAGCCATATGCAAATCAGTCTTGACCCTGTTCCTTGTGGGAACAGTCCAGCCCGAACTGCCAAGCCAGGTCCTCCCTGGACCGGAAACAAGCATCCTGGCACTGGTTTCAGGGCATTACCCTTCATCAGCCAGGCTAACTTGAATCCAGTGGTGTAGTGAGCACGGGACCCACGTCTGGGCATATCCTTCCCACTTAGGGCGATATATGCAAAAGAAACAATTGATGGACTGAATAAGGACAATGCAAACATTCACCCCCAGTCACAAGGATCTGGGTTAAATCCATCATTCTTTTGCTCACCACACCACCCCAGTTTGGACGCAGACATATGCAAATCAGTCTTCACCCTGTTCCTTGTGGGAACAGTCCAGCCCGAACTGCCAAGCCAGGTCCTCCCTGGACCGGAAACAAGCATCCTGGGACCGGTTTCAGGGCATCACCCTTCATCAGCCAGGCTAGCTTGAATCCAGTGGTGTAGTGAGCACGGGACCCACGTCTGGGTATACCCTTCCCACTTAGGGCGATATATGCAAAAGAAACAATTGATGGACGGAATGCTGGACAATGCACACATTCACCCCCAGTCACAAGGATCTGGGTTAAATCCATCATTCTGTTGCTCACCACACCACCCCAGTTTGCAGCCAGCCATAAGCAAATCAGTCTTGACCCTGTCCTTGTGGGAACAGTCCAGCCCGAACTGCCAAGCCAGGTCCTCCCTAGACCGCAAACAAGCATCCTGGGACCGGTTTCAGGGCATCACCCTTCATCAGCCAGGCTAGCTTGAATCCAGTGGTGTAGTGAGCACGGGACCCATGTCTCGGCATACCCTTCCCACTTAGGGCGATATATGCAAAAGAAACAATTGATGGACGGAATGCTGGACAATGCAAACATTCACCCCCAGTCACAAGGATCTGGGTTAAATCCATCCTTCTTTTGCCCACCACACCACCCCAGTTTGGACCCAGTCATATGCAAATCAGTCTTGACCCTGTTCCTTGTGGGAACAGTCCAGCCCGAACTGCCAAGCCAGGTCCTCCCTGGACCGGAAACAAGCATCCTGGGACCGGTTTCTGGGCATCACCCTTCATCAGCCAGGCTAGCTTGAATCCAGTGGTGTAGTGAGCACGGGACCCACGTCTGGGCATACCCTTCCCACTTAGGGCGATATATGCAAAAGAAACAATTGATGGACCGAATGCTGGACTATGCAAACATTCACCCCCAGTCACAAGGATCCGGGTTAAATCCATCATTCTTTTGCTCACCACACCACCCCAGTTTGCAGCCAGCCATACGCAAATCAGTCTTGACCCTGTTCCTTGTGGGAACAGTCCAGCCCGAACTGCCAAGCCAGGTCCTCCCTGGACCGGAAACAAGCATCCTGGGACCGGTTTCAGGGCATCACCCTTCATCAGCCAGGCTAGCTTGAATCCAGTGGTGTAGTGAGCACGGGACCCATGTCTGGGCATACCCTTCCCACTTAGGGCGATATATGCAAAAGAAACAATTGATGGACGGAATGCTGGACTATGCAAACATTCACCCCCAGTCACAAGGATCTGGGTTAAATCCATCATTCTTTTGCTCACCACACCACCCCAGTTTGGACCCAGCCATATGCAAATCAGTCTTGACCCTGTTCCTTGTGGGAACAGTCCAGCCTGAACTGCCAAGCCAGGTCCTCCCTGGACCGGAAACAAGCATCCTGGGACCGGTTTCAGTGCATCACCCTTCATCAGCCAGGCTAGCTTGAATCCAGTGGTGTAGTGAGCAGGGGACCCACGTCTGGGCATACCCTTCCACTTAGGGCGATATATGCAAAAGAAACAATTGATGGACGGAGTGCTGGACAATGCAGACATTCACCGCCAATCACAAGGATCTGGGTTACAATCATCATTCTTTTGCTCACCACACCACCCCAGTTTGGACCCAGCCATATGCAAATCAGTCTTGACCCTGTTCCTTGTGGGAACAGTCCAGCCTGAACTGCCAAGCCAGGTCCTCCCTGGACCGGAAACAAGCATCCTGGGACCGGTTTCAGGGCATCACCCTTCATCAGCCAGGCTAGCATGAATCCAGTGGTGTAGTAAGCACGAGACCCACGTCTGGGCATACCCTTCCCACTTAGGGCGATATATGCAAAAGAAACAATTGATGGACGGAGTGCTGGACAATGCAGACATTCACCGCCAATCACAAGGATCTGGGTTACAATCATCATTCTTTTGCTCACCACACCACCCCAGTTTGGACCCAGCCATATGCAAATCAGTCTTGACCCTGTTCCTTGTGGGAACAGTCCAGCCTGAACTGCCAAGCCAGGTCCTCCCTGGACCGGAAACAAGCATCCTGGGACCGGTTTCAGGGCATCACCCTTCATCAGCCAGGCTAGCATGAATCCAGTGGTGTAGTAAGCACGAGACCCACGTCTGGGCATACCCTTCCCACTTAGGGTGATATATGCAAAAGAAACAATTGATGGACGGAATGCTGGACAATGCGAACATTCACCCCCAGTCACAAGGAACTGGGTTAAATCCATCATTCTTTTGCTCACCACACCACACCAGTTTGGACCCAGCCATATGCAAATCAGTCTTGACCCTGTTCCTTGTGGGAACAGTCCAGCCCGAACTGCCAAGCCAGGTCCTCCCTGGACCGGAAACAAGCATCCTGGGACCGGTTTCAGGGCATCACCCTTCATCAGCCAGGCTAGCTTGAATCCAGTGGTGTAGTGAGCATGGGACCCACGTCTGGGTATACCCTTCCCACTTAGGGCGATATATGCAAAAGAAACAATTGATGGACGGAATGCTGGACAATGCAAACATTCACCCCCAGTCACAAGGATCTGGGTTAAATCCATCATTCTTTTGCTCACCACACCACCCCAGTTTGGACCCAGCCATATGCAAATCAGTCTTGACCCTGTTCCTTGTGGGATCAGTCCAGCCCGAACTCTCAAGCCAGGTCCTCCCTGGACCGGAAACAAGCATCCTGGGACAGGTTTCAGGGCATCACCCTTCATCAGCCAGGCTAGCTTGAATCCAGTGGTGTAGTGAGCACGATACCCATGTCTGGGCATACCCTTCCCACTTAGGGCGATATATGCAAAAGAAACAATTGATGGATGGAGTGCTGGACAATGCAAACATTCACCCCCAGTCACAAGGATCTGGGTTACAACCATCATTCTTTTGCTCACCACACCACCCCAGTTTGGACCCAGCCATATGCAAATCAGTCTTGACCCTGTTCCTTGTGGGAACAGTCCAGCCCGAACTGCCAAGCCAGGTCCTCCCTGGACCGGAAACAAGCATCCTGGGACAGGTTTCAGGGCATCACCCTTCATCAGCCAGGCTAGCTTGAATCCAGTGCTGTAGTGAGCACGGGACCCACGTCTGGGTATACCCTTCCCACTTAGGGCCATATATGCAAAAGAAACAATTGATGGACGGAATGCTGGACAATGCAAACATTCACCCCCAGTCACAAGGATCTGGGTTAAATCCATCATTCTTTTGCTCACCACACCTCCCCAGTTTGGACCCAGCCATATGCAAATCAGTCTTGACCCTGTTCCTTGTGGGAACAGTCCAGCCCGAATTGCCAAGCCAGGTCCTCTCTGGACCGGAAACAAGAATCCTGGGACCGGTTTCAGGGCATCACCCTTCATCAGCCAGGCTAGCTTGAATCCAGTGGTGTAGTGAGCATGGGACCCACGTCTGGGTATACCCTTCCCACTTAGGGCGATATATGCAAAAGAAACAATTGATGGACGGAATGCCGGACAATGCAAACATTCACCCCCCAGTCACAAGGATCTGGGTTAAATCCATCACTCTTTTGCTCACCACACCACCCCAGTTTGGACCCAGCCATATGCAAATCAGTCTGGACCCTGTTCCTTGTGGGAACAGTCCAGCCCGAACTGCCAAGCCAGGTCCTCCCTGGACAGGAAACAAGCATCCTGGGACTGGTTTCAGGGCATCATCTTTCCTCAGCCAGGCTAGCTTGAATCCAGTGGTGTAGTGAGCACGGGACCCACGTCTGGGCATACCCTTCCCACTTAGGGCGATATATGCAAAAGAAACAATTGATGGACGGAATGCTGGACAATGCAAACATTCACCCCCAAGTCACAAGGATCTGGGTTAAAGCCATCATTCTTTTGTTCACCACACCATCCCAGTTTGGACCCAGCCATATGCAAATCAGTCTTGACCCTGTTCCTTGTGGGAACAGTCCAGCCCGAACTGCCAAGCCAGGTCTTCCCTGGACCGGAAAAAAGCATCCTGGGACCGGTTTCAGGGCATCACCCTTCATCAGCCAGGCTAGCTTGAATCCAGTGGTGTAGTGAGCACGGGACCCACGTCTGGGCATACCCTTCCCTCTTAGGGCGATATATGCAAAAGAAACAATTGATGGACGGAATCCCGGACAATGCAAACATTCACCCCCAGTCACAAGGATCTGGGTTAAATCCATCATTCTTTTGCCCACCACAGCACCCCAGTTTGGACCCAGCCATATGCAAATCAGTCTTGACCCTGTTCCTTGTGGGAACAGTCCAGCCCGAACTGCCAAGCCAGGTCCTCCCTGGACCGGAAACAAGCATCCTGGGACCGGTTTCAGGGCATCACCCTTCATCAGCCAGGCTAGCTTGAATCCAGTGGTGTAGTGAGCACGGGACCCATGTCTGGGCATACCCTTCCCACTTGGGGCGATATATGCAAAAGAAACAATTGATGGACGGAATGCTGGACTATGCAAACATTCACCCCCAGTCACAAGGATCTGGGTTAAATCCATCATTCTTTTGCTCACCACACCACCCCAGTTTGGACCCAGCCATATGCAAATCAGTCTTGACCCTGTTCCTTGTGGGAACAGTCCAGCCCGAACTGCCAAGCCAGGTCCTCCCTGGATCGGAAACAAGCATCCTGGGACCGGTTTCAGGGCATCACCCTTCATCAGCCAGGCTAGCTTGAATCCAGTGGTGTAGTGAGCAAGGGACCCACGTCTGGGCATACCCTTCCCACTTAGGGCTATATATGCAAAAGAAACAATTGATGGACGGAATGCTGGACAATGCAAACATTCACCCCCAGTCACAAGGATCTGGGTTAAATCCATCATTCTTTTGCTCACCACACCACCCCATTTTGGACCCAGCCATATGCAAATCAGTCTTGACCCTGTTCCTTGTGGGAACAGTCCAGCCCGAACTGTCAAGCCAGGTCCTCCCTGGACCAGAAACAAGCATCCTGGGACCGGTTTCAGGGCATCACCCTTCATCAGCCAGGCTAGCTTGAATCCAGTGGTGTAGTGAGCACGAGACCCACGTCTGGGCATACCCTTCCCACTTAGGGCGATATATGCAAAAGAAACAATTGATGGACGGAGTGCTCGACAATGCAAACATTCACCCCCAGTCACAAGGATCTGGGTTACAACCATCATTCTTTTGCTCACCACACCTCCCCAGTTTGGACCCAGCCATATGCAAATCAGTCTTGACCCTGTTCCTTGTGGGAACAGTCCAGCCCGAACTGCCAAGCCAGGTCCTCCCTGGACCGGAAACAAGGATCCTGGGACAGGTTTCAGGGCATCACCCTTCATCAGCCAGGCTAGCTTGAATCCAGTGGTGTAGTGAGCATGGGACCCACGTCTGGGTATACCCTTCCCACTTAGGGCGATATATGCAAAAGAAACAATTGATGGACGGAATGCCGGACAATGCAATCATTCACCCCCAGTCACAAAGATCTGGGTTAAATCCATGATTCTTTTGCTCACCACACCACCCCAGTTTGGACCCAGCCATATGCAAATCAGTCTTGACCCTGTTCCTTGTGGGAACAGTCCAGCCCGAACTGCCAAGCCAGGTCCTCCCTGGACAGGAAACAAGCATCCTGGGACTGGTTTCAGGGCATCATCTTTCATCAGCCAGGCTAGCTTGAATCCAGTGGTGTAGTGAGCATGGGACCTACGTCTGGGCATACCCTTCCCACTTAGGGCGATATATGCAAAAGAAACAATTGATGGACGGAATGCTGGACAATGCAAACATTCACCCCCAAGTCACAAGGATCTGGGTTAAAGCCATCATTCTTTTGTTCACCACACCATCCCAGTTTGGACCCAGCCATATGCAAATCAGTCTTGACCCTGTTCCTTGTGGGAACAGTCCAGCCCGAACTGCCAAGCCAGGTCCTCCCTGGACCGGAAACAAGCATCCTGGGACCGGTTTCAGGGCATAACCCTTCATCAGCCAGGCTAGCTTGAATCCAGTGGTGTAGTGAGCACGGGACCCACGTCTGGGCATACCCTTCCCACTTAGGGCGATATACCCTTAACCTCTGGTAGGTCGCTCCCCCTCCCCTGCAGCCCCGCCGCAGTCCTCCCGCTCACCTCCGCTCCCGACGCAGGTGACCTGTGCTCCTGACTGATTGGGCGGCCCCTCCGCCGGTTTGCCGCTGCCTGCCTGTGCCCGTTTTCATTTTCTGTACCCCCGCTGTTTGTTTATGGGCGCTGTTTTCTCCCCGCGCCTTGCCCGCTCCCAGGTTTCCCGCCGCTGCTCCCCTGCGGCCCCGCCCCCCCAGCTCCTCATTCATCGCCCGCTCTTCCCCCGCCTCCCAGCTGAGCCTCCCTCCCCACCGCACCATAAATGGCGGCCGCTGCGAGGTGAAGGAGCGACCCTTAACCTCTGGTAGGTCGCTCCCCCTCCCCTGCAGCCCCGCCGCAGTCCTCCCGCTCACCTCCGCTCCCGACGCAGGTGACCTGTGCTCCTGACTGATTGGGCGGCCCCTCCGCCGGTTTGCCGCTGCCTGCCTGTGCCCGTTTTCATTTTCTGTACCCCCGCTGTTTGTTTGTTGGGCGCTGTTTTCTCCTCGCGCCTTGCCCGCTCCCAGGTTTCCCGCCGCTTCTCCCCTGCGGCCCCGCCCCCCCAGCTCCTCATTCGTCGCCCGCTCTTCCCCCACCTCCCAGCTGAGCCTCCCTCCCCACCGCACCATAAATGGTGGCCGCTGCGAGGTGAAGGAGCGACCCTTAACCTCTGGTAGGTCGCTCCCCCTCCCCTGCAGCCCCGCCGCAGTCCTCCCGCTCACCTCCGCTCCCGACGCAGGTGACCTGTGCTCCTGACTAATTGGGCGGCCCCTCCGCCGGTTTGCCGCTGCCTGCCTGTGCCCGTTTTCATTTTCTGTACCCCCGCTGTTTGTTTATTGGGCGCTGTTTTCTCCCCGCGCCTTGCCCGCTCCCAGGTTTCCCGCCGCTGCTCCCCTGCGGCCCCGCCCCCCCAGCTCCTCATTCGTCACCCACTCTTCCCCCCCGCCTCCCAGCTGAGCCTCCCTCCCCACCGCACCATAAATGGCGGCCGCGCGCAGCGGGCGTGCCGCTGGCGCGCCGAAGGCGCGCCTAAGGCAAGCCCGTCTGCGCCCGTCCACGCCCAGACCGCGCCCAGTGCCACGACCCCTGGACCACGCACCACCCAGGCTGCCCGCATCCGGTACGATGCCAACACCATCATCACACTCAACCACGGACGACCACCCGGCTGCCACAAAGCCGCCCCTAAGCGCACCCACGGCCCCTTTACCTGCCGGACCTGCAGCTTCTCCTGCATCTGGGACTCCGAGACACCCTCCACGTCAGAACCCAACCAGCTCCGATGCATCCTGCTCAACACCCGCTCCGCACGCAAACACGCCGTCGAACTCTGGGACCTGCTCGACACCACATCACCGGACATCGCCTTCTTGACCGAGACCTGGATGAACGAAACCTCCGCCCCAGACATCGCAGTGGCCATCCCCAACGGATACAAGATCACCCGCAGGGACCGTACCAACGGCATCGGCGGAGGAATCGCCATCATCCACAAAGACACCATCAGGATCTCCACCACCATCACCAACACCCTCAACACCGCCGAACACATGCACTTCCAGATCCACACGGACCCTAAAACCACCCTCAGAGGCACCCTCGTCTACAGACCACCAGGACCACGCCCCCAATTCTGCAACTCCATCGCCGACTTCATCAGCGCGCACGCACTGACCTCCACCGACTACATCCTCCTCGGCGACCTGAACTACCACCTGGAAAACAACAACGACAGCAGCTCCTCCACCCTGATCGACAACCTCTCCACCCTAGGACTGACGCAGATCGTCACGACGCCTACCCACATCGCCGGCCACACGCTCGATGCTATCTTCTCCTCCAGTCCCCACGTTGTCTTCAGCCACGCCTCTGAACTCACCTGGACCGACCACCGCTGCGTCCACTTCACCTTCCAGAAACCCGTCTCACACCACCGCACCCTACAGACCCCCGGACGCCACTGGAGCAAAATTACCAAGGAATCACTGCAAACACACCTCGCACTCAACCCCCCGACCAACCCCACCGACCCAGAGGAAGGGGCCCACACCCTCAGACTCTGGATGGAAGACTGCGCCAACACCCTCGCCCCAATCAGACTTACCACCCACAGAGACACCAGCCAGAGAGCCAGCTGGTTCACCCCAGAGCTCCTAGCCTCCAAACGCACCTGTCGGAGACTGGAAAACACCTGGCACAAGGAGAAAACACCCGACAGCCACGTTGCCCTCAAAGACGCCATCCGGAACCACCACCACCTCATCAGGACCACCAAGAAAGCCGCCTTCAAGAACCGCCTAGACAACAACGCTCACAATAGCAAGGAACTCTTCTACGTCATGAGGGAACTCTCCAACCCCAGCTCCTGCACCAACGACATCCCCCCGTCACAAGCCCTTTGCGACGCCCTCGCTGCCTTCTTCCACCGCAAGATCACTGACATTCACGACAGCTTCAACCCACGCTCAGACCCCGCCAACCTCACCACCCCGGCCCCTCCAATACCCACCGACCACGAGCACCTCACCGTATGGACCAGCACTACCACCGAGGACACCAGCAAGACGATGAACTCCATCCACTCAGGCGCCCCATCCGACCCCCTTCCCCACCACGTCATCAACAAGGCCGACAGCTCCATCGCACCCCACTTATGCAACATCATCAACCTCTCCTTCAAGACCGCAACCTTCCCTGAGAGCTGGAAACACGCCGAGATCAACGCCCTACTGAAGAAACCCAAGGCGGACCCGAGCGACCTTAAGAATTTCCGGCCCATCTCCCTTCTTCCGTTCCCAGCTAAGGTCATCGAAAAGATCGCCAACACCCAGCTCACCCGCTACCTAGAAGACAACAACATCCTCGACCCCTCCCAGTCAGGCTTCCGCAAGAACCACAGCACCGAGACCGCCCTCATCGCCGCCATGGACGACATCAGACTCTTGCTCGACAACGGGCAGACAGCAGCCCTCATCCTCCTCGACCTCTCCGCTGCCTTCGACACCGTATGCCACCACACACTGCGTACACGCCTCTACAACGCAGGGATTCGCGACAAGGCCCTGGACTGGATCACCTCCTTCCTCTCCGACAGAACCCAAAGAGTCCGCCTCCCCCGTTCCACTCCGAAGTCACCAAGACGATCTGCGGTGTCCCTCAAGGATCATCTCTCAGCCCGACGCTCTTCAACATCTACATGGCCTCGCTCGCACGCATCGCCAGACTCCACGACCTCAACATTATCTCCTACACCGACGACACCCAACTGATCCTCTCCCTCACCAACGAACCCCGCACCGCCAAAGCCAACCTCCACCGCGGCATGAAGGCTGTCGCCGACTGGATGGAAGAAAGCCGGCTCAAACTCAACACAGACAAGACAGAGATCCTCATCATCGGACCCAACCCATCAGCCTGGGACGACTCATGGTGGCCCACCTCCCTGGGCATCGCTCCCACACCAACCAACCACGCACGCAATCTGGGAGTCATCCTCGACTCGAAACTCTCCATGGCCAACCAGATCAACGCCGTCTCATCAACCTGCTTCTACACCCTCCGCATGCTCCGCAAGATCTACAAATGGATCCCCACCGACACACGAAAGACCGTCACACACGCCCTCATCAGCAGTAGACTCGACTACGGCAACGCCCTCTACGCCGGAGCCCCGGCCAAACTCATCAGCAGACTTCAAAGAATCCAGAACGCCTCCGCCCGCCTGATCACCAACGTCACCCGCCGAGACCACATCACCCCCACCTGAGAAACCTGCACTGGCTTCCCATCGACAGAAGAATCACCTTCAAGCTCCTCACCCACGCACACAAGGCACTCCACAACACCGGCCCGGCCTTCCTCAACAACCGACTATCATTCTACGCACCCAACAGGAGACTCCGCTCCGCTGACTTCTCCCTGGCCGCCGTCCCACGCATCCACAGAACCACCTCCGGAGGCAGATCCTTCTCCTACCGCGCCGCCAAGACTTGGAACTCCCTCCCCCTCCACCTTCGGCAGACAGAGGACCCACAGACCTTCAGGAGACTACTCAAGACCTGGCTCTTCGACCTCTAGCTGCAACTCCCCCCCAGCGCCTTGGGACCCTCACGGGTATGTAGCGCGCTTTATAAATGCTTTATTGATTCATTGATTGATAGACGGAGTGCTGGACAATGCAAACATTCACCCCCAATCACAAGGATCTGGGTTACAACCATCATTCTTTTGCTCACCACACCACCCCAGTTTGGACCCAGCCATATGCAAATCAGTCTTGACCCTGTTCCTTGTGGGAACAGTCCAGCCTGAACTGCCAAGCCAGGTCCTCCCTGGACCGGAAACAAGCATCCTGGGACCGGTTTCAGGGCATCACCCTTCATCAGCCAGGCTAGCATGAATCCAGTGGTGTAGTAAGCACGAGACCCACGTCTGGGCATACCCTTCCCACTTAGGGCGATATATGCAAAAGAAACAATTGATGGACGGAATGCTGGACAATGCAAACATTCACCCCCAGTCACAAGGATCTGGGTTAAATCCATCATTCTTTTGCTCACCACACCACACCAGTTTGGACCCAGCCATATGCAAATCAGTCTTCACCCTGTTCCTTGTGGGAACAGTCCAGCCCGAACTGCCAAGCCAGGTCCTCCCTGGACCGGAAACAAGCATCCTGGGACCGGTTTCAGGGCATAACCCCTCATCAGCCAGGCTAGCTTGAATCCAGTGGTGTAGTGAGCAAGGAACCCACGTCTGGGCATACCCTTCCCACTTAGGGCAATATATGCAAAAGAAACAATTGATGGACGGAATGCTGCACAATGCAAACATTCACCCCCAGTCACAAGGATCTGGGTTAAATCCATCATTCTTTTGCTCACCACACCACCCCAGTTTGGACCCAGCCATATGCAAATCAGTCTTGACCCTGTTCCTTGTGGGAACAGTCCAGCCCGAACTGTCAAGCCAGGTCCTCCCTGGACCGGAAACAAGCATCCTGGGACCGGTTTCAGGGCATCACCCTTCATCAGCCAGGCTAGCTTGAATCCAGTGGTGTAGTGAGCACGAGACCCACGTCTGGGCATACCCTTCCCACTTAGGGCGATATATGCAAAAGAAACAATTGATGGACGGAGTGCTCGACAATGCAAACATTCAACCCCAGTCACAAGGATCTGGGTTACAACCATCATTCTTTTGCTCACCACACCTCCCCAGTTTGGACCCAGCCATATGCAAATCAGTCTTGACCCTGTTCCTTGTGGGAACAGTCCAGCCCGAACTGCCAAACCAGGTCCTCCCTGGACCGGAAACAAGTATCCTGGGACCGGTTTCAGGGCATCACCCTTCATCAGCCAGGCTAGCTTGCATCCTGTGGTGTAGTGAGCACGGGACCCACGTCTGGGCATACCCTTCCCACTTAGGGCGATATATGCAAAAGACAACAATTGATGGACGGAATGCTGGACAATGCAAACATTCACCCCCAGTCACAAGGATCTGGGTTTAATCCATAATTCTTATGCTCAACACACCACCCCAGTTTGGACCCAGCCATATGCAAATCAGTCTTGACCCTGTTCCTTGTGGGAACAGTCCAGCCCGAACTGTCAAGCCAGGTCCTCCCTGGACCGGAAACAAGCATCCTGGGACCGGTTTCAGGGCATCACCCTTCATCAGCCAGGCTAGCTTGAATCCAGTGGTGTAGTGAGCACGAGACCCACTTCTGGGCATACCCTTCCCACTTAGGGCGATATATGCAAAAGAAACAATTGATGGACGGAGTGCTCGACAATGCAAACATTCACCCCCAGTCACAAGGATCTGGGTTACAACCATCATTCTTTTGCTCACCACACCTCCCCAGTTTGGACCCAGCCATATGCAAATCAGTCTTGACCCTGTTCCTTGTGGGAACAGTCCAGCCCGAACTGCCAAACCAGGTCCTCCCTGGACCGGGAAACAAGCATCCTGGGACCGGTTTCAGGGCATCACCCTTCATCAGCCAGGCTAGCTTGCATCCTGTGGTGTAGTGAGCACGGGACCCACGTCTGGGCATACCCTTCCCACTTAGGGCGATATATGCAAAAGACAACAATTGATGGACGGAATGCTGGACAATGCAAACATTCACCCCCAGTCACAAGGATCTGGGTTTAATCCATAATTCTTATGCTCAACACACCACCCCAGTTTGGACCCAGCCATATGCAAATCAGTCTTGACCCTGTTCCTTGTGGGAACAGTCCAGCCCGAACTGCCAAGCCAGGTCCTCCCTGGACCGGAAACAAGCATCCTGGGACCGGTTTCAGGGCATAACCCCTCATCAGCCAGGCTAGCTTGAATTCAGTGGTGTAGTGAGCAAGGAACCCACGTCTGGGCATACCCTTCCCACTTAGGGCAATATATGCAAAAGAAACAATTGATGGACGGAATGCTGCACAATGCAAACATTCACCCCCAGTCACAAGGATCTGGGTTAAATCCATCATTCTTTTGCTCACCACACCACCCCAGTTTGGACCCAGCCATATGCAAATCAGTCTTGACCCTGTTCCTTGTGGGAACAGTCCAGCCCGAACTGTCAAGCCAGGTCCTCCCTGGACCGGAAACAAGCATCCTGGGACCGGTTTCAGGGCATCACCCTTCATCAGCCAGGCTAGCTTGAATCCAGTGGTGTAGTGAGCACGAGACCCACGTCTGGGCATACCCTTCCCACTTAGGGCGATATATGCAAAAGAAACAATTGATGGACGGAGTGCTCGACAATGCAAACATTCACCCCCAGTCACAAGGATCTGGGTTACAACCATCATTCTTTTGCTCACCACACCTCCCCAGTTTGGACCCAGCCATATGCAAATCAGTCTTGACCCTGTTCCTTGTGGGAACAGTCCAGCCCGAACTGCCAAACCAGGTCCTCCCTGGACCGGAAACAAGTATCCTGGGACCGGTTTCAGGGCATCACCCTTCATCAGCCAGGCTAGCTTGCATCCTGTGGTGTAGTGAGCACGGGACCCACGTCTGGGCATACCCTTCCCACTTAGGGCGATATATGCAAAGACAACAATTGATGGACGGAATGCTGGACAATGCAAACATTCACCCCCAGTCACAAGGATCTGGGTTTAATCCATAATTCTTATGCTCAACACACCACCCCAGTTTGGACCCAGCCATATGCAAATCAGTCTTGACCCTGTTCCTTGTGGGAACAGTCCAGCCCGAACTGTCAAGCCAGGTCCTCCCTGGACCGGAAACAAGCATCCTGGGACCGGTTTCAGGGCATCACCCTTCATCAGCCAGGCTAGCTTGAATCCAGTGGTGTAGTGAGCACGAGACCCACTTCTGGGCATACCCTTCCCACTTAGGGCGATATATGCAAAAGAAACAATTGATGGACGGAGTGCTCGACAATGCAAACATTCACCCCCAGTCACAAGGATCTGGGTTACAACCATCATTCTTTTGCTCACCACACCTCCCCAGTTTGGACCCAGCCATATGCAAATCAGTCTTGACCCTGTTCCTTGTGGGAACAGTCCAGCCCGAACTGCCAAACCAGGTCCTCCCTGGACCGGAAACAAGCATCCTGGGACCGGTTTCAGGGCATCACCCTTCATCAGCCAGGCTAGCTTGCATCCTGTGGTGTAGTGAGCACGGGACCCACGTCTGGGCATACCCTTCCCACTTAGGGCGATATATGCAAAAGACAACAATTGATGGACGGAATGCTGGACAATGCAAACATTCACCCCCAGTCACAAGGATCTGGGTTTAATCCATAATTCTTATGCTCAACACACCACCCCAGTTTGGACCCAGCCATATGCAAATCAGTCTTGACCCTGTTCCTTGTGGGAACAGTCCAGCCCGAACTGCCAAGCCAGGTCCTCCCTGGACCGGAAACAAGCATCCTGGGACCGGTTTCAGGGCATAACCCCTCATCAGCCAGGCTAGCTTGAATTCAGTGGTGTAGTGAGCAAGGAACCCACGTCTGGGCATACCCTTCCCACTTAGGGCAATATATGCAAAAGAAACAATTGATGGACGGAATGCTGCACAATGCAAACATTCACCCCCAGTCACAAGGATCTGGGTTAAATCCATCATTCTTTTGCTCACCACACCACCCCAGTTTGGACCCAGCCATATGCAAATCAGTCTTGACCCTGTTCCTTGTGGGAACAGTCCAGCCCGAACTGTCAAGCCAGGTCCTCCCTGGACCGGAAACAAGCATCCTGGGACCGGTTTCAGGGCATCACCCTTCATCAGCCAGGCTAGCTTGAATCCAGTGGTGTAGTGAGCACGAGACCCACGTCTGGGCATACCCTTCCCACTTAGGGCGATATATGCAAAAGAAACAATTGATGGACGGAGTGCTCGACAATGCAAACATTCACCACCAGTCACAAGGATCTGGGTTACAACCATCATTCTTTTGCTCACCACACCTCCCCAGTTTGGACCCAGCCATATGCAAATCAGTCTTGACCCTGTTCCTTGTGGGAACAGTCCAGCCCGAACTGCCAAACCAGGTCCTCCCTGGACCGGAAACAAGTATCCTGGGACCGGTTTTAGGGCATCACCCTTCATCAGCCAGGCTAGCTTGCATCCTGTGGTGTAGTGAGCACGGGACCCACGTCTGGGCATACCCTTCCCACTTAGGGCGATATATGCAAAAGACAACAATTGATGGACGGAATGCTGGACAATGCAAACATTCACCCCCAGTCACAAGGATCTGGGTTTAATCCATAATTCTTATGCTCAACACACCACCCCAGTTTGGACCCAGCCATATGCAAATCAGTCTTGACCCTGTTCCTTGTGGGAACAGTCCAGCCCGAACTGTCAAGCCAGGTCCTCCCTGGACCGGAAACAAGCATCCTGGGACCGGTTTCAGGGCATCACCCTTCATCAGCCAGGCTAGCTTGAATCCAGTGGTGTAGTGAGCACGAGACCCACTTCTGGGCATACCCTTCCCACTTAGGGCGATATATGCAAATGAAACAATTGATGGACGGAGTGCTCGACAATGCAAACATTCACCCCCAGTCACAAGGATCTGGGTTACAACCATCATTCTTTTGCTCACCACACCTCCCCAGTTTGGACCCAGCCATATGCAAATCAGTCTTGACCCTGTTCCTTGTGGGAACAGTCCAGCCCGAACTGCCAAACCAGGTCCTCCCTGGACCGGAAACAAGCATCCTGGGACCGGTTTCAGGGCATCACCCTTCATCAGCCAGGCTAGCTTGCATCCTGTGGTGTAGTGAGCACGGGACCCACGTCTGGGCATACCCTTCCCACTTAGGGCGATATATGCAAAAGACAACAATTGATGGACGGAATGCTGGACAATGCAAACATTCACCCCCAGTCACAAGGATCTGGGTTTAATCCATAATTCTTATGCTCAACACACCACCCCAGTTTGGACCCAGCCATATGCAAATCAGTCTTGACCCTGTTCCTTGTGGGAACAGTCCAGCCCGAACTGCCAAGCCAGGTCCTCCCTGGACCGGAAACAAGCATCCTGGCACCGGTTTCAGGGCATTACCCTTCATCAGCCAGGCTAGCTTGAATCCAGTGGTGTAGTGAGCACGGGACCCACGTCTGGGCATATCCTTCCCACTTAGGGCGATATATGCAAAAGAAACAATTGATGGACTGAATGCTGGACAATGCAAACATTCACCCCCAGTCACAAGGATCTGGGTTAAATCCATCATTCTTTTGCTCACCACACCACCCCAGTTTGGACCCAGACATATGCAAATCAGTCTTCACCCTGTTCCTTGTGGGAACAGTCCAGCCCGAACTGCCAAGCCAGGTCCTCCCTGGACCGGAAACAAGCATCCTGGGACCGGTTTCAGGGCATCACCCTTCATCAGCCAGGCTAGCTTGACTCCAGTGGTGTAGTGAGCACGGGACCCACGTCTGGGCATACCCTTCCCACTTAGGGCGATATATGCAAAAGAAACAATTGATGGACGGAATGCTGGGCAGCCAGCCATAAGCAAATCAGTCTTGACCCTGTCCTTGTGGGAACAGTCCAGCCCGAACTGCCAAGCCAGGTCCTCCCTAGACCGCAAACAAGCATTCTGGGACAGGTTTCAGGGCATCACCCTTCATCAGCCAGGCTAGCTTGAATCCAGTGGTGTAGTGAGCACGGGACCCATGTCTGGGCACACCCTTCCCACTTAGGGCGATATATGCAAAAGAAACAATTTATGGACGCAATGCTGGACAATGCAAACATTCACCCCCAGTCACAAGGATCTGGGTTAAATCCATCATTCTTTTGCTCACCACACCACCCCAGTTTGGACCCAGCCATATGCAAATCAGTCTTGACCCTGTTCCTTGTGGGAACAGTCCAGCCCGAACTGCCAAGCCAGGTCCTCCCTGGACCGGAAACAAGCATCCTGGGACTGGTTTCAGGGCATCACCCTTCATCAGCCAGGCTAGCTTGAATCCAGTGGTGTAGTGAGCACGGGACCCACTTCTGGGCATACCCTTCCCACTTAGGGCGATATATGCAAAAGAAACAATTGATGGACGGAATGCTGGACAATGCAAACATTCACCCCCAGTCACAAGGATCTGGGTTAAATCCATCATTCTTTTGCCCACCACACCACCCCAGTTTGGACCCAGTCATATGCAAATCAGTCTTGACCCTGTTCCTTGTGGGAACAGTCCAGCCCGAACTGCCAAGCCAGGTCCTCCCTGGTCCGGAAACAAGCATCCTGGGTCCGATTTCAGGGCATCACCCTTCATCAGCCAGGCTAGCTTGAATCCAGTGGTGTAGTGAGCACGGGACCCATGTCTGGGCATACCCTTCCCACTTAGGGCAATATATGCAAAAGAAACAATTGATGGACGGTGTGCTGGACAATGCAAACATTCACCGCCAATCACAAGGATCTGGGTTACAACCATCATTCTTTTGCTCACCACACCACCCCAGTTTGGACCCAGCCATATGCAAATTAGTCTTGACCCTGTTCCTTGTGGGAACAGTCCAGCCTGAACTGCCAAGCCAGGTCCTCCCTGGACCGGAAACAAGCATCCTGGGACCGGTTTGAGGGCATCACCCTTCATCAGCCAGGCTAGCTTGAATCCAGTGGTGTAGTGAGCACGGGACCCATGTCTGGGCATACCCTTCCCACTTAGGGTGATATATGCAAAAGAAACAATTGATGGACGGAATGCTGGACTATGCAAACATTCACCCCCAGTCACAAGGATCTGGGTTAAATCCATCATTCTTTTGCTCACCACACCAAACCAGTTTGGACCCAGCCATATGCAAATCAGTCTTGACCCTGTTCCTTGTGGCAACAGTCCAGCCCGACCTGCCAAGCCAGGTCCTCCCTGGACCGGAAACAAGCATCCTGGGACCGGTTTCAGGGCATCACCCTTCATCAGCCAGGCTAGCTTGAATCCAGTGGTGTAGTGAGCACGGGACCCACGTCTGGGCATACCCTTCCCACTTAGGGCGATATATGCAAAAGAAACAAGTGATAGACGGAGTGCTGGACAATGCACACATTCACCCCCAATCACAAGGATCTGGGTTACAACCATCATTCTTTTGCTCACCACACCACCCCAGTTTGGACCGAGCCATATGCAAATCAGTCTTGACCCTGTTCCTTGTGGGAACAGTCCAGCCTGAACTGCCAAGCCAGGTCCTCCCTGGACCGGAAACAAGCATCCTGGGACCGGTTTCAGGGCATCACCCTTCATCAGCCAGGCTAGCATGAATCCAGTGGTGTAGTAAGCACGAGACCCACGTCTGGGCATACCCTTCCCACTTAGGGCGATATATGCAAAAGAAACAATTGATGGACGGAATGCTGGACAATGCAAACATTCACCCCCAGTCACAAGGATCTGGGTTAAATCCATCATTCTTTTGCTCACCACACCACACCAGTTTGGACAAAGCCATATGCAAATCAGTCTTCACCCTGTTCCTTGTGGGAACAGTCCAGCCCGAACTGCCAAGCCAGGTCCTCCCTGGACCGGAAACAAGCATCCTGGGACCGGTTTCAGGGCATCACCCTTCATCAGCCAGGCTAGCTTGAATCCAGTGGTGTAGTGAGCAAGGGACCCACGTCTGGGCATACCCTTCCCACTTAGGGCAATATATGCAAAAGAAACAGTTGATGGACGGAATGCTGGACAATGCAAACATTCACCCCCAGTCACAAGGATCTGGGTTAAATCCATCATTCTTTTGCTCACCACACCACCCCAGTTTGGACCCAGCCATATGCAAATCAGTCTTGACCCTGTTCCTTGTGGGAACAGTCCAGCCCGAACTGTCAAGCCAGGTCCTCCCTGGCCCGGAAACAAGCATCCTGGGACCGGTTTCAGGGCATCACCCTTCATCAGCCAGGCTAGCTTGAATCCAGTGGTGTAGTGAGCACGAGACCCACGTCTGGGCATACCCTTCCCACTTAGGGCGATATATGCAAAAGAAACAATTGATGGACGGAGTGCTCGACAATGCAAACATTCACCCCCAGTCACAAGGATCTGGGTTACAACCATCATTCTTTTGCTCACCACACCTCCCCAGTTTGGACCCAGCCATATGCAAATCAGTCTTGACCCTGTTCCTTGTGGGAACAGTCCAGCCCGAACTGCCAAGCCAGGTCCTCCCTGGACCGGAAACAAGCATCCTGGGACAGGTTTCAGGGCATCACCCTTCATCAGCCAGGCTAGCTTTAATCCAGTGGTGTAGTGAGCATGGGACCCACGTCTGGGTATACCCTTCCCACTTAGGGCGATATATGCAAAAGAAATAATTGATGGACGGAATGCCGGACAATGCAAACATTCACCCGCAGTCACAAGGATCTGGGTTAAATCCATCATTCTTTTGCTCACCACACCACCCCAGTTTGGACCCAGCCATATGCAAATCAGTCTTGACCCTGTTCCTTGTGGGAACAGTTCAGCCCGAACTGCCAAGCCAGGTCCTCCCTGGACAGGAAACAAGCATCCTGGGACTGGTTTCAGGGCATCATCTTTCATCAGCCAGGCTAGCTTGAATCCAGTGGTGTAGTGAGCATGGGACCCACGTCTGGGCATACCCTTCCCACTTAGGGCGATATATGCAAAAGAAACAATTGATGGACGGAATGCTGGACAATGCAAACATTCACCCCCAAGTCACAAGGATCTGGGTTAAAGCCATCATTCTTTTGTTCACCACACCATCCCAGTTTGGACCCAGCCATATGCAAATCAGTCTTGACCCTGTTCCTTGTGGGAACAGTCCAGCCCGAACTGCCAAGCCAGGTCCTCCCTGGACCGGAAACAAGCATCCTGGGACTGGTTTCAGGGCATCACCCTTCATCAGCCAGGCTAGCTTGAATCCAGTGGTGTAGTGAGCACGGGACCCACGTCTGGGCATACCCTTCCCACTTAGGGCGATGTATGCAAAAGAAACAATTGATGGACGGAATGCTGGACAATGCAAACATTCACCCTCAGTCACAAGGATCTGTGTTAAATCCTTCATTCTTTTGCTCACCACACCACCCCAGTTTGGACCCAGCCATATGCAAATTAGTCTTGACCCTGTTCCTTGTGGGAACAGTCCAGCCCGAACTGCCAAGCCAGGTCCTCCCTGGACCGGAAACAAGCATCCTGGGACTGGTTTCAGGGCATCACCCTTCATCAGCCAGGCTAGCTTGAATCCAGTGGTGTAGTGAGCACGGGACCCACGTCTGGGCATACCCTTCCCACTTAGGGCGATGTATGCAAAAGAAACAATTGATGGACGGAATGCTGGACAATGCAAACATTCACCCCCAGTCACAAGGATCTGGGTTAAATCCATCATTCTTTTGCCCACCACACTACCCCAGTTTGGACCCAGTCATATGCAAATCAGTCTTGACCCTGTTCCTTGTGGGAACAGTCCAGCCCGAACTGCCAAGCCAGGTCCTCCCTGGACCGGAAACAAGCATACTGGGACCGGTTTCAGGGCATCACCCTTCATCAGCCAGGCTAGCTTGAATCCAGAGGTGTAGTGAGCACGGGACCCACGTCTGGGCATACCCTTCCCACTTAGGGCGATATATGCAAAAGAAACAATTGATGGACCGAATGCTGGACTATGCAAACATTCACCCTCAGTCACAAGGATCCGGGTTAAATCCATCATTCTTTTGCTCACCACACCACCCCAGTTTGCAGCCAGCCATATGCAAATCAGTCTTGACCCTGTTCCTTGTGGGAACAGTCCAGCCCGAACTGCCAAGCCAGGTCCTCCCTGGACCGGAAACAAGCATCCTGGGACCGGTTTCAGGGCATCACCCTTCATCAGCCAGGCTAGCTTGAATCCAGTGGTGTAGTGAGCACGGGACCCATGTCTGGGCATACCCTTCCCACTTAGGGCGATATATGCAAAAGAAACAATTGATGGACGGAATGCTGGACTATGCAAACATTCGCCCCCAGTCACAAGGATCTGGGTTAAATCCATCATTCTTTTGCTCACCACACCACCCCAGTTTGGACCCAGCCATATGCAAATCAGTCTTGACCCTGTTCCTTGTGGGAACAGTCCAGCCCGAACTGCCAAGCCAGGTCCTCCCTGGACCGGAAACAAGCATCCTGGGACAGGTTTCAGGGCATCACCCTTCATCAGCCAGGCTAGCTTGAATCCAGTGCTGTAGTGAGCAGGGGACCCACGTCTGGGCATACCCTTCCCACTTAGGGCGATATATGCAAAAGAAACAATTGATGGCCGGGACATGTACAATGCAGACATTCACCGCCAATCACCAGTATCTGGATTACAACCATCATTCTTTTGCTCACCACACCACCCCTGTTTGGACCCAGCCATATGCAAATCAGTCTTGACCCTGTTCCTTGTGGGAACAGTCCAGCCTGAACTGCCAAGCCAGGTCCTCCCTGGACCGGAAACAAGCATCCTGGGACCGGTTTCAGGGCATCACCCTTCATCAGCCAGGCTAGCATGAATCCAGTGGTGTAGTAAGCATGAGACCCACGTCTGGGCATACCCTTCCCACTTGGGGCGATATATGCAAAAGAAACAATTGATGGACGGAATGCTGGACAATGCGAACATTCACCCCCAGTCACAAGGATCTGTGTTAAATCCATCATTCTTTTGCTCACCACACCACACCAGTTTGGACCCAGCCATATGCAAATCAGTCTTGACCCTGTTCCTTGTGGGAACAGTCCAGCCCGAACTGCCAAGCCAGGTCCTCCCTGGACCGGAAACAAGCATCCTGGGACCGTTTTCAGGGCATCACCCTTCATCAGCCAGGCTAGCTTGAATCCAGTGGTGTAGTGAGCACGGGACCCACGTCTGGACATACCCTTCCCACTTAGGGCGATATATGCAAAAGAAACAATTGATGGACGGAATGCTGGACAATGCAAACATTCACCCCCAGTCACAAGGATCTGGGTTAAATCCATCATTCTTTTGCTCACCACACCACCCCAGTTTGGACCCAGCCATATGCAAATCAGTCTTGACCCTGTTCCTTGTGGGAACAGTCCAGCCCGAACTGCCAAGCCAGGTCCTCCCTGGACCGGAAACAAGCATCCTGGGACCGGTTTCAGGGCATCACCCTTCATCAGCCAGGCTAGCTTTAATCCAGTGGTGTAGTGAGCACGGGACCCACGTCTGGGCATACCCTTCCCACTTAGGGCGATATATGCAAAAGAAACAATTGATGGACCGAATGCTGGACTATGCAAACATTCACCCCCAGTCACAAGGATCCGGGTTAAATTCAACATTCTTTTGCTCACCACACCACCCCAGTTTGCAGCAAGCCATATGCAAATCAGTCTTGACCCTGTTCCTTGTGGGAACAGTCCAGCCCGAACTGCCAAGCCAGGTCCTCCCTGGACCGGGAAACAAGCATCCTGGGACCGGTTTCAGGGCATCACCCTTCATCAGCCAGGCTAGCTTGAATCCAGTGGTGTAGTGAGCACGGGACCCATGTCTGGGCATACCCTTCCCACTTAGGGCGATATATGCAAAAGAAACAATTGATGGACGGAATGCTGGACTATGCAAACATTCACCCCCAGTCACAAGGATCTGGGTTAAATCCATCATTCTTTTGCTCACCACACCACCCCAGTTTGGACCCAGCCATATGCAAATCAGTCTTGACCCTGTTCCTTGTGGGAACAGTCCAGCCCGAACTGCCAAGCCAGGTCCTCCCTGGACCGGAAACAAGCATCCTGGGACCGGTTTCAGGGCATCACCCTTCATCAGCCAGGCTAGCTTGAATCCAGTGGTGTAGTGAGCATGGGACCCACGTCTGGGCATACCCTTCCCACTTAGGGCGATATATATAAAAGAAACAATTGATGGACGGAATGCTGGACAATGCAAACATTCACCCCCAGTCACAAGGATCTGGGTTAAATCCATCATTCTTTTGCTCACCACACCAGTTTGGACCCAGCCATATGCAAATCAGTCTTCACCCTGTTTCTTGTGGGAACAGTCCAGCCCGAACTGCCAAGCCAGGTCCTCCCTGGACCGGAAACAAGCATCCTGGGACCGGTTTCAGGGCATCACCCTTCATCAGCCAGGCTAGCTTGAATCCAGTGGTGTAGTGAGCAAGGGACGCACGTCTGGGCATACCCTTCCCACTTAGGGCGATATATGCAAAAGAAACAATTGATGGACGGAGTGCTCGACAATGCAAACATTCACCCCTAGTCACAAGGATCTGGGTTACAACCATCATTCTTTTGCTCACCACACCTCCCCAGTTTGGACCCAGCCATATGCAAATCAGTCTTGACCCTGTTCCTTGTGGGAACAGTCCAGCCCGAACTGCCAAGCCAGGTCCTCCCTGGACCGGAAACAAGCATCCTGGGACAGGTTTCAGGGCATCACCCTTCATCAGCCAGGCTAGCTTGAATCCAGTGGTGTAGTGAGCATGGGACCCACGTCTGGGTATACCCTTCCCACTTAGGGCGATATATGCAAAAGAAACAATTGATGGACGGAATGCCGGACAATGCAAACATTCACCCCCAGTCACAAGGATCTGGGTTAAATCCATCATTCTTTTGCTCACCACACCACCCCAGTTTGGACCCAGCCATATGCAAATCAGTCTTGACCCTGTTCCTTGTGGGAACAGTCCAGCCTGAACTGCCAAGCCAGGTCCTCCCTGGACAGGAAACAAGCATCCTGGGACTGGTTTCAGGGCATCATCTTTCATCAGCCAGGCTAGCTTGAATCCAGTGGTGTAGTGAGCAAGGGACCCACGTCTGGGCATACCCTTCCCACTTAGTGCGATATATGCAAAAGAAACAATTGATGGACGGAATGCTGGACAATGCAAACATTCACCCCCAAGTCACAAGGATCTGGGTTAAAGCCATCATTCTTTTGTTCACCACACCATCCCAGTTTGGACCCAGCCATATACAAATCAGTCTTGACCCTGTTCATTGTGGGAACAGTCCAGCCCGAACTGCCAAGACAGGTCCTCCCTGGACCGGAAACAAGCATCCTGGGACCGGTTTCAGGGCATCACCCTTCATCAGCCAGGCTAGCTTGAATCCAGTGGTGTAGTGAGCAAGGGACCCACGTCTGGGCATACCCTTCCCACTTAGGGCAATATATGCAAAAGAAACAATTGATGGACGGAATGCTGGACAATGCAAACATTCACCCCCAGTCACAAGGATCTGGGTTAAATCCGTCATTCTTTTGCTCACCACACCACCCCAGTTTGGACCCAGCCATATGCAAATCAGTCTTGACCCTGTTCCTTGTGGGAACAGTGCAGCCCAAACTGTCAAGCCAGGTCCTCCCTGGACCGGAAACAAGCATCATGGGACCGGTTTCAGGGCATCACCCTTCATCAGCCAGGCTAGCTTGAATCCAGTGGTGTAGTGAGCACGAGACCCACGTCTGGGCATACCCTTCCCACTTAGGGCGATATATGCAAAAGAAACAATTGATGGACGGAGTGCTCGACAATGCAAACATTCACCCCCAGTCACAAGGATCTGGGTTACAACCATCATTCTTTTGCTCACCACACCTCCCCAGTTTGGACCCAGCCATATGCAAATCAGTCTTGACCCTGTTCCTTGTGGGAACAGTCCAGCCCGAACTGCCAAGCCAGGTCCTCCCTGGACCGGAAACAAGCATCCTGGGACAGGTTTCAGGGCATCACCCTTCATCAGCCAGGCTAGCTTGAATCCAGTGGTGTAGTGAGCATGGGACCCACGTCTGGGTATACCCTTCCCACTTAGGGCGATATATGCAAAAGAAATAATTGATGGACGGAATGCCGGACAATGCAAACATTCACCCCCAGTCACAAGGATCTGGGTTAAATCCATCATTCTTTTGATCACCACACCACCCCAGTTTGGACCCAGCCATATGCAAATCAGTCTTGACCCTGTTCCTTGTGGGAACAGTCCAGCCCGACCTGCCAAGCCAGGTCCTCCCTGGACCGGAAACAAGCATCCTGGCAACGGTTTCAGGGCATTACCCTTCATCAGCCAGGCTAGCTTGAATCCAGTGGTCTAGTGAGCTCGGGACCCACGTCTGAGCATATCCTTCCCACTTAGGGCGATATATGCAAAAGAAACAATTGATGGACTGAATGCTGGACAATGCAAACATTCACCCCCAGTCACAAGGATCTGGGTTAAATCCATCATTCTTTTGCTCACCACACCACCCCAGTTTGGACCCAGACATATGCAAATCAGTCTTCACCCTGTTCCTTGTGGGAACAGTCCAGCCCGAACTGCCAAGCCAGGTCCTCCCTGGACCGGAAACAAGCATCCTGGGACCGGTTTCAGGGCATCACCCTTCATCAGCCAGGCTAGCTAGAATCCAGTGGTGTAGTGAGTACGGGACCCACGTCTGGGCATACCCTTCCCACTTAGGGCGATATATGCAAAAGAAACAATTGATGGACGGAATGCTGGACAATGCAAACATTCACCCCCAGTCACAAGGATCTGGGTTAAATCCATCATTCTTTTGCCCACCACACTACCCCAGTTTGGACCCAGTCATATGCAAATCAGTCTTGACCCTGTTCCTTGTGGGAACAGTCCAGCCCGAACTGCCAAGCCAGGTCCTCCCTGGACCGGAAACAAGCATCCTGGGACCGGTTTCAGGGCATCACCCTTCATCAGCCAGGCTAGCTTGAATCCAGTGGTGTAGTGAGCACGGGACCCACGTCTGGGCATACCCTTCCCACTTAGGGCGATATATGCAAAATAAACAATTGATGGACCGAATGCTGGACTATGCAAACATTCACCCCCAGTCACAAGGATCCGGGTTAAATCCATCATTCTTTTGCTCACCACACCACCCCAGTTTGCAGCCAGCCATATGCAAATCAGTCTTGACCCTGTTCCTTGTGGGAACAGTCCAGCCCGAACTGCCAAGCCAGGTTCTCCCTGGACCGGAAACAAGCATCCTGGGACCGGTTTCAGGGCATCACCCTTCATCAGCCAGGCTAGCTTGAATCCAGTGGTGTAGTGAGCACGGGACCCATGTCTGGGCATACCCTTCCCACTTAGGGCGATATATGCAAAAGAAACAATTGATGGACGGAATGCTGGACTATGCAAACATTCACCCCCAGTCACAAGGATCTGGGTTAAATACATCATTCTTTTGCTCACCACACCACCCCAGTTTGGACCCAGCCATATGCAAATCAGTCTTGACCCTGTTCCTTGTGGGAACAGTCCAGCCCGAACTGCCAAGCCAGGTCCTCCCTGGACCGGAAACAAGCATCCTGGGACCGGTTTCAGGGCATCACCCTTCATCAGCCAGGCTAGCTTGAATCCAGTGCTGTAGTGAGCAGGGGACCCACGTCTGGGCATACCCTTCCCACTTAGGGCGATATATGCAAAAGAAACAATTGATGGACGGAGAGCTGGACAATGCAGACATTCACCGCCAATCACCAGTATCTGGATTACAACCATCATTCTTTTGCTCACCACACCACCCCTGTTTGGGCCCAGCCATATGCAAATCAGTCTTGACCCTGTTCCTTGTGGGAACAGTCCAGCCTGAACTGCCAAGCCAGGTCCTCCCTGGACCGGAAACAAGCATCCTGGGACCGGTTTCAGGGCATCACCCTTCATCAGCCAGGCTAGCATGAATCCAGTGGTGTAGTAAGCACGAGACCCACGTCTGGGCATACCCTTCCCACTTAGGGCGATATATGCAAAAGAAACAATTGATGGACGGAATGCTGGACAATGCGAACATTCACCCCCAGTCACAAGGATCTGTGTTAAATCCATCATTCTTTTGCTCACCACACCACACCAGTTTGGACCCAGCCATATGCAAATCAGTCTTGACCCTGTTCCTTGTGGGAACAGTCCAGCCCGAACTGCCAAGCCAGGTCCTCCCTGGACCGGAAACAAGCATCCTGGGACCGGTTTCAGGGCATCACCCTTCATCAGCCAGGCTAGCTTGAATCCAGTGGTGTAGTGAGCACGGGACCCACGTCTGGACATACCCTTCCCACTTAGGGCGATATATGCAAAAGAAACAATTGATGGACGGAATGCTGGACAATGCAAACATTCACCCCCAGTCACAAGGATCTGGGTTAAATCCATCATTCTTTTGCTCACCACACCACCCCAGTTTGGACCCAGCCATATGCAAATCAGTCTTGACCCTGTTCCTTGTGGGAACAGTCCAGCCCGAAATGCCAAGCCAGGTCCTCCCTGGACCGGAAACAAGCATCCTGGGACAGGTTTCAGGGCATCACCCTTCATCAGCCAGGCTAGCTTGAATCCAGTGCTGTAGTGAGCACGGGACCCACGTCTGGGCATACCCTTCGCACTTAGGGCGATATATGCAAAAGAAACAACTGATGGACGGAATGCTGGACAATGCAATTATTCACCACCAGTCACAAGGGTCTGGGTTAAATCCATCATTCTTTTGCTCACCACACCTCCCCAGTTTGGACCCAGCCATATGCAAATCAGTCTTGATCCTGTTCCTTGTGGGAACAGTCCAGCCCGAACTGCCAAGCCAGGTCCTCTCTGAACCGGAAACAAGCATCCTGGGACCGGTTTCAGGGCATCACCCTTCATCAGTCAGGTTAGCTTGAATCCAGTGGTGTAGTGAGCATGGGACCCACGTCTGGGCATACCCTTCCCACATAGGGCGATATATGCAAAAGAAACAATTGATGGACGGAATGCCGGAGAATGCAAACATTCACCCCCAGTCACAAGGATCTGGGTTAAATCCATCATTCTTTTGCCCACCACAGCACCCCAATTTGGACCCAGCCATATGCAAATCAGTCTTGACCCTGTTCCTTGTGGGAACATTCCAGCCCGAACTGCCAAGCCAGGTCCTCCCTGGACCGGAAACAAGCATCCTGGGACCGGTTTCAGGGCATCACCCTTCATCAGCCAGGCTAGCTTTAATCCAGTGGTGTAGTGAGCACGGGACCCACGTCTGGGCATACCCTTCCCACTTAGGGCGATATATGCAAAAGAAACAATTGATGGACCGAATGCTGGACTATGCAAACATTCACCCCCAGTCACAAGGATCCGGGTTAAATTCAACATTCTTTTGCTCACCACACCACCCCAGTTTGCAGCAAGCCATATGCAAATCAGTCTTGACCCTGTTCCTTGTGGGAACAGTCCAGCCCGAACTGCCAAGCCAGGTCCTCCCTGGACCGGAAACAAGCATCCTGGGACCGGTTTCAGGGCATCACCCTTCATCAGCCAGGCTAGCTTGAATCCAGTGATGTAGTGAGCACGGGACCCATGTCTGGGCATACCCTTCCCACTTAGGGCGATATATGCAAAAGAAACAATTGATGGACGGAATGCTGGACTATGCAAACATTCACCCCCAGTCACAAGGATCTGGGTTAAATCCATCATTCTTTTGCTCACCACACCACCCCAGTTTGGACCCAGCCATATGCAAATCAGTCTTGACCCTGTTCCTTGTGGGAACAGTCCAGCCCGAACTGCCAAGCCAGGTCCTCCCTGGACCGGAAACAAGCATCCTGGGACCGGTTTCAGGGCATCACCCTTCATCAGCCAGGCTAGCTTGAATCCAGTGGTGTAGTGAGCATGGGACCCACGTCTGGGCATACCCTTCCCACTTAGGGCGATATATGTAAAAGAAACAATTGATGGATGGAATGCTGGACAATGCAAACATTCACCCCCAGTCACAAGGATCTGGGTTAAATCCATCATTCTTTTGCTCACCACACCAGTTTGGACCCAGCCATATGCAAATCAGTCTTCACCCTGTTTCTTGTGGGAACAGTCCAGCCCGAACTGCCAAGCCAGGTCCTCCCTGGACCGGAAACAAGCATCCTGGGACCGGTTTCAGGGCATCACCCTTCATCAGCCAGGCTAGCTTGAATCCAGTGGTGTAGTGAGCAAGGGACGCACGTCTGGGCATACCCTTCCCACTTAGGGCGATATATGCAAAAGAAACAATTGATGGACGGAGTGCTCGACAATGGAATCATTCACCCCCAGTCACAAGGATCTGGGTTACAACCATCATTCTCTTGCTCACCACACCTCCCCATTTTGGACCCAGCCATATGCAAATCAGTCTTGACCCTGTTCCTTGTGGGAACAGTCCAGCCCGAGCTGCCAAGCCAGGTCCTCCCTGGACCGGAAACAAGCATCCTGGGACAGGTTTCAGGGCATCACCCTTCATCAGCCAGGCTAGCTTGAATCCAGTGGTGTAGTGAGCATGGGACCCACGTCTGGGTATACCCTTCCCACTTAGGGCGATATATGCAAAAGAAACAATTGATGGACGGAATGCCGGACAATGCAAACATTCACCCCCAGTCACAAGGATCTGGGTTAAATCCATCATTCTTTTGCTCACCACACCACCCCAGTTTGGACCCAGCCATATGCAAATCAGTCTTGACCCTGTTCCTTGTGGGAACAGTCCAGTCCGAACTGCCAAGCCAGGTCCTCCCTGGACAGGAAACAAGCATCCTGGGACTGGTTTCAGGGCATCATCTTTCATCAGCCAGGCTAGCTTGAATCCAGTGGTGTAGTGAGCAAGGGACCCACGTCTGGGCATACCCTTCCCACTTAGTGCGATATATGCAAAAGAAACAATTGATGGACGGAATGCTGGACAATGCAAACATTCACCCCCAAGTCACAAGGATCTGGGTTAAAGCCATCATTCTTTTGTTCACCACACCATCCCAGTTTGGACCCAGCCATATACAAATCAGTCTTGACCCTGTTCATTGTGGGAACAGTCCAGCCCGAACTGCCAAGACAGGTCCTCCCTGGACCGGAAACAAGCATCCTGGGACCGGTTTCAGGGCATCACCCTTCATCAGCCAGGCTAGCTTGAATCCAGTGGTGTAGTGAGCAAGGGACCCACGTCTGGGCATACCCTTCCCACTTAGGGCAATATATGCAAAAGAAACAATTGATGGACGGAATGCTGGACAATGCAAACATTCACCCCCAGTCACAAGGATCTGGGTTAAATCCATCATTCTTTTGCTCACCACACCACCCCAGTTTGGACCCAGCCATATGCAAATCAGTCTTGAACCTGTTCCTTGTGGGAACAGTCCAGCCCAAACTGTCAAGCCAGGTCCTCCCTGGACCGGAAACAAGCATCATGGGACCGGTTTCAGGGCATCACCCTTCATCAGCCAGGCTAGCTTGAATCCAGTGGTGTAGTGAGCACGAGACCCACGTCTGGGCATACCCTTCCCACTTAGGGCGATATATGCAAAAGAAACAATTGATGGACGGAGTGCTCGACAATGCAAACATTCACCCCCAGTCACAAGGATCTGGGTTACAACCATCATTATTTTGCTCACCACACCTCCCCAGTTTGGACCCAGCCATATGCAAATCAGTTTTGACCCTGTTCCTTGTGGGAACAGTCCAGCCCGAACTGCAAAGCCAGGTCCTCCCTGGACCGGAAACAAGCATCCTGGGACAGGTTTCAGGGCATCACCCTTCATCAGCCAGGCTAGCTTGAATCCAGTGGTGTAGTGAGCATGGGACCCACGTCTGGGTATACCCTTCCCACTTAGGGCGATATATGCAAAAGAAACAATTGATGGACGGAATGCCGGAAATGCAAACATTCACCCCCAGTCACAAGGATCTGGGTTAAATCCATCATTCTTTTGCTCACCACACCACACCAGTTTGGACCCAGCCATATGCAAATCAGTCTTCACCCTGTTCCTTGTGGGAACAGTCCAGCCCGAACTGCCAAGCCAGGTCCTCCCTGGACCGGAAACAAGCATCCTGGGACCGGTTTCAGGGCATCACCCTTCATCAGCCAGGCTAGCTTGAATCCAGTGGTGTAGTGAGCAAGGGACCCACGTCTGGGCATACCCTTCCCACTTAGGGCAATATATGCAAAAGAAACAATTGATGGACGGAATGCTGGACAATGCAAACATTCACCCCCAGTCACAAGGATCTGGGTTAAATCCATCATTCTTTTGCTCACCACACCACCCCAGTTTGGACCCAGCCATATGCAAATCAGTCTTGACCCTGTTCCTTGTGGGAACAGTCCAGCCCGAACTGTCAAGCCAGGTCCTCCCTGGACCGGAAACAAGCATCCTGGGACCGGTTTCAGGGCATCACCCTTCATCAGCCAGGCTAGCTTGAATCCAGTGGTGTAGTGAGCACGAGACCCACATCTGGGCATACCCTTCCCACTTAGGGCGATATATGCAAAAGAAACAATTGATGGACGGAGTGCTCGACAATGCAAACATTCACCCCCAGTCACAAGGATCTGGGTTACAACCATCATTCTTTTGCTCACCACACCTCCCCAGTTTGGACCCAGCCATATGCATATCAGTCTTGACCCTGTTCCTTGTGGGAACAGTCCAGCCCGAACTGCCAAGCCAGGTCCTCCCTGGACCGGAAACAAGCTTCCTGGGACAGGTTTCAGGGCATCACCCTTCATCAGCCAGGCTAGCTTGAATTCAGTGGTGTAGTGAGCATGGGACCCACGTCTGGGTATACCCTTCCCACTTAGGGCGATATATGCAAAAGAAACAATTGATGGACGGAATGCCGGACAATGCAAACATTCACCCCCAGTCACAAGGATCTGGCTTAAATCCATCATTCTTTTGCTCACCACACCACCCCAGTTTGGACCCAGCCATATGCAAATCAGTCTTGACCCTGTTCCTTGTGGGAACAGTCCAGCCCGAACTGCCAAGCCAGGTCCTCCCTGGACAGGAAACAAGCATCCTGGGACTGGTTTCAGGGCATCATCTTTCATCAGCCAGGCTAGCTTGAATCCAGTGGTGTAGTGAGCATGGGACCCACGTCTGGGCATACCCTTCCCACTTAGGGCGATATATGCAAAAGAAACAATTGATGGACGGAATGCCGGACAATGCAAACATTCACCCCCAGTCACAAGGATCTGGGTTAAATCCATCATTCTTTTGCTCACCACACCACCCCAGTTTGGACCCAGCCATATGCAAATCAGTCTTGACCCTGTTCCTTGTGGGAACAGTCCAGCCCGAACTGCCAAGCCAGGTCCTCCCTGGACCGGAAACAAGCATCCTGGGACCGGTTTCAGGGCATCACCCTTCATCAGCCAGGCTAGCTTGAATCCAGTGGTGTAGTGAGCACGGGACCCACGTCTGGGCATACCCTTCCCACTTAGGGCGATATATGCAAAAGAAACAATTGATGGACGGAATGCCGGACAATGCAAACATTCACCCCCAGTCACAAGCATCTGGGTTAAATCCATCATTCTTTTGCCCACCACAGCACCCCAGTTTGGACCCAGCCATATGCAAATCAGTCTTGACCCTGTTCCTTGTGGGAACAGTCCAGCCCGAACTGCCAAGCCAGGTCCTCCCTGGACCGGAAACAAGCATCCTGGGACCGGTTTCAGGGCATCACCCTTCATCAGCCAGGCTAGCTTGAATCCAGTGGTGTAGTGAGCACGGGACCCACGTCTGGGCATACCCTTCCCACTTAGGGCGATATATGCAAAAGAAACAATTGATGGACGGAGTGCTCGACAATGCAAACATTCACCCCCAGTCACAAGGATCTGGGTTACAACCATCATTCTTTTGCTCACCACACCTCCCCAGTTTGGACCCAGCCATATGCAAATCAGTCTTGACCCTGTTCCTTGTGGGAACAGTCCAGCCCGAACTGCCAAGCCAGGTCCTCCCTGGACCGGAAACAAGCTTCCTGGGACAGGTTTCAGGGCATCACCCTTCATCAGCCAGGCTAGCTTGAATTCAGTGGTGTAGTGAGCATGGGACCCACGTCTGGGTATACCCTTCCCACTTAGGGCGATATATGCAAAAGAAACAATTGATGGACGGAATGCCGGACAATGCAAACATTCACCCCCAGTCACAAGGATCTGGCTTAAATCCATCATTCTTTTGCTCACCACACCACCCCAGTTTGGACCCAGCCATATGCAAATCAGTCTTGACCCTGTTCCTTGTGGGAACAGTCCAGCCCGAACTGCCAAGCCAGGTCCTCCCTGGACAGGAAACAAGCATCCTGGGACTGGTTTCAGGGCATCATCTTTCATCAGCCAGGCTAGCTTGAATCCAGTGGTGTAGTGAGCATGGGACCCACGTCTGGGCATACCCTTCCCACTTAGGGCGATATATGCAAAAGAAACAATTGATGGACGGAATGCCGGACAATGCAAACATTCACCCCCAGTCACAAGGATCTGGGTTAAATCCATCATTCTTTTGCTCACCACACCACCCCAGTTTGGACCCAGCCATATGCAAATCAGTCTTGACCCTGTTCCTTGTGGGAACAGTCCAGCCCGAACTGCCAAGCCAGGTCCTCCCTGGACAGGAAACAAGCATCCTGGGACTGGTTTCAGTGCATCATCTTTCATCAGCCAGGCTAGCTTGATTCCAGTGGTGTAGTGAGCACGGGACCCACGTCTGGGCATACCCTTCCCACTTAGGGCGATATATGCAAAAGAAACAATTGATGGACGGAATGCTGGACAATGCAAACATTCACCCCCAAGTCACAAGGATCTGGGTTAAATCCATCATTCTTTTGCTCACCACACCACCCCAGTTTGGACCCAGCCATATGCAAATCAGTCTTGAACCTGTTCCTTGTGGGAACAGTCCAGCCCAAACTGTCAAGCCAGGTCCTCCCTGGACCGGAAACAAGCATCATGGGACCGGTTTCAGGGCATCACCCTTCATCAGCCAGGCTAGCTTGAATCCAGTGGTGTAGTGAGCACGAGACCCACGTCTGGGCATACCCTTCCCACTTAGGGCGATATATGCAAAAGAAACAATTGATGGACGGAGTGCTCGACAATGCAAACATTCACCCCCAGTCACAAGGATCTGGGTTACAACCATCATTATTTTGCTCACCACACCTCCCCAGTTTGGACCCAGCCATATGCAAATCAGTTTTGACCCTGTTCCTTGTGGGAACAGTCCAGCCCGAACTGCAAAGCCAGGTCCTCCCTGGACCGGAAACAAGCATCCTGGGACAGGTTTCAGGGCATCACCCTTCATCAGCCAGGCTAGCTTGAATCCAGTGGTGTAGTGAGCATGGGACCCACGTCTGGGTATACCCTTCCCACTTAGGGCGATATATGCAAAAGAAACAATTGATGGACGGAATGCCGGAAATGCAAACATTCACCCCCCAGTCACAAGGATCTGGGTTAAATCCATCATTCTTTTGCTCACCACACCACACCAGTTTGGACCCAGCCATATGCAAATCAGTCTTCACCCTGTTCCTTGTGGGAACAGTCCAGCCCGAACTGCCAAGCCAGGTCCTCCCTGGACCGGAAACAAGCATCCTGGGACCGGTTTCAGGGCATCACCCTTCATCAGCCAGGCTAGCTTGAATCCAGTGGTGTAGTGAGCAAGGGACCCACGTCTGGGCATACCCTTCCCACTTAGGGCAAAATATGCAAAAGAAACAATTGATGGACGGAATGCTGGACAATGCAAACATTCACCCCCAGTCACAAGGATCTGGGTTAAATCCATCATTCTTTTGCTCACCACACCACCCCAGTTTGGACCCAGCCATATGCAAATCAGTCTTGACCCTGTTCCTTGTGGGAACAGTCCAGCCCGAACTGTCAAGCCAGGTCCTCCCTGGACCGGAAACAAGCATCCTGGGACCGGTTTCAGGGCATCACCCTTCATCAGCCAGGCTAGCTTGAATCCAGTGGTGTAGTGAGCACGAGACCCACATCTGGGCATACCCTTCCCACTTAGGGCGATATATGCAAAAGAAACAATTGATGGACGGAGTGCTCGACAATGCAAACATTCACCCCCAGTCACAAGGATCTGGGTTACAACCATCATTCTTTTGCTCACCACACCTCCCCAGTTTGGACCCAGCCATATGCAAATCAGTCTTGACCCTGTTCCTTGTGGGAACAGTCCAGCCCGAACTGCCAAGCCAGGTCCTCCCTGGACCGGAAACAAGCTTCCTGGGACAGGTTTCAGGGCATCACCCTTCATCAGCCAGGCTAGCTTGAATTCAGTGGTGTAGTGAGCATGGGACCCACGTCTGGGTATACCCTTCCCACTTAGGGCGATATATGCAAAAGAAACAATTGATGGACGGAATGCCGGACAATGCAAACATTCACCCCCAGTCACAAGGATCTGGGTTAAATCCATCATTCTTTTGCTCACCACACCACCCCAGTTTGGACCCAGCCATATGCAAATCAGTCTTGACCCTGTTCCTTGTGGGAACAGTCCAGCCTGAACTGCCAAGCCAGGTCCTCCCTGGACAGGAAACAAGCATCCTGGGACTGGTTTCAGGGCATCATCTTTCATCAGCCAGGCTAGCTTGAATCCAGTGGTGTAGTGAGCAAGGGACCCACGTCTGGGCATACCCTTCCCACTTAGTGCGATATATGCAAAAGAAACAATTGATGGACGGAATGCTGGACAATGCAAACATTCACCCCCAAGTCACAAGGATCTGGGTTAAAGCCATCATTCTTTTGTTCACCACACCATCCCAGTTTGGACCCAGCCATATACAAATCAGTCTTGACCCTGTTCATTGTGGGAACAGTCCAGCCCGAACTGCCAAGACAGGTCCTCCCTGGACCGGAAACAAGCATCCTGGGACCGGTTTCAGGGCATCACCCTTCATCAGCCAGGCTAGCTTGAATCCAGTGGTGTAGTGAGCAAGGGACCCACGTCTGGGCATACCCTTCCCACTTAGGGCAATATATGCAAAAGAAACAATTGATGGACGGAATGCTGGACAATGCAAACATTCACCCCCAGTCACAAGGATCTGGGTTAAATCCGTCATTCTTTTGCTCACCACACCACCCCAGTTTGGACCCAGCCATATGCAAATCAGTCTTGACCCTGTTCCTTGTGGGAACAGTGCAGCCCAAACTGTCAAGCCAGGTCCTCCCTGGACCGGAAACAAGCATCATGGGACCGGTTTCAGGGCATCACCCTTCATCAGCCAGGCTAGCTTGAATCCAGTGGTGTAGTGAGCACGAGACCCACGTCTGGGCATACCCTTCCCACTTAGGGCGATATATGCAAAAGAAACAATTGATGGACGGAGTGCTCGACAATGCAAACATTCACCCCCAGTCACAAGGATCTGGGTTACAACCATCATTCTTTTGCTCACCACACCTCCCCAGTTTGGACCCAGCCATATGCAAATCAGTCTTGACCCTGTTCCTTGTGGGAACAGTCCAGCCCGAACTGCCAAGCCAGGTCCTCCCTGGACCGGAAACAAGCATCCTGGGACAGGTTTCAGGGCATCACCCTTCATCAGCCAGGCTAGCTTGAATCCAGTGGTGTAGTGAGCATGGGACCCACGTCTGGGTATACCCTTCCCACTTAGGGCGATATATGCAAAAGAAATAATTGATGGACGGAATGCCGGACAATGCAAACATTCACCCCCAGTCACAAGGATCTGGGTTAAATCCATCATTCTTTTGATCACCACACCACCCCAGTTTGGACCCAGCCATATGCAAATCAGTCTTGACCCTGTTCCTTGTGGGAACAGTCCAGCCCGACCTGCCAAGCCAGGTCCTCCCTGGACCGGAAACAAGCATCCTGGCAACGGTTTCAGGGCATTACCCTTCATCAGCCAGGCTAGCTTGAATCCAGTGGTCTAGTGAGCTCGGGACCCACGTCTGAGCATATCCTTCCCACTTAGGGTGATATATGCAAAAGAAACAATTGATGGACTGAATGCTGGACAATGCAAACATTCACCCCCAGTCACAAGGATCTGGGTTAAATCCATCATTCTTTTGCTCACCACACCACCCCAGTTTGGACCCAGACATATGCAAATCAGTCTTCACCCTGTTCCTTGTGGGAACAGTCCAGCCCGAACTGCCAAGCCAGGTCCTCCCTGGACCGGAAACAAGCATCCTGGGACCGGTTTCAGGGCATCACCCTTCATCAGCCAGGCTAGCTAGAATCCAGTGGTGTAGTGAGTACGGGACCCACGTCTGGGCATACCCTTCCCACTTAGGGCGATATATGCAAAAGAAACAATTGATGGACGGAATGCTGGACAATGCAAACATTCACCCCCAGTCACAAGGATCTGGGTTAAATCCATCATTCTTTTGCCCACCACACTACCCCAGTTTGGACCCAGTCATATGCAAATCAGTCTTGACCCTGTTCCTTGTGGGAACAGTCCAGCCCGAACTGCCAAGCCAGGTCCTCCCTGGACCGGAAACAAGCATCCTGGGACCGGTTTCAGGGCATCACCCTTCATCAGCCAGGCTAGCTTGAATCCAGTGGTGTAGTGAGCACGGGACCCACGTCTGGGCATACCCTTCCCACTTAGGGCGATATATGCAAAATAAACAATTGATGGACCGAATGCTGGACTATGCAAACATTCACCCCCAGTCACAAGGATCCGGGTTAAATCCATCATTCTTTTGCTCACCACACCACCCCAGTTTGCAGCCAGCCATATGCAAATCAGTCTTGACCCTGTTCCTTGTGGGAACAGTCCAGCCCGAACTGCCAAGCCAGGTTCTCCCTGGACCGGAAACAAGCATCCTGGGACCGGTTTCAGGGCATCACCCTTCATCAGCCAGGCTAGCTTGAATCCAGTGGTGTAGTGAGCACGGGACCCATGTCTGGGCATACCCTTCCCACTTAGGGCGATATATGCAAAAGAAACAATTGATGGACGGAATGCTGGACTATGCAAACATTCACCCCCAGTCACAAGGATCTGGGTTAAATACATCATTCTTTTGCTCACCACACCACCCCAGTTTGGACCCAGCCATATGCAAATCAGTCTTGACCCTGTTCCTTGTGGGAACAGTCCAGCCCGAACTGCCAAGCCAGGTCCTCCCTGGACCGGAAACAAGCATCCTGGGACCGGTTTCAGGGCATCACCCTTCATCAGCCAGGCTAGCTTGAATCCAGTGCTGTAGTGAGCAGGGGACCCACGTCTGGGCATACCCTTCCCACTTAGGGCGATATATGCAAAAGAAACAATTGATGGACGGAGAGCTGGACAATGCAGACATTCACCGCCAATCACCAGTATCTGGATTACAACCATCATTCTTTTGCTCACCACACCACCCCTGTTTGGGCCCAGCCATATGCAAATCAGTCTTGACCCTGTTCCTTGTGGGAACAGTCCAGCCTGAACTGCCAAGCCAGGTCCTCCCTGGACCGGAAACAAGCATCCTGGGACCGGTTTCAGGGCATCACCCTTCATCAGCCAGGCTAGCATGAATCCAGTGGTGTAGTAAGCACGAGACCCACGTCTGGGCATACCCTTCCCACTTAGGGCGATATATGCAAAAGAAACAATTGATGGACGGAATGCTGGACAATGCGAACATTCACCCCCAGTCACAAGGATCTGTGTTAAATCCATCATTCTTTTGCTCACCACACCACACCAGTTTGGACCCAGCCATATGCAAATCAGTCTTGACCCTGTTCCTTGTGGGAACAGTCCAGCCCGAACTGCCAAGCCAGGTCCTCCCTGGACCGGAAACAAGCATCCTGGGACCGGTTTCAGGGCATCACCCTTCATCAGCCAGGCTAGCTTGAATCCAGTGGTGTAGTGAGCACGGGACCCACGTCTGGACATACCCTTCCCACTTAGGGCGATATATGCAAAAGAAACAATTGATGGACGGAATGCTGGACAATGCAAACATTCACCCCCAGTCACAAGGATCTGGGTTAAATCCATCATTCTTTTGCTCACCACACCACCCCAGTTTGGACCCAGCCATATGCAAATCAGTCTTGACCCTGTTCCTTGTGGGAACAGTCCAGCCCGAAATGCCAAGCCAGGTCCTCCCTGGACCGGAAACAAGCATCCTGGGACAGGTTTCAGGGCATCACCCTTCATCAGCCAGGCTAGCTTGAATCCAGTGCTGTAGTGAGCACGGGACCCACATCTGGGCATACCCTTCGCACTTAGGGCGATATATGCAAAAGAAACAACTGATGGACGGAATGCTGGACAATGCAATTATTCACCACCAGTCACAAGGGTCTGGGTTAAATCCATCATTCTTTTGCTCACCACACCTCCCCAGTTTGGACCCAGCCATATGCAAATCAGTCTTGATCCTGTTCCTTGTGGGAACAGTCCAGCCCGAACTGCCAAGCCAGGTCCTCTCTGAACCGGAAACAAGCATCCTGGGACCGGTTTCAGGGCATCACCCTTCATCAGTCAGGTTAGCTTGAATCCAGTGGTGTAGTGAGCATGGGACCCACGTCTGGGCATACCCTTCCCACATAGGGCGATATATGCAAAAGAAACAATTGATGGACGGAATGCCGGAGAATGCAAACATTCACCCCCAGTCACAAGGATCTGGGTTAAATCCATCATTCTTTTGCCCACCACAGCACCCCAATTTGGACCCAGCCATATGCAAATCAGTCTTGACCCTGTTCCTTGTGGGAACATTCCAGCCCGAACTGCCAAGCCAGGTCCTCCCTGGACCGGAAACAAGCATCCTGGGACCGGTTTCAGGGCATCACCCTTCATCAGCCAGGCTAGCTTTAATCCAGTGGTGTAGTGAGCACGGGACCCACGTCTGGGCATACCCTTCCCACTTAGGGCGATATATGCAAAAGAAACAATTGATGGACCGAATGCTGGACTATGCAAACATTCACCCCCAGTCACAAGGATCCGGGTTAAATTCAACATTCTTTTGCTCACCACACCACCCCAGTTTGCAGCAAGCCATATGCAAATCAGTCTTGACCCTGTTCCTTGTGGGAACAGTCCAGCCCGAACTGCCAAGCCAGGTCCTCCCTGGACCGGAAACAAGCATCCTGGGACCGGTTTCAGGGCATCACCCTTCATCAGCCAGGCTAGCTTGAATCCAGTGATGTAGTGAGCACGGGACCCATGTCTGGGCATACCCTTCCCACTTAGGGCGATATATGCAAAAGAAACAATTGATGGACGGAATGCTGGACTATGCAAACATTCACCCCCAGTCACAAGGATCTGGGTTAAATCCATCATTCTTTTGCTCACCACACCACCCCAGTTTGGACCCAGCCATATGCAAATCAGTCTTGACCCTGTTCCTTGTGGGAACAGTCCAGCCCGAACTGCCAAGCCAGGTCCTCCCTGGACCGGAAACAAGCATCCTGGGACCGGTTTCAGGGCATCACCCTTCATCAGCCAGGCTAGCTTGAATCCAGTGGTGTAGTGAGCATGGGACCCACGTCTGGGCATACCCTTCCCACTTAGGGCGATATATGTAAAAGAAACAATTGATGGATGGAATGCTGGACAATGCAAACATTCACCCCCAGTCACAAGGATCTGGGTTAAATCCATCATTCTTTTGCTCACCACACCAGTTTGGACCCAGCCATATGCAAATCAGTCTTCACCCTGTTTCTTGTGGGAACAGTCCAGCCCGAACTGCCAAGCCAGGTCCTCCCTGGACCGGAAACAAGCATCCTGGGACCGGTTTCAGGGCATCACCCTTCATCAGCCAGGCTAGCTTGAATCCAGTGGTGTAGTGAGCAAGGGACGCACGTCTGGGCATACCCTTCCCACTTAGGGCGATATATGCAAAAGAAACAATTGATGGACGGAGTGCTCGACAATGGAATCATTCACCCCCAGTCACAAGGATCTGGGTTACAACCATCATTCTCTTGCTCACCACACCTCCCCATTTTGGACCCAGCCATATGCAAATCAGTCTTGACCCTGTTCCTTGTGGGAACAGTCCAGCCCGAGCTGCCAAGCCAGGTCCTCCCTGGACCGGAAACAAGCATCCTGGGACAGGTTTCAGGGCATCACCCTTCATCAGCCAGGCTAGCTTGAATCCAGTGGTGTAGTGAGCATGGGACCCACGTCTGGGTATACCCTTCCCACTTAGGGCGATATATGCAAAAGAAACAATTGATGGACGGAATGCCGGACAATGCAAACATTCACCCCCAGTCACAAGGATCTGGGTTAAATCCATCATTCTTTTGCTCACCACACCACCCCAGTTTGGACCCAGCCATATGCAAATCAGTCTTGACCCTGTTCCTTGTGGGAACAGTCCAGTCCGAACTGCCAAGCCAGGTCCTCCCTGGACAGGAAACAAGCATCCTGGGACTGGTTTCAGGGCATCATCTTTCATCAGCCAGGCTAGCTTGAATCCAGTGGTGTAGTGAGCAAGGGACCCACGTCTGGGCATACCCTTCCCACTTAGTGCGATATATGCAAAAGAAACAATTGATGGACGGAATGCTGGACAATGCAAACATTCACCCCCAAGTCACAAGGATCTGGGTTAAAGCCATCATTCTTTTGTTCACCACACCATCCCAGTTTGGACCCAGCCATATACAAATCAGTCTTGACCCTGTTCATTGTGGGAACAGTCCAGCCCGAACTGCCAAGACAGGTCCTCCCTGGACCGGAAACAAGCATCCTGGGACCGGTTTCAGGGCATCACCCTTCATCAGCCAGGCTAGCTTGAATCCAGTGGTGTAGTGAGCAAGGGACCCACGTCTGGGCATACCCTTCCCACTTAGGGCAATATATGCAAAAGAAACAATTGATGGACGGAATGCTGGACAATGCAAACATTCACCCCCAGTCACAAGGATCTGGGTTAAATCCATCATTCTTTTGCTCACCACACCACCCCAGTTTGGACCCAGCCATATGCAAATCAGTCTTGAACCTGTTCCTTGTGGGAACAGTCCAGCCCAAACTGTCAAGCCAGGTCCTCCCTGGACCGGAAACAAGCATCATGGGACCGGTTTCAGGGCATCACCCTTCATCAGCCAGGCTAGCTTGAATCCAGTGGTGTAGTGAGCACGAGACCCACGTCTGGGCATACCCTTCCCACTTAGGGCGATATATGCAAAAGAAACAATTGATGGACGGAGTGCTCGACAATGCAAACATTCACCCCCAGTCACAAGGATCTGGGTTACAACCATCATTATTTTGCTCACCACACCTCCCCAGTTTGGACCCAGCCATATGCAAATCAGTTTTGACCCTGTTCCTTGTGGGAACAGTCCAGCCCGAACTGCAAAGCCAGGTCCTCCCTGGACCGGAAACAAGCATCCTGGGACAGGTTTCAGGGCATCACCCTTCATCAGCCAGGCTAGCTTGAATCCAGTGGTGTAGTGAGCATGGGACCCACGTCTGGGTATACCCTTCCCACTTAGGGCGATATATGCAAAAGAAACAATTGATGGACGGAATGCCGGAAATGCAAACATTCACCCCCCAGTCACAAGGATCTGGGTTAAATCCATCATTCTTTTGCTCACCACACCACACCAGTTTGGACCCAGCCATATGCAAATCAGTCTTCACCCTGTTCCTTGTGGGAACAGTCCAGCCCGAACTGCCAAGCCAGGTCCTCCCTGGACCGGAAACAAGCATCCTGGGACCGGTTTCAGGGCATCACCCTTCATCAGCCAGGCTAGCTTGAATCCAGTGGTGTAGTGAGCAAGGGACCCACGTCTGGGCATACCCTTCCCACTTAGGGCAATATATGCAAAAGAAACAATTGATGGACGGAATGCTGGACAATGCAAACATTCACCCCCAGTCACAAGGATCTGGGTTAAATCCATCATTCTTTTGCTCACCACACCACCCCAGTTTGGACCCAGCCATATGCAAATCAGTCTTGACCCTGTTCCTTGTGGGAACAGTCCAGCCCGAACTGTCAAGCCAGGTCCTCCCTGGACCGGAAACAAGCATCCTGGGACCGGTTTCAGGGCATCACCCTTCATCAGCCAGGCTAGCTTGAATCCAGTGGTGTAGTGAGCACGAGACCCACATCTGGGCATACCCTTCCCACTTAGGGCGATATATGCAAAAGAAACAATTGATGGACGGAGTGCTCGACAATGCAAACATTCACCCCCAGTCACAAGGATCTGGGTTACAACCATCATTCTTTTGCTCACCACACCTCCCCAGTTTGGACCCAGCCATATGCATATCAGTCTTGACCCTGTTCCTTGTGGGAACAGTCCAGCCCGAACTGCCAAGCCAGGTCCTCCCTGGACCGGAAACAAGCTTCCTGGGACAGGTTTCAGGGCATCACCCTTCATCAGCCAGGCTAGCTTGAATTCAGTGGTGTAGTGAGCATGGGACCCACGTCTGGGTATACCCTTCCCACTTAGGGCGATATATGCAAAAGAAACAATTGATGGACGGAATGCCGGACAATGCAAACATTCACCCCCCAGTCACAAGGATCTGGCTTAAATCCATCATTCTTTTGCTCACCACACCACCCCAGTTTGGACCCAGCCATATGCAAATCAGTCTTGACCCTGTTCCTTGTGGGAACAGTCCAGCCCGAACTGCCAAGCCAGGTCCTCCCTGGACAGGAAACAAGCATCCTGGGACTGGTTTCAGGGCATCATCTTTCATCAGCCAGGCTAGCTTGAATCCAGTGGTGTAGTGAGCATGGGACCCACGTCTGGGCATACCCTTCCCACTTAGGGCGATATATGCAAAAGAAACAATTGATGGACGGAATGCCGGACAATGCAAACATTCACCCCCAGTCACAAGGATCTGGGTTAAATCCATCATTCTTTTGCTCACCACACCACCCCAGTTTGGACCCAGCCATATGCAAATCAGTCTTGACCCTGTTCCTTGTGGGAACAGTCCAGCCCGAACTGCCAAGCCAGGTCCTCCCTGGACCGGAAACAAGCATCCTGGGACCGGTTTCAGGGCATCACCCTTCATCAGCCAGGCTAGCTTGAATCCAGTGGTGTAGTGAGCACGGGACCCACGTCTGGGCATACCCTTCCCACTTAGGGCGATATATGCAAAAGAAACAATTGATGGACGGAATGCCGGACAATGCAAACATTCACCCCCAGTCACAAGCATCTGGGTTAAATCCATCATTCTTTTGCCCACCACAGCACCCCAGTTTGGACCCAGCCATATGCAAATCAGTCTTGACCCTGTTCCTTGTGGGAACAGTCCAGCCCGAACTGCCAAGCCAGGTCCTCCCTGGACCGGAAACAAGCATCCTGGGACCGGTTTCAGGGCATCACCCTTCATCAGCCAGGCTAGCTTGAATCCAGTGGTGTAGTGAGCACGGGACCCACGTCTGGGCATACCCTTCCCACTTAGGGCGATATATGCAAAAGAAACAATTGATGGACGGAGTGCTCGACAATGCAAACATTCACCCCCAGTCACAAGGATCTGGGTTACAACCATCATTCTTTTGCTCACCACACCTCCCCAGTTTGGACCCAGCCATATGCAAATCAGTCTTGACCCTGTTCCTTGTGGGAACAGTCCAGCCCGAACTGCCAAGCCAGGTCCTCCCTGGACCGGAAACAAGCTTCCTGGGACAGGTTTCAGGGCATCACCCTTCATCAGCCAGGCTAGCTTGAATTCAGTGGTGTAGTGAGCATGGGACCCACGTCTGGGTATACCCTTCCCACTTAGGGCGATATATGCAAAAGAAACAATTGATGGACGGAATGCCGGACAATGCAAACATTCACCCCCAGTCACAAGGATCTGGCTTAAATCCATCATTCTTTTGCTCACCACACCACCCCAGTTTGGACCCAGCCATATGCAAATCAGTCTTGACCCTGTTCCTTGTGGGAACAGTCCAGCCCGAACTGCCAAGCCAGGTCCTCCCTGGACAGGAAACAAGCATCCTGGGACTGGTTTCAGGGCATCATCTTTCATCAGCCAGGCTAGCTTGAATCCAGTGGTGTAGTGAGCATGGGACCCACGTCTGGGCATACCCTTCCCACTTAGGGCGATATATGCAAAAGAAACAATTGATGGACGGAATGCCGGACAATGCAAACATTCACCCCCAGTCACAAGGATCTGGGTTAAATCCATCATTCTTTTGCTCACCACACCACCCCAGTTTGGACCCAGCCATATGCAAATCAGTCTTGACCCTGTTCCTTGTGGGAACAGTCCAGCCCGAACTGCCAAGCCAGGTCCTCCCTGGACAGGAAACAAGCATCCTGGGACTGGTTTCAGTGCATCATCTTTCATCAGCCAGGCTAGCTTGATTCCAGTGGTGTAGTGAGCACGGGACCCACGTCTGGGCATACCCTTCCCACTTAGGGCGATATATGCAAAAGAAACAATTGATGGACGGAATGCTGGACAATGCAAACATTCACCCCCAAGTCACAAGGATCTGGGTTAAATCCATCATTCTTTTGCTCACCACACCACCCCAGTTTGGACCCAGCCATATGCAAATCAGTCTTGAACCTGTTCCTTGTGGGAACAGTCCAGCCCAAACTGTCAAGCCAGGTCCTCCCTGGACCGGAAACAAGCATCATGGGACCGGTTTCAGGGCATCACCCTTCATCAGCCAGGCTAGCTTGAATCCAGTGGTGTAGTGAGCACGAGACCCACGTCTGGGCATACCCTTCCCACTTAGGGCGATATATGCAAAAGAAACAATTGATGGACGGAGTGCTCGACAATGCAAACATTCACCCCCAGTCACAAGGATCTGGGTTACAACCATCATTATTTTGCTCACCACACCTCCCCAGTTTGGACCCAGCCATATGCAAATCAGTTTTGACCCTGTTCCTTGTGGGAACAGTCCAGCCCGAACTGCAAAGCCAGGTCCTCCCTGGACCGGAAACAAGCATCCTGGGACAGGTTTCAGGGCATCACCCTTCATCAGCCAGGCTAGCTTGAATCCAGTGGTGTAGTGAGCATGGGACCCACGTCTGGGTATACCCTTCCCACTTAGGGCGATATATGCAAAAGAAACAATTGATGGACGGAATGCCGGAAATGCAAACATTCACCCCCAGTCACAAGGATCTGGGTTAAATCCATCATTCTTTTGCTCACCACACCACACCAGTTTGGACCCAGCCATATGCAAATCAGTCTTCACCCTGTTCCTTGTGGGAACAGTCCAGCCCGAACTGCCAAGCCAGGTCCTCCCTGGACCGGAAACAAGCATCCTGGGACCGGTTTCAGGGCATCACCCTTCATCAGCCAGGCTAGCTTGAATCCAGTGGTGTAGTGAGCAAGGGACCCACGTCTGGGCATACCCTTCCCACTTAGGGCAAAATATGCAAAAGAAACAATTGATGGACGGAATGCTGGACAATGCAAACATTCACCCCCAGTCACAAGGATCTGGGTTAAATCCATCATTCTTTTGCTCACCACACCACCCCAGTTTGGACCCAGCCATATGCAAATCAGTCTTGACCCTGTTCCTTGTGGGAACAGTCCAGCCCGAACTGTCAAGCCAGGTCCTCCCTGGACCGGAAACAAGCATCCTGGGACCGGTTTCAGGGCATCACCCTTCATCAGCCAGGCTAGCTTGAATCCAGTGGTGTAGTGAGCACGAGACCCACATCTGGGCATACCCTTCCCACTTAGGGCGATATATGCAAAAGAAACAATTGATGGACGGAGTGCTCGACAATGCAAACATTCACCCCCAGTCACAAGGATCTGGGTTACAACCATCATTCTTTTGCTCACCACACCTCCCCAGTTTGGACCCAGCCATATGCAAATCAGTCTTGACCCTGTTCCTTGTGGGAACAGTCCAGCCCGAACTGCCAAGCCAGGTCCTCCCTGGACCGGAAACAAGCTTCCTGGGACAGGTTTCAGGGCATCACCCTTCATCAGCCAGGCTAGCTTGAATTCAGTGGTGTAGTGAGCATGGGACCCACGTCTGGGTATACCCTTCCCACTTAGGGCGATATATGCAAAAGAAACAATTGATGGACGGAATGCCGGACAATGCAAACATTCACCCCCAGTCACAAGGATCTGGCTTAAATCCATCATTCTTTTGCTCACCACACCACCCCAGTTTGGACCCAGCCATATGCAAATCAGTCTTGACCCTGTTCCTTGTGGGAACAGTCCAGCCCGAACTGCCAAGCCAGGTCCTCCCTGGACAGGAAACAAGCATCCTGGGACTGGTTTCAGGGCATCATCTTTCATCAGCCAGGCTAGCTTGAATCCAGTGGTGTAGTGAGCATGGGACCCACGTCTGGGCATACCCTTCCCACTTAGGGCGATATATGCAAAAGAAACAATTGATGGACGGAATGCCGGACAATGCAAACATTCACCCCCAGTCACAAGGATCTGGGTTAAATCCATCATTCTTTTGCTCACCACACCACCCCAGTTTGGACCCAGCCATATGCAAATCAGTCTTGACCCTGTTCCTTGTGGGAACAGTCCAGCCCGAACTGCCAAGCCAGGTCCTCCCTGGACCGGAAACAAGCATCCTGGGACCGGTTTCAGGGCATCACCCTTCATCAGCCAGGCTAGCTTGAATCCAGTGGTGTAGTGAGCACGGGACCCACGTCTGGGCATACCCTTCCCACTTAGGGCGATATATGCAAAAGAAACAATTGATGGACGGAATGCCGGACAATGCAAACATTCACCCCCAGTCACAAGGATCTGGGTTAAATCCATCATTCTTTTGCCCACCACAGCACCCCAGTTTGGACCCAGCCATATGCAAATCAGTCTTGACCCTGTTCCTTGTGGGAACAGTCCAGCCCGAACTGCCAAGCCAGGTCCTCCCTGGACCGGAAACAAGCATCCTGGGACCGGTTTCAGGGCATCACCCTTCATCAGCCAGGCTAGCTTGAATCCAGTGGTGTAGTGAGCACGGGACCCACGTCTGGGCATACCCTTCCCACTTAGGGCGATATATGCAAAAGAAACAATTGATGGACGGAGTGCTCGACAATGCAAACATTCACCCCCAGTCACAAGGATCTGGGTTACAACCATCATTCTTTTGCTCACCACACCTCCCCAGTTTGGACCCAGCCATATGCAAATCAGTCTTGACCCTGTTCCTTGTGGGAACAGTCCAGCCCGAACTGCCAAGCCAGGTCCTCCCTGGACCGGAAACAAGCTTCCTCGGACAGGTTTCAGGGCATCACCCTTCATCAGCCAGGCTAGCTTGAATTCAGTGGTGTAGTGAGCATGGGACCCACGTCTGGGTATACCCTTCCCACTTAGGGCGATATATGCAAAAGAAACAATTGATGGACGGAATGCCGGACAATGCAAACATTCACCCCCAGTCACAAGGATCTGGCTTAAATCCATCATTCTTTTGCTCACCACACCACCCCAGTTTGGACCCAGCCATATGCAAATCAGTCTTGACCCTGTTCCTTGTGGGAACAGTCCAGCCCGAACTGCCAAGCCAGGTCCTCCCTGGACAGGAAACAAGCATCCTGGGACTGGTTTCAGGGCATCATCTTTCATCAGCCAGGCTAGCTTGAATCCAGTGGTGTAGTGAGCATGGGACCCACGTCTGGGCATACCCTTCCCACTTAGGGCGATATATGCAAAAGAAACAATTGATGGACGGAATGCCGGACAATGCAAACATTCACCCCCAGTCACAAGGATCTGGGTTAAATCCATCATTCTTTTGCTCACCACACCACCCCAGTTTGGACCCAGCCATATGCAAATCAGTCTTGACCCTGTTCCTTGTGGGAACAGTCCAGCCCGAACTGCCAAGCCAGGTCCTCCCTGGACAGGAAACAAGCATCCTGGGACTGGTTTCAGTGCATCATCTTTCATCAGCCAGGCTAGCTTGATTCCAGTGGTGTAGTGAGCACGGGACCCACGTCTGGGCATACCCTTCCCACTTAGGGCGATATATGCAAAAGAAACAATTGATGGACGGAATGCTGGACAATGCAAACATTCACCCCCAAGTCACAAGGATCTGGGTTAAAGCCATCATTCTTTTGTTCACCACACCATCCCAGTTTGGACCCAGCCATATGCAAATCAGTCTTGACCCTGTTCCTTGTGGGAACAGTCCAGCCCGAACTGCCAAGCCAGGTCCTCCCTGGACCGGAAACAAGCATCCTGGGACCGGTTTCAGGGCATCACCCTTCATCAGCCAGGCTAGCTTGAATCCAGTGGTGTAGTGAGCACGGGACCCACGTCTGGGCATACCCTTCCCACTTAGGGCGATATATGCAAAAGAAACAATTGATGGACGGAATGCCGGACAATGCAAACATTCACCCCCAGTCACAAGGATCTGGGTTAAATCCATCATTCTTTTGCCCACCACAGCACCCCAGTTTGGACCCAGCCATATGCAAATCAGTCTTGACCCTGTTCCTTGTGGGAACAGTCCAGCCCGAACTGCCAAGCCAGGTCCTCCCTGGACCGGAAACAAGCATCCTGGGACCGGTTTCAGGGCATCACCCTTCATCAGCCAGGCTAGCTTGAATCCAGTGGTGTAGTGAGCACGGGACCCACGTCTGGGCATACCCTTCCCACTTAGGGCGATATATGCAAAAGAAACAATTGATGGACCGAATGCTGGACTATGCAAACATTCACCCCCAGTCACAAGGATCCGGGTTAAATCCAACATTCTTTTGCTCACCACACCACCCCAGTTTGCAGCCAGCCATATGCAAATCAGTCTTGACCCTGTTCCTTGTGGGAACAGTCCAGCCCGAACTGCCAAGCCAGGTCCTCCCTGGAACGGAAACAAGCATCCTGGGACCGGTTTAAGGGCATCACCCTTCATCAGCCAGGCTAGCTTGAATCCAGTGGTGTAGTGAGCACGGGACCCATGTCTGGGCATACCCTTCCCACTTAGGGCGATATATGCAAAAGAAACAATTGATGAACGGAATGCTGGACTATGCAAACATTCACCCCCAGTCACAAGGATCTGGGTTAAATCCATCATTCTTTTGCTCACCACACCACCCCAGTTTGGACCCAGCCATATGCAAATCAGTCTTGACCCTGTTCCTTGTGGGAACAGTCCAGCCCGAACTGTCAAGCCAGGTCCTCCCTGGACCGGAAACAAGCATCCTGGGACCGGTTTCAGGGCCTCACCCTTCATCAGCCAGGCTAGCTTGAATCCAGTGGTGTAGTGAGCACGAGACCCACGTCTGGGCATACCCTTCCCACTTAGGGCGATATATGCAAAAGAAACAATTGATGGACGGAGTGCTCGACAATGCAAACATTCACCCCCAGTCACAAGAATCTGGGTTACAACCATCATTCTTTTGCTCACCACACCTCCCCAGTTTGGACCCAGCCATATGCAAATCAGTCTTGACCCTGTTGCTTGTGGGAACAGTCCAGCCCGAACTGCCAAGCCATGTCCTCCCTGGACCGGAAACAAGCATCCTGGGACAGGTTTCAGGGCATCACCCTTCATCAGCCAGGCTAGCTTGAATCCAGTGGTGTAGTGAGCATGGGACCCACGTCTGGGTATACCCTTCCCACTTAGGGCGATATATGCAAAAGAAACAATTGATGGACTGAATGCCGGACAATGCAAACATTCACCCTCCAGTCACAAGGATCTGGGTTAAATCCATCATTCTTTTGCTCACCACACCACCCCAGTTTGGACCCAGCCATATGCAAATCAGTCTTGACCCTGTTCCTTGTGGGAACAGTCCAGCCCGAACTGCCAAGCCAGGTCCTCCCTGGACAGGAAACAAGCATCCTGGGACTGGTTTCAGTGCATCATCTTTCATCAGCCAGGCTAGCTTGATTCCAGTGGTGTAGTGAGCACGGGACCCACATCTGGGCATACCCTTCCCACTTAGGGCGATATATGCAAAAGAAACAATTGATGGACGGAATGCTGGACATTGCAAACATTCACCCCCAAGTCACAAGGATCTGGGTTAAAGCCATCATTCTTTTGTTCACCACACCATCCCAGTTTGGACCCAGCCATATGCAAATCAGTCTTGACCCTGTTCCTTGTGGGAACAGTCCAGCCCGAACTGCCAAGCCAGGTCCTCCCTGGACCGGAAACAAGCATCCTGGGACCGGTTTCAGGGCATCACCCTTCATCAGCCAGGCTAGCTTGAATCCAGTGGTGTAGTGAGCACGGGACCTACGTCTGGGCATACCCTTCCCACTTAGGGCGATATATGCAAAAGAAACAATTGATGGACGGAATGCTGGACATTGCAAACATTCACCCCCAAGTCACAAGGATCTGGGTTAAAGCCATCATTCTTTTGTTCACCACACCATCCCAGTTTGGACCCAGCCATATGCAAATCAGTCTTGACCCTGTTCCTTGTGGGAACAGTCCAGCCCGAACTGCCAAGCCAGGTCCTCCCTGGACCGGAAACAAGCATCCTGGGACCGGTTTCAGGGCATCACCCTTCATCAGCCAGGCTAGCTTGAATCCAGTGGTGTAGTGAGCACGGGACCCACGTCTGGGCATACCCTTCCCACTTAGGGCGATATATGCAAAAGAAACAATTGATGGACGGAATGCTGGACAATGCAAACATTCACCCCCAGTCACAAGGATCTGGGTTAAATCCATCATTCTTTTGCTCACCACACCACACCAGTTTGGACCCAGCCATATGCAAATCAGTCTTCACCCTGTTCCTTGTGGGAACAGTCCAGCCCGAACTGCCAAGCCAGGTCCTCCCTGGACCGGAAACAAGCATCCTGGGACCGGTTTCAGGGCATCACCCTTCATCAGCCAGGCTAGCTTGAATCCAGTGGTGTAGTGAGCAAGGGACCCACGTCTGGGCATACCCTTCCCACTTAGGGCAATATATGCAAAAGAAACAATTGATGGACGGAATGCTGGACAATGCAAACATTCACCCCCAGTCACAAGGATCTGGGTTAAATCCATCATTCTTTTGCTCACCACACCACCCCAGTTTGGACCCAGCCATATGCAAATCAGTCTTGACCCTGTTCCTTGTGGGAACAGTCCAGCCCGAACTGTCAAGCCAGGTCCTCCCTGGACCGGAAACAAGCATCCTGGGACCGGTTTCAGGGCATCACCCTTCATCAGCCAGGCTAGCTTGAATCCAGTGGTGTAGTGAGCACGAGACCCACGTCTGGGCATACCCTTCCCACTTAGGGCGATATATGCAAAAGAAACAATTGATGGACGGAGTGCTCGACAATGCAAACATTCACCCCCAGTCACAAGGATCTGGGTTACAACCATCATTCTTTTGCTCACCACACCTCCCCAGTTTGGACCCAGCCATATGCAAATCAGTCTTGACCCTGTTGCTTGTGGGAACAGTCCAGCCCGAACTGCCAAGCCATGTCCTCCCTGGACCGGAAACAAGCATCCTGGGACAGGTTTCAGGGCATCACCCTTCATCAGCCAGGCTAGCTTGAATCCAGTGGTGTAGTGAGCATGGGACCCACGTCTGGGTATACCCTTCCCACTTAGGGCGATATATGCAAAAGAAACAATTGATGGACGGAATGCCAGACAATGCAAACATTCACCCCCAGTCACAAGGATCTGGGTTAAATCCATCATTCTTTTGCTCACCACACCACCCCAGTTTGGACCCAGCCATATGCAAATCAGTCTTGACCCTGTTCCTTGTGGGAACAGTCCAGCCCGAACTGCCAAGCCAGGTCCTCCCTGGACAGGAAACAAGCATCCTGGGACTGGTTTCAGTGCATCATCTTTCATCAGCCAGGCTAGCTTGATTCCAGTGGTGTAGTGAGCACGTGACCCACGTCTGGGCATACCCTTCCCACTTAGGGCAATATATGCAAAAGAAACAATTGATGGACGGAATGCTGGACAATGCAAACATTCACCCCCAAGTCACAAGGATCTGGGTTAAAGCCATCATTCTTTTGTTCACCACACCATCCCAGTTTGGACCCAGCCATATGCAAATCAGTCTTGACCCTGTTCCTTGTGGGAACAGTCCAGCCCGAACTGCCAAGCCAGGTCCTCCCTGGACCGGAAACAAGCATCCTGGGACCGGTTTCAGGGCATCACCCTTCATCAGCCAGGCTAGCTTGAATCCAGTGGTGTAGTGAGCACGGGACCCACGTCTGGGCATACCCTTCCCACTTAGGGCGATATATGCAAAAGAAACAATTGATGGACGGAATGCCGGACAATGCAAACATTCACCCCCAGTCACAAGGATCTGGGTTAAATCCATCATTCTTTTGCCCACCACAGCACCCCAGTTTGGACCCAGCCATATGCAAATCAGTCTTGACCCTGTTCCTTGTGGGAACAGTCCAGCCCGAACTGCCAAGCCAGGTCCTCCCTGGACCGGAAACAAGCATCCTGGGACCGGTTTCAGGGCATCACCCTTCATCAGCCAGGCTAGCTTGAATCCAGTGGTGTAGTGAGCCCGGGACCCACGTCTGGGCATACCCTTCCCACTTAGGGCGATATATGCAAAAGAAACAATTGATGGACCGAATGCTGGACTATCCAAACATTCACCCCCAGTCACAAGGATCCGGGTTAAATCCAACATTCTTTTGCTCACCACACCACCCCAGTTTCCAGCCAGCCATATGCAAATCAGTCTTGACCCTGTTCCTTGTGGGAACAGTCCAGCCCGAACTGCCAAGCCAGGTCCTCCCTGGACCGGAAACAAGCATCCTGGGACCGGTTTAAGGGCATCACCCTTCATCAGCCAGGCTAGCTTGAATCCAGTGGTGTAGTGAGCACGGGACCCATGTCTGGGCATACCCTTCCCACTTAGGGCGATATATGCAAAAGAAACAATTGATGGACGGAATGCTGGACTATGCAAACATTCACCCCCAGTCACAAGGATCTGGGTTAAATCCATCATTCTTTTGCTCACCACACCACCCCAGTATGGACCCAGCCATATGTAAATCAGTCTTGACCCTGTTCCTTGTGGGAACAGTCCAGCCCGAACTGCCAAGCCAGGTCCTCCCTGGACCGGAAACAAGCATCCTGGGACCGGTTTCAGGGCATCACCCTTCATCAGCCATGCTAGCTAGAATCTAGTGGTGTAGTGAGCACGGGACCCACGTCTGGGCATACCCTTCCCACTTAGGGCGATATATGCAAAAGAAACAATTGATAGACGGAGTGCTGGACAATGCAAACATTCACCCCCAATCACAAGGATCTGGGTTACAACCGTCATTCTTTTGCTCACCACACGACCCCAGGTTGGACCCAGCCATATGCAAATCAGTCTTGACCCTGTTCCTTGTGGGAACAGTCCAGCCTGAACTGCCAAGCCAGGTCCTCCCTGGACCGGAAACAAGCATCCTGGGACCGGTTTCAGGGCATCACCCTTCATCAGCCAGGCTAGCATGAATCCAGTGGTGTAGTAAGTACGAGACCCACGTCTGGGCATACCCTTCCCACTTAGGGTGATATATGCAAAAGAAACAATTGATGGACGGAATGCTGGACAATGCAAACATTCACCCCCAGTCACAAGGATCTGGGTTAAATCCATCATTCTTTTGCTCACCACACCACCCCAGTTTGGACCCAGCCATATGCAAATCAGTCTTGACCCTGTTCCTTGTGGGAACAGTCCAGCCCGAACTGCCAAGCCAGGTCCTCCCTGGACAGGAAACAAGCATCCTGGGACTGGTTTCAGTGCATCATCTTTCATCAGCCAGGCTAGCTTGATTCCAGTGGTGTAGTGAGCACGGGACCCACATCTGGGCATACCCTTCCAACTTAGCCCGATATATGCAAAAGAAACAATTGATGGACGGAATGCTGGACATTGCAAACATTCACCCCCAAGTCACAAGGATCTGGGTTAAAGCCATCATTCTTTTGCTCACCACACCTCCCCAGTTTGGACCCAGCCATATGCAAATCAGTCTTGACCCTGTTCCTTGTGGGAACAGTCCAGCCCGAACTGCCAAGCCAGGTCCTCCCTGGACCGGAAACAAGCTTCCTGGGACAGGTTTCAGGGCATCACCCTTCATCAGCCAGGCTAGCTTGAATCCAGTGGTGTAGTGAGCATGGGACCCACGTCTGGGTATACCCTTCCCACTTAGGGCGATATATGCAAAAGAAACAATTGATGGACGGAATGCCGGACAATGCAAACATTCACCCTCCAGTCACAAGGATCTGGGTTAAATCCATCATTCTTTTGCTCACCACACCACCCCAGTTTGGACCCAGCCATATGCAAATCAGTCTTGACCCTGTTCCTTGTGGGAACAGTCCAGCCCGAACTGCCAAGCCAGGTCCTCCCTGGACAGGAAACAAGCATCCTGGGACTGGTTTCAGTGCATCATCTTTCATCAGCCAGGCTAGCTTGATTCCAGTGGTGTAGTGAGCACGGGACCCACATCTGGGCATACCCTTCCCACTTAGGGCGATATATGCAAAAGAAACAATTGATGGACGGAATGCTGGACATTGCAAACATTCACCCCCAAGTCACAAGGATCTGGGTTAAAGCCATCATTCTTTTGTTCACCACACCATCCCAGTTTGGACCCAGCCATATGCAAATCAGTCTTGACCCTGTTCCTTGTGGGAACAGTCCAGCCCGAACTGCCAAGCCAGGTCCTCCCTGGACCGGAAACAAGCATCCTGGGACCGGTTTCAGGGCATCACCCTTCATCAGCCAGGCTAGCTTGAATCCAGTGGTGTAGTGAGCACGGGACCCACGTCTGGGCATACCCTTCCCACTTAGGGCAATATATGCAAAAGAAACAATTGATGGACGGAATGCTGGACAATGCAAACATTCACCCCCAGTCACAAGGATCTGGGTTAAATCCATCATTCTTTTGCTCACCACACCACCCCAGTTTGGACCCAGCCATATGCAAATCAGTCTTGACCCTGTTCCTTGTGGGAACAGTCCAGCCCGAACTGTCAAGCCAGGTCCTCCCTGGACCGGAAACAAGCATCCTGGGACCGGTTTCAGGGCATCACCCTTCATCAGCCAGGCTAGCTTGAATCCAGTGGTGTAGTGAGCACGAGACCCACGTCTGGGCATACCCTTCCCACTTAGGGCGATATATGCAAAAGAAACAATTGATGGACGGAGTGCTCGACAATGCAAACATTCACCCCCAGTCACAAGGATCTGGGTTACAACCATCATTCTTTTGCTCACCACACCTCCCCAGTTTGGACCCAGCCATATGCAAATCAGTCTTGACCCTGTTGCTTGTGGGAACAGTCCAGCCCGAACTGCCAAGCCAGGTCCTCCCTGGACCGGAAACAAGCATCCTGGGACCGGTTTCAGGGCATCACCCTTCATCAGCCAGGCTAGCTTGAATCCAGTGATGTAGTGAGCACGGGACCCATGTCTGGGCATACCCTTCCCACTTAGGGCGATATATGCAAAAGAAACAATTGATGGACGGAATGCTGGACTATGCAAACATTCACCCCCAGTCACAAGGATCTGGGTTAAATCCATCATTCTTTTGCTCACCACACCACCCCAGTTTGGACCCAGCCATATGCAAATCAGTCTTGACCCTGTTCCTTGTGGGAACAGTCCAGCCCGAAGTGCCAAGCCAGGTCCTCCCTGGACCGGAAACAAGCATCCTGGGACCGGTTTCAGGGCATCACCCTTCATCAGCCAGGCTAGCTTGAATCCAGTGGTGTAGTGAGCATGGGACCCACGTCTGGGCATACCCTTCCCACTTAGGGCGATATATGTAAAAGAAACAATTGATGGATGGAATGCTGGACAATGCAAACATTCACCCCCAGTCACAAGGATCTGGGTTAAATCCATCATTCTTTTGCTCACCACACCAGTTTGGACCCAGCCATATGCAAATCAGTCTTCACCCTGTTTCTTGTAGGAACAGTCCAGCCCGAACTGCCAAGCCAGGTCCTCCCTGGACCGGAAACAAGCATCCTGGGACCGGTTTCAGGGCATCACCCTTCATCAGCCAGGCTAGCTTGAATCCAGTGGTGTAGTGAGCAAGGGACGCACGTCTGGGCATACCCTTCCCACTTAGGGCGATATATGCAAAAGAAACAATTGATGGACGGAGTGCTCGACAATGGAATCATTCACCCCCAGTCACAAGGATCTGGGTTACAACCATCATTCTCTTGCTCACCACACCTCCCCATTTTGGACCCAGCCATATGCAAATCAGTCTTGACCCTGTTCCTTGTGGGAACAGTCCAGCCCGAGCTGCCAAGCCAGGTCCTCCCTGGACCGGAAACAAGCATCCTGGGACAGGTTTCAGGGCATCACCCTTCATCAGCCAGGCTAGCTTGAATCCAGTGGTGTAGTGAGCATGGGACCCACGTCTGGGTATACCCTTCCCACTTAGGGCGATATATGCAAAAGAAACAATTGATGGACGGAATGCCGGACAATGCAAACATTCACCCCCAGTCACAAGGATCTGGGTTAAATCCATCATTCTTTTGCTCACCACACCACCCCAGTTTGGACCCAGCCATATGCAAATCAGTCTTGACCGTGTTCCTTGTGGGAACAGTCCAGTCCGAACTGCCAAGCCAGGTCCTCCCTGGACAGGAAACAAGCATCCTGGGACTGGTTTCAGGGCATCATCTTTCATCAGCCAGGCTAGCTTGAATCCAGTGGTGTAGTGAGCAAGGGACCCACGTCTGGGCATACCCTTCCCACTTAGTGCGATATATGCAAAAGAAACAATTGATGGACGGAATGCTGGACAATGCAAACATTCACCCCCAAGTCACAAGGATCTGGGTTAAAGCCATCATTCTTTTGTTCACCACACCATCCCAGTTTGGACCCAGCCATATACAAATCAGTCTTGACCCTGTTCATTGTGGGAACAGTCCAGCCCGAACTGCCAAGACAGGTCCTCCCTGGACCGGAAACAAGCATCCTGGGACCGGTTTCAGGGCATCACCCTTCATCAGCCAGGCTAGCTTGAATCCAGTGGTGTAGTGAGCAAGGGACCCACGTCTGGGCATACCCTTCCCACTTAGGGCAATATATGCAAAAGAAACAATTGATGGACGGAATGCTGGACAATGCAAACATTCACCCCCAGCCACAAGGATCTGGGTTAAATCCATCATTCTTTTGCTCACCACACCACCCCAGTTTGGACCCAGCCATATGCAAATCAGTCTTGAACCTGTTCCTTGTGGGAACAGTCCAGCCCAAACTGTCAAGCCAGGTCCTCCCTGGACCGGAAACAAGCATCATGGGACCGGTTTCAGGGCATCACCCTTCATCAGCCAGGCTAGCTTGAATCCAGTGGTGTAATGAGCACGAGACCCACGTCTGGGCATACCCTTCCCACTTAGGGCGATATATGCAAAAGAAACAATTGATGGACGGAGTGCTCGACAATGCAAACATTCACCCCCAGTCACAAGGATCTGGGTTACAACCATCATTATTTTGCTCACCACACCTCCCCAGTTTGGACCCAGCCATATGCAAATCAGTTTTGACCCTGTTCCTTGTGGGAACAGTCCAGCCCGAACCGCAAAGCCAGGTCCTCCCTGGACCGGAAACAAGCATCCTGGGACAGGTTTCAGGGCATCACCCTTCATCAGCCAGGCTAGCTTGAATCCAGTGGTGTAGTGAGCATGGGACCCACGTCTGGGTATACCCTTCCCACTTAGGGCGATATATGCAAAAGAAACAATTGATGGACGGAATGCCGGAAATGCAAACATTCACCCCCAGTCACAAGGATCTGGGTTAAATCCATCATTCTTTTGCTCACCACACCACACCAGTTTGGACCCAGCCATATGCAAATCAGTCTTCACCCTGTTCCTTGTGGGAACAGTCCAGCCCGAACTGCCAAGCCAGGTCCTCCCTGGACCGGAAACTAGCATCCTGGGACCGGTTTCAGGGCATCACCCTTCATCAGCCAGGCTAGCTTGAATCCAGTGGTGTAGTGAGCAAGGGACCCACGTCTGGGCATACCCTTCCCACTTAGGGCAATATATGCAAAAGAAACAATTGATGGACGGAATGCTGGACAATGCAAACATTCACCCCCAGTCACAAGGATCTGGGTTAAATCCATCATTCTTTTGCTCACCACACCACCCCAGTTTGGACCCAGCCATATGCAAATCAGTCTTGACCCTGTTCCTTGTGGGAACAGTCCAGCCCGAACTGTCAAGCCAGGTCCTCCCTGGACCGGAAACAAGCATCCTGGGACCGGTTTCAGGGCATCACCCTTCATCAGCCAGGCTAGCTTGAATCCAGTGGTGTAGTGAGCACGAGACCCACATCTGGGCATACCCTTCCCACTTAGGGCGATATATGCAAAAGAAACAATTGATGGACGGAGTGCTCGACAATGCAAACATTCACCCCCAGTCACAAGGATCTGGGTTACAACCATCATTCTTTTGCTCACCACACCTCCCCAGTTTGGACCCAGCCATATGCAAATCAGTCTTGACCCTGTTCCTTGTGGGAACAGTCCAGCCCGAACTGCCAAGCCAGGTCCTCCCTGGACCGGAAACAAGCTTCCTGGGACAGGTTTCAGGGCATCACCCTTCATCAGCCAGGCTAGCTTGAATTCAGTGGTGTAGTGAGCATGGGACCCACATCTGGGTATACCCTTCCCACTTAGGGCGATATATGCAAAAGAAACAATTGATGGACGGAATGCCGGACAATGCAAACATTCACCCCCAGTCACAAGGATCTGGCTTAAATCCATCATTCTTTTGCTCACCACACCACCCCAGTTTGGACCCAGCCATATGCAAATCAGTCTTGACCCTGTTCCTTGTGGGAACAGTCCAGCCCGAACTGCCAAGCCAGGTCCTCCCTGGACAGGAAACAAGCATCCTGGGACTGGTTTCAGGGCATCATCTTTCATCAGCCAGGCTAGCTTGAATCCAGTGGTGTAGTGAGCATGGGACCCACGTCTGGGCATACCCTTCCCACTTAGGGCGATATATGCAAAAGAAACAATTGATGGACGGAATGCCGGACAATGCAAACATTCACCCCCAGTCACAAGGATCTGGGTTAAATCCATCATTCTTTTGCTCACCACACCACCCCAGTTTGGACCCAGCCATATGCAAATCAGTCTTGACCCTGTTCCTTGTGGGAACAGTCCAGCCCGAACTGCCAAGCCAGGTCCTCCCTGGACCGGAAACAAGCATCCTGGGACCGGTTTCAGGGCATCACCCTTCATCAGCCAGGCTAGCTTGAATCCAGTGGTGTAGTGAGCACGGGACCCACGTCTGGGCATACCCTTCCCACTTAGGGCGATATATGCAAAAGAAACAATTGATGGACGGAATGCCGGACAATGCAAACATTCACCCCCAGTCACAAGCATCTGGGTTAAATCCATCATTCTTTTGCCCACCACAGCACCCCAGTTTGGACCCAGCCATATGCAAATCAGTCTTGACCCTGTTCCTTGTGGGAACAGTCCAGCCCGAACTGCCAAGCCAGGTCCTCCCTGGACCGGAAACAAGCATCCTGGGACCGGTTTCAGGGCATCACCCTTCATCAGCCAGGCTAGCTTGAATCCAGTGGTGTAGTGAGCACGGGACCCACGTCTGGGCATACCCTTCCCACTTAGGGCGATATATGCAAAAGAAACAATTGATGGACGGAGTGCTCGACAATGCAAACATTCACCCCCAGTCACAAGGATCTGGGTTACAACCATCATTCTTTTGCTCACCACACCTCCCCAGTTTGGACCCAGCCATATGCAAATCAGTCTTGACCCTGTTCCTTGTGGGAACAGTCCAGCCCGAACTGCCAAGCCAGGTCCTCCCTGGACCGGAAACAAGCTTCCTGGGACAGGTTTCAGGGCATCACCCTTCATCAGCCAGGCTAGCTTGAATTCAGTGGTGTAGTGAGCATGGGACCCACGTCTGGGTATACCCTTCCCACTTAGGGCGATATATGCAAAAGAAACAATTGATGGACGGAATGCCGGACAATGCAAACATTCACCCCCCAGTCACAAGGATCTGGCTTAAATCCATCATTCTTTTGCTCACCACACCACCCCAGTTTGGACCCAGCCATATGCAAATCAGTCTTGACCCTGTTCCTTGTGGGAACAGTCCAGCCCGAACTGCCAAGCCAGGTCCTCCCTGGACAGGAAACAAGCATCCTGGGACTGGTTTCAGGGCATCATCTTTCATCAGCCAGGCTAGCTTGAATCCAGTGGTGTAGTGAGCATGGGACCCACGTCTGGGCATACCCTTCCCACTTAGGGCGATATATGCAAAAGAAACAATTGATGGACGGAATGCCAGACAATGCAAACATTCACCCCCCAGTCACAAGGATCTGGGTTAAATCCATCATTCTTTTGCTCACCACACCACCCCAGTTTGGACCCAGCCATATGCAAATCAGTCTTGACCCTGTTCCTTGTGGGAACAGTCCAGCCCGAACTGCCAAGCCAGGTCCTCCCTGGACAGGAAACAAGCATCCTGGGACTGGTTTCAGTGCATCATCTTTCATCAGCCAGGCTAGCTTGATTCCAGTGGTGTAGTGAGCACGGGACCCACGTCTGGGCATACCCTTCCCACTTAGGGCGATATATGCAAAAGAAACAATTGATGGACGGAATGCTGGACAATGCAAACATTCACCCCCAAGTCACAAGGATCTGGGTTAAATCCATCATTCTTTTGCTCACCACACCACCCCAGTTTGGACCCAGCCATATGCAAATCAGTCTTGAACCTGTTCCTTGTGGGAACAGTCCAGCCCAAACTGTCAAGCCAGGTCCTCCCTGGACCGGAAACAAGCATCATGGGACCGGTTTCAGGGCATCACCCTTCATCAGCCAGGCTAGCTTGAATCCAGTGGTGTAGTGAGCACGAGACCCACGTCTGGGCATACCCTTCCCACTTAGGGCGATATATGCAAAAGAAACAATTGATGGACGGAGTGCTCGACAATGCAAACATTCACCCCCAGTCACAAGGATCTGGGTTACAACCATCATTATTTTGCTCACCACACCTCCCCAGTTTGGACCCAGCCATATGCAAATCAGTTTTGACCCTGTTCCTTGTGGGAACAGTCCAGCCCGAACTGCAAAGCCAGGTCCTCCCTGGACCGGAAACAAGCATCCTGGGACAGGTTTCAGGGCATCACCCTTCATCAGCCAGGCTAGCTTGAATCCAGTGGTGTAGTGAGCATGGGACCCACGTCTGGGTATACCCTTCCCACTTAGGGCGATATATGCAAAAGAAACAATTGATGGACGGAATGCCGGAAATGCAAACATTCACCCCCAGTCACAAGGATCTGGGTTAAATCCATCATTCTTTTGCTCACCACACCACACCAGTTTGGACCCAGCCATATGCAAATCAGTCTTCACCCTGTTCCTTGTGGGAACAGTCCAGCCCGAACTGCCAAGCCAGGTCCTCCCTGGACCGGAAACAAGCATCCTGGGACCGGTTTCAGGGCATCACCCTTCATCAGCCAGGCTAGCTTGAATCCAGTGGTGTAGTGAGCAAGGGACCCACGTCTGGGCATACCCTTCCCACTTAGGGCAAAATATGCAAAAGAAACAATTGATGGACGGAATGCTGGACAATGCAAACATTCACCCCCAGTCACAAGGATCTGGGTTAAATCCATCATTCTTTTGCTCACCACACCACCCCAGTTTGGACCCAGCCATATGCAAATCAGTCTTGACCCTGTTCCTTGTGGGAACAGTCCAGCCCGAACTGTCAAGCCAGGTCCTCCCTGGACCGGAAACAAGCATCCTGGGACCGGTTTCAGGGCATCACCCTTCATCAGCCAGGCTAGCTTGAATCCAGTGGTGTAGTGAGCACGAGACCCACATCTGGGCATACCCTTCCCACTTAGGGCGATATATGCAAAAGAAACAATTGATGGACGGAGTGCTCGACAATGCAAACATTCACCCCCAGTCACAAGGATCTGGGTTACAACCATCATTCTTTTGCTCACCACACCTCCCCAGTTTGGACCCAGCCATATGCAAATCAGTCTTGACCCTGTTCCTTGTGGGAACAGTCCAGCCCGAACTGCCAAGCCAGGTCCTCCCTGGACCGGAAACAAGCTTCCTGGGACAGGTTTCAGGGCATCACCCTTCATCAGCCAGGCTAGCTTGAATTCAGTGGTGTAGTGAGCATGGGACCCACGTCTGGGTATACCCTTCCCACTTAGGGCGATATATGCAAAAGAAACAATTGATGGACGGAATGCCGGACAATGCAAACATTCACCCCCAGTCACAAGGATCTGGCTTAAATCCATCATTCTTTTGCTCACCACACCACCCCAGTTTGGACCCAGCCATATGCAAATCAGTCTTGACCCTGTTCCTTGTGGGAACAGTCCAGCCCGAACTGCCAAGCCAGGTCCTCCCTGGACAGGAAACAAGCATCCTGGGACTGGTTTCAGGGCATCATCTTTCATCAGCCAGGCTAGCTTGAATCCAGTGGTGTAGTGAGCATGGGACCCACGTCTGGGCATACCCTTCCCACTTAGGGCGATATATGCAAAAGAAACAATTGATGGACGGAATGCCGGACAATGCAAACATTCACCCCCCAGTCACAAGGATCTGGGTTAAATCCATCATTCTTTTGCTCACCACACCACCCCAGTTTGGACCCAGCCATATGCAAATCAGTCTTGACCCTGTTCCTTGTGGGAACAGTCCAGCCCGAACTGCCAAGCCAGGTCCTCCCTGGACCGGAAACAAGCATCCTGGGACCGGTTTCAGGGCATCACCCTTCATCAGCCAGGCTAGCTTGAATCCAGTGGTGTAGTGAGCACGGGACCCACGTCTGGGCATACCCTTCCCACTTAGGGCGATATATGCAAAAGAAACAATTGATGGACGGAATGCCGGACAATGCAAACATTCACCCCCAGTCACAAGGATCTGGGTTAAATCCATCATTCTTTTGCCCACCACAGCACCCCAGTTTGGACCCAGCCATATGCAAATCAGTCTTGACCCTGTTCCTTGTGGGAACAGTCCAGCCCGAACTGCCAAGCCAGGTCCTCCCTGGACCGGAAACAAGCATCCTGGGACCGGTTTCAGGGCATCACCCTTCATCAGCCAGGCTAGCTTGAATCCAGTGGTGTAGTGAGCACGGGACCCACGTCTGGGCATACCCTTCCCACTTAGGGCGATATATGCAAAAGAAACAATTGATGGACGGAGTGCTCGACAATGCAAACATTCACCCCCAGTCACAAGGATCTGGGTTACAACCATCATTCTTTTGCTCACCACACCTCCCCAGTTTGGACCCAGCCATATGCAAATCAGTCTTGACCCTGTTCCTTGTGGGAACAGTCCAGCCCGAACTGCCAAGCCAGGTCCTCCCTGGACCGGAAACAAGCTTCCTCGGACAGGTTTCAGGGCATCACCCTTCATCAGCCAGGCTAGCTTGAATTCAGTGGTGTAGTGAGCATGGGACCCACGTCTGGGTATACCCTTCCCACTTAGGGCGATATATGCAAAAGAAACAATTGATGGACGGAATGCCGGACAATGCAAACATTCACCCCCAGTCACAAGGATCTGGCTTAAATCCATCATTCTTTTGCTCACCACACCACCCCAGTTTGGACCCAGCCATATGCAAATCAGTCTTGACCCTGTTCCTTGTGGGAACAGTCCAGCCCGAACTGCCAAGCCAGGTCCTCCCTGGACAGGAAACAAGCATCCTGGGACTGGTTTCAGGGCATCATCTTTCATCAGCCAGGCTAGCTTGAATCCAGTGGTGTAGTGAGCATGGGACCCACATCTGGGCATACCCTTCCCACTTAGGGCGATATATGCAAAAGAAACAATTGATGGACGGAATGCCGGACAATGCAAACATTCACCCCCAGTCACAAGGATCTGGGTTAAATCCATCATTCTTTTGCTCACCACACCACCCCAGTTTGGACCCAGCCATATGCAAATCAGTCTTGACCCTGTTCCTTGTGGGAACAGTCCAGCCCGAACTGCCAAGCCAGGTCCTCCCTGGACAGGAAACAAGCATCCTGGGACTGGTTTCAGTGCATCATCTTTCATCAGCCAGGCTAGCTTGATTCCAGTGGTGTAGTGAGCACGGGACCCACGTCTGGGCATACCCTTCCCACTTAGGGCGATATATGCAAAAGAAACAATTGATGGACGGAATGCTGGACAATGCAAACATTCACCCCCAAGTCACAAGGATCTGGGTTAAAGCCATCATTCTTTTGTTCACCACACCATCCCAGTTTGGACCCAGCCATATGCAAATCAGTCTTGACCCTGTTCCTTGTGGGAACAGTCCAGCCCGAACTGCCAAGCCAGGTCCTCCCTGGACCGGAAACAAGCATCCTGGGACCGGTTTCAGGGCATCACCCTTCATCAGCCAGGCTAGCTTGAATCCAGTGGTGTAGTGAGCACGGGACCCACGTCTGGGCATACCCTTCCCACTTAGGGCGATATATGCAAAAGAAACAATTGATGGACGGAATGCCGGACAATGCAAACATTCACCCCCAGTCACAAGGATCTGGGTTAAATCCATCATTCTTTTGCCCACCACAGCACCCCAGTTTGGACCCAGCCATATGCAAATCAGTCTTGACCCTGTTCCTTGTGGGAACAGTCCAGCCCGAACTGCCAAGCCAGGTCCTCCCTGGACCGGAAACAAGCATCCTGGGACCGGTTTCAGGGCATCACCCTTCATCAGCCAGGCTAGCTTGAATCCAGTGGTGTAGTGAGCACGGGACCCACGTCTGGGCATACCCTTCCCACTTAGGGCTATATATGCAAAAGAAACAATTGATGGACCGAATGCTGGACTATGCAAACATTCACCCCCAGTCACAAGGATCCGGGTTAAATCCAACATTCTTTTGCTCACCACACCACCCCAGTTTGCAGCCAGCCATATGCAAATCAGTCTTGACCCTGTTCCTTGTGGGAACAGTCCAGCCCGAACTGCCAAGCCAGGTCCTCCCTGGAACGGAAACAAGCATCCTGGGACCGGTTTAAGGGCATCACCCTTCATCAGCCAGGCTAGCTTGAATCCAGTGGTGTAGTGAGCACGGGACCCATGTCTGGGCATACCCTTCCCACTTAGGGCGATATATGCAAAAGAAACAATTGATGAACGGAATGCTGGACTATGCAAACATTCACCCCCAGTCACAAGGATCTGGGTTAAATCCATCATTCTTTTGCTCACCACACCACCCCAGTTTGGACCCAGCCATATGCAAATCAGTCTTGACCCTGTTCCTTGTGGGAACAGTCCAGCCCGAACTGTCAAGCCAGGTCCTCCCTGGACCGGAAACAAGCATCCTGGGACCGGTTTCAGGGCCTCACCCTTCATCAGCCAGGCTAGCTTGAATCCAGTGGTGTAGTGAGCACGAGACCCACGTCTGGGCATACCCTTCCCACTTAGGGCGATATATGCAAAAGAAACAATTGATGGACGGAGTGCTCGACAATGCAAACATTCACCCCCAGTCACAAGAATCTGGGTTACAACCATCATTCTTTTGCTCACCACACCTCCCCAGTTTGGACCCAGCCATATGCAAATCAGTCTTGACCCTGTTGCTTGTGGGAACAGTCCAGCCCGAACTGCCAAGCCATGTCCTCCCTGGACCGGAAACAAGCATCCTGGGACAGGTTTCAGGGCATCACCCTTCATCAGCCAGGCTAGCTTGAATCCAGTGGTGTAGTGAGCATGGGACCCACGTCTGGGTATACCCTTCCCACTTAGGGCGATATATGCAAAAGAAACAATTGATGGACGGAATGCCGGACAATGCAAACATTCACCCTCCAGTCACAAGGATCTGGGTTAAATCCATCATTCTTTTGCTCACCACACCACCCCAGTTTGGACCCAGCCATATGCAAATCAGTCTTGACCCTGTTCCTTGTGGGAACAGTCCAGCCCGAACTGCCAAGCCAGGTCCTCCCTGGACAGGAAACAAGCATCCTGGGACTGGTTTCAGTGCATCATCTTTCATCAGCCAGGCTAGCTTGATTCCAGTGGTGTAGTGAGCACGGGACCCACATCTGGGCATACCCTTCCCACTTAGGGCGATATATGCAAAAGAAACAATTGATGGACGGAATGCTGGACATTGCAAACATTCACCCCCAAGTCACAAGGATCTGGGTTAAAGCCATCATTCTTTTGTTCACCACACCATCCCAGTTTGGACCCAGCCATATGCAAATCAGTCTTGACCCTGTTCCTTGTGGGAACAGTCCAGCCCGAACTGCCAAGCCAGGTCCTCCCTGGACCGGAAACAAGCATCCTGGGACCGGTTTCAGGGCATCACCCTTCATCAGCCAGGCTAGCTTGAATCCAGTGGTGTAGTGAGCACGGGACCTACGTCTGGGCATACCCTTCCCACTTAGGGCGATATATGCAAAAGAAACAATTGATGGACGGAATGCTGGACATTGCAAACATTCACCCCCAAGTCACAAGGATCTGGGTTAAAGCCATCATTCTTTTGTTCACCACACCATCCCAGTTTGGACCCAGCCATATGCAAATCAGTCTTGACCCTGTTCCTTGTGGGAACAGTCCAGCCCGAACTGCCAAGCCAGGTCCTCCCTGGACCGGAAACAAGCATCCTGGGACCGGTTTCAGGGCATCACCCTTCATCAGCCAGGCTAGCTTGAATCCAGTGGTGTAGTGAGCACGGGACCCACGTCTGGGCATACCCTTCCCACTTAGGGCGATATATGCAAAAGAAACAATTGATGGACGGAGTGCTCGACAATGCAAACATTCACCCCCAGTCACAAGGATCTGGGTTACAACCATCATTCTTTTGCTCACCACACCTCCCCAGTTTGGACCCAGCCATATGCAAATCAGTCTTGACCCTGTTGCTTGTGGGAACAGTCCAGCCCGAACTGCCAAGCCATGTCCTCCCTGGACCGGAAACAAGCATCCTGGGACAGGTTTCAGGGCATCACCCTTCATCAGCCAGGCTAGCTTGAATCCAGTGGTGTAGTGAGCATGGGACCCACGTCTGGGTATACCCTTCCCACTTAGGGCGATATATGCAAAAGAAACAATTGATGGACGGAATGCCAGACAATGCAAACATTCACCCCCAGTCACAAGGATCTGGGTTAAATCCATCATTCTTTTGCTCACCACACCACCCCAGTTTGGACCCAGCCATATGCAAATCAGTCTTGACCCTGTTCCTTGTGGGAACAGTCCAGCCCGAACTGCCAAGCCAGGTCCTCCCTGGACAGGAAACAAGCATCCTGGGACTGGTTTCAGTGCATCATCTTTCATCAGCCAGGCTAGCTTGATTCCAGTGGTGTAGTGAGCACGTGACCCACGTCTGGGCATACCCTTCCCACTTAGGGCAATATATGCAAAAGAAACAATTGATGGACGGAATGCTGGACAATGCAAACATTCACCCCCAAGTCACAAGGATCTGGGTTAAAGCCATCATTCTTTTGTTCACCACACCATCCCAGTTTGGACCCAGCCATATGCAAATCAGTCTTGACCCTGTTCCTTGTGGGAACAGTCCAGCCCGAACTGCCAAGCCAGGTCCTCCCTGGACCGGAAACAAGCATCCTGGGACCGGTTTCAGGGCATCACCCTTCATCAGCCAGGCTAGCTTGAATCCAGTGGTGTAGTGAGCACGGGACCCACGTCTGGGCATACCCTTCCCACTTAGGGCGATATATGCAAAAGAAACAATTGATGGACGGAATGCCGGACAATGCAAACATTCACCCCCAGTCACAAGGATCTGGGTTAAATCCATCATTCTTTTGCCCACCACAGCACCCCAGTTTGGACCCAGCCATATGCAAATCAGTCTTGACCCTGTTCCTTGTGGGAACAGTCCAGCCCGAACTGCCAAGCCAGGTCCTCCCTGGACCGGAAACAAGCATCCTGGGACCGGTTTCAGGGCATCACCCTTCATCAGCCAGGCTAGCTTGAATCCAGTGGTGTAGTGAGCCCGGGACCCACGTCTGGGCATACCCTTCCCACTTAGGGCGATATATGCAAAAGAAACAATTGATGGACCGAATGCTGGACTATCCAAACATTCACCCCCAGTCACAAGGATCCGGGTTAAATCCAACATTCTTTTGCTCACCACACCACCCCAGTTTGCAGCCAGCCATATGCAAATCAGTCTTGACCCTGTTCCTTGTGGGAACAGTCCAGCCCGAACTGCCAAGCCAGGTCCTCCCTGGACCGGAAACAAGCATCCTGGGACCGGTTTAAGGGCATCACCCTTCATCAGCCAGGCTAGCTTGAATCCAGTGGTGTAGTGAGCACGGGACCCATGTCTGGGCATACCCTTCCCACTTAGGGCGATATATGCAAAAGAAACAATTGATGGACGGAATGCTGGACTATGCAAACATTCACCCCCAGTCACAAGGATCTGGGTTAAATCCATCATTCTTTTGCTCACCACACCACCCCAGTATGGACCCAGCCATATGTAAATCAGTCTTGACCCTGTTCCTTGTGGGAACAGTCCAGCCCGAACTGCCAAGCCAGGTCCTCCCTGGACCGGAAACAAGCATCCTGGGACCGGTTTCAGGGCATCACCCTTCATCAGCCATGCTAGCTAGAATCTAGTGGTGTAGTGAGCACGGGACCCACGTCTGGGCATACCCTTCCCGCTTAGGGCGATATATGCAAAAGAAACAATTGATAGACGGAGTGCTGGACAATGCAAACATTCACCCCCAATCACAAGGATCTGGGTTACAACCGTCATTCTTTTGCTCACCACACGACCCCAGGTTGGACCCAGCCATATGCAAATCAGTCTTGACCCTGTTCCTTGTGGGAACAGTCCAGCCTGAACTGCCAAGCCAGGTCCTCCCTGGACCGGAAACAAGCATCCTGGGACCGGTTTCAGGGCATCACCCTTCATCAGCCAGGCTAGCATGAATCCAGTGGTGTAGTAAGTACGAGACCCACGTCTGGGCATACCCTTCCCACTTAGGGTGATATATGCAAAAGAAACAATTGATGGACGGAATGCTGGACAATGCAAACATTCACCCCCAGTCACAAGGATCTGGGTTAAATCCATCATTCTTTTGCTCACCACACCACCCCAGTTTGGACCCAGCCATATGCAAATCAGTCTTGACCCTGTTCCTTGTGGGAACAGTCCAGCCCGAACTGCCAAGCCAGGTCCTCCCTGGACAGGAAACAAGCATCCTGGGACTGGTTTCAGTGCATCATCTTTCATCAGCCAGGCTAGCTTGATTCCAGTGGTGTAGTGAGCACGGGACCCACATCTGGGCATACCCTTCCCACTTAGGGCGATATATGCAAAAGAAACAATTGATGGACGGAATGCTGGACATTGCAAACATTCACCCCCAAGTCACAAGGATCTGGGTTAAAGCCATCATTCTTTTGCTCACCACACCTCCCCAGTTTGGACCCAGCCATATGCAAATCAGTCTTGACCCTGTTCCTTGTGGGAACAGTCCAGCCCGAACTGCCAAGCCAGGTCCTCCCTGGACCGGAAACAAGCTTCCTGGGACAGGTTTCAGGGCATCACCCTTCATCAGCCAGGCTAGCTTGAATCCAGTGGTGTAGTGAGCATGGGACCCACGTCTGGGTATACCCTTCCCACTTAGGGCGATATATGCAAAAGAAACAATTGATGGACGGAATGCCGGACAATGCAAACATTCACCCTCCAGTCACAAGGATCTGGGTTAAATCCATCATTCTTTTGCTCACCACACCACCCCAGTTTGGACCCAGCCATATGCAAATCAGTCTTGACCCTGTTCCTTGTGGGAACAGTCCAGCCCGAACTGCCAAGCCAGGTCCTCCCTGGACAGGAAACAAGCATCCTGGGACTGGTTTCAGTGCATCATCTTTCATCAGCCAGGCTAGCTTGATTCCAGTGGTGTAGTGAGCACGGGACCCACATCTGGGCATACCCTTCCCACTTAGGGCGATATATGCAAAAGAAACAATTGATGGACGGAATGCTGGACATTGCAAACATTCACCCCCAAGTCACAAGGATCTGGGTTAAAGCCATCATTCTTTTGTTCACCACACCATCCCAGTTTGGACCCAGCCATATGCAAATCAGTCTTGACCCTGTTCCTTGTGGGAACAGTCCAGCCCGAACTGCCAAGCCAGGTCCTCCCTGGACCGGAAACAAGCATCCTGGGACCGGTTTCAGGGCATCACCCTTCATCAGCCAGGCTAGCTTGAATCCAGTGGTGTAGTGAGCACGGGACCCACGTCTGGGCATACCCTTCCCACTTAGGGCAATATATGCAAAAGAAACAATTGATGGACGGAATGCTGGACAATGCAAACATTCACCCCCAGTCACAAGGATCTGGGTTAAATCCATCATTCTTTTGCTCACCACACCACCCCAGTTTGGACCCAGCCATATGCAAATCAGTCTTGACCCTGTTCCTTGTGGGAACAGTCCAGCCTGAACTGTCAAGCCAGGTCCTCCCTGGACCGGAAACAAGCATCCTGGGACCGGTTTCATGGCATCACCCTTCATCAGCCAGGCTAGCTTGAATCCAGTGGTGTAGTGAGCACGAGACCCACGTCTGGGCATACCCTTCCCACTTAGGGCGATATATGCAAAAGAAACAATTGATGGACGGAGTGCTCGACAATGCAAACATTCACCCCCAGTCACAAGGATCTGGGTTACAACCATCATTCTTTTGCTCACCACACCTCCCCAGTTTGGACCCAGCCATATGCAAATCAGTCTTGACCCTGTTGCTTGTGGGAACAGTCCAGCCCGAACTGCCAAGCCATGTCCTCCCTGGACCGGAAACAAGCATCCTGGGACAGGTTTCAGGGCATCACCCTTCATCAGCCAGGCTAGCTTGAATCCAGTGGTGTAGTGAGCATGGGACCCACGTCTGGGTATACCCTTCCCACTTAGGGCGATATATGCAAAAGAAACAATTGATGGACGGAATGCCAGACAATGCAAACATTCACCCCCAGTCACAAGGATCTGGGTTAAATCCATCATTCTTTTGCTCACCACACCACCCCAGTTTGGACCCAGCCATATGCAAATCAGTCTTGACCCTGTTCCTTGTGGGAACAGTCCAGCCCGAACTGCCAAGCCAGGTCCTCCCTGGACAGGAAACAAGCATCCTGGGACTGGTTTCAGTGCATCATCTTTCATCAGCCAGGCTAGCTTGATTCCAGTGGTGTAGTGAGCACGTGACCCACGTCTGGGCATACCCTTCCCACTTAGGGCAATATATGCAAAAGAAACAATTGATGGACGGAATGCTGGACAATGCAAACATTCACCCCCAAGTCACAAGGATCTGGGTTAAAGCCATCATTCTTTTGTTCACCACACCATCCCAGTTTGGACCCAGCCATATGCAAATCAGTCTTGACCCTGTTCCTTGTGGGAACAGTCCAGCCCGAACTGCCAAGCCAGGTCCTCCCTGGACCGGAAGCAAGCATCCTGGGACCGGTTTCAGGGGATCACCCTTCATCAGCCAGGCTAGCTTGAATCCAGTGGTGTAGTGAGCACGGGACCCACGTCTGGGCATACCCTTCCCACTTAGGGCGATATATGCAAAAGAAACAATTGATGGACGGAATGCCGGACAATTCAAACATTCACCCCCAGTCACAAGGATCTGGGTTAAATCCATCATTCTTTTGCCCACCACAGCACCCCAGTTTGGACCCAGCCATATGCAAATCAGTCTTGACCCTGTTCCTTGTGGGAACAGTCCAGCCCGAACTGCCAAGCCAGGTCCTCCCTGGACCGGAAACAAGCATCCTGGGACCGGTTTCAGGGCATCACCCTTCATCAGCCAGGCTAGCTTGAATCCAGTGGTGTAGTGAGCCCGGGACCCACGTCTGGGCATACCCTTCCCACTTAGGGCGATATATGCAAAAGAAACAATTGATGGACCGAATGCTGGACTATCCAAACATTCACCCCCAGTCACAAGGATCCGGGTTAAATCCAACATTCTTTTGCTCACCACACCACCCCAGTTTGCAGCCAGCCATATGCAAATCAGTCTTGACCCTGTTCCTTGTGGGAACAGTCCAGCCCGAACTGCCAAGCCAGGTCCTCCCTGGACCGGAAACAAGCATCCTGGGACCGGTTTAAGGGCATCACCCTTCATCAGCCAGGCTAGCTTGAATCCAGTGGTGTAGTGAGCACGGGACCCATGTCTGGGCATACCCTTCCCACTTAGGGCGATATATGCAAAAGAAACAATTGATGGACGGAATGCTGGACTATGCAAACATTCACCCCCAGTCACAAGGATCTGGGTTAAATCCATCATTCTTTTGCTCACCACACCACCCCAGTTTGGACCCAGCCATATGTAAATCAGTCTTGACCCTGTTCCTTGTGGGAACAGTCCAGCCCGAACTGCCAAGCCAGGTCCTCCCTGGACCGGAAACAAGCATCCTGGGACCGGTTTCAGGGCATCACCCTTCATCAGCCATGCTAGCTAGAATCTAGTGGTGTAGTGAGCACGGGACCCACGTCTGGGCATACCCTTCCCACTTAGGGCGATATATGCAAAAGAAACAATTGATAGACGGAGTGCTGGACAATGCAAACATTCACCCCCAATCACAAGGATCTGGGTTACAACCGTCATTCTTTTGCTCACCACACGACCCCAGGTTGGACCCAGCCATATGCAAATCAGTCTTGACCCTGTTCCTTGTGGGAACAGTCCAGCCTGAACTGCCAAGCCAGGTCCTCCCTGGACCGGAAACAAGCATCCTGGGACCGGTTTCAGGGCATCACCCTTCATCAGCCAGGCTAGCATTAATCCAGTGGTGTAGTAAGTACGAGACCCACGTCTGGGCATACCCTTCCCACTTAGGGTGATATATGCAAAAGAAACAATTGATGGACGGAATGCTGGACAATGCAAACATTCACCCCCAGTCACAAGGATCTGGGTTAAATCCATCATTCTTTTGCTCACCACACCACACCAGTTTGGACCCAGCCATATGCAAATCAGTCTTCACCCTGTTCCTTGTGGGAACAGTCCGGCCCGAACTGCCAAGCCAGGTCCTCCCTGGACCGGAAACAAGCATCCTGGGACCGGTTTCAGGGCATCACCCTTCATCAGCCAGGCTAGCTTGAATCCAGTGGTGTAGTGAGCAAGGGACCCACGTCTGGGCATACCCTTCCCACTTAGGGCAATATATGCAAAAGAAACAATTGATGGACGGAATGCTGGACAATGCAAACATTCACCCCCAGTCACAAGGATCTGGGTTAAATCCATCATTCTTTTGCTCACCACACCACCCCAGTTTGGACCCAGCCATATGCAAATCCGTCTTGACCCTGTTCCTTGTGGGAACAGTCCAGCCCGAACTGTCAAGCCAGGTACTCCCTGGACCGGAAACAAGCATCCTGGGACCGGTTTCAGGGCATCACCCTTCATCAGCCAGGCTAGCTTGAATCCAGTGGTGTAGTGAGCACGAGACCCACGTCTGGGCATACCCTTCCCACTTAGGGCGATATATGCAAAAGAAACAATTGATGGACGGAGTGCTCGACAATGCAAACATTCACCCCCAGTCACAAGGATCTGGGTTACAACCATCATTCTTTTGCTCACCACACCTGCCCAGTTTGGACCCAGCCATATGCAAATCAGTCTTGACCCTGTTCCTTGTGGGAACAGTCCAGCCCGAACTGCCAAGCCAGGTCCTCCCTGGACCGGAAACAAGCTTCCTGGGACAGGTTTCAGGGCATCACCCTTCATCAGCCAGGCTAGCTTGAATTCAGTGGTGTAGTGAGCATGGGACCCATGTCTGGGTATACCCTTCCCACTTAGGGCGATATATGCAAAAGAAACAATTGATGGACGGAATGCCGGTCAATGCAAACATTCACCCCCCAGTCACAAGGATCTGGCTTAAATCCATCATTCTTTTGCTCACCACACCACCCCAGTTTGGACCCAGCCATATGCAAATCAGTCTTGACCCTGTTCCTTGTGGGAACAGTCCAGCCCGAACTGCCAAGCCAGGTCCTCCCTGGACAGGAAACAAGCATCCTGGGACTGGTTTCAGGGCATCATCTTTCATCAGCCAGGCTAGCTTGAATCCAGTGGTGTAGTGAGCATGGGACCCACGTCTGGGCATACCCTTCCCACTTAGGGCGATATATGCAAAAGAAACAATTGATGGACCGAATGCCGGACAATGCAAACATTCACCCCCCAGTCACAAGGATCTGGGTTAAATCCATCATTCTTTTGCTCACCACACCACCCCAGTTTGGACCCAGCCATATGCAAATCAGTCTTGACCCTGTTCCTTGTGGGAACAGTCCAGCCCGAACTGCCAAGCCAGGTACTCCCTGGACAGGAAACAAGCATCCTGGGACTGGTTTCAGTGCATCATCTTTCATCAGCCAGGCTAGCTTGATTCCAGTGGTGTAGTGAGCACGGGACCCACGTCTGGGCATACCCTTCCCACTTAGGGCGATATATGCAAAAGAAACAATTGATGGACGGAATGCTGGACAATGCAAACATTCACCCCCAAGTCACAAGGATCTGGGTTAAAGCCATCATTCTTTTGTTCACCACACCATCCCAGTTTGGACCCAGCCATATGCAAATCAGTCTTGACCCTGTTCCTTGTGGGAACAGTCCAGCCCGAACTGCCAAGCCAGGTCCTCCCTGGACCGGAAACAAGCATCCTGGGACCGGTTTCAGGGCATCACCCTTCATCAGCCAGGCTAGCTTGAATCCAGTGGTGTAGTGAGCACGGGACCCACGTCTGGGCATACCCTTCCCACTTAGGGCGATATATGCAAAAGAAACAATTGATGGACGGAATGCCGGACAATGCAAACATTCACCCCCAGTCACAAGGATCTGGGTTAAATCCATCATTCTTTTGCCCACCACAGCACCCCAGTTTGGACCCAGCCATATGCAAATCAGTCTTGACCCTGTTCCTTGTGGGAACAGTCCAGCCCGAACTGCCAAGCCAGGTCCTCCCTGGACCGGAAACAAGCATCCTGGGACCGGTTTCAGGGCATCACCCTTCATCAGCCAGGCTAGCTTGAATCCAGTGGTGTAGTGAGCACGGGACCCACGTCTGGGCATACCCTTCCCACTTAGGGCGATATATGCAAAAGAAACAATTGATGGAGCGAATGCTGGACTATGCAAACATTCACCCCCAGTCACAAGGATCCGGGTTAAATCCAACATTCTTTTGCTCACCACACCACCCCAGTTTGCAGCCAGCCATATGCAAATCAGTCTTGACCCTGTTCCTTGTGGGAACAGTCCAGCCCGATCTGCCAAGCCAGGTCCTCCCTGGAACGGAAACAAGCATCCTGGGACCGGTTTAAGGGCATCACCCTTCATCAGCCAGGCTAGCTTGAATCCAGTGGTGTAGTGAGCACGGGACCCATGTCTGGGCATACCCTTCCCACTTAGGGCGATATATGCAAAAGAAACAATTGATGGACGGAATGCTGGACTATGCAAACATTCACCCCCAGTCACAAGGATCTGGGTTAAATCCATCATTCTTTTGCTCACCACACCACCCCAGTTTGGACCCAGCCATATGCAAATCAGTCTTGACCCTGTTCCTTGTGGGAACAGTCCAGCCCGAACTGTCAAGCCAGGTCCTCCCTGGACCGGAAACAAGCATCCTGGGACCGGTTTCAGGGCATCACCCTTCATCAGCCAGGCTAGTTTGAATCCAGTGGTGTAGTGAGCACGAGACCCACGTCTGGGCATACCCTTCCCACTTAGGGCGATATATGCAAAAGAAACAATTGATGGACGGAGTGCTCGACAATGCAAACATTCACCCCCAGTCACAAGGATCTGGGTTACAACCATCATTCTTTTGCTCACCACACCTCCCCAGTTTGGACCCAGCCATATGCAAATCAGTCTTGACCCTGTTGCTTGTGGGAACAGTCCAGCCCGAACTGCCAAGCCATGTCCTCCCTGGACCGGAAACAAGCATCCTGGGACAGGTTTCAGGGCATCACCCTTCATCAGCCAGGCTAGCTTGAATCCAGTGGTGTAGTGAGCATGGGACCCACGTCTGGGTATACCCTTCCCACTTAGGGCGATATATGCAAAAGAAACAATTGATGGACGGAATGCCGGACAATGCAAATATTCACCCTCCAGTCACAAGGATCTGGGTTAAATCCATCATTCTTTTGCTCACCACACCACCCCAGTTTGGACCCAGCCATATGCAAATCAGTCTTGACCCTGTTCCTTGTGGGAACAGTCCAGCCCGAACTGCCAAGCCAGGTCCTCCCTGGACAGGAAACAAGCATCCTGGGACTGGTTTCAGTGCATCATCTTTCATCAGCCAGGCTAGCTTGATTCCAGTGGTGTAGTGAGCATGGGACCCACATCTGGGCATACCCTTCCCACTTAGGGCGATATATGCAAAAGAAACAATTGATGGACGGAATGCTGGACATTGCAAACATTCACCCCCAAGTCACAAGGATCTGGGTTAAAGCCATCATTCTTTTGTTCACCACACCATCCCAGTTTGGACCCAGCCATATGCAAATCAGTCTTGACCCTGTTCCTTGTGGGAACAGTCCAGCCCGAACTGCCAAGCCAGGTCCTCCCTGGACCGGAAACAAGCATCCTGGGACCGGTTTCAGGGCATCACCCTTCATCAGCCAGGCTAGCTTGAATCCAGTGGTGTAGTGAGCACGGGACCCACGTCTGGGCATACCCTTCCCACTTAGGGCGATATATGCAAAAGAAACAATTGATGGACGGAATGCTGGACATTGCAAACATTCACCCCCAAGTCACAAGGATCTGGGTTAAAGCCATCATTCTTTTGTTCACCACACCATCCCAGTTTGGACCCAGCCATATGCAAATCAGTCTTGACCCTTTTCCTTGTGGGAACAGTCCAGCCCGAACTGCCAAGCCAGGTCCTCCCTGGACCGGAAACAAGCATCCTGGGACCGGTTTCAGGGCATCACCCTTCATCAGCCAGGCTAGCTTGAATCCAGTGGTGTAGTGAGCACGGGACCCACGTCTGGGCATACCCTTCCCACTTAGGGCGATATATGCAAAAGAAACAATTGATGGACGGAATGCTGGACAATGCAAACATTCACCCCCAGTCACAAGGATCTGGGTTAAATCCATCATTCTTTTGCTCACCACACCACACCAGTTTGGACCCAGCCATATGCAAATCAGTCTTCACCCTGTTCCTTGTGGGAACAGTCCAGCCCGAACTGCCAAGCCAGGTCCTCCCTGGACCGGAAACAAACATCCTGGGACCGGTTTCAGGGCATCACCCTTCATCAGCCAGGCTAGCTTGAATCCAGTGGTGTAGTGAGCAAGGGGCCCACGTCTGGGCATACCCTTCCCACTTAGGGCAATATATGCAAAAGAAACAATTGATGGACGGAATGCTGGACAATGCAAACATTCACCCCCAGTCACAAGGATCTGGGTTAAATCCATCATTCTTTTGCTCACCACACCACCCCAGTTTGGACCCAGCCATATGCAAATCAGTCTTGACCCTGTTCCTTGTGGGAACAGTCCAGCCCGAACTGTCAAGCCAGGTCCTCCCTGGACCGGAAACAAGCATCCTGGGACCGGTTTCAGGGCATCACCCTTCATCAGCCAGGCTAGCTTGAATCCAGTGGTGTAGTGAGCACGAGACCCACGTCTGGGCATACCCTTCCCACTTAGGGCGATATATGCAAAAGAAACAATTGATGGACGGAGTGCTCGACAATGCAAACATTCACCCCCAGTCACAAGGATCTGGGTTACAACCATCATTCTTTTGCTCACCACACCTCCCCAGTTTGGACCCAGCCATATGCAAATCAGTCTTGACCCTGTTGCTTGTGGGAACAGTCCAGCCCGAACTGCCAAGCCATGTCCTCCCTGGACCGGAAACAAGCATCCTGGGACAGGTTTCAGGGCATCACCCTTCATCAGCCAGGCTAGCTTGAATCCAGTGGTGTAGTGAGCATGGGACCCACGTCTGGGTATACCCTTCCCACTTAGGGCGATATATGCAAAAGAAACAATTGATGGACGGAATGCCAGACAATGCAAACATTCACCCCCAGTCACAAGGATCTGGGTTAAATCCATCATTCTTTTGCTCACCACACCACCCCAGTTTGGACCCAGCCATATGCAAATCAGTCTTGACCCTGTTCCTTGTGGGAACAGTCCAGCCCGAACTGCCAAGCCAGGTCCTCCCTGGACAGGAAACAAGCATCCTGGGACTGGTTTCAGTGCATCATCTTTCATCAGCCAGGCTAGCTTGATTCCAGTGGTGTAGTGAGCACGTGACCCACGTCTGGGCATACCCTTCCCACTTAGGGCAATATATGCAAAAGAAACAATTGATGGACGGGATGCTGGACAATGCAAACATTCACCCCCAAGTCACAAGGATCTGGGTTAAAGCCATCATTCTTTTGTTCACCACACCATCCCAGTTTGGACCCAGCCATATGCAAATCAGTCTTGACCCTGTTCCTTGTGGGAACAGTCCAGCCCGAACTGCCAAGCCAGGTCCTCCCTGGACCGGAAACAAGCATCCTGGGACCGGTTTCAGGGCATCACCCTTCATCAGCCAGGCTAGCTTGAATCCAGTGGTGTAGTGAGCACGGGACCCACGTCTGGGCATACCCTTCCCACTTAGGGCGATATATGCAAAAGAAACAATTGATGGACGGAATGCCGGACAATGCAAACATTCACCCCCAGTCACAAGGATCCGGGTTAAATCCAACATTCTTTTGCTCACCACACCACCCCAGTTTGCAGCCAGCCATATGCAAATCAGTCTTGACCCTGTTCCTTGTGGGAACAGTCCAGCCCGAACTGCCAAGCCAGGTCCTCCCTGGACCGGAAACAAGCATCCTGGGACCGGTTTAAGGGCATCACCCTTCATCAGCCAGGCTAGCTTGAATCCAGTGGTGTAGTGAGCACGGGACCCATGTCTGGGCATACCCTTCCCACTTAGGGCGATATATGCAAAAGAAACAATTGATGGACGGAATGCTGGACTATGCAAACATTCACCCCCAGTCACAAGGATCTGGGTTAAATCCATCATTCTTTTGCTCACCACACCACCCCAGTTTGGACCCAGCCATATGTAAATCAGTCTTGACCCTGTTCCTTGTGGGAACAGTCCAGCCCGAACTGCCAAGCCAGGTCCTCCCTGGACCGGAAACAAGCATCCTGGGACCGGTTTCAGGGCATCACCCTTCATCAGCCATGCTAGCTAGAATCTAGTGGTGTAGTGAGCACGGGACCCACGTCTGGGCATACCCTTCCCACTTAGGGCGATATATGCAAAAGAAACAATTGATAGACGGAGTGCTGGACAATGCAAACATTCACCCCCAATCACAAGGATCTGGGTTACAACCGTCATTCTTTTGCTCACCACACGACCCCAGGTTGGACCCAGCCATATGCAAATCAGTCTTGACCCTGTTCCTTGTGGGAACAGTCCAGCCTGAACTGCCAAGCCAGGTTCTCCCTGGACCGGAAACAAGCATCCTGGGACCGGTTTCAGGGCATCACCCTTCATCAGCCAGGCTAGCATGAATCCAGTGGTGTAGTAAGTACGAGACCCACGTCTGGGCATACCCTTCCCACTTAGGGTGATATATGCAAAAGAAACAATTGATGGACGGAATGCTGGACAATGCAAACATTCACCCCCAGTCACAAGGATCTGGGTTAAATCCATCATTCTTTTGCTCACCACACCACACCAGTTTGGACCCAGCCATATGCAAATCAGTCTTCACCCTGTTCCTTGTGGGAACAGTCCGGCCCGAACTGCCAAGCCAGGTCCTCCCTGGACCGGAAACAAGCATCCTGGGACCGGTTTCAGGGCATCACCCTTCATCAGCCAGGCTAGCTTGAATCCAGTGGTGTAGTGAGCAAGGGACCCACGTCTGGGCATACCCTTCCCACTTAGGGCAATATATGCAAAAGAAACAATTGATGGACGGAATGCTGGACAATGCAAACATTCACCCCCAGTCACAAGGATCTGGGTTAAATCCATCATTCTTTTGCTCACCACACCACCCCAGTTTGGACCCAGCCATATGCAAATCAGTCTTGACCCTGTTCCTTGTGGGAACAGTCCAGCCCGAACTGTCAAGCCAGGTCCTCCCTGGACCGGAAACAAGCATCCTGGGACCGGTTTCAGGGCATCACCCTTCATCAGCCAGGCTAGCTTGAATCCAGTGGTGTAGTGAGCACGAGACCCACGTCTGGGCATACCCTTCCCACTTAGGGCGATATATGCAAAAGAAACAATTGATGGACGGAGTGCTCGACAATGCAAACATTCACCCCCAGTCACAAGGATCTGGGTTACAACCATCATTCTTTTGCTCACCACACCTCCCCAGTTTGGACCCAGCCATATGCAAATCAGTCTTGACCCTGTTCCTTGTGGGAACAGTCCAGCCCGAACTGCCAAGCCATGTCCTCCCTGGACCGGAAACAAGCATCCTGGGACAGGTTTCAGGGCATCACCCTTCATCAGCCAGGCTAGCTTGAATCCAGTGGTGTAGTGAGAATGGGACCCACGTCTGGGTATACCGTTCCCACTTAGGGCGATATATGCAAAAGAAACAATTGATGGACGGAATGCCGGACAATGCAAACATTCACCCTCCAGTCACAAGGATCTCGGTTAAATCCATCATTCTTTTGCTCACCACACCACCCCAGTTTGGACCCAGCCATATGCAAATCAGTCTTGACCCTGTTCCTTGTGGGAACAGTCTAGCCCGAACTGCCAAGCCAGGTCCTCCCTGGACAGGAAACAAGCATCCTGGGACTGGTTTCAGGGCATTCTCTTTCGTCAGCCAGGCTAGCTTGAATCCAGTGGTGTAGTGAGCACGGGACCCACGTCTGGGCATACCCTTCCCACTTAGGGCGATATATGCAAAAGAAACAATTGATAGACGGAGTGCTGGACTATGCAAACATTCACCCCCAGTCACAAGGATCCGGGTTAAATCCAACATTCTTTTGCTCACCACACCACCCCAGTTTGCAGCCAGCCATATGCAAATCAGTCTTGACCCTGTTCCTTGTGGGAACAGTCCAGCCCGAACTGCCAAGCCAGGTCCTCCCTGGACCGGAAACAAGCATCCTGGGACCGGTTTCAGGGCATCACCCTTCATCAGCCAGGCTAGCTTGAATCCAGTGGTGTAGTGAGCATGGGACCCATGTCTGGGCATACCCTTCCCACTTAGGGCGATATATGCAAAAGAAACAATTGATGGACGGAATGCTGGACTATGCAAACATTCACCCCCAGTCACAAGCATCTGGGTTAAATCCATCATTCTTTTGCTCACCACACCACCCCAGTTTGGACCCAGCCATATGCAAATCAGTCTTGACCCTGTTCCTTGTGGGAACAGTCCAGCCCGAACTGCCAAGCCAGGTCCTCCCTGGACCGGAAACAAGCATCCTGGGACCGGTTTCAGGGCATCACCCTTCATCAGCCAGGCTAGCTTTAATCCAGTGGTTTAGTGAGCACGGGACCCACGTCTGGGCATACCCTTCCCACTTAGGGCGATATATGCAAAAGAAACAATTGATAGACGGAGTGCTGGACAATGCAAACATTCACCCCCAATCACAAGGATCTGGGTTACAACCATCATTCTTTTGCTCACCACACCACCCCAGTTTGGACCCAGCCATATGCAAATCAGTCTTGACCCTGTTCCTTGTGGGAACAGTCCAGCCTGAACTGCCAAGCCAGGTCCTCCCTGGACCGGAAACAAGCATCCTGGGACCGGTTTCAGGGCATCACCCTTCATCAGCCAGGCTAGCTTGAATCCAGTGGTGTAGTGAGCACGAGACCCACGTCTGGGCATACCCTTCCCACTTAGGGCGATATATGCAAAAGAAACAATTGATAGACAGAGTGCTGGACAATGCAAACATTCACCCCCAATCACAAGGATCTGGGTTACAACCATCATTCTTTTGCTCACCACACCACCCCAGTTTGGACCCAGCCATATGCAAATCAGTCTTGACCCTGTTCCTTGTGGGAACAGTCCAGCCTGAACTGCCAAGCCAGGTCCTCCCTGCACCGGAAACAAGCATCCTGGGACCGGTTTCAGGGCATCACCCTTCATCAGCCAGGCTAGCATGAATCCAGTGGTGTAGTAAGCACGAGACCCACGTCTGGGCATACCCTTCCCACTTAGGGCGATATATGCAAAAGAAACAATTGATGGACGGAATGCTGGACAATGCAAACATTCACCCCCAGTCACAAGGATCTGGGTTAAATCCATCATTCTTTTGCTCACCACACCACACCAGTTTGGACCCAGCCATATGCAAATCAGTCTTCACCCTGTTCCTTGTGGGAACAGTCCAGCCCGAACTGCCAAGCCAGGTGCTCCCTGGACCGGAAACAAGCATCCTGGGACCGGTTTCAGGGCATCACCCTTCATCAGCCAGGCTAGCTTGAATCCAGTGGTGTAGTGAGCAAGGGACCCACGTCTGGGCATACCCTTCCCACTTAGGGCAATATATGCAAAAGAAACAATTGATGGACGGAATGCTGGACAATGCAAACATTCACCCCCAGTCACAAGGATCTGGGTTAAATCCATCATTCTTTTGCTCAACACACCACCCCAGTTTGGACCCAGCCATATGCAAATCAGTCTTGACCCTGTTCCTTGTGGGAAAAGTCCAGCCCGAACTGTCAAGCCAGGTCCTCCCTGGACCGGAAACAAGCATCCTGGGACCGGTTTCAGGGCATCACCCTTCATCAGCCAGGCTAGCTTGAATCCAGTGGTGTAGTGAGCACGAGACCCACGTCTGGGCATACCCTTCCCACTTAGGGCGATATATATGCAAAAGAAACAATTGATGGACGGAGTGCTCCACAATGCAAACATTCACCCCCAGTCACAAGGATCTGGGTTACAACCATCATTCTTTTGCTCACCACACCTCCCCAGTTTGGACCCAGCCATATGCAAATCAGTCTTGACCCTGTTCCTTGTGGGAACAGTCCAGCCCGAACTGCCAAGCCATGTCCTCCCTGGACCGGAAACAAGCATCCTGGGACAGGTTTCAGGGCATCACCCTTCATCAGCCAGGCTAGCTTGAATCCAGTGGTGTAGTGAGCATGGGACCCACGTCTGGGTATACCCTTCCCACTTAGGGCGATATATGCAAAAGAAACAATTGATGGACGGAATGCCGGACAATGCAAACATTCACCCCACCAGTCACAAGGATCTGGGTTAAATCCATCATTCTTTTGCTCACCACACCACCCCAGTTTGGACCCAGCCATATGCTAATCAGTCTTGACCTTGTTCCTTGTGGGAACAGTCCAGCCCGAACTTCCAAGCCAGGTCCTCCCTGGACAGGAAACAAGCATCCTGGGACTGGTTTCAGGGCATCATCTTTCATCAGCCAGGCTAGCTTGAATCCAGTGGTGTAGTGAGCATGGGACCCACGTCTGGGCATACCCTTCCCACTTAGGGCGATATATGCAAAAGAAACAATTGATGGAAGGAATGCTGGACAATGCAAACATTCACCCCCAAGTCACAAGGATCTGGGTTAAAGCCATCATTCTTTTGTTCACCACACCATCCCAGTTTGGACCCAGCCATATGCAAATCAGTCTTGACCCTGTTCCTTGTGGGAACAGTCCAGCCTGAACTGCCAAGCCAGGTCCTCCCTGCACCGGAAACAAGCATCCTGGGACCGGTTTCAGGGCATCACCCTTCATCAGCCAGGCTAGCATGAATCCAGTGGTGTAGTAAGCACGAGACCCACGTCTGGGCATACCCTTCCCACTTAGGGCGATATATGCAAAAGAAACAATTGATAGACGGAGTGCTGGACAATGCAAACATTCACCCCCAATCACAAGGATCTGGGTTACAACCATCATTCTTTTTCTCACCACACCACCCCAGTTTGGACCCAGCCATATGCAAATCAGTCTTGACCCTGTTCCTTGTGGGAACAGTCCAGCCTGAACCACCAAGCCAGGTCCTCCCTGGACCGGAAACAAGCATCCTGGGACCGGTTTCAGGGCATCACCCTTCATCAGCCAGGCTAGCTTGAATCCAGTGGTGTAGTGAGCACGAGACCCACGTCTGGGCATACCCTTCCCACTTAGGGCGATATATGCAAAAGAAACAATTGATAGACAGAGTGCTGGACAATGCAAACATTCACCCCCAATCACAAGGATCTGGGTTACAACCATCATTCTTTTGCTCACCACACCACCCCAGTTTGGACCCAGCCATATGCAAATCAGTCTTGACCCTGTTCCTTGTGGGAACAGTCCAGCCTGAACTGCCAAGCCAGGTCCTCCCTGCACCGGAAACAAGCATCCTGGGACCGGTTTCAGGGCATCACCCTTCATCAGCCAGGCTAGCATGAATCCAGTGGTGTAGTAAGCACGAGACCCACGTCTGGGCATACCCTTCCCACTTAGGGCGATATATGCAAAAGAAACAATTGATGGACGGAATGCTGGACAATGCAAACATTCACCCCCAGTCACAAGGATCTGGGTTAAATCCATCATTCTTTTGCTCACCACACCACACCAGTTTGGACCCAGCCATATGCAAATCAGTCTTCACCCTGTTCCTTGTGGGAACAGTCCAGCCCGAACTGCCAAGCCAGGTGCTCCCTGGACCGGAAACAAGCATCCTGGGACCGGTTTCAGGGCATCACCCTTCATCAGCCAGGCTAGCTTGAATCCAGTGGTGTAGTGAGCAAGGGACCCACGTCTGGGCATACCCTTCCCACTTAGGGCAATATATGCAAAAGAAACAATTGATGGACGGAATGCTGGACAATGCAAACATTCACCCCCAGTCACAAGGATCTGGGTTAAATCCATCATTCTTTTGCTCACCACACCACCCCAGTTTGGACCCAGCCATATGCAAATCAGTCTTGACCCTGTTCCTTGTGGGAACAGTCCAGCCCGAACTGTCAAGCCAGGTCCTCCCTGGACCGGAAACAAGCATCCTGGGACCGGTTTCAGGGCATCACCCTTCATCAGCCAGGCTAGCTTGAATCCAGTGGTGTAGTGAGCACGAGACCCACGTCTGGGCATACCCTTCCCACTTAGGGCGATATATGCAAAAGAAACAATTGATGGACGGAGTGCTCCACAATGCAAACATTCACCCAAAGTCACAAGGATCTGGGTTACAACCATCATTCTTTTGCTCACCACACCTCCCCAGTTTGGACCCAGCCATATGCAAATCAGTCTTGACCCTGTTCCTTGTGGGAACAGTCCAGCCCGAACTGCCAAGCCATGTCCTCCCTGGACCGGAAACAAGCATCCTGGGACAGGTTTCAGGGCATCACCCTTCATCAGCCAGGCTAGCTTGAATCCAGTGGTGTAGTGAGCATGGGACCCACGTCTGGGTATACCCTTCCCACTTAGGGCGATATATGCAAAAGAAACAATTGATGGACGGAATGCCGGACAATGCAAACATTCACCCCACCAGTCACAAGGATCTGGGTTAAATCCATCATTCTTTTGCTCACCACACCACCCCAGTTTGGACCCAGCCATATGCAAATCAGTCTTGACCTTGTTCCTTGTGGGAACAGTCCAGCCCGAACTTCCAAGCCAGGTCCTCCCTGGACAGGAAACAAGCATCCTGGGACTGGTTTCAGGGCATCATCTTTCATCAGCCAGGCTAGCTTGAATCCAGTGGTGTAGTGAGCATGGGACCCACGTCTGGGCATACCCTTCCCACTTAGGGCGATATATGCAAAAGAAACAATTGATGGAAGGAATGCTGGACAATGCAAACATTCACCCCCAAGTCACAAGGATCTGGGTTAAAGCCATCATTCTTTTGTTCACCACACCATCCCAGTTTGGACCCAGCCATATGCAAATCAGTCTTGACCCTGTTCCTTGTGGGAACAGTCCAGCCCGAACTGCCAAGCCAGGTCTTCCCTGGACCGGAACCAAGCATCCTGGGACCGGTTTCAGGGCATCACCCTTCATCAGCCAGGCTAGCTTGAATCCAGTGGTGTAGTGAGCACGGGACCCACGTCTGGGCATACCCTTCCCACTTAGGCCGATATATGCAAAAGAAACAATTGATGAACGGAATGCCGGACAATGCAAACATTCACCCCCAGTCACAAGGATCTGGGTTAAATCCATCATTCTTTTGCCCACCACAGCACCCCAGTTTGGACCCAGACATATGCAAATCAGTCTTGACCCTGTTCCTTGTGGGAACAGTCCAGCCCGAACTGCCAAGCCAGGTCCTCCCTGGACCGGAAACAAGCATCCTGGGACCGGTTTCAGGGCATCACCCTTCATCAGCCAGGCTAGCTTGAATCCAGTGGTGTAGTGAGCACGGGACCCACGTCTGGGCATACCCTTCCCACTTAGGGCGTTATATGCAAAAGAAACAATTGATGGACCGAATGCTGGACTATGCAAACATTCACCCCCAGTCACAAGGATCCGGATTAAATCCATCATTCTTTTGCTCACCACACCACCCCAGTTTGCAGCCAGCCATATGCAAATCAGTCTTGACCCTGTTCCTTGTGGGAACAGTCCAGCCCGAACTGCCAAGCCAGGTCCTCCCTGGACCGGAAACAAGCATCCTGGGACCGGTTTCAGGGCATCACCCTTCATCAGCCAGGCTAGCTTGAATCCAGTGGTGTAGTGAGCACGGGACCCATGTCTGGGCATACCCTTCCCACTTAGGGCGATATATGCAAAAGAAACAATTGATGGACGGAATGCTGGACTATGCAAACATTCACCCCCAGTCACAAGGATCTGGGTTAAATCCATCATTCTTTTGCTCACCACACCACCCCAGTTTGGACCCAGCCATATGCAAATCAGTCTTGACCCTGTTCCTTGTGGGAACAGTCCAGCCCGAACTGCCAAGCCAGGTCCTCCCTGGACCGGAAACAAGCATCCTGGGACCGGTTTCAGGGCATCACCCTTCATCAGCCAGGCTAGCATGAATACAGTGGTGTAGTAAGCACGAGACCCACGTCTGGGCATACCCTTCCCACTTAGGGCGATATATGCAAAATAAACAATTGATGGACGGAATGCAGGACAATGCAAACATTCACCCCCAGTCACAAGGATCTGGGTTAAATCCATCATTCTTTTGCTCACCACACCACACCAGTTTGGACCCAGCCATATGCAAATCAGTCTTGACCCTGTTCCTTGTGGGAACAGTCCAGCCCGAACTGCCAAGCCAGGTCCTCCCTGGACCGGAAACAAGCATCCTGGGACCGGTTTCAGGGCATCACCCTTCATCAGCCAGGCTAGCTTGAATCCAGTGGTGTAGTGAGCACGGGACCCACGTCTGGGCATACCCTTCCCACTTAGGGCGATATATGCAAAAGAAACAATTGATGGACGGAATGCTGGACAATGCAAACATTCACCCCCAGTCACAAGGATCTGGGTTAAATCCATCATTCTTTTGCTCACCACACCACCCCAGTTTGGACCCAGCCATATGCAAATCAGTCTTGACCCTGTTCCTTGTGGGAACAGTCCAGCCCGAACTGTCAAGCCAGGTCCTCCCTGGACCGGAAACAAGCATCCTGGGACCGGTTTCAGGGCATCACCCTTCATCAGCCAGGCTAGCTTGAATCCAGTGGTGTAGTGAGCACGAGACCCACGTCTGGGCATACCCTTCCCACTTAGGGCGATATATGCAAAAGAAACAATTGATGGACGGAGTGCTGGACAATGCAAACATTCACCCCCAGTCACAAGGTTCTGGGTTACAACCATCATTCTTTTGCTCACCACACCTCCCCAGTTTGGACCCAGCCATATGCAAATCAGTCTTGACCCTGTTCCTTGTGGGAACAGTCCAGCCCGAACTGCCAAGCCAGGTCCTCCCTGGACAGGAAACAAGCATCCTGGGACTGGTTTCAGGGCATCATCTTTCATCAGCCAGGCTAGCTTGAATCCAGTGGTGCAGTGAGCACGGGACCCACGTCTGGGCATACCCTTCCCACTTAGGGCGATATATGCAAAAGAAACAATTGATGGACGGAATGCTGGACAATGCAAACATTCACCCCCAAGTCACAAGGATCAGGGTTAAAGCCATCATTCTTTTGTTCACCAGAGCATCCCAGTTTGGACCCAGCCATATGCAAATCAGTCTTGACCCTGTTCCTTGTGGGAACAGTCCAGCCCGAACTGCCAAGCCAGGTCCTCCCTGGACCGGAAACAAGCATCCTGGGACCGGTTTCAGGGCATCACCCTTCATCAGCCAGGCTAGCTTGAATCCAGTGGTGTAGTGAGCACGGGACCCACGTCGGGGCATACCCTTCCCACTTAGGGCGATATATGCACATGAAACAATTGATGGACGGAATGCTGGACAATGCAAACATTCACCCCCAGTCATAAGGATCTGGGTTAAATCCATCATTCTTTTCTTCACCACACCATCCCAGTTTGGACCCAGCCATATGCAAATCAGTCTTGACCCTGTTCCTTGTGGGAACAGTCCAGCCCGAACTGCCAAGCCAGGTCCTCCCTGGACCGGAAACAAGCATCCTGGCACCGGTTTCAGGGCATCACCCTTCATCAGCCAGGCTAGCTTGAATCCAGTGGTGTAGTGAGCACGGGACCCACGTCTGGGCATACCCTTCCCACTTAGGGCAATATACGCAAAAGAAACAATTGATGGACAGAATGCTGGACAATGCAAACATTCACCCCCAGTCACAAGGATCTGGGTACATCCATCTTTCTTTTGCTCACCACACCACCCCAGTTTGGACCCAGCCATATGCAAATCAGTCTTGACCCTGTTCCTTGTGGGAACAGTCCAGCCCGAACTGCCAAGCCAAGTCCTCCCTGGACCGGAAACAAGCATCCTGGGACCGGTTTCAGGGCATCACCCTTCATCAGCCAGGCTAGCTTGAATCCAGGGCTGTAGTGAGCACGGGACCCACGTCTGGGCATACCCTTCCCACTTTCTAAACTTGGCATTTTCAGAATTTTGACTTTTAATCCAACTTTATTATTAAAGAGGTTTTTAAATTACATTTCATTTGAGTGCAAACAGTATATCTCTATCTGCTCCCAATCCAATTTAGCACTTATTAAATATAAGTTAACCCAGTGTTATTCAATGGGAGAGATAGGCCTTATAGTAGTGAAAAATGACTATAGGGTTTTTTCCACCACAAGGATATGTAAAACTTAAATCGACGTGGCCTACTTTTTATATAAAATGCACCCTGCCCTATGATCCTTTAATGCCTACCTTAGGGGTGATTTATATGTGATAAGAAGGAAGGTTTAGGATTGGCAAAAGGTAAGAAAAAATGGCAAACAGGCCACAATGGCAGTTTAAAAATGCACTACGGGCTACAATGGCAGGCCTAAGACATGTTTGAAGAGGCTGCTTGAGTGGGTGGCACAGTGAGTGCTGCAGGCCCACTAGAAAAATTTGATTTACTGGCCCTAGGTACAGGTAATAGCAGATACTATGGACTTACAAGTAAATTGAATGTGTAAAATCAGGTGTAGGCCAATTTTACCATGTTTTAGAGAGAGAGCACAAGCACTTTAGCACTGGTTAGCAGTGGTAAAGTGCAGAGTCCTAAAGCCAACAAAAACGAATTCAGAAAGCAGGGGGGGCAAAGGCAAAAGGATTGGGGGAATACTATGCCATGTATGTCACCATGAACTTATGATTGCGTGAAGAAAGCATTAATGGAACATTCATCGAAGTCACAAATCTTACTGACAAGGAAGAACCATCTAATGTCTGGACATGCTCTGGAGAGACCTTCCATATGACTGATAATGGAAATTTTGAGGCCCACTCCTTAGCCATATATGTTCCCAAAGCTCCAGAATCCAACAAAGCAGGCAGGCAGGAAGACAGGGCTTCCTGGAGCAAACTGAAGGAACACTTGTATTGTAGGATAAACAGGCATGATCCGGATCCTGCAGAAGAATTCAAGGTCTCTGATTTTGGGACAAGAGACTCTCCCATCCATGTCTCCCTTATAAAGGTTGGGACCTGGCTTTTCTCTCAAACCTGGAAGGCCAGATGGGGCATTGTCTTATTAAGTGGCATGTGTCTGAACGGTGTCAACATAGGCTAATCTTGCGCTATCGAAAAGAGGCACCCTAGTGGATCCAATTTGATTGGGTGTCTATTTCTCATCCTTGTGACCTGCCTTCTTCTTCCCTATCCCTGTTGCTGGGCTGCGTCCCCACATTCTATGTGTCACTGCTTGACAAGAGAATGGTCTCTTGTTGAGACTTCTGTGGTTTGACAGTTGAAGCTTGGCTGCTGCCTGGGCTGGTGGTCTTACATATGTTGTACCCAATAAATCTCCCTAAAACTTCCAGTGTGCCCCTTGGACTTCTTTACACTGGCGACAAGTTGTACCAGCAAGGGGACAGGACCTGATGACCACCAGTCTCCCCATCGAACCCATTTATCATACTAGGAGCCTACGTTGACAAAACTGGGAAGAGTCTACGATTTTCTTGACTCAGGTACTGTTCATTTGAGGAGAATTCACACCTTGAATTGTCTCCGTGTTTGTGGAAGCATTTGCGGTGATTTCGAGCGTCAGCCTGGCACGAGTGGCGTGTGGATTGGAGTGCTGCAGAGACTGTTGTTACATGAGGGGAAACTGCCTGCATTGCGCCCATGATTGAGGACTGACTTGGAGTTTGGAGAGCAAGCGTGTTCTCGGATTGGAAATGGACCGCTGCTGTTGCCTGCTTTGCGCCCATGACTGGAAGGTGCACGTGTTCCCAATTTAAAAAATAGAACGCTACTGTTGCCTGCTTTGCGCCCATGACTGGAAGGTGCTTTGGACTAGGGGGAACAAACGTGTTCTCAATTTCAAGGAAGGGACGGCTGTTGTGTTGTGCGCCGTGAGTGAGGAGCACAGGAGGAGATAGACAACTGCCATATTTTTCAAGCCCACTCGCGCACACTGAAGTCGCTTACCTCACTGGGCCAAGATTAGATTCTTCGTGGGAGCTCCATTCTTCTGCTTGTACGCCGCACTGCTCCTACTCACATTACGCTACCTCTACGTGCTGGGAGCCACCCGGCGTGACGCAAGCGACGTGCCGCCATCTTGCGGTTGGCATTTAGACATCGCGGTTATTATTATTATTATTATTAGGAAGTTTGTAAAGCGCAATGGTTACTCCAACGGAGTGTCCCCGCGCTAGGACAACTGGAAACCCCAAACCCATACCACACTAATCGATTACCTACATAGCCTCTAAACAGAGAAAGGCAGCTGAGTGGTTAACGACCGCCCCCAAGTCACGGAAGAGCCAGGTTTTCAATTTCTTACGGGACCAAGGTTCTGACTCAGATGTCCTCAAGTCCACAGGAAGTTTATTCCAGGCCTTAGCTACCAGGAAACCAAAAGATCTTCCACCCACCCTGGCCCTCCGTACCTTAGGCACAGTCATTCTCATACAACCAAGAGATCTCAAATTCCGAGACGGTTGGTAAACCGTCAGAAGGGGAGTCAAAAAGCGCGGCCCTTTTTTCCTAAGGATCCTGTGGCTAATACAAAGAGCTTTAAATGTAACTCTGGCCTGTATAGGGAGCCAGTGAAGTTTTTTTAAGGCTTCTCCTACCGGGGCCCTCCTGGTAGGTTCTTTTGCCAATCGCGTTTCATCCATTTTCAACGAACACTAACTGGTGTAATTTTATAACCTTGGGGAGCGTGTCAGTGACGCGCACACTTATCGATTTGCTCACTATTGATGGTGGTTCGCCCAAATTGGAAAAAAAATATTTAAAAAAGGTTTGGAAGCGTGTCAGTTACGCGCACACTTATTTGTGTAAACTTATTGGTGTAAATTTCATCGCAAGTAAGTTTGTTTTTTTACCTTTCCTGGCGTGTCAGTGATACGCACACTGTTCTACAATACAATTGGTACTCCGTGGCCCCCATTTACTTAATATCCATGATAGAGTACCATAAACAAGACATTTATTTTCCTGGCGTGTCAGTGATGCGCACACTATTTCTCCAACACACTTGCGTACTTTGAAATCTGATTAACCTATTTTTTTTTGGGGGCAGCCTGTCAGTGATACACTCACTTTGAAGTGGACCTTTTTATACAATTGTATCTACAGCTTCACATACTGTGTTCTCAGGGGAACGTTATGATTACTGGTACCAGTTGTTGTTTATCGGTTATGCATTGCTAAGTCATTACTTATTCTTTATTTATTTTTTCTCTATCTCTACCTTTAAGATGGCTTCTTCTAGTATGTCTCAACCGCCACAATTCCTGTCTGATGTAGGTGACCCCATTTTACCGTGGAAGAGATGGAAGCCATTATTTGACTCTTATTTACTAGCTATTGGGGGAGAGAAGTTTTCAGCTTTAAGGAAACAGGCCACTTTATTACATAATTTGGGAGTGGAAGGTAGACATGTTTACGACAGCCTAGATGAGATTGTTTTGGGACGTGGAGAAGGCGAGCCTGACAATGTATATGACATGTCCGTTATGATGCTTGAAAAGCATTTTGGTTCAAAAATTAACGTGGTTTTAGAACGTCATAAATTCTTTTCCAGAATCCAAGGTAAGCAAGAGAAGATTGGTAGCTATGTGGCCACTTTGAAAACGTTAGCTCGCACTTGTGAGTTTGAACAACTCGCTGACTCTCTTATTAGAGATCAAATTGTGAGATGCACCAATGATGGGGAAGTTCAACAAAAGCTTCTCACCAAGAAACCAGACCTCAAAGAAACCCTTTTAATAGTCGAAGGAATGGAAAATACAAATATGTGGGTACGTGAAATGAGAGTGGAGAAGAGTAGTGATATTGCTGTAGAAGGAAAAACTATTCATGAGGTTAAGAAAGATGATTCAAAGAGAGATGATTCCAAGGGGGTGGTGTCTAAGGGGAGTTACATTGAAAAAGATTTTAAAAATTCAGAAATGGAACATACTGTTGCCAAGTACAGATCTGATCCGGAACAGTTTGGGTTCAAGAACAACAGGAGTGGTTTCAAGTGTTTTAGGTGTGGAAGTGAGAGTCATTTGCCTAACAGTCCAAATTGTTTTGCTAAATCGGTTGTTTGTAATAAGTGTGGGAAGAGGGGTCATTACGCACGTGTGTGTCGTGGTAGTAAGTATCAAACGGTACGTTTTGTGGAGCAAGAGAAAAAGTTTATGTTCAGAGTGAAAGAAGATGGGGTTGTGGATGGCGATAAACTTGATATGCCTGAGTGCGAAGTGTTCATTGGTGGTGAACAATTTACTGTGTTGGCTGACTCAGGTTCACCATACACCATGGTAGGTGATGCTAATTGGGACACTGTTTTTGGTCTTGACAAGATTGAATTGTCTCCTCCAGACATAAACCCTGTAGGTTACGGTGGCGTAAAAATTGATGTTTTGGGTTTTGTAGTTAGGAAAATCCAGTTCAAAGACAGAGAAACCGTTGGGAAAGTTTACGTAGCAAAAAGAGGAGATAATCTTCTGGGGTGGAGACACCAGAGAGATATGGGGATCACCCTAGATCCCAATTCGCCTGAGAAGGTGTTACTTTTGTCTTATGGTTCACCATCTGATGATGTATATTCACAATTTCCCAAAGTTTTCAGTGACAAGTTGGGTTTACTCAAAAACTTTGAACATAAAATTGTTCTTAAACAGAACGCCCAACCATTTGTCAGCAAGGTAAGGAAAGTTCCTCACCTGTTGATGGAACCTTTAGATCGAGAGCTCAAGAAGTTGTTGACTACTGGTGTTATCGAAGAGATTGAATGCTCTGAATGGTTGGCCCCCATTGTTTTGGCATCCAAGGATGGAGGAAAGGGGATTCGCATGTGTGTGGACTTACGTGGATTGAACAAACATATTTGGGTTGACAGACAACCTTTGCCGAATATCTCTGAGACCCTTGCCCTGATCAAAGATGCCAAATGTTTCAGTGTGATGGATTTGTCCTCTGCCTATCATCAGGTTCTACTCCATCTGAATTCCCGACATTTGACATCATTTGTGACGCCCCTGGGGGCTTTCAGGTTCATTCGTTTGCCCTTTGGCCTAGCTTCCGCTGCGGCCTGTTTCCAGAGGGTCATGAATAAGGTGCTTGAGGGTTTGTCTAAGGTCCTCATTTTCCAAGATGATATTCTTGTCTACGGGAAGGACCAACAAGAACATGATAAGGGTTTGTGGAGAGTTTTACAACGGCTTCAAGATGCTGGTCTGGTTATTAAAAGGAGAAATGCAAATTTCGTTTGTCTTCTGTGAACTACCTTGGACATACTATCTCTGGTGAAGGGATTAGCCCCAAATTGGATCTTGCAGAGAGCATTGTGAAAGCCCCTGTACCCGTTAACAAAGATCAAGTCCGATCATTCCTAGGATTGGCTGAATTTTGTTCGAAGTTTGTTCCAAACTTTGCCTGTGTTTCCTCTCCTCTCAGGATGCTGCTCAAAAGGGTGTCCAGTTCTCATGGTCTGATGACTGCTCCTCTGCTTTTAATTCTATCAAATGTGTAATTGGTCGCATGCCCACTTTGGGGCATTTTGATGCTTGCAAAAAAACCATACTGTCCACTGATGCCAGCATGCTTGGTTTGGGGGCGGTTTTATCGCAGGTTGTAGATAGTGAGTCCAGAATTGTCGCTTTTGCCTCCCGCTCACTCAGGGGTGCTGAGGAACGCTACTCGGTGATTGAGAGGGAGGCGTTGGTGGTTTTCTGGGCTATTCGCCATTTCAAGTTTTACCTTTGGGGTTTACCTGTGGTTGTTCGGACTGATCACCGTCCTCTGTGCCAAATTTTCACTTGCAGAGAGGTTGACAATATTTCTCCCAGAATCAAACGGTGGATGGAAGGGTTATCTGAATTTAACTTTGTGGTTGAGTATGTCCCTGGACCTAAAAATGTGGTAGCAGATTGTCTTTCAAGGTTGCCTTTGAATCAGTCGGGTGTGGAAGTGGAGAACTCTCTTGTCGGGTGGGTGCATGAATCTGCAGTTAATTCTAGTGAGTGGTCTTCTGCTTCTCGTGGTGACAGCGATTTAGAAATGGCCAAGGAATTTTCAATTAAGGGTTGGCCAGCAGACAAAGATGTGCCTGAATCCTTGAAAGGTTTCATTAATATCAAGGACGAGCTGTGTGTTTTTGATGAGAAGTTGCTGAGGGGTGATCGTGTGATACCTCCTCATGATCTCAGATGCAAGCTTATAAATTTAGCGCATGAAGGACATTTGGGGAGGAATTTGACGAAGGCCAGGGTTCGGGAGTGGTACTGGTGGCCGACAATGGATTGACAGATAGAGGAGGTTGTCAAAGACTGTTGGGAATGTGCCAACAGTGATAAAAGTAAAAAGACTTGTACTGCACCGCTCTCACCCGTGGAAGTTCCCTTGGAACCTTGGTCCAAGTTGGGTTTGGACATTGCTGGACCTTTTGAATTGTTTGCTTATGATGAGCGTTATGTGTTGTTGTTAGTTGACTACACCTCCAAATGGGTAGTTACCAAATGTGTACCGGTGGTGAACTCTACGACTGTTATTGAGTTTCTCTCTGAGGAGTTTTCCAGGGAAGGTATTCCTAAACATCTCATCACCGATAACGGAGTTCAATTTGTCTCACAGGAGATGAATAGGTTTCTGAAAGAATTATCTATTACTCATTTCAAAACGGCTCTATACTCGCCACAAGCCAATGGTCTGGCGGAAAGCATGAATAAGTTGGTCAAATGTTGTGCCCAGAGGGCTTTACAAACTAAGTCTTCACTCAAGAAAATGCTTAGAGAAACTTGGTGGGCTCATCGTAACACTCCAAATTGTGTAACGTCTGTTTCTCCTTTCTCTATTCTGAGAGGCAGAAAACCCCATGACAAATTGAGTCCTGCGTGGTTGAGGTTGGATGTGAGGGATATGGGAGTGGATGAGCAAGTTGCTGAAAAAGGAAACTCCACCAAGAAAGATACAGGAATAGGTTTGACCTCAAGAATTCTTCGCTTCTCAAGCATTGGAATGTTGGGGATGAGGTGTTGGTCAGAAATCCTGGTTTGTTGAAGAAGGGTTGTTCGCGATTCATGGGACCTTTCATCATCAAAGAAGTGAGGAAGAATGTTGTTGTACTCAATTCTGGTGGTGTGTGGAGCATGTCCAGGTTAGTTAAATGGCACCCTGGCCCCAATGCTCGTGGGCGTGACAGAGGTTTCACTTCTCCAATAGAACCTGAAGGTTCTGCCGCCCTGTGTGATAATTCTGGGACCGCAAAGGGCAATGGTGTTTCCAACGAGCTTAATCGGGGAAGTTACAGGAGGTTGAGATTCAGACCATCCTGGCATAAAGACTATGAAATGTTTTAAACTCATATTATTGTAATGTTGTTTTGTAATTCATAATTTACTACTTCATGTTCATTATATGGAAAGGAGATGTGTTGTGGTCTATTTCTCATCCTTGTGACCTGCCTTCTTCTTCCCTATCCCTGTTGCTGGGCTGCGTCCCCACATTCTATGTGTCACTGCTTGACAACAGAATGGTCTCTTGTTGAGACTTCTGTGGTTTGACAGTTGAAGCTTGGCTGCTGCCTGGGCTGGTGGTCTTACATATGTTGTACCCAATAAATCTCCCTAAAACTTCCAGTGTGCCCCTTGGACTTCTTTACACTTCCTCCTGTGGTAAAGTTTCGAGGTTGGGGTTTTGACTTAGGCCCTCTGAAACTTAGAGGTAGAATAACTGAGGGTCCAGACCAGCTTTTACACATCGCTCCAGTCTTCTCGCCCCAAGTCTATATTCAATTAGTAAGACTTGATCCACGAGACTGGAGAAAGAGGTAGCTTTTGGAGTTCTAATTAGTTAGTCTTTGAGTTGTTCCTTTAGCCCTTTCCGAAGCAGGAACAATTAAGTGCACTTCACCTAAGTGGTTTCAACTGCCAACTCTCAAAAACAGGTAATATATATGTGAACACCTGGGTTTCCTTGGAATATGTCGCTTAACACATCTTTTGCGAAGGCTTCTCGATTAGGTCTCTCAAACGTAATCTGGAATTTTTTCAATAAGCCAAGTGGCACGATTTATGATGCAGAATTATGGGGGCATAATTGGGAAAAATAAGCTATTAAAGAAAAAAAAATTTAAAATGATTTGTTAGTTTATCTAAATCTGCCGCCACTCTGCCCCTATATAAGAGTTTAGGATATGATTCAGTTGTAAATATAACCAGGAGAAACCACTAGTTTATTGGATGAAAATTAGGAGCTCTCCTTGACCTAACTGAAGATCAGAGTCCAAACTGAGGTGGCATGGTGTGCAATAGGTGCAGCCCGAGTAATTAATAGTGGTTGAGATTAATTTAAGCATTCCATTCATCACTTTTTTGTGTGCTTCGGTAGGACACCATTTAACAATGCCCAGACTGATCCTGTTTGCCTTGGAAACATAGTATTTCAGTTCACATTGCTACATTCATGTCCTGAATAGTGGCGGATTAGGAGGTGAGCTGCATCACTTGAACTGTCCTCATTTCTTTAACTTTGTGCTCTGGTAAGGAATTGCTGGATTCATTTTGTGTTTTCTCCCTAAAGCCTCAGTTTTGGAACTCTGAGGGAAGTTTTGGGAAATTAGTTTCTTCTTGCTGCTCTTTGATCTAGTCCTCCCCAATTTCCTATGCCATTAACAAAACTTGCGGAAACTACATGTTTGTACCTCTTTTCACCTGCTGCAAGAGAATGCTAGTTTTTGTACCTCATTTGTACCAGACAAATAGACCTCTCGTTCTGCATTTGGGGTGCATATAGGTCCCCCTGTAGTTCTCAGGGCCTTGTATGGTGTGGGGAGTTGTGGCTTTAAGGTAAGAATTTTGACAGCCGGCCGGGAGCTCTCTATTACACAGCCGCCATTTTAGCCGCCCTAACCTTTCAAAATATTATTGAGCAGCTCATCTCCTGTTATCATAAAGTGGATAGTTAGGGAGCCTGTGAAAAAGTGCCTCTTTACAGACATGGTAGTGGTGAGTCACTCATGGGACTTGGCCTTGGTACAGGAAAGTCAGCATCCATGAAACACCTACCTTTCCACTCCGGGGAGGACAGTGTTGGAAATACCATATAAGACAGACCAGGATAGCCTAACTTACTTTCCTTCCGATCAGACAGTATTAAACTCAACCCAGGCTTCACCCTGTCTGTTTAGGGAGACAGCTTTTAATACTGGGAAACGGGGGAGTGTAGAACAATAACGGGCCCAGATTAAATCCTGGTCATAAAGCAGTAACCATGTACCATGGATCCAACAGGAGCGATGCACTCTGCCACCCTTCACTACAACCACTACTGACCACATATAATACGATAAGTGAGATTTTAATTGTAATTACATTTATATAGCGCTTACTACCCTTGACGATGCTTCGAAGTGCTTTTTTGGCGAGTAGCACGCTACTCCGGAACCCAAAAAGGATTAATGGTGAATTAGTATAGGGAAATATGACATTAATTTGAGAGGGGGACATGTTAGTCTGTTATTTGGATTGAAAAGGATAGTGAAGGGATAGAAGAGGGAAGGGTTTGCATTTATATAGCGCATTTATATACCCCTGATGAAGCGCGTTTCGGCGGGTAGCACGCTACTGCGGGACCCAAACAGGATTAGTGGGGAAATTAGTATGGGGGAATATGAAATTAATTTGAGCAGTGGACATGCAAATTTGTTATTTGTATTGAAAATGGATAGTGGAGGGATAAAAGAGGGAAGGGTTTGCATTTACATAGGGCTTGCTACCTCAGATGAGGTGTTAAAGCGCTTTTCGGCAGGTAGCAATCTGCTCCGGAACCCAAACAGGATTAGTGGGGAATTAGTATAGGGAAATATGAAATTAATTTGAGTGGTGGACATGTTAGTCTGTTATTTGGAATGAAAAGGATAGTGGGGGGGATAGAAGAGGGAAGGATTTAGAATTTCTTTTTTCTTTGGAGCTCATAGCAGTAGTAGGAGGAGGTTTGGGATGAGCAAAGGGGAGGTGGAGAGGGATGGGTTTAGAAAGGCTTGTTTGGGAGACCTGATTAGTAAAAGAGGTATGAGATGATGCAAGGAGGGGTAGAGGAGGGAAGAGTCTAGAAAGGGTTATTTTGGGGATCGTAGTAGTAGAATGGGGTTTGGGATGATTGAGAGAGTGGAGATAGAGGATATATTGAGAGAGGTATAGGGTGAGAAATAGGTGAGAGTCTAGAAATGGGTTTTTTGGGATCATATTAGAAGAATGATGTTTGGGATGAGTGAGAGAGTGGGGGTAGAGGATATATTGAGAGAGGTATAGGGTGAAAAATGGGGTGAAAAATGGGGTAGTGCATTGGAAAGAGTAGTAGAATGAGGTTTGAGATGAGTCAGAGAGTGGAGGTAGAGGATATATTGCGAGAGGTATAGGGTGAGATATAGGGTAGTGCATTGGAGATGCTGAATTAGAAGCAAAGTAATAAATATAAAGATACATAAGTCCATGGAAGGTATATATATGTATGAGAAAGGTAATATATGCAGATTTGAGTTGTATTTAATAAACTCAGACTTTCAAGTGTTGCTGTATTTAAAGTTAATTTATTTGTTTTTATGAGAAAAAATATTGTAATTCAATAGTGAAGCAATTGTAGATAAATAGTTATGATATGATAAAAGATGTATTTATTTATGTGGTCACCTATATACATTTTAAACATAGAATAATATAACCGTAAGTAATATGTACATTTGTTAAGCATAACTAACGAATATCTATATTTTTTTTAAACATATTTACTATACACGTTTATACAAAGCAATACACATATGTAGGTACACATCTTTAGCCCAAACAAATGCTTATATACAGAAGGATATGCTGTATATTTATGTTTGAGTATGGTGGTTATGTGGGGAAGAGCCAACTCTTGAGTAGTATTCTGAAGATAAGGTAGTTATCCATGGATCTTCTGTTTGGGGGTAACAAGTTATATATAATTTGGCTTTAACAGAAAAGGATGTGCCACCTATGGTTTTTTTCTTGTATGGTGGGATTTTGAGGCGAGGTGCCAATCTAGAGCGGAGGTTCCTTTCTTTAATGTATTTGGTGATTTTATTCCTGATGAATAGTGGTCCTGTTCCATGTATCGCTTTGTGAGTGATACAAAGCAGCTTGAATGTGGATCTTCTGGCAACCGGTAAACAATGTAGGGCTTTAAAGGCAGGGGAGATGTGGGCTTGTGGCTTTATATTTAAGAGTAATCTGGCAGCAGAGTTCTGAATCCTGTGTAGTCTTTTCATAGTTGTTAAAGATGATCCGTGGTAGAGGCTGTTGGTGTAATCGAGTTTAGACAGAACAACAGAGATAGTAGCCTGGACCTTGTGTGGAAATCCTTGGTGGGGGAAGATGCTTCACAGAGTTTTTATAGTAACGAAACTTGATCTTGCTAGTTTGTCCACTTGGGCATTCATTGATAGCTTGGAGTCCATGGTAATTCCGAGGTTTCTTACTTTCTTTGATACTTTTTGCGGTGTTCCAGGTCATAAGGCCAGGCGGCGAGTGGGTCATAATTTTTCAAATCGCCACATGTGAGTATTTCTGTGAGAAAGTGCCTCTTTTGCATGGTTAGTCCCCACTTTTTGCCTGGTATTGATGTGGTTTCAAATGTAGTGCACAGGGTCCCTGCCATCCAGGTACCCTGTGCCAGTGACCCTTCCCTAAAACAAAACCCCAATTGGTACTTCTCCCTCCTGTAAGTCCCTAGTAAATGGTATCCTGGGTACCTAGGGCCTGGAAGGTGAAGAGGGTCCCTTGGGACCCCCTTACTGGGACAGTGCCATTGCCCTTGCAGCCTTCATGCCCCTGTGAGGGATAAAATGACAGTCGGCATGGCAGCCTGCCTGGGTGCCATGCCAGCTAGCTCTGCCTGACAGTATAGGTAAGTCACCCCTCTAGCAGGCCTCACAACCCTAAGGCAGGGTGCACTATACTCCAGGTGAGGGCATATCTGCCTGAGCAGATGTGTTCCTACAGTATTGGGCACCATTTCCCAATATTGTAAGTGCCAGTGAAGCCATAGAAAGTACATGGACTGGGAACTTGAAAACTTGCGTTCCACAGCACGATGATGGCTTTACTGAATATAGGAGTGTTTGGTACTCCATTCAATAAATCCACACTGATGCCAGTGTGGGATTTATTGTACCATGTACCCAGAGGGTACCTCAGAGATGCCCCCTGAGTCCCTACCAACCCTGGTGTGGTCTCTGACCAGCTGTCGGCAGCCAGACACCACCAGGCATGTTTCTGGACCCCTGGGTAGAGAGCCCCTGCTTTCTGGGACCAGAAACAATGCACATCCTGTGCAGAAGTGTCATGCCTCCTCCCCCAGAATGGACCAGGGTTCGAAGAGGGAAAGCTTCAAAGGCCTTTTGCCTTTGTTAGGCAACCTCCAGCCTCTGCTGCTAGCAGCATATGGCAGCCCCTGGTTTACACCCCCATTTTAGCGGGAAAACCGGCTGGAAGATTAAAAAAGATAGGAGGTGTGCCCACCTCTGCCAACTTCACCCCTAAGGTGGGGGAAGCGAGGGGAAGCACAACTTTCAGTCCCCGCCATCTTGAAGATGAGGGGACCCCTCCAATAAGGGCTAGGTCCATGTCCCTTCCCACAGGAGGGTGGAATTCTAGGGAGTGTAGTCACCCCAGGTTAGGTGCCCATTGGCCCTACCTGCTACTCCCCTAAAACTCCTCCTAAATTTAGTATTTAGGTTGCTCCCCCAAACCTGACCCTCAGATCTGCGATGACCTAAGAAGAGAGAAGACACCCTGCAGCAGAAGCAAGAAGATGACAACTGCCTTGGCCCCTACCCTACCGGCCTGTCTCCAGCTTCGACGATCCTGCAACCTGTCTTGCAACAACGACCTCCAAAACCCCTAGGAGGACTGTTGCCTTCAATAAAGACGCCAATCTCCTGAGGACAGCGGACCTGTCCAGAAGAAACCGACTCCAAAGACTCCGTATCCAGGCAGATCCCCCCCCCCCAGCCCACTCTCCACCCGACGCCCACGGCCCGAGTCTGAGTGGCTCATCTGTGCAGTGAAGTTTCCCCAGCGATCCTGACCTCGTGTCTAGTGTTGGCTGACCTCTCCTGCTCTCCACGATGGCACCTGCAGTGTGAATCCAGAGGATTCCCCCGACCGCGACCGGCACCGGTAAGAAGACTCCAACGTCCAAAGGCACCCTTGCACCCGAAGCCCCTGGGCCTTGGTGAGCTGAACCAACGGTGCCCCTGCGACCCCCTACATCCCAACTTACCTCTGCTGTTGCTGGTCTTCCCTTCCTCCTGCAACCTCCGGTGCCATGCATGCAGCCTCTTTACCGTCAAGAAGAACCTAATTGAAAAGCATTGGGCTCCCAACGTCAGATTTGCACCCTTCGCCCGGATGCCCCTGTGCCGCTGTTGGTGTATGTTAGGGGCTGCTTTGTCGCCCCCGTGCTTAACCTAACTCCCAAAGCTTGGCCCTTGCAACCGATCTACTTGCCTGCAAGCAGTGTGGCTCCAGGCACCTCCTGTCTTCATTGGGAAGCATTGGGTCGAACTCCAATTCTGACCTCTGCACCCGGCCGCCCCTGTGCCGCTGGTGGTGCAATTATGGTACTTATCTGATCCCTGGCCCTTGCTGACCTTTGGTTCCGAAGACTGAAATTGTAAGTTCAACACTTACCTGTATGACCGCAATATTGTTATCCCCATAGGATAGCATCGAACTGTTTGAAAACGTTTTTAAGAGTCGATTTTTCTAAGTGAAAAGTATTTTTAATTAAAAACGTGCTTACCTGATTGCGAAGACCTGGGTCTTAAAATAAAGTACAAACAAAGTATAATTTTATAAAATTGGTCTGGATCTCCTTCTTGAGTTGTGTGTCCATTATTGATCACTGTGGTGCAATAACTATCTTACACTCCTCTGTGTTAGGTCTAAGGCTGCTCGCCCACACTATCACTAATAGAGCACTTTTGGTTTTACATTGAGCCCGGTACACTTTTGGGGAACCCCTGGACTCTGTGTACGGTATTACCACCTAGTGATAATATCATATACAGAGCCAGCTTCCTACATTGGTGGTGCAGCGTTTGGGTACAAGACTTTGAAATTTGTCGTACCACTTGATTGATAATTGATTTCACTTAGGAAATCAAAACTTTTCTTTAGAATAGAATTTTTATTTTTATTTTCGACTTTTTTCAAATTGTTTAAAAATTGTGTTAGGCCCTTGGTTAAGTCCCCCACTGTTTTAGAAATGTAAAAGTATTTTTTAAAGTAGGTAGACCTTAGAAATACTTAGAGTTTTTTTAATTCTCTAATAAGACCCCACTTACTTTAAACACCATGACTGATACTGCAGGGACCAGCCAGGAGCTCAGCCTGGGTCCCTATGCACATCATAAAGTTTCTCAACTTAAAGATTTGTGCAAAGCATGGAAAAGTACCATGGGCCCTAAGCCCCATGAAGCCCTTCTCCAGCATTTGCTAGCAGAGAATGATAAGGCCTTGGCAAACAAAACTCCCCCACTGGGGAAGAAGTAGAAAAAGATGAAAAAGTAGATGAGGAGGATGTTGACTCTGTCACTACCCTCTCAGATAGTAACACTTCTGGTAGTAGTGACCCCAGTAGTGTCCCAGATGAAGCAGGCACCGAAGATGCAGATTTTCAGAAACTGGCAAGGAGAATAACTCTAGAAGCTTAACTCCTAGCCATTGAAATAGAAAGAGCTGAGATGGGCTTAGGACCCATCTCTGGTGGCAGCAAAATAATAAATAGGGAGGCAGATTCTGCTGACTCCAAAATCCCCAAAGGGATTGTCCCTAAATATTTTGAGGGTGATGATATCACCAAGTGGTTCATTGCTTTTGAGAGAGCCTGTCTTAGTAAGCAGGTCTACAGGAAGCTGTGGAGTGCTATCCTGTGGGAAATGTTCTCAGGAAATTGCAGGGATAGACTCCTGACTCTCAATGAGAAAGATGCTACATCCTCATGAAGGGTACCCTGATTGAGGGCTTTGGATTCAGCACTGAGTAATATAGGATCAGGTTCAGGGAAGCCAAGAAAACCCAAGGCCAATCCTGGGTATATTTTGTAGATTACTCAGTGAAAACACTGGGAGGTTGGTGGAGTGGTAACAATGTACATGATTATGAAGGGCTGTATATTTTAGTTATGAAGGAGCACCTTTTAAGTAATTGTCAACAAGAGAAATTACATCAATTCCTGGTAGACCTAGGTCCACTTTCTCCTCAAGAATTGGGGAAGAAGACAGACCACTGGGGGAGACCAAAATAAAGAGGCCATAAAGCCCCCCAAGCGAAAGGGGGTAACCCTAAAATTAATCAAGAGTCTTCTACAGGCCCCCAAAAATGTGCTCAGGGGGTGGACCCAGAGTCTCTACACATTCTAAGGGAAGGTACCAGGGTAAGAACTGGGATCCTAAAAAGGCTTGGCGTCATGATTGTAAAGCACTAGGACACCGAACTGGAGACATTAGCTGTAAAACAAATTAAAATGCCTCTAGTCCACCTGCAGTTGCTAACATCCAAATGGGATCCCCGGTGTGGCTGGACCATGTCAGCAACCCCACTGCGGCAACATTAGTCTTTGAGGGAGACATAGACTTAGTCTGTGCTGCCTAGCCTGACAGCATAAACCATATAGGCAGTTTCCCAAGATTAATGGGTCCAGCCAGAATAGAGGCCTTGAGGGATACTGGGGCTAGTGTCACAATGGTGAACCAGCAACTAGTTCACCCAGATCAGTACCTGATTGGAAGGTCCTATCCAGTCACCAATGCTTACAATGTCACCACAGTCCATCCCAAGGCTATGGTCACTTTGGACTGGGGGGAGGTAGTTGGACAGAGAGGGGTGGTTGTGTCCCCTGATGTTCCTGTAGATTGTCCGCTTGAAAATGACCTGGAGATTTCTCCTTGGACTGAAGTCGAACTGAGGACACACGCCATCATGGTTGGTCTTTCAGGATGGGGTTGTGTTACAACCAGAGCACAGAAAAGAGCTCTGACTGGAAAAGAGAGGCTGGATCCTGGAAGAATGGACCTGCCCTCCAGGAGAAAGGGCACGAAGACTACGGGACCCTCTTCTAAACAGATCCCAAATCAGAACCCCTCATCTCATGAAGAGGACTTGGTATTCTCAGAAGGAACTGAACCTGAAGAGATTGGGCCTTACCAGGCAGGTCTCTTGGACCCAGGGGGACCCTCTAGGATGGATCTGTGCCAGGGACACGAAACCTGTCCCACTCTTGAAAACCTGAGGCAGCAAGCTGCTGCACAGGAAAAGGGTGATATCAGTGGGACCCATAGGGTCTATTGGGAGGATGGGCTCCTATACACTGAGGCCAGAGACCCCAGACCTGGTACATCCAGGAGAGTGGTAGTGCCTCAGAGTTTTAGAGACTTTCTCCTTACTTTGGCCCATGACATCCCCTTAGCTGAGCATCTTGGCCAGGATAAAACTTGGAGTAGGTTAGTTAACCACGTCTACTGGCCAGGGATGTCTCAGAAGGCGAAGAGCTTTTGCCAGTCCTGAGTCACCTGCCAAGCCAGTGGCAAGGCAGGAGGCCACCGAAAGGCCCCCTTAATTCCACTTCCAGTGGTTGGGGTACCATTTGAAAGGGTAGGGGTCGACATTGTTGGCCCCCTAGACCCTCGAACAGCCTCAGGGAACAAATATATTCTGATGGTATTGGATCATGCCACCAGGTATCCTGAAGCTATTCCCCTAAGGGCCACCACTGCTCCAATGGTGGCAAAAACCCTCCTTGGTGTATTACCAGGGTTGGTGGTGTCAGACAGAGGTACAAACTTCATGTCTGCATATCTAAAAAACATGTGGGATGAGAGTTAACTACAGATTCACCACACTCTATCATCCACAAACCAATGGCCTGGTGGAGAATTCAACCAGACATTGAAAGGCATGATTGGTAGGCTCCCTGAAAAACTCAGAAGGAGATGGGATGTCCTACTTCCATGCCTCCTTTTTGCCTACAAGGAAGTGCCACAGAAGAGAGTTGAGTTTTCATCCTTTGAACGTTTGCTTGGGCACCCTGTTAGAGGTCCTCTGAGTCTGGTGAGAGAAGGTTGGGAAAGCCTCTCAGAGAACCAAACCAAGACATAGTGGACTATGTGCTTGGCCTTCGTTCCAGGATGGCTGAGCACATAAAGAAAGCTAGCCAAAACCAACCTTCAGGCCAGCCAAGAACTGCAAAAGCAGTGGTATGACCAAAAGGCTGCTGTGGTAGAATTGCAACCTGGACAGAAGGTATGGGTATTAGAGCCTGTGACCCCTAGGGCCCTCCAAGACACATGGGGTGGGCCTTACCCGGTCCTTGAAAGAAAAGGGGAGGTCACCTATCTGTTGGACTTTGGCAGTTGCAAACACCCCAAAAGGGTAATACATGTCAACCGCCTGAAGCCCTATTATGACAGAGCTGACATGACCATGTTCATGGACACAGATAAGGGACAGGAAAATGAGAGTGAACCTCTCCATGATCTCCTCTCCAGCAATCCTCAAGATGGGTCTGTTGATGGAGTGGTCTTTTCAGACACCCTCACTGACCAACACCAGGCTGACTGCAGGATAGTCCTAAGTCAGTATGCTGAGCTCTTGTCTCTGACCCCTGGTCAGACTAGCTGGTGTACCTATGATGTGGACACTGGTGACAGCCTACCTCTCAAAAACACAATTTAAAGGCAGTCTGATAATGTCAGAGAAAGCATCCAAGCTGAAGTCAGCAAGATGCTGGAATTGGGTGTCATTGAACCCTCAGAGAGCCCAGTTGTGTTAGTCCCCAAACCTCACTCCAAGAGTGAAAAGAAAGAAATGAGGTTTTGTGTGGACTATAGGGGCCTCAATGCTGTGACAAAAACTGATGCATACCCAATACCTAGAGCAGATTAACTAATTGACAGGTTAGGGGCAGCCAAATATCTCCATACCTTTGATCTCACAACTGGGTACTGCCAGATAGGTCTGACTCCTGGAGCAAGAAGAAAAATCAGCATTCTCCACTCCAAATGGGTACTTCCAGTTTACTGTGACACCCTTTGGACTAAAGAATGCCCCTGCCACCTTCCAACGGTTGGTGAACAAAGACCTTGCTGGGTTAGAATCCTTTAGTGCAGCTTATCTTGATGATATTGCTGTCTACAGCTCCACCTGGCAGGATCACCTGATTTACCTTGGCATGGTCCTGAAGGCTCTGAGAAGTGCAGTCCTCACTATCAAGGCAAGCAGGTGCCAGATAGGGCAGGGCAAGGTTATGTACTTGGATCACCTAGTAGGTGAAGGCCAAGGTCAGCCACTCCAGCCCAAGATCCAGACCATTCTGGACTGGGTAGCTTCAACCACTCAGACCCAAGTCAGGGCATTCCTTGGCTTGACTGGGTACTATAGGAGGTTTGTGAAGGACTATGGGTCCATAGTGACTCCCCTCACAGAACTTATCTCCAAAAGGATGCCAAAGAAAGTCAACTGGACAGTGGGCTGTCAAAAGACTTTTGACACTCTGAAGGATGCAATGTGCTCTGCCCCAGTCCTGAAAGCTCCAGACTATACCAAGCTGTTCATTGTGCAGACAGATGCCTCTGTGGCATGGGATAGGTGCAGCCCTAGCCCAAACAAATGATGAAGGGCATGACCAACCTGTTGCTTTTATAAGCAGAAGACTACTCTCTAGAGAACAGCGTTGGAGTGCCATAGAGAGAGAAGCCTTTGCTGTGGTCTGGGCCCTGAAGAAGTTGAGGCCATACGTGTTTGGTATTCACTTCCTAGTTCAGACAGACCACAGGCCTCTCCGGTGGTTACAACAGATGAAGGGTGAGAACCCAAAACTGCTAAGGTGGTCCATATCCCTACATTGAATGAACTTCACAGTGGAACACAGACCTGGGACTGCCCATGCCAATGCAGATGGCCTTTCCAGGTTCTTCCACTTAGAAGATGGAGACTCTCCAGGGGAAGGTTAGTTTCATCCTCTTTCGTTTGGTGAGGGGTCATGTGAGAAAGTGCCTCTTTTGCATAGTTAGCCCCCACTTTTTGCCTGGTTTTGATGTGGTTTCAAATATACTGCAAAGGGTCCCTGCCATCCAGGTCCCCTGTGCCAGTGCTCCTTCCCTAAAACAAACCCCCAATTAGTACTTCTGCCTCCTGTAAGTCCCTAGTAAATGGCACCCTGGGTACCTAAGGCCTGGAAGCGGAAGAGGGTCTCTTGGGACCCCCTCACTGGGACAATGCCACTGCCCTTGCAGCCTGTATGCCCCTGTGAAGGAAAAAATGACAAAGTCGACATTACATCCTGCGTGGGTGCCATGCCAACTAGCACTAGCTGACAGTATAGGCAAGTCACCCCTCTAGCAGGCCTCACAGCCCCAAAGAAAGGTGCACTATACTCCAGGTCAGGGCAGCTCTTCTTGTTCTAATGATATACATATTCCCACTTGTATGTTTCCTTTTACTTTTGCATTAAACAACTATGTCCAGTTGGACAGCCAAATATAGATATAATTGCATTTCTATATACATGAATTTTTGCAAATGTTTTTCTGTTAGGGACTGTTGTTCCTTAAAACAATATTCCTGGAAGGAATCCTGTTTGGAAGTCTGAAAGCACGGAATTCTCTTCAATGAATTGTGACATCTGGGCAAATGCTGCTCTTTCTATCAGTTTGCCCAGGAAAGGTCCATTCGAAATTGTTCTGTAGTTGTCGGGATTAAGCGGGTCCAGGTTTGTTGTCTTTAGTAATGGGCGTATATATGACTTTTTGAGATCTTCTGGAAATATTCCGGTAGTTAAGGAATTGTTGATGATTCTTCTTACTGCTGTGGAGGCAGAGGTAGTTAGAAGAATTTTTCTAGAAGGTTTGTGGTGGACATGGGTCAGAAGGGCTGCCGGCAGGCCTGCTTGCTTTGACCAGGTCAATAAATTATTTGTGTGAAGATTGTTGGAAGGAATGGAGAGGCTGGGTTAGCGTTCTCTTGGATTGTTGTTTTGGAAAAGGGTCGGTGCTGGTGGTTTTTCTTTATTTTAAATAGGAGTCGATTGTAGTCGAATTCTCTTCAATGAATTGTGACATCTGGGCAAATGCTGCTCTTTCTATCAGTTTGCCCAGGAAAGGTCCATTCGAAATTGTTCTGTAGTTGTCGGGATTAAGCGGGTCCAGGTTTGTTGTCTTTAGTAATGGGCGTATATATGACTTTTTGAGATCTTCTGGAAATATTCCGGTAGTTAAGGAATTGTTGATGATTCTTCTTACTGCTGTGGAGGCAGAGGTAGTTAGAAGAATTTTTCTAGAAGGTTTGTGGTGGACATGGGTCAGAAGGGCTGCCGGCAGGCCTGCTTGCTTTGACCAGGTCAATAAATTATTTGTGTGAAGATTGTTGGAAGGAATGGAGAGGCTGGGTTAGCGTTCTCTTGGATTGTTGTTTTGGAAAAGTGTCGGTGCTGGTGGTTTTTCTTTATTTTAAATAGGAGTCGATTGTAGTCGATTGTGTTTACTTTGGTCGTGTAACAATTTGCCGGTTTGTCTGTGAATTCTTGAGTACTGGGATGAGCAATTTCTAGGCAATTTGGTTTACTGAAATTCGGTGAAAATTTTATAGAATTCTTTATTTGCACATTTAGCATTTTGAATTCTTCTGAATAGTATCTTTTTTAGCTTTTTTGATTGCTGACTTGTATAATCTGTTACGTTTCTGTAGGTGAAGTTTGTCTTGATTGGTGTTTATTTTGAGCGAGGTGCATTGTACCTTTCTAATTTGCTGTTTTATCTCTTTTATCTTTGTATTTCTCCAAGTTGCCTGTTTTCTTTTGTTCTGTTGTGTTGTTTTTAGTGGTATTAGGATATCAAAAGCTTCCTGTAGCCACTCATATAGTTTTTGGACAGAATTTAGTGTGTCTAGATCTGTACTGGATGTTAATTGTGTTTCTAAGTGTTCACAATTGAGTTTGTTCCACGGTTGATAGGTGGATGCAGTAAGGTGGTTTTAGGTGTGTTACTTTGTGTTGTTTTATGTTGGAAAACAAACAAATGGTGGTCTGACCATGTGACTGGAGTCATTGTTTGAAAGGTAACTAGTTCTATATTTGCAAAAATGACATCGAGGATTTGTCCAGCGTTGTGTGTGGGTTTGTAGAGGAGCTGATGTAGGTTCAGTGCGTTTAGGCCAGTGCTGATTGTTTTCAGATGGGGCATATTGGGTCTGTCAAACCAAATGTTTAGGCCACCCAGAATGCTTAGATTGGAGTGTAGTGTTATAAGGTTTGAAACTGTGTCTAGAAGTGTGTCTGGGAATGTTGCTTTGCTAGGTGGATTTCTGTAAAGGAGCAGGAAGTTACAGGAGGAAGATGGTGTATGGTTGCATCGCATCTGGTGAAGAGGGCCTCACAACCTTGTATGGAGACATTGCCAGCTTCAGTGATATTTAATGTTTGCTTGAACACAACAGCTATGCCACCTACTCTTTTGCCAATACAATTTTGTGTGATTCTTTGATAGCCTAGAGGAATGGCTTCATGCAAGACTGGAGCCATATCCTCTCCCAACCGGTATTCAGTTATGAAGAGTAAGCCAGGTTGTGTGTCAGTGAGAAGGTCGTAGATGTGATGCTTGTTTTTATAGAGTGATTGGGCATTTATTAGTAGGCAGTTTAGAGAATGTGTTTTGGTGATAGTGTGACTTTGTTTTGTACAAGAGTGAGCAGTATTTTGTGGGCTTGTAGCCGGAGTGTGGTCAGTGCTGGTATTAGCTGTATTAAGATAGCAATAGTGTAGCTGTTCTGTATCATGTTCCTCGTCCAGCAGGCTAAGAAGGCATTTTGTTGGGTCTGCATGTGTAGGTGGTGGAGATGGTGGTTGACAGTGATTTGGTGAGCTGTGTTGTTTTTGTAGAGTAGCCTTGTTGTGCAGTAGACATGTAGATGCAAAGCTGTAAAGAGTGGTATGTTGCCTATTTTGTTTGCGTCTGTTCAGGGCAGAAGGGGTATGAGTTAGGGGTGGTGGTGCAGCCTGTGGGTCATGTTGTAAGGTTCTAAATTGTCTAATGGATGAGAGGCGGTTAAAAGAAAGTTGCTGTGTTGTATATTTCTTAGGTGTGGGGGAAGAGAGAAAGCTTGGCAGTGGAGTTCATTTATGGTTTATATTAATTGTGTGGTCAGGAAGGTCGGAGTGGGTGTATTGTTCTAGTTTGTGAAGGAAAGTGTTATTAATAGGTGTTATGTTGGAGAGATTTTGTTGTGCTGGTGTGTGTGTTATGTTTTGTTTTTGAGGAGTAGTGAAAGGTGATGATATATTTGTTTTCTGAGAGGACTTTGTATGTAAAGTATTGTTGGGGAGTGGAAGCTGCAAGGTATAGGGGGTAGTGATGTGTTTTGGAAAAGAGTGTATGTGGTGTGTGAGAGGGAATGGACAAGAGTTAGGAGTGTTTGTGTTTGATTTGATTGCTAAAAGAGGTAATATGTGTGGTGCTTTGGCGTGTAAGTGTTGTGTGGTTATGTTATTATGGTAAAAAGAGGAGGAGGGTGTTGGTGGATGAAAAGATGGGAGGCTGAGTATAGGTTTGTTGGTGACAGAAAGGGGTATGTTAGGAGTAATTAGAGCAGGGGTTGTGTGTCTGGATGGGATATAGTTACGTATGGTGGGGATTTGGGTTATGTTTGTGATGAGTGGATTGGTTAGTGGTATAGTATAGAGTGGTGTTTTGTCTGTAAGTGAAGGTGCCGATGTGGTAGTTGGGGTAGAAGTGTGTATAGGTGTGGTTTGTGGGGTTTTGTAGTGGGTGCTGAAACATTGAAGTGTGTTTAGGGTTAGTTTGTCTTAAATGAGTAGAGTACATTTGCAGTGAGTGTGTTAATATGGTTGTGTATGTGGATGGGGTTGGGTGGGTGCTGGTGGATGTGAAAATGGTCAGCATCTCTGGCCCTAGGCCCGACCAGCCCCGAACAGGCCCAAACAGGCAGCTGCCCTTGTCCTCTCCGCCAGGGCTGAGATGCCCTAAACCCTGCCCTTAAATAGCCCTAGTGATCACGTGACCCCATCAGCCAATAGAAACCCTAGCCCTAACCCTTAACAACACTAGCCCTATACCAATAGGATACCAGGCCCTTACAGCCAATCAGAAACCATACCCTAAGTCCTAGGTCCAATAGAAACCCTAGCCCCAGAAACAAAACAAAAACCCTAAAACCTATTCACTAATCAGACCTCTAACACTACGCCCTATGTCCAATAAAATCATTGACCCAGGGATCATTCAGAACCCTAGACTTATCATCCAATCCGAACACTAACCCTAAGCCCAATAGAAACACCAGATACAGCCACCTATCAGTGCACAGATGTAATGAGACCCTCACGGGTGAGTAGCGCGCTATACAAACAGAGACAATGGCATCAATCTCTGCCTTGTCACACTGCTTGGCATGGACAGTTACAGAATGGAATGGAAGGTAAATTACATATTTAGTAATCGGTCATATACCTCTAGCATCTAACTTCAATACTAAATTAATGTATTATGTATTAATGTATTGTTCTCTCTGTGTAATCAACTCTCTGTTTAATATAAAATGCAGCTGTTCCAGAAACTGAAATACTACAAGATATAGATATAAGTGACCAATGTAGTGCTTGCTCTGCTCCCTCCCTATCAATAGGATAACTACCTCTGACGTCATACGTATGCACATTCTGCAGTCGTTGGTTCTGTCCTGATAACCTCAATAAAACATACAAGTAATTAAACATGTGTTTATCCTTTGTAAACTCCTATCCTGGCAACACATAGATCTCTTACAAAACATCACTGGTGCTTTAGTGCCCATAACATATACACAGTAATATGAATGATTCATGATGAAAGAATTTCTATTGCTAATTCACAAATAAAAAAATCAAGTTCAAAAGCCTGAATATATTCCAACTGTTTCTGATGATAATCTCTAAACAAACAGTTCAAGAGTTAAATTCTCTAAGCAAGCTTAGTTCAAAGCTCATTTCCCAAACATCTTGTCTTCGAGAATACTTCTCTGTTCTGTGGTCATCTTCATCAACCCACAAAGAAGCAAGTTCCACAAACATGAATCACAAATCCATGAGCAAAGATGCTGGCTGTAACATCATGGTAACGTGAGTACCTAGCACGGACTCTATGAAACACAAAGCATGTTATACCAAGTAATACAAGCTGGCCACAGCTATCTGCAAACAATGTGACAGTTAAGGAATTCTGGAACATGTAGTTTATAGGCAAAACACCATACTAAACATCCTCACCATGAGAGCGTATCCTTAAGATACGCGCTGTGCCTGCACTAAGCACGTACTGCCAGTCCTTCATTGACTGTGATAACCTCAGTTCAAGCAGATTTTGAGCACCATGCCTGCAAGCTGGCTGGAACACAAACCTCAAGATATGCTTCCAGACAGTTCTTTTTCCAGTGCAGACTGACCTTGTGTAGTATCTTCATGTTATGTTTATAGTGTGCAACTTTACCTTGTAACTAGCTGCTCAGCCAGTGTGTGTGGTCCGTGTGGAATGTTGACGTGAGTGGAATGTTTGGGAATGCTTGGGTGCCTGGGTGTGTGTGAGACAGTTGAAAGATGGGCTGAGCAGCTAGCAGGCTGCTCCTGGTGGGGCTGTTACTATGGATCTTAACAACTCAATAAATATCTTAAAGATGTCACCTATCTGCGTGGAATTCATCTTGTTACATTTGGCGGCGACTGGAAATGGACCCGAGCATCTTAAAGAATTTAGAAGCTGTATACAACTGGACATTAAACAAGAGGAACTACAGAAATCAAGAGGAACTAAAAGAAACTACAGCAACTACAAGAAGAAAGTTTGGAGCTACTACAGGCAAGACAGCCCCACCAGTGTCCTTGTCAACGGACGGTCCCAACCACCAGTGTCCATCACACCGGACAGCCCCAGCCCAGGCGTGCTGTTCTCGGAAGCATGTACTTTCATCTCCTGGATATGCGTTATCAGGACAGCCTACATCTTGATGGAGATCTTACACTACATGGTGTGTCTACTACGCAACAAGAAGTAAATTAAATGGTGGCTGTCTAGGTTTGTGCCTTCTGTAGAACAATGCATTTTGTTTAACGACATGCTGTTTAAGTTCAAGCTTCTCTACATACAACAGTCTCATCAATGTCTGGATTGTGGTAGGTGTTTCATGCTCAACGTGCCTCCATGTTAGCCACGACTTGTGGATACTCTGTTTTGTGCCATTTTACTTCCGCTACCTGGTGTTTCTAACATTGGTTGGCTTAACACTACTTCTATGGCCTGTTTTCCCTGCCTGCCGCAAGTGGTGGGCCATCAAGGTGAGGAATTTACAGTTTTCCGTTTGTTGTCATGAGGATATTATCTTCCCCACAATTAGGCCACTAACAAAAAACAGTTACGCTGCGATTTAAATTTCAATTATAGCTCGCGCACCTCACCTTGTCGATGGTGTCGCACGGTGTAGCTGTAGAGCCTTTCATGACATCTTCGTTGCTAGGCAGTCTTCAATGCTGCTGTCGGATGCCTTGCAGCAGGAGTATGCCTGGAGCCACTCGGAGTGCGTCTCCTGTGCGTGCCGCCATCTTTGAGTTGGAGGAGGATGCAAGCTAACAGCGTTGCCTGTTACGGTCCTGCTATGTGCCAACCACGTTGTATTCGATGAATAAAGTTATTCGTAAGTTGAAAGTCTTCACCAGCGTCGTGGTATGAGGTTCGCTGCACCGCTTTTCTAGTCAGCACAACGACAGTCTCTACGTTTGGGTGGTGTCTACAATTGTCTTTGCTGTACTGTTTTTTTCAAGTGAGCACAATGACCGTTTCTACGTTTGGGGCAGTTAGTTCGAGTTTTATACTTTCTAGTCACTGAATGTTGGTCTTTGGCTCCAATTCTATTGGTGAGTCCTTAGTTCCTTACAAGACTTGCTGCCTTTCTATCTTCAGTGGGCGATTTATCTGCTGCAGAGTACTACCTTTTTGCAAGTCTCCTGGATCTGATCCATCTCTACGTTGTACTGTTTGGGTCCCAGGAACGCCTGTCCCCTATCATCGTGGTGACAGGCACACCAACAGGAAAAAGAAACCTATGAGTTTACAGTGTCTTGCTATTGTTGCATTCCATCATTGTTGTTATTGCTGTATGCCAACATTGTTGTTTTGCATTTCACACGTTTTCTTATTAGATATCATATCCCTTTCTAAGGGATGGGAGTGGGTCTCTGACCCATGTTCCCTCTTTACGTTCTTGTCACAGATTTGTTAAGCCTCTGTACCCTTACGTGAGGGTTGGCTTAAGGTTTTTTTTTCCCCCTTGTTACGCATTGTATGGGTTTTTGTCTCATTGCCACGTTATTAGTGATATTTCACGTTTGATGTTAACCCTTACACCATGTGGGTTATGGGGTGTTGTAGTGATACATCCCTACTTTTGTGTGTGTGTTTTGGGCGTTTGTCCCACTTACACGTTTTGACGTCAAGTTGTTGGTTAGTGTGTAAGTCGCCCTGTGCCTCACGTGTGGTTTTGTGTAAGTCGCCCCGCGCATCATTGGTCAGTGTCGTTTGTGTGTAAGTCGCCCTGCGCCTCACGTGTGGTTGTGTGTAAGTCGCCCTGCGCTTCATGTCTTTCTGTTTGTGTGTAAGTCGCCCTGCGCCTCACGTGTGGTTGTGTGTAAGTCACCCTGCGCTTCATGTCTTTCTGTTTGTGTGTAAGTCGCCCTGCGCCTCACGTGTGTTTGTGTGTAAGTCGCCCTGCACCTCACGTTTGATTTTGTGTAAGTCGCCCCGTTACATCATTGGTCAGTGTCGTTTGTGTAAGTCGCCCTGCGCATCATGAGTTCTTTTGTATAAGTCGCCCTGCGCTTCAGGTGTTAGCTTACATTAGGTGTTCTTTCTTGGGTGCTGTCCACCCATAGTGTTGGAGTTCTGGGGTGCGTTATTCCCTTTTACTCTTTTCACATGTGTTCACATGTCTTTTCATGTGGTGTAGGCTCATTTTGTGTTTGTGAGCTGCACATTCTATACCTTCTTTTTTGTTCAATATTAAAGGAGGAGGATGGTGATTGTTCGTATCTTTTCATCCTTCTTTCCTCCTTTGTTTAGTCTGGGTTCCCTCTCGTGGTGTGGTTTTTACCTTTCACCACTGGGTTTTTAGACTATTGATTTCATTTGTATATTTTGTGTACAGTTGTCTTTCATTTTTTTGTATGGTTTAATTAACTTTAAATTGTAAAGGGAGAAGATAATGTAGTATCTTCATGTTATGTTTATAGTATGCAACTTTACCTTGTAACTAGCTGCTCAGCCAGTGTGTGTGGTCTGTGTGGAATGTTGACGTGAGTGGAATGTTTGGGAATGCTTGGGTGCCTGGGTGTGTGTGAGACAGTTGGAAGATGGGCTGAGCAGCTAGCAGGCTGCTCCTGGTGGAGCTGTTACTATGGATCTTAACAACTCAATAAATATCTTAAAGATGTCACCTATCTGTGTGGAATTCATCTTGTTACACCTTGCCATACCGGAGACAGACATACTCAAATATGGTCAGCTCTGTCCTCTGGTCTCATCATTCAATCAATGTTCTACCAGCGATTAGACCACACACCCATTTTGAAAAACGGGTCCAGTTTACTTGGGCTGTAGAGGTAACCTATTGGATATTGCAGCTAGGTGAACCAATAAAGAAGTGGCAGTATCTGACAAAGTGGAAAGGGGATCTAGAACGTTAGATAGCTCACTGAAGAGTAAGGGCAAAACTCTGGACTGATATACTCGGAACATATAGAAGTATACCACAGAGGAAGTCACCATCAAAACAATAAGTTTCAATGGTACATGACCCAGTATGTCTCACTGCATTGAAACACACAAAAGGTGATGGGAGGCTGCTTGCAATAAGTCTAACCACTGGCAATAGCTCGGGGTAGCACTCCAACCCATCGTTCTTTTGCTCACCATGCCACCTCACTTTGAACTCAGCCATATGCAAATCAGTCTTGACTCTGCTCCTCAAGGGAACAGTCCAACCCGAACTGCCAAGCCAGGTCCTCGCTGAACCAGAACACAAGCAAATCAAGACCGGTTTTGCCCTAGTTATGGGCTCATCAGCCGGGTAGAGCTTGGTTCCAGTGACACACTGAGCACGGCACCCACGTCTGGGCATACCTATTTCACTTAGGGTGGAACATGAAACGCACAAAATGTGATGGGAGGCTGCTTGCAATAGGCCTAACCACTGACAATGCCTTGGGGTAGCACCCCAAACCCATTGTTCTTTCGCTCACCATGCCACCTGTTTGAACCCAGCTATATGCAAATCAGTCTCCACCACATTGTCACCGCCATGTTGGATGCATGTTATTGATATAAGTAAACCAGTGTGTCCTTGCTTCATATCTGGTGGTTCTGCCCAGCAATCTTGGTGAACGAAGTGCTAAGGGGCCTGGGGTTCTACATCCTGAAGACCTGGCAGTTGGCATTTTAGACTTACAATCTGACCTCTTGGAGAGAATGATCTCCCAACACAGGGTCCCTTTTTCTCATATGTTGTGGGGGACTACGCCACTCATAGCACTCCTTTGGGATAACAAAGGATCTCCTACCTATAACACTTTGGCTTAATAAGTTACGGCAAGTGTAGCACTGGAAAGCTTAACAACCGTAAATTTATAACTTGGTGAATATCAGTAATACAATACTTCTCCAAGTTAGAAAACCTATGCGTTTCCCCTCCTAGATTGTGGGCTCTCCAATTGTTCTTATTTTATCAGTACAGTAAACAACACATAAGTTTGGTATGAAGAAAGCAACTGAGTGACTATACTTACAAAGTGCATTACATATCTGGGGGAACTTTATCCTTAAAGTTGTCATGAAATGTAACACTGTTGAACTCCGCATCACATTCAAAATGCATGTATTAAATGGATGGAGGTACCTTTTTTTCTTGGTTTTGGAATTGCTCCTTACTTTGAACTTTATACCCTTTTGGAGCTTTACTCAACTGTAATTTGGAATGGCTTTATATTACTCCTTTGTCTTTTTCAGAACAATAAAAAGATTTTTGCAAAAGCAGTAGAACATTGGGTTTTGGTATTACTGTGTAACCTGCTGGGTGTGTTAAGATATGTGTTCTATGGAGCTTTACTCAACTGTAATTTGAAATGGCTTTATATTACTCCTTTGTTTTTTTTCAGAACAATAAAAAGATTTTTGCAAAAGCAGTAGAGCATTGGGTTTTGGTATTACTGTGTAATCTGCTGGGTGTGTTAAGATATGTGTTCTATGGTGTTAACTGATATGGTACTGTGTTTGGTGTGGTGTTGTATCGGAAGGAGGTTGGTGCTGTGAAGTTGTGTTGTGCATTATGGAATAGTCTGGGCTGTGGAGGTAGCACTTAGTGTTGTATGGTTAGATGTATGCGAATGGAACTACTTACTTAGTCTGATATGTTAAGATATAAGTGGCACAGTGATGCCTGGTGGGTGTATTGGTATGCCACATGATGTTGGCTGGCTATGTTTGTGCTGTATGTTGGGATTTGGTGGTCATGGGTAATGTTATAGGGCGGTGTGATGATAGTCTGGAAGGAGCTATAGGGATGTGGAAAGCCTTTAGTGTGGGGTAATTGCAGGTTGTAGTAAGGTTTGTGTTTCCATAAGTGATGTATTGTGTCATGAGTTCCTGTTTGTAGATGTGTGATGTAGTGCAATACATATGATGGAGTTTGTGTAGGAAGTGCTATGCAGTGTTATCTCGAGGATGGTATCATGTAGAGTAGTGCCTTTTGGTGGTGTGTTGATGGTGGCAGTTTGTTCATTGTAGTCAGTATCTTGTTTCATTGCACAAACATGGGAAAATATAGCAACAGATACAATAATCACACAGGCAAAGATAAATCAACTCAAAGGTCTTTCAAAAAGAGGAGAGAATACATAACATTGGGTGTAAACTAAGTCAAAGACGGAATTTCTAGGATGGACCAATAGCCTTATGTTCAATGATGAAGGTAGTGTGAAGTGCTGTTACATCGGCTGGTGTGGGGCATGTGTTGTGTGGGTAGTGGTCATGGAGTCACATGGATCCCCAAACAACAGTACCTTGGAACAAAGTTTTTGGATGATGCACGGGGTTGTGGTGATAAGGAGTTGGTGTCGAAGTCGAGGCTGGCTTCCTAACTGCCGCGAGGGAGGCGAGACGTCGTGTCCGCGAGGAGGCGACATGTCGAGTCCAGGACAGGGAAAGTCGGTTGCATCGGCGGTGAGGCATCGTTTCTGGTGAGGCGATGCGAAGTTGGAGACTCGTGGATTCACCCTCGGTGGTTATCGGCTCTGGTAGGCGCTGGCGGTTACGGAGTCTGTGCGAGCGCTGGCGTTGGGAAAGCTGATAACTGCAGGCGTCAGAGCTGCAGTGCAGGCGGGCGGTGCGTTGTGCACTTAATGAGTGGTGCCCCTGGCCTCGGTGCAGGTCGCGCCGTCACAGCGACGTCACTGACTGTGTCGTAGATTGGTTTTCTTGCTTTTCTTGGGTTTCTTCCAGCTTCTAGCCGCAGGAACATCCTCCAGAGGCACAAAACTGGAACAGGCACCTCCTGGCTGGTCATAACTCTCAGCAGTGGAGTTCAGGACAGCTGGGGGTGAAGCCTTTGTGTTCCTGAGACTTCAGAACAGGAGGCCAGCACACACAAGCCCTTAGAGATTCTTCTTCAAACAGGTTTCTCAGCAAAGTTCCAGTCTTTGTCTTTTCCTTGGCAGAAGCAGCAACTGCAGGCCAACCCTACACAGCACACAGCAAAGGGGCAGTACACCTCCTCACAGCTCTCCAGCTCTTCTCCTTGGCAAAGGTTCCGCTTGAGTCCAGAAGTGATCTAATTCTCTGAGGTTTAAGGTCCAATACTTATACCCCATTTTGTCTTTGTTCTCTTTGTGGTAAGGGTCTCTGAGCCCAGTCCAAACCAGTTCTGTCCTCTCTATTGCAGCATCACTGCAGGAGGTGGAGACAGCATTGTGCAAAGGAGACACTGCCTATACAGGTGTAAGTGAAACTCATCCTACCACTCTAAATGTAGCTAAGGTCTATTCAGCTCAGCTCTGAGTCAACCAGGAAAGGCAGGACACACCTCAACCCCCCCTTGTGGCTATCTACAGTGAATGCACATCCCCAGCCCCTGTCACTCTAAAACCAGACAGTCAATACACAAACCAGCAGAGGCACACAACATGCTTAAATAAGAAAATGCAGTGGCATTTTCAAACACACAATTTAAAAACCATCTCCCTAAAAAGATGCGTTATTAAATTCTGAGTTCAGAGAGCCTACACTCCATTTCTCTACCTTCTCCCAATGGAAAGTTATCCTTGTAAGATGTTACAAAGTAACTCCCATGTTAGCCTATGGGACAGATAGCCTTTCAATAGTGAAAAATGGAATAGGCAGTATTTCACTATTAGGACATGTAAAAAACACTAGTACACGTCCCACCTTTTATATGCATTGCACCCTGCCCATGGGGGTACCTTGGGCCTACCTCAGGGTGCCTTACCTGTAAGAAAAGGGAAGGTTAGGAGGCCTGGCAAGTGGGTGCACTTGTCAGGTCGACATGGCAGTTTAAAACTGCGCACACAGACACTGCAGTGGCAGGTCTGAGATACATTTACAGGCTACTTGTGTGAGTGGCACAATCAGTGCTGCAAGCCCACTAGTAGCATTTAATTTACAGGCCCTGGCACACTCAGTGCACTGTACTAGGGACTCATCAGTAAATCAAATATTCCAATCATGAATAACAATCTTAATAACAATTTTCACAAAGAGCATATGCACTTTAGCACTGATTAGCAGTGGTAAAGTGCCCAGAGTCCTATAGCCAACAAAAACAGGTCAGAAAAAATAGGAGGAAGGAGCAAAAGGTTTGGGGATAATCCTGCATAAAGGGCCATTTCCAATATGTGGCCTGACAGTTTTTTCATATTTAAAGATTTTCCCTATTTGCCACGTATTACACCATGTATTGCATAGTTTTGCAGAAACAAAACAGTTTGTTTCTAGATGAAACAAATCTAAAATTGCTATAAAAAAAAATCATAGCACCCCTGTTGCAACGGAGTGGCAGACATGTCGCAAACGTTACAGGATCACCTTGCAAATGTTGATCCTGTTTTTAAGTATTGAACAGGTACAAATCAAGTGAACCCTTTACTCAGTATTAATATCTCCAATCATTTGATAACTTGGGAACCTTTAATCACACAGTACAAATTTCTTCAATCATTTTGATAACTGAGGAAGAGGTTTTGACTGCAGTACGAAGAAAAACTGTACATATTTAGATGTAATTCAAATTGGATGGAAATTGTGATTCCTTCATGACTTTGTGTTTCGTTGTTCATTTAAATTCAGTTTATACCACAGACGATGTCTTAATGCATCTGTTATTTGAAGAAGGTACTTGGAGTACAGAAAAATCCTAAAGATTTTGAAAGTTTGAGGTTTTGAATTTTAAAGTACCATTTACTGAAATACTTACATACAGAGGCCCATAGTATGGACACAAGTCTTCTGCCGCTTCAGTTCTATTCCAATAACAATCTTTGCTGTTTCTCATACATGCACCCAAAATTTAACTCTGTATGCTACGTATACCTGTATAGGGGCCATGAGAATTGCTTCTTGTAGGTTTCTTGTAAAGCGCAACTACTCACCTGTAAGGGTATCAAGGTGCTGAGTGGGGGGGTGGATCTGCGGTTCAGTCGAAAAGCCAGATCTTGAGGTCCTTCTTGAACAGAGGCAGCCACGGTGATTGCCCGAAATGTAGCAGCAGGTAATTCCAGATCTCCGCAGTGAGGTAGGAGAAGGATCTCCCTCCAGTCGTGGGCTTGTGGATCTGTGGGATGGTGGCCAGGGCCAGTTGGGTTCAGCGGAGTGTGTAGAAGGAGATGCAGTGGTTGAGGTATGCAGGTCGGGCGCTGTGGAAGGCTCTGTAGTGAGGAGCTTGAAGGTGATTCTCTTGTTGATCGGGAGCCAGTGAAGGTCTCTCAGGTGACTGGTGATGTGGCGCAGGACGTTCAGAATCAATCAGGGGTTTGTTAAAGCGCGACTACTCACCCGTAAGGGTCTCAAGGCGCGGGGGGGTGCAGGTTCCATCCATCAAGGAGGGGGTCTGTCGAAGAGCCAGGTTTTGAGGTTTCTTGCAAAGATGGGGAGCGATGTTGTCTGTCTGAGGTGGAGCGGAAGTGCGTTCCATGCTTTGGCCGCGAGGAAGGAGAAGGAGCGGCCTCCCGATCCGGTCTTTCTGGTGCAGGGGACCACGGCGTAGGAGAGCTGGGCTGATCGTAGGGTCCTTTGGGGTGCGTGGAATTTGAGTCGGCTGTTCAGGTATGCTGGTCCGGTGCCGTGGAGGGCCTTGTGTGCGTGGGTGAGCATCTTGAAGGTGATTCTCGCCTCGACAGGGAGCCAGTGGAGTGTGCGCAGGTGCTGGGAGATGTGGCAGTGTTTTGGCAGGTTGAGGACCAGTCTTGCGGCGGCGTTCTGGGTGTTCTGTAGCTTGCGGGTGAGGTTTTTGTTTATTCCGGCGTAGAGTGCGTTGCCGTAGTCGAGTCTGCTGGTGACCAGGGCGTGAGTGACGGTCTTTCGGTGTTCGAGGGGGATCCATTTGAAGGTCTTACGAAGGAGGCGGAGGGTGCGGAAGCAGGAAGACGAGACAGAGTTGATCTGGCGGTCCATTTTGAGCTCGGAGTCCAGGATGATTCCCAGGTTGCGTGCGTGGTCCGTGGGGGTTGGCGGGTTTCCGAGGGCGGGGGGCCACCAGGTGTTGCTCCAGGCATCGGGGTTTGGGCCCATGATGAGTACTTCTGTTTTGTTGGTGTTTAGTTGTAGGCAGCTGTTTTTCATCCATTTGGCGACGGCTTCCATGCCTTCTCGAAAGTTGCGTCTGGTGGTGTTGGGCTCGTTGGATAGGGAGAGGATGAGCTGGGTGTCGTCTGCGTATGACACAATGTTGAGTTCGTAGGTTCTGACGATGGGGGCGAGTGGAGCCATGTAGACGTTGAAGAGCGTCGGGCTGAGGGAGGAGCCCTGGGGGACTCCGCAGGTGGTAGGTGTGGGGTCCGAGAGGAAAGGGGGGAGTCTGACCTGCTGCGTCCTGCCGGAGAGGAAGGAGCAGATCCAGTCGAGGGCCTTGTCTGGCAGAGGTGTTCTGGATGTTCTGCAGTTTCTTTAGGAGTTTTGGGTGGTGCTAGCATAGAGTGTGTTGTGGTAGTCTTGTCTGCTGCTGATGAGTGTAGGAGAGTAGGATCTGCTTCACATGGGTACCCCCACTTTTTGCTGATGCTTCACTGTTTTTCGACCTTAGTCTGGCTGGGGCCCTGCTAATCAGAACCCCAGCCTAGCTGCTTCCTCTCTAAAATGGTTTCCATGTGCCTTAGGCCCATCTCTGATTGGAATCTGGAGTGCCCTTATAAGTCCCTAGTATATGGTATACTATGTACCCAGGGCATAGGTCCCTCAGAGGCCTACCAGGGGCTGCAGCATGTATTGTGCCACCCCTGGAAGGCCATCCAAACTGACACCACAGGTCTGCTACTGCAGCCTGGGTAAGGTGGTGCATGCACCCCTTACTGTGATATAGGCTACCTATATCACTATACACATACACACATATAAACCTATAAGTCACTCCTATGGCAGGCCTTATCAATCCTGAAGGCAGAGTGCGTGGTTCCTATGTGAGAGGGTGCCCCTGCATGAGCAGGGCCCCTCTGCAGCGTTCGGAGACCCTTCTCTGATGCTGTTTGTAGTGCAGCCTGACCATATACTCTTAAGCGCATTATAACCTCGCGTTAAATGCTAACTTTGGGATGGCTACACGGAAACATGTCGTGTTTGGTGTCAAACATCTTGGAATACTACCCCCCCGCCAGTTCTGGCGGCGGGGGTAGCATTCCACCCTTCTAGAGGGAAAGACATGTACACACCGGTATGCCCGGTACTGACTTTCCAGAGCCCTGGCATCACAAAATGGATGCCGCTGCCACAGACACGAGTCTGGCCTCCTGCTGCTGACCGAAACTCCGGCAGGGGAGGCCTGGACAATAGGTTTCCTGTCCCAGGGAGGTGTGACCACCTCCCCAGACATGATAGTGTGTATTGGGGCTGGGCGGGAGCACTCTCTGGTGCTTTGAAGTCCTGCACTGGGGGCACATTTGGTGTCCCTGTGCATACCCCAGTTCAAACCGGCTCAGGGGCTTCCAGCCCCTGCTCTGGCACGAAACTGGACAAAGGGAAAGGGGTGTAACCACCCCTCTGCCCTGGCCCTCCCATAGGTGGGGCCACAGAGTATGTCCAACCCCCTACCTTAGTATAAGTAAGGGAACCCAGTCATTAGGACTTTAGATTTACCTGGACGAAACTCTGACACAGAATCCTGGACCTTCGACGCTCTACATCAAGATTAGAGGACTGAAAAATCTCCCTTGGGGTCAAGGAGTGACTCCCCTGCTTGGCAGGCACCAAAGAAGCAATTGTCCGGTCTGCATCGCTGAAGCTCCCGTCGGACGCCGAAGTCTTTGCATCACCAGAGGTGGATTTCCAGACTTCCCCGAGGCTGCCCTGAGTCCTCAGCAAAGCTGAGGCCCGTAGCTGTCGTGGGTAACGTGGAACCATGACCCCTGGACACCAAACGCATTTGCAAGTGCATCCTCTTCTGGGTCTCCCACGAAGTCGTGCTTTGGGCTCCGAGTAGCCCCAGCCTCCAGCACCAACTGCACCGAAGATCACTGGCCTCCACTCCACGAGTGTCCTGTGAGCCAGCTCCACGTGCACCGTCTCGAGGCTCCTTCGCGGTCGCTAGTCCGTTGGCTAGTAGGCCCTCACGAAGGCCAATCTTTTTCTGCTTGGGCTCCCTGGTTGCTCCAGGTGTGCCCTGACTTATCCTCGCTGGGTGAGTCCCCCAGACCTTGCTGGTCTGCAACATCGTCCTTCTTCGATTTCCACGAGACTTGCCGTTGCCAAGGCTTGTTGGGTCCAATCCGGTCGCCGACACCCCTGCAATCGACAGACATCGTGGGACAGCTCGAATCCAGCTCCTGGTTGTCGTCGACGCCTCCTGGACCTCGTGGCTGAAGAGTCAAGACAACCGTCAACCTACCTGAAGCACTCGACATCGGTGGGCATCTGCTCATCGCCTTCCTGGTCACTGGTTAGTGACCCAGACTCTGTCCCCTCTGCTTTCAGGTTCTTCAGATCTTCGATCCACCTTTGGATCCACCCGAACACTTTCGACTTGGCCGCCAGCAGCACTTTGCAGCAGATCGCCATTGAAAGCGACGACGAAACCCGACCCCGAAAGACACCTATGCACCCGGCTCCCCTGGGTGAGGTAACTCGAGTACTCCGGTGCTCCCATGGGTATTGACACTAGAACAGCCTAGTTCTCAAAGGGTTTGCTCCAAGTCCTCCTCTAAGTGTCCCTTTTCTTTTAAATTCTAATCGCGACTTTCCCCATAGAAGTTAACGGTGGTTCGCGGTTGTGTTCATACACTGCACGCGTCCCTCGTGGGTCCCCTGTGTCACTGCCTTGGTGGTTCCTTGTGGTCCAAGCACTTCTACAGGCTCTAGGCCTTGTGTCTAGCTCAGTCGTGGTTCTTATACCACTTTATTGGTATATGGTTTGGTACGCCCCTGGGGCTCAAACGTGTATTTGTGCTATTACTGTAGATAACTAACTCGTAACGTATGTACTTCGAACTCTAGCCTCATAAAGAGACTAGAGGGGTGTGTTTAGTAATAAATACATATATTTTGAATATATACCTGGTGTGGTCCTCTTTCATTTGGTCACTCAAGAGATTATAGACTGGTAAAACAAGCTGCTTTACATTCCTTCAAGACTTAGCCTGAAGGCTGCTCTCCATAGCTACCACTAGGATAGCTTTCAATAAAGGTTGTCTTTAACCTATCTCCAATAAGGGGTTGTTTGGACTGGTGCAAGGTGCCCACTATAATTAGTGGACAGCATATGCCAGGCCAACTTCTCACATTGGTGTGCAGCGTGTGGGATTCCAGCTTGCTATTGTTTTACCAGATAATCTCAATTGAATTGTTCAACTGAAAACCACTAAGGGTACCTAAGGTACATATAAATCAAGCTTAGTAATACAGTAAGTTCTACTGAACTTAGAGTTGTGTGTTAAGGGACAGCACACCCTTTCTACAACTCAAGAGAGTTTAGTAGGCCACACTAGAGTAGGTAGTGCATACACCACACCTCACTAGTGATGTCTTCAAAGCCAGGACCCAGTGAGTCCTTGCCAGAAGCCAGTGGGCTTCTTCCCTCCAAGTATGATAAACTCCCATTCTTGGAATTGAGAGCATTATGCACTACTAGGAAGTTGAAGGCAGGCAAAAGTGCCAGCACCCAACACCTCAGGGAGGTGTTACTAGCTGATGATCTCAGCAGGCCCCTAGGGTCTGAAGGGGTAGGCAAAGAGGGTGGGGCAGAAGATGAGGAAGGGGCCAGGGGTGAAGAAACCCAGGCCCCCCCTCTGAAACTGGCCAGGAAGGTGAAAATGACCTTGTCCTGGAAAACCCAATTCCTCCTGTGGAGGAGGAGGAGGGAGAGGATCAGACTGACCTCCCCTTTGTCCCCCCAGGAAGAGTTCTGAGTGTGCCCAGAAGGTCTAGGTCTCCTTCTCAGGAGTCTAACCACTCTGACACTTCAATAGGGACCTCTGTCTCCTCTCATAGGAGGGAATCCTCTCATGAGAGGAGAAAGAGACTGATTCAATATGAGCAAGCTCAACTTGAACTCAGGAAACAGCAATTGGCTATAGACAGGGAGTCCCTAGATCTCTATAGAGAGAGACAAAAGTTGGGACTAGAGTCCCATGGTGGCAGCAGTTTCCCCAAAGATAGGGAAAGGTCTTATGACCATAGAAACCTGAGCAAGATTGTCCCTCCCTACCAGAGTGGGGATAATATCCACAAATGGATAACTGCTCTAGAGAGGGCCTCTAAAGTACAGAGGGTCCCTCAGGAGCAGTGGGCAGCAATCTTGTGGCTCTCCTTTGCAGACAAAGGTAGAGACAAGCTCCTCACTGTTAGAGAGGAGGATGCTGATAATTACAAAGTCTTGAAGAGTGCTCTAATTGATGGGTTTGGCCTAACCACTGAACAATACAGGTTAAAGTTCAGGGATACCCAAAAAGCACAGACTCAAGACTGGGTGGACTTTGTTGATTGTTCTGCCAAGGCTCTGGAAGGTTGGTTATTGGGCAGTAAGGTATGTGACTTCACATGATTGTACAATCTGATAATGAGGGAGCAGATTCTTAATAACTGTCAAAATCAGCTGTTGCATCACCACCTGGTAGACTCTGATCTGACCTCTCCCCAAGAATTGGGAAAGAAGGCAGACAAATGGGTCAGAACCAGGGTGAAGCAGAAGGTACAGAACCAAGGTGGTGACCCTAAGAAGCAAGATTCGAAAACCTCTGATAAGGGTGGGGAGAAGGGTAAAGATCAAAAGTCTTCACAAGGCCCCCAAAAATCTTCTTAAGGTGGGGATTCACAGTCTACCAAAGGGAAAGGCCAAAGAAAACCATGGTGCAAGGTCTGTAAGCAAAAGACCCACTGGACCAGTGATTGCACCAAGTCCAAAGACTCGACTCCAGCCCCCACCAATGCCCCTAAGGCACCTGCTCCCCCTAGTGCAGCTACAGTTGGTGGTGGGACTACACAAGCCAAGGGTTTAGTAGGGTTGACCCTGGGTAAAGAGATGAGCTCTGACCTAGTCAGAGAACTCACTCAGGCTGTCCTAGTCTGTGATGGAGGCATGGATATGACCTCCTCTGTGAGTCCCAGTAATCTGGGCAAGTACAGACAACAGCCTTTAATCAATGGAAGAGAGGCTTTGGCATTTAGGGACACAGGGGCAAGTGTCACCATGGTGACACAAGACCTTGTGAATCCTGGGCAGATAATACTTGGTGAAATGTACCAAGTGACCAATGCTAGCAACGTCAGAACAGACCATACTCTGGCAGTTGTTAACTTCTCCTGGGGAGGGGTAACTGGCCTTAAGAAGGTTGTGGTAAGTGCAGACCTACCCGTTGAATGCTTGCTTCGCAATGACTTAGAAACTTCAGCTTGGGCAGAAGTGGAGCTCAGGACCCATGCAGAAATGCTGGGGATCCCTGCAGATGTGTTTGCTGTGACCAGGTCACAAGCCAAAATGTCTAGCACTGAACAGGCCTTGGATTCTGGAATAATGGACCAAGTGCCTTCCAAGAAGAGGAGTAGTAGGGTAAAGGCAGTGCCTTCCCCTTGGCTCAGAAGGAAGATCAGTCCCCTGAGGGGATGATCTCAGTCCTGAGGAAGGAACTGTCCCAGAGGAGCTTGAACCTGACCAGGTTGAGTTCTTGGGGACAGGGGGACCTTCCAGGGCAGATCTGAGCCAGGAGCAGCAGAGCTGCCCCTCTCTTGAACCCCTCAGACAGCAAGCTGCTGCTGAGGCTGCTGGGAAAGCTAGTGGTCCCCATACTGTGTATTGGGATGATGGACTCTTGTACTCAGAGTGTAGAGACCCCAAGCCTGGTGCTACCAGGAGGTTGGTTATACCTCTGAAGTTCAGGGGCTTCCTATTGACCCTAGCCCATGATATTCCCTTAGCAGGTCACCTGGGCCAGAACAAGACTTGGGACAGAATTGTCCCTCACTTTCACTGGCCCCACATGTCTGAAAACACCAAGGAGTTTTGTCGCTCCTGTGTAACCTGCCAGGCCAGTGGCAAGGCAGGTGGCACTACAAAGGCCCCCTGATACCACTACCTGTGGTGGGGGTTCCCTTTGAAAGGGTGGGGATTGACATTGTTTGTCCCATGGATCCCCAAACAGCATCTGGGCACAGGTTTATCCTGGTGGTAGTGGATCATGCCACCAGGTACCCAGAGGCTATTCCCCTTAGGACCACTACAGCACCTGTGGTGGCAAGGGCCCTCCTGGGAATTTTCTCAAGAGTGGGCTTCCCTAAGGAGGTTGTATCAGACAGGGGTGCAAACTTTATGTCTGGATACTTAAAAGCAATGTGGAAGGAGTGTGGAGTGACTTACAAGTTCACCACACCCTATCACCCACAATGCAATGGTTTAGTTGAGAGATTCAACAAAACCTTGAAGGGCATGATTAAAGGGCTCCCAGAAAAGCTTAGGCGAAGATGGGACATACTCTTGCCCTGCCTTTTATTTGCGTACAGGGAGGTGCCTCAAAGGGGGTTGGCTACAGCCCTTTTGAACTTTTGTTTGGTCACCCTGTCAGGGGTCCACTGTGCTTGGTGAAGGAAGGATGGGAGTTACCTCTCAAGCCCCCAAAGCAAGACATAGTGGACTACGTACTTGGTCTCCGCTCCCGGATGGCTGAGTATATGAAAAAGGCAACTAAAAACCTTGAGGCTAGCCAGGAACTTCAAAAGGCCTGGCATGACCAAAAGGCTGTACTGACTGTTTATCAGCCAGGACAGAAGGTGTGGGTGTTGAAGCCAGAGGCCCCAGCAGCTCTCCAAGACAAATGGAGTGGACCCCACACCATTGTTGAGCAGAAGGGTGAGGTTACCTACTTAGTAGACCTAGGAACACCCAGGAGTCCCCACAGGGTTCTCCATGTCAACAGGTTAAAACCATATGTGGACAGGGCAGACATGGGCTTGCTCATGGCTACTGATGAGGGACAGGAGGAAGAGAGTGACCCACTCCCTGACCTGCTCTCACAGAACCCTGGTGATGGGTCAGTGGATGGTGTAGCCTTGGCAGGCAGCCTCACTACCCAGCAGCAGACTGATTGCAGACAGGTGCTCAATCAGTTCAGACACATATTCTCACTGACACCCAGTCAGACTACCTGGTGCACTCATGATGTGGACACTGGGGACAGTCTGCCTATTAAAAATAAGATTTATAGGCAACCTGACCATGTCAGGGACTGTATCAGGACAGAAGTCCAGAAGATGTTGGATTTGGGAGTTATTGAACCCTCAGATAGCCCTTGGGCTAGTCCAGTGGTCCTTGTGCCAAAACCTCACACCAATGGTGGGAAAAGAGAGATGAGGTTTTGTGTGGACTACAGGGGTCTCAATGCAGTCACTAGGACTGATGCCCATCCAATACCAAGGGCAGATGAGCTAATAGACACTTTGGCCTCAGCCAAGTATCTAAACACATTTGACCTGACAGCTGGCTTCTGGCAGATCAGACTAGCTGATGATGCAAAGCCAAAGACAGCATTCTCAACCCCTAGTGGGCATTATCAATTTGTGGTGATGACCTTTGGTCTGAAGAATGCACCTGCCACTTTTCAGAGGTTGGTGAATACAGTCCTTACAGGTCTGGAAGCCTATAGTGCAGCATATCTAGATGATATTGCTGTCTTTAGCTCCACCTGGGAGGATCACCTGGTCCACCTCAGAAATGTTTTACAGGCCCTGCAGAAAGCAGGCCTGACTATCAAGGCCACCAAGTGCCAGATAGGGCAGAGTCAGGTTGTGTACCTGGGCCACCTTGTGGGTGGAGGCCAGGTTCAACCACTGCAGAGCAAGATCCAGACCATCATGGACTGGACTGCTCCAACTACCCAGACTCAGGTGAGAGCCTTCTTAGGCCTGACTGGGTACTATAGGAGATTTGTCAAGGGGTATGGATCAATAATGACACCCCTGAATGACTTAACTTCCAAGAAAATGCCCAAAAAGGTTCAGTGGACAGTTAGCTGTCAAAAGGCATTTGATGACCTGAAGCCGGCCATGTGCACTGCTCCCATTCTACAGAGTCCTGATTACTCCAAGAAGTTCATTGTTCAAACTGATGCATCTGAATTGGGGGTAGGGGCTGTACTGTCACAATTGAATGATGAAGGTCAGGATCAGCCAGTAGCTTTCATTAGCAGAAGGCTGACCCCTAGAGAGAAACGTTGGTCAGCCATTGAGAGGGAGGCCTTTGCTGTGGTCTGGGCTCTGAAGAAGTTGAGGCCATACTTGTTTGGTACTCACTTCATTGTTCAAACAGACCATAAGCCCCTCTTATGGCTAAAACAAATGAAGGGTGAAAACCCCAAACTGCTTAGGTGGTCCATTTCCCTACAGGGGATGGACTTCACAGTGGAACATAGACCTGGGAGTAACCATGCCAATGCAGATGGACTCTCTAGGTACTTCCACTTAGAACATGAAGACTTAACTGGGCAAGGTTAGTTTAATGTCCCTACGTTTGGGGGGGTTGTGTAGGAGAGTAGGATCTGCTTCACATGGGTACCCCCACTTTTTGCTGATGCTTCACTGTTTTTCGACCTTAGTCTGGCTGCGGCCCTGCTAATCAGAACCCCAGCCTAGCTGCTTTCTCTCTAAAATGGTTTCCATGTGCCTTAGGCCCATCTCTGATTGGAATCTGGAGTGCCCTTATAAGTCCCTAGTATATGGTATACTATGTACCCAGGGCATAGGTACCTCAGAGGCCTACCAGGGGCTGCAGCATGTATTGTGCCACCCCTGGAAGGCCATCCAAACTGACACCACAGGTCTGCTACTGCAGCCTGGGTAAGGTGGTGCATGCACCCCTTACTGTGATATAGGCTACCTATATCACTATACACATACACACATATAAACCTATAAGTCACTCCTATGGCAGGCCTTATCAATCCTGAAGGCAGAGTGCGTGGTTCCTATGTGAGAGGGTGTCCCTGCATGAGCAGGGCCCCTCTGCAGCGTTCGGAGACCCTTCTCTGATGCTGTTTGTAGTGCAGCCTGACCATATACTCTTAAGCGCATTATAACCTTGCGTTAAATGCTAACTTTGGGATGGCTGCACGGAAACATGTCGTGTTTGGTGTCAAACATCTTGGAATACTACCCCCCCCCGCCAGTTCTGACGGCGGGGGTAGCATTCCACCCTTCTAGAGGGAAAGACATGTACACACCAGTATGCCCGGTACTGACTTTCCAGAGCCCTGGCATCGCAAAATGGATGCCGCTGCCACAGACACGAGTCTGGCCTCCTGCTGCTGACCGAAACTCCGGCAGGGGAGGCCTGGACAATAGGTTTCCTGTCCCAGGGAGGTGTGACCACCTCCCCAGACAGGATAGTGTGTATTGGGGCTGGGCGGGAGCACTCTCTGGTGCTTTGAAGTCCTGCACTGGGGGCACATTTGGTGTCCCTGTGCATATCCCAGTTCAAACCGGCTCACGGGCTTCCAGCCCCTGCTCTGGCGTGAAACTGGACAAAGGGAAAGGGGTGTAACCACCCCTCTGCCCTGGCCCTCCCAAAGGTGGTGCCACAGAGTATGTCCAACCCCCTACCTTAGTATAAGTAAGGGAACCCAGTCCTTAGGACTTTAGATTTACCTGGACGAAACTCTGACACAGAATCCTGGACCTTCGACGCTCTACATCAAGATTAGAGGACTGAAGAATCTCCCTTGGGGTCAAGGAGTGACTCCCTGCTTGGCAGGCACCAAAGAAGCAATTGTCCGGTCTGCATCGCTGAAGCTCCCGTCGGACGCCGAAGTCTTTGCATCACCAGAGGTGGATTTCCAGACTTCCCCGAGGCTGCCCTGAGTCCCCAGCAAAGCTGAGGCCCGTAGCTGTCGTGGGTAACGTGGAACCGTGACCCCTGGACACCTAACGCATTTGCAAGTGCATCCTCTTCTGGGTCTCCCACGAAGTCGTGCTTTGGGCTCCGAGTAGCCCCAGCCTCCAGCACCAACTGCACCGAAGATCACTGGCCTCCACTCCACGAGTGTCCTGTGAGCCAGCTCCACGTGCACCGTCTCGAGGCTCCTTCGCGGTCGCTAGTCCGTTGGCTAGTAGGCCCTCACGAAGGCCAATCTTTTTCTGCTTGGGCTCCCTGGTTGCTCCAGGTGTGCCCTGACTTATCCTCGCTGGGTGAGTCCCCCAGACCTTGCTGGTCTGCAACATCGTCCTTCTTCGATTTCCACGAGACTTGCCGTTGCCAAGGCTTGTTGGGTCCAATCCGGTCGCCGACACCCCTGCAATCGACAGACGTCGTGGGACAGCTCGAATCCAGCTCCTGGTTGTCGTCGACGCCTCCTGGACCTCGTGGCTGAAGAGTCAAGACGACCGTCAACCTACCTGAAGCACTCGACATCAGTGGGCATCTGCTCATCACCTTCCTGGTCACTGGTTAGTGACCCAGACTCTGTCCCCTCTGCTTTCAGGTTCTTCAGATCTTCGATCCACTTTTGGATCCACCCGAACACTTTCGACTTGGCCGCCAGCAGCACTTTGCAGCAGATCGCCATTGAAAGCGACGACGAAACCCGACCCCGAAAGACACCTATGCACCCGGCTCCCCTGGGTGAGGTAACTCGAGTACTCCGGTGCTCCCGTGGGTATTGACACTAGAACAGCCTAGTTCTCAAAGGGTTTGCTCCAAATCCTCCTCTAAGTGTCCCTTTTCTTTTAAATTCTAATCGCAACTTTCCCCATAGAAGTTAACGGTGGTTCGCGGTTGTGTTCATACACTGCACGCGTCCCCCGTGGGTCCCCTGTGTCACTGCCTTGGGTGGTTCCTTGTGGTCCAAGCACTTCTACAGGCTCTAGGCCTTGTGTCTAGCTCAGTCGTGGTTCTTATACCACTTTATTGGTATATGGTTTGGTACGCCCCTGGGGCTCAAACGTGTATTTGTGCTATTACTGTAGATAACTAACTCGTAACGTATGTTCTTCGAACTCTAGCCTCATAAAGAGACTAGAGGGGTGTGTTTAGTAATAAATACATATATTTTGAATATATACCTGGTGTGGTCATCTTTCATTTGGTCACTCAAGAGATTATAGACTGGTAAAACAAGCTGCTTTACATTCCTTCAAGACTTAGCCTGAAGGCTGCTCTCCATAGCTACCACTAGGATAGCTTTCAATAAAGGTTATCTTTAACCTATCTCCAATAAGGGGTTGTTTGGACTGGTGCAAGGTGCCCACTATAATTAGTGGACAGCATATGCCTGGCCAACTTCTCACAATGAGCGCATGGGTGACCATTTTCCTGGACTCGGTGGGGATCCACTTGAAGATCTTCTGAAGCAGGCGGAGCGTGTGGAAGCAGGAAGACGATACAACATTGATTTGGTGGTTCATTGAGAGCAAGGATTCCAGTATGATGCTGAGGTTTCTTGCGTGGTCTGTGGGTGTAAGGGGGGTTCCAACCGCTGCCAGCCACCAGAAGCCAAACCAGGCGGAGGAGGTGGAGCCCAGGATGAGGACCTCAGTCTTGTCTGAATTGAGCTTGAGGCAGCTCTCCTTCAGCCAGGTGGCGACTGCCTTCATCCCGTTGTGGAAGTTGCTCTTGGTGACCGTGGATTCGGCTGTGAGGGAGAGACTCAGCTGGGTGACGTCGGCGTAGGAGACTATGTTAAGTCCGTGGCTTCTGACGATGGCTGCAAGCATGGCCATGTAGATGTTGAAGAGGGTGGGGCTCTGGTAGGATCCATGAGGCACTCTGCAGCAGATCTATGTGGATTCTGAGTGGAACGGAGGAAGCCTGACTCTCTGTGTTCAGCCGGTGAGGAAGGGGCGGATCCATTCTAGGGCCTTGTTGCAGATGCCAGAGCTATGGAGTGTTGTGCAGTGGGTGAGGAGGGAGACGGTGTCGAAGGCAGCCGAGAGGTCTAGGAGGATGAGGGCAGCAGTTTCACCTCAGTCGAGGATGTCGTCTGTAGCGGTGAGGAAAGCAGGCTCAGTGCTGTGGTTGCTTCTGAAGTCCGATTGGGAGAAGTCCAGGATGTGGTTTGTTTCGATGAACTCAGAGAGTTGGGCATTGATGGGCTTGTGAATGACTTTGGCATAGAAGGGTAGCAGAGAGATGGGTCTGTATTTCTTGAGGTCCGTCTGGTTGGCAGAGAGTTTCATCAGCAGGGGGTTGATCTCTGCATGTTTCCAGTCTTTGGGGAAGGTGGCGGACTCGATGGAGCAGTTGATGGTGCAGCAGAGTTCGGGGGCGATGGAGGTGCCGGCTCTGTTGAAGAGGTGGTGCGGACAGGGATTCGACGGGGCTCCAGAGTAGATGCTCTTCATGATCTTGAGGGAGTCTTCAGAGGTGAGGGTGGTCCAATTGGGCAGGGTCTGTTGGGGTCTGGAGCTATTGGTGCAGTGGTTGCGGATTGGGTGCGTGGGTCCTGGGTTGCGAAGCTGTCATAGATCTCCATAATCTTGTGGTGGTAGAAGGTGGCGAGGTTGTCACAGAGGTCTTGAGAGGGGGGAAGGTCTGCTGTCTCAGTGCTTGGTTTGGCAAATTCTTTGGCCACGGTGAAGAGTTCTATACTGTTGTGTGTGTTGGCACTGATGCGTTCCTGCGTAGCAGTTTTCTTTGTTGTTCTGATGAGGTGGTGGTGTGCGGTGACGGCGGCTTTGAAGGCTGCATGGTTTGCCAAGATCTTGCTGCTCCTCCATCTTTTCTCGCATTGTCTGCAGGTGCGCCTGGACTCTTGGAGTGCGGGAGAGAACCAGCTGGATTTCTTGGGGGGCTGCTTGCTCGAGGGTTTCCTGAGGGGAGCCAGTGTGTTGGCGCACTTGGAGATCCAAATGTGGAGGTTGCATGCTGAGGCGTTGGCATCTACGGATGTCGGTGATTGGATTATGCTGAGGGAGGTGGTGAGCTGGTCTTCGGTGACCTTGTTCCAGCTTCTGTGAGGAGACAGCGGTGGGCATGGTGGTGTATGGTGGGTTTGGTGAATGAGAAGTGGACCCAGTGGTGGTCGGTCCAATGTAGCTCGGACATGTGGCTGATGGAGATGTTGTTGCTTGCGGAGAAGATTAGGTTGATCGTGTGTCCTGCTGAGTGGGTTGGAGAGGTGACCAGTTGTTTGAGTCCGGTGGTGGCAAGGTTCTCCAATAGGGATGAGGAGTTGTGGTCATTGAGGTTGTCAAGGTGGAAACTGAGGTCGCCGAGGAGGTTGTAGTCTGTTGAGGCGAGAGCGTGGTGGGTGATGAAGTCTGCTATGGCTGCGCTGAAGGGGGGGTCCGGGAGGTCTGTAGATGAGAGTGCCGCGGAGGGTGGCATTCGGCTTGGTCTGGATCTGGAAGTGGAGGTGCTTCATGTCAGGTGACTGGTCGTCTGAGCCGATTGTGAGGCGGAGGGTGTTTTGTGCCGCCTCCCGGCTGGTTGACACGGACCTTGTGGATGAGTTTGTAGCCGTCGGGGATGGTGGTTACGATGTCCGGGGCTGAAGTGGGGTTCATCCATGTTTCCGTGAAGAAGGCGACGTCGGGAGAGATGGAGATGAGAAGGTCCAACATCTCCACGGAGTGTTGTTTGACGGAGCAGGTTTTGAGTAGGATGCAGCAGAGGTGGTCGGGTCCGGTTCTTGAGGGTCGTGTGGTCGGTGGGTCTGGTGTGCGGAGGCAGGCGAAGGCGCAGTTGCGACAGGTGAACGGGCCTTGGGTGTCCTTCGGTGAAGCGTGGCAGGTGGAGGAATGTCCGGGGTTGCGTGTGATTACGCCAACCTTTACTCCTACTTTCCCTACTAGATTTAATGCAGATGATCTTTTATTTGCCTGCTAAAAGTGGTAGAAGGGAGGAAAACAATTCAAGATTATACTTTTGATTTAGTCATGCTATAATGGACCACAGACTCCGAATTTCAGTTTGGTGGATTTATTATAAGGCCAAAAATAATTGAATATAAACACACCTCAATATCAGAGTATATAGGTACAGAAAGATCAATACAGAGCCGATTCTACGAATATAAGTCATTCGGCACAGAAGGCATAATATGAAGAACTCCAAAATCAAAATACAGCACAGATTAGAAGCAAAGTCCAATTCTCTTTTCATTTAAGAAGGAGCAGAATCTTTCCCTACTCTGCTCTCAATGAGGATCCTACCTATCTCCCTTGTATCATATCCCAAAGGTGTCAGCACGTGTTGACTTCCTAAGAAGTACTCACGTCAAATGGGTCTGATAGCTTAAAGCTATGGAGCTTGCTCTAAGATGCTCCTTCTCCTCCGAAAACTGGCAGAAGTCTCCCGAATCTGTCCCTGCGCATCATACAAAAAGACAATGTTCAACCCACAATACGTCATGTTTTAAAACTTTTCTATTTGCAAAATTTTTCAGTAAGTTTCCACAGAAGCTTTAATTAAGTTGACTCTTCTTCCAGTGGCCTTGGTTCCCAGATAGGCCAGGCACAAAAAGCAGGTCCTCCCCTCTCGCCTTGCAGTCTTCTTCAAAGTCATTCTGGGTATCTCCTTAAATCTAAGAATAACGAGGTCGAATTCCTGCACCTGCAGTAGGATGAGAACACACTGTCTTCGAGCACAACAGAATTTATTTAATTAATTCTTGAGCAACCACGGAGAAACGAAACTCAAAACAACTTACAATTTGGGCCTACAAATCGGGTAACTTAAACTAAACATGGTTACATTATATGAGTATAATTTCGTCCTGCACATTACACATACAGGAATTAAGTTTTCTAATACACGCAAATCCTACTTAAACGTGCTCACTTCATTTTAATACTAATATGACGTGAATAAATGCATCTTAATCATAAAACACTGCACACGACAAAAATACATGAGTGCGTTTATATCACGAGTATAGTGCACCCCTACAATTTAGAGTGCTGTAAGTGCTCTATCACGTGTGTGGAGGGTACTGGCGTCATAACAGTGGGGGCTGCGGGAACCAGGGTCTGTGGTGCTGGGCGTGGTCCAAGCGCAGAAGGGCTTGCCTTTGGCACGCCCGCTGTGCACGGCCGCCATTAATTAGTGTTGGGGAAGCAGGAGGGCTGGTCAGCTGGGAGGCAGGAAAACGGCACTTGGAAGGGAGCGGGGCTGCGGGAGGCAAGCAGCGGCGAGGGCTGGAAGGGGAGAGTGAACTAAATGAACGAAAGCCAACCAGAGTAAAGTAAGGACAGAGCAGAATTGAAACTGGACAGAAAAAGAGGCAGAAGAAAAAGACTGAAATAGGCGAAAAGAAAAAAGAAACAGCAGCAGACAAGAACAAGAGCTCACCACTGGGCCACCAGGGATGAGGAGCAGACGGGGGCCTGCGGAAGGAGGAGGGCCTCGAACTCAGGAACTAGGCACCGGAGTGCAGACCACTACAAGATGGAGCTGTGCGGTGGGGGGAGCAATGCACTGACAAGGTCAGTGAGATTGCTCCTTCTCCGCGCAGCGGCCGCTATTAAGTAGTGTTGGGGAGGCAGGATGGCTGGTCAGCTGGGAGGTGGGAAAACTGTGCTTGGAAGGGGGCGGGCCGTGGGTAGTGAGCAGCGGCAAGGGCATGAAGGGGAGAGCAAACGAAACAAACTAAGGTGAACCAGTGTAAAGTAAGGACAGAGCAGAATTGAAACTGGACAGAAAAGAGGCAGAAGAAAAAGACAGAAAAAGGCAAAAAGAAAAGAAACAACAGCAGACAGGAACAAGAGCTCACCACTGAGCCACCAGGGATGAGGCGCAGGCAGGGGCCTGCGGGTGGAGGAGGACCTTGAACCAGGGCCGGCTTTAGGGCAGTGCGTCTGGTGCAGCCGCACTGGGCGCTGACCTGTGGAGGGGGCGCTGACCTTAGGGGGGGCAGCGCTGTGTTAAGCAATAACATGATTGGAGAGATGAGGGGCACTTTTGCCTGATGGTAGTGAGAGAATCTGAGGAGGCTGTCATGGGGCCACCAAAAATGATTGTCGCACCGGGTGCCAACAGCGCTAAAGCCGGCCCAGCCTCGAACTCAGGACCTGGGCACTGGAGGGCAGACCACTACAAGGTGGAGCTGTGCGGTGGGGGGAGCAAGGCACTGACAAGGATGATCTTTAACCCTACATTTCTAACCCCAGCTAAGACAAAGACAAGAAAATACATGCCCTGCTTTGCCAACTGTAACTTGGACAACATGCATTAATCAACAGCTTACTTCAGAGCACCCGAAATCCTTCCCTTTGTTTACTATGTTTTGAGTCATCGACTAAAACCAATGAAAGATCTCCCTAAATGTATAAGAAAAGCTGTGGTGCACACTGTCCAAACAGATTTGATGTACTTGAATGTATTTTTACATTTAGGTAATTCTGCAGAGGCACCATTTATTCTTTTTGATTCCTTGCTACAAATCCTTATTGACAGCTACAACCCACTTTAAAACATTCTTCTAGACACATCTGCTGACATTGCAAGTTGTGTACCAGTGACAAAGAGCCTTTCATATATTTTACTACAGTTGACACACTGTAAAAATTAAGTAGAGGAAACCAGGACCATATTCTATTCTCCCTTGTTTAATTGTCCTCACAATTTTGATTTCATGGAGAACTACTAAAGAAAGCGCTTTCAACCTCCTACCTGATAACTTATGAAACCAGGCAAAGCAACTAACAGTACCTGCTATGGCGATCAAACAACATTAACATGGTTTCAGAAGATAAAAGGTGGAACCATTATATAGGGGAGGCATGCTACTCTCCACGCCTCAAATAAAATATTATTTACATGTATATATTCCAGAATCAGCATTTAAGGTATGAGGTGGAAGTTAATGTAATGCTCCTATTATAAGATGTGTGAGATGAATTCAGCAAACAAACTGCATTGTCTCTAGAGCTACTCAGTAGAATGCTGCATGTTTGTTACTATAAGGTAAAAATATATTTGCAAAAATATATTTGCACATTATGTAACGGTTTTTGGCCAAACTCTTTTTTCTTCAATTTTTTTAATGATAAGAAATCCCCTTTCTCCAAAAACACGTCAATGGTGGGTTAGTAAATGTCCTGGTTTTCAGAGATGTTAAATGTTGGAAAATATGGGGATATGAGATATTGGAAAACATCTGCACCTGTCTCTACACGGGTTGGAAGGCCTTTAGTACTTTTGTAATGTGTTAATGAGAGCCAATCTGTGTCTTAAACTATCTCGTGTAGACTACGTGTCTGTCTGACACAAGTTCCTACAACTAAAGAAACCAAGAGAACATGGTGGATCTCACAACAAGGACATCTGATAAATATATAGAAAAGTGAAATTATTTTATGGCATTTTCGTTTCAAAAATAGATTAATTATACATGTGAAATCAATTTACAAAAACATTGCAGAAGACTCCCTTGTCCATAACTTGGAGTCTGTACTATAAGTCTGTTCAACAAACTGTGGACAAAATGCAGTTTTTTTGGGGCTGAAATAAGGTATCTGGCAGTATAAAGTTGTTGGGTGAATTTGGGGGGGCAAAACACATCATGTCACTGGTGTGTTTTTCCACAGCTATTATCTCCTTTTTCTAACATTCTTTTGCTTGAATGGAAGGCAGCACCAGGCTGCCCGTGAAGAGAAGACTTCAAAATACGTATCAGCTTCTGCCTTGGGCGCCCGCCTGGGACAAAATCCCCTGGAGAAACCCGAGAGCTCCTGGACAGCTCGGCACCAGCGCTGGTCGCCATGGCGTGGCCGCCTGTTCGTGCAACGTCCGGCCTCAGCAGCTTCCTGCTGACGTGGGGGAGGAGACGCCCAGCGTGGGCAGCAGCGGATACAATTGTGTACGCTTGACCGTTTTTAATAGCATTGTGCAAGTGTGTGTGAAGGTGGTAATTTCATTAGTTGGTGTACATTGACAGTCCCATTGCAAAGTCACTTTAAAAAAAAATCCATCCTGCTTTTGCAAAGATGAATTGAAAACCTCATCTCAGCACATTTCTCAACATGTCCACCAGACCCTATATTGGACAGAGTTGATGCAATGTGTGAATTCACGAGGCTTGAAAAAAAAAAGTTCTCCAGCATGTCCTCCTGGCTTCCCCTCCTCTTCTTCTGCTGCTCTTTTGTGTGCTTCATAGAGGCTTTCTTCTTCCCCCAAGCAGCAGCTGCACCAAGTCTGCCGCCGTTGTGCTGTGATAGAAAGGAGTCTTGCACCCCCTGGTGCTCTGGCTTTCTCTGTGGTGGAGGAGAAGGACTGCGAGGTTGTCTTCCTTGTCTCTCGCTCTGCCTGGCCTCTGGTTGCTCATTATTCAGAGCGAGGAGAGAGACGCGCACAGTGTGAGTGAGACGGATCTCTCTCAGGTCATCTGCTGCAGCAGCAGCAGGAGAGGGAAGTGAGAGGAAGATGGCGATCCAACTCCTCCTCCGCTGGTGAGCAGACCCTGCACGAGAAGCCTCCAGCGCACAAAACTTCACCGGCGGCTCCTCTCGCCCAAAAAACAACAACAAAGCAACGGCGAGAAGCTGCGTGGAGTCGCTAAAAAAAGCCTACAGAGAAAGCGGTAGGAGAAGCAGAGCCCGCCTGAGTGCAGCGGCAGCAGTGGGCGTCCCGGGCAAGCTCTTGTAAGTTCCTTGCAATTAACCCCCATCTCCGATTGGTAATTGTGTATTTAAATAAATAAATGCAGCCCACGCGCTCAGGGAGAGCGAGCGCGGCAGGAGGAGGGCTTTTTATGTCCAGACGGGAGATGGTTCATCTGGCTGGGGGGGTTCTCGCTGCTGGTGTTTCATGAGGTGGTTGTGGGAGGAATTGGTTAACAGAGACTCATGAGCGGGTATAGCGAAAACCCCGTGAGCAGTAGAGCTGCGGGCAGGGGTGGTTGGTGTGTGCAGTGTGTGTTGTCTCTGTGTGGACTTGGATCTCAAAACACATTAAGGGACACGGATAGGAGAGAGAGAAAAACACTGCCCTGGGAAAAAGCTCGGGCTAAGGGTGACCTCTTTTTTTCACGGCCGATTGCATTGCTTGGTTTGGATTTGTCTATTCTTCAGAGGTCCCCCTTCCTCCTCCTCCTTTTCAGAAGTTGTCCTGCAGGGGGAAGGGCTGGATTCAGGGTCGGATTCGCTCCTAGGAGCAGGGAGGAGGAGGGTGTCGCGTTGCTGCTGCTCCAGGCTCTCTGGTGGTGGTGTGTGCGTGTCTGATGAAGGGGCTGCCTGGAAGAGGAGGAGCAGGAGAAGAGAAGCCATTGCACACGCTGTGCTCTCGTTCAGAAGGTCAGACCAGACGCACACATGCATAAAAAGCAAAAGAAGGAAGTGTGGTTGGAGGTGCCCATATCTCCTCTCTTCTGTTCACTGACACTCTGCTCCAGCCAAGAGTAAGCAGGAGGCAGAGGAACTGGCCTCACCAGCTTCTGCCTCTCCGCCTTCTTTATCTCCCTGCTGCTGTTGCTGTCCTCCATTTGCAAGCTGTCTGGTTTGGTTTCATTCCAGACTCTGAAAGCACAAAGCTCTTCCACCTCACTGTCTTCAATGTTTTGTGTTTCTGTGGGTGACCTTGCTTGATTTTGTTTTCTCAACACATTTTTAAAACTGTCCACACTGCTTGATTTCTGTGTGAGACAATATTTGTTCACCTGAATGGAACTTTTTGGTTTTTGTGTCTGGATTTGGAAGGACCTTCATGCTAGCTTTTGTTCCACTGCTTTTTTTCTCTTTTTCATGAAGCTGCTTGCATACAAGAAGAGGAAGTGACTACCCAGTTAGTGGTGGTGTTTTTTCCCCTCTCTTTTGCAGTGCTGTGATCTGAGTCAGGTAAGCCATGTTGTAACAGCTCCACCAGAAAATGGAGGAGAGCAGTCTGTATTGGTGGATTAAAACTGAGATGGGGTAAAGAGGGAACAGTGTCTGGTGACTCATTATGGAAGCTTTTCATGAGCAGAGCTGGTCATTTTTGATTAGTTTTGTAGGGCAATTGATGATCAGCCTTTTGGTTGCTCCTCATTGTTTCTTCATGATATTTGATCATTTTTTGTTTACACAGCTTTATTTGTGAGGTCTAGTATTTGGAGCTGGCATTTGTTGATTATTCTTTTTTGAAGTAACATTTCATAACATTTTTCCAAGCACAACTTTTTGAATTTTATTTGGGGGAAGCTACTTGAAGAACACTTGCCATGTTGAGTTATGTAGTTTAATAAAGATGGCATAGTAATGTTTAAAGAGTAACTAATTTCTTTCTTTGATATATCTGTGCATTGGTTGGATGCTGGGCCTAGTTCAATTCATCCATCCCCCTAGTAGATGTGAACAGCTAACATCCTAAAAATCATTGGATTTCAAAATGGTATTAATGCATTAATAAACTGTTTATTCTTGTACATGATGAGCTTAGGTTGTGTCCACCTCTTCTCTTTGTTGCCACAGCAAGCTGTATGATGAAATCAGTGGCAACGTCTGAGAATCTTGTGCCAATGTAAGAAGTGTTTTTCACAATTCCCAAGTGGCTTTCACAGTCTCTCTTGATATGGCTGAGATTAAGCTAAAATGAAGGGAGGGCCATGTCAGATGGAGTTATTGATTTTGAATGTGAGTGGTTTGATATCCATAACATTGTTGCTAATGGAATTTGATTAAAGGAGTTTGGCATGGAGTCTTTTCCGCCACACCCAGCATTGTGTGAACGTTGCACAGATTATGCATCTGTTCAAATGTTCTGAGAAGTGGAAAAAGCACATAAATCAGAACATTTGGATAAGGATCCATTTTGCAAACCACAGGCCTGCAGAATACTAACTTGCCAAGCTACTGGGATAAATGAAAGGTTGCAGAATTTTTAATTCAAACTTTGTTGAGACTTTTACATTTATGGACAATAAGTATTCTGTATGAGTTTACTTGTCTACATTTATGAATGCTTAGCATCTGCTTGGCTTACCTCTTTTATATAATGTCTAAATCATTGTTGCGTTTTACTTGTTAGCTGATGTTTCTTCTTGGTGACTGCTGCCTGCTCTTCCCTTTTTTTTTCAAACTCTAGAAAGGACTCTATATGCAGGATCTACATCTCCTTCGATGTCTGGGAAAGCACTTACCATCGCTGTTTCTTTTACCTAGGCAATTCTCTAATCTCATTATTTATTATGTGATTATATTTTTTCTCCCTCACAACCTCCTTGGCGTAAAACATCTGCCGTTAATAATCTTGACTCGTGAAGCATTTGCGTCCTTCAGATATATTTGAAGATAATACTCTTTCTAAATTCTTTTATTGTTTTTGTGCCATGCAGACCTATACATCTCTTCTCAATCACTTTATTACAGCAGACCCTTCTCCTCTTTTTTTTTTTTTTTTTTTTTAGGCCTCCCTGAGCTCCTTTATTAACAGAGGTGTGAATTCTGCTTCCAATACTCTTCAACACTTCCTCTTCTCAACCCCACCTCCTGCAATGTAATAATTAATAAGGGCATTCTAATCATTTTGACTTTAATATTTTATGTTTAATTTCTTGGCCGCCTTGGGCTGTCTGATGTGCTTCATCCATGATCTATCTCTAATTTGATAGTACCACTTCTGTTTCTTTTACGGTTGGTTTTTGTTTGTCCATTATAGAAATAAGCTAACATGTCCATGATGTCTAGGTGTCGTACACTTTGCTACCATTCAACTAAGTTTTTCTTGTCTCCTCTTTGACACCTGCTCAAGCTCTGTCTTGCTTGTGCATCCTGTCTTTTTAGTTACATTGCCTCCATTTAAATATTTGAGAACATGAACTCTGAGGCATATTGCAGTCCTCTAGAACTGCTCGTGTCTTTACAGACTCTAGAATGTTTGCATTTTTTTTACCATCAGCACACACCCCTGTGACCGAACATTTCTTGAATGGATCCTGTTCAGACATATGCCAATGCCATCTCTGTTTTTATATTGACCCTTCCTCATTAGTGTGTTATTATTGACATCCATTCATGTCCATTAAGCTTTAGTGGTCTCATAGCTGCTCCCTTTACTGTAAATATCTGGGGTATCCTCCTTCTCGCTTTCAGAACGCTATATTCAGTTACTGGATGATGTAAGACTATGTGCTGCCTCAGATACCTTAGGATCAGCTTCTGTTCTTCTTTAAACATAACTCTTAATATGTTTAGTTCACTCAAGCAATAATCACGGTTGACTTGTCTGTCGATGTTGGTTCCCACTCAGTAGTGCCACAAGTTGAAGACTTGGCACTTTTAAAAGGCAATTCATATTTCCAACATATGCTTCTCTCTACCATTGATCCATCCCTTTGTCAAGGCCATTAACATGATTCTCACACGTTTTATGACCTGGTGAAACATTTTCCTTTTCATTGATTCATCTTTAATGAACTTGGGTCAAGGTAGGTGCTTGGATATCTGATTTATTCTGTTGTGTTCTGTTTTGACCTCTACTAAATATGGTTCAGATATTGACAGTCCCCACTTTGGTTATGCTGGCAGGTGCATGTCTGCTTTGTCACATTTGGAATTTATACTGACCTGCTCTTGAGATGATAAAATGGGCCCTAATTGCATCTTGTTTAGGTGCTTCTCATCACTGAGATGGTTATCATCTATCATTTACAATGGTATATCTTTGAGGAAATATACAGTTTGTCAGTGATGTGTCAATGGATATAGCAGGCTAGCTAAGAACACTTGCTGATAAGCATCTTCAAGGGAATGTGGCAGAATTTCTTCTGATGCCCCAAAAACTTTACTTGTTCTTCTCCAGAAGTACGACTGAATCAGTATTTATGAGTTCAGAGAACTCTCTGTAGCCATTGCAAAAAAATGTTAGCTCAACAACAAATGCCTAACTTAATTTGTTTATAGACCTTTATTGAAGGTGTCATTTTGTTTGCATTTGGTGTACCAGTTATAAAGGTTTTTGTAGTCCCTAGAAGAAGATGTCAGAATGTTTTTTACTTATTCAAGGAATGAATGTCCTTGCATTCATGCTGGAGTACGAGTGATTCTGAGAAGTAAAGTTGGTGTGGGCTTTTTCAACAGGGAGGTGGATCTGTTTGTGATTGACTTACATCTTGTATTTCAGGTTGTAGCAACTAATTATCTTCAAGTGAGGGCATGTAAGCATTGAACAAGGAGGGAACTGACCTTCTGCACACAAGATGCTTGTTATAGAAGCTGATCTTGTCAATCTTGATTTGCTATTTTTTCCTGTTTCAAGGGAATACACCCCTTTAAACATAACATATGTAATGCCCATGTGTGTATTGGATCTTCATAGGAGCACCCTGTGGATGACCGCTCCCTAGAGTGCTGATTTTTCAGCAGCAAGAGAACTGGAATCTCTGCTGGTGTCAGTATTTGATGATGACTGAAGCAGATGATCATGAGGCCGTGGTTCTCTCGGCAGCTTTTGACATGTTGAACCGAGAACTCACTCTACACCCCTCCTGGCCTCCCTGCATTGGCTACCAATTAGGAAACGGATCGCCTTTAAATCACTAGTGCTGGTCTTTAAGGCCTTTCATAAAATAGGTGCCCCATATCTTGGGGAAAGACTGCAGCACTATATTCCGTGTCGAACTCTGAGGTCGTCCGCCCAGTCACTGATCATTACCCCAAGAATCCTCTCTCGGAGGGGTGGCAGATCTTTCCAAGTGGTGGCCTCTCGCCTCTGGAATGGCCTGCCACGCTGAGGCAATCCCAGGATCTCCTCACGTTCAGAAGGAAATTAAAAACTTGGTTATTCCAACAGCAGCCTTAGATTGGAGTACTTTGGCTCAGTGGTGCGGGTCTTTGCCTTGAGCGCCGGGACACTCAGCCGTGCGCTTAATAAATACCTGTTAACATAACATAACCACAGCTCTCTAATTAGGAGATTCTCATCCGCAGCTATTGAAAGAATTCCATTTAATTGGTCTCTCAAAAATGAGAGAATCACAGTATTTTTCTCTTCCGTTTATCAATTCACAGAGAATTGCCAGATCACCTGCGGTGTCTCTCCAGAATCCTCAATATCACTGTTCATGTCTAGCATCCATGTCCAGCCTTTAACTACCTTCATGTACTCATTTGGCTTCTAGTTTTATACCTATGCCAACAGTAGATAACCACATCCATATAAAATATGGATATCCCGCCCTTTCATTTTTGAGACTCCTGATTCTCCATCAGTGAGTGGATGACTAAACATTTCCCTTAGCTAAATGCAACAAGATGACATTTTATAATTGTCACTGGCAGTGAAGACCTCCGGAATACCATGGTATGCTCTGTGGTTACTTTGGTGCGGAATCCTGGCTTTAAACTGGACAATAAGCTGATATTGTAACACCAAACCTGACATTTAGGACTCAATCCAAAGTTTAACTAGGGCTCATTGTTCAGCATCTGCCAACTTCTCTATAGCGTCTTGAAGCGTATGGTTACAAATGCACTAGAGAAGCACACATTTATATTGCTGCTCAGCCTTTGTCAAGTGTGGTTAGATCTCTGGCATCGATTAGTATTCTCCTTGCGCAGCTGAAGGCTGTTTGGAGATTGCAGAGCGTGTTCTTCTTCTGCAATATTACTGGCTTGGGTGTATTTCTAAAGTTTCTGAAATCAAGCAGCTAGTTTAGTGATCTTTTGTTGGAGGATGGCTTCTAGGTAACTGTTAATCTAGGAGCTAAGGTAAAGAGATTTTTCCAATAATGGGGACATGGGGCAGAAAGTTGTATTTCTAGCAAAATTCAATGTGACAGCAGCCCTATGGTTAAGAAGAAGCCCACTCTTAATAACCTGGCTATTCCATGAACTAGTGCTGGACAGACGAATACCCAGATAGTCGAAGTCTGCAACTCTCTCCAGGGTTACTCCCCCCAGCCTGACTGTTCCGCGGAATTTTTTAAGGGGGTGGATAGCCATACATTTTGTTTTGTCAGCATTTATGGCTAACACATGGCTTTTGCAGAACAAGTTAAATAATAGTAAAATAATAGTGCTGGAATCTTGATGCCTCCCAGGACCGGCGAGTTGTTTGCACAGCCCAATAAAAAATCAACACACTTATTAATAAATAGTAGAAAAAGTGTTGGGTTGAGTATACATTCTTGCCTCACGCCCTTGTCGACTAGTATGCGGTCTGTTAGTTCACCATTGGGGCCCCAATATCCAGTATGGAGTCGAACAATAATTTCAATTGCACAGGAGGAAGACCCAAGCCCCTCAAGACTGTCCAGAGTTTAACTCGGGACCATATCGAATGCAGCATTCGGGTCCACAAATGCTACATAGAGACAGACTCCCTCTGTTGACCTTTACTATTTTCCACCTCAACATCAGAAACCTCAAGACCTGGTCAACAGTGCTTATTTTGGGGTGGAAACCCACCTGAAATGGGGACAGTATATTATTATCTTCTATCCAAATGTTAATTCGGGCCCGAACCGGTTTGCTAAAATTCTTCTGGGCTATATCTGTCAGGCTTATAGGCCGATAGTTTGCCGGAACGTATCTCAAACCCTTCTTGTGTTCAGGGAATATTTCTGAACCCCTCCAGGAATAGGCGCACCTGCCAGAATAGCGTTGGAAATACAATTTAAATATAGCACCCAGACCTCTGTCGCAGATTTAAACAGGCCCCCAGGAATCTTGTCTGGTGCAGGAGCCTTCCCAGTTTTCAGCTCACAAATAGCTTGCTGTGTCTCAGCCAAGGTAAATGCCATATGTAGTGTGGATCAACAGGCAGCGTCTCTTGTACAGCCAAGTCCAGGTCTGAATGAGTTGGCTTAACCTCATTATATAAAGATTGAAAATGGGCCACTCAGTCCATAGGTAAAATGTTAGATTCGGGTCTCATAGTGGCTTTGTTCTCTCATTTTGTGGAGCATTTCGATTAACATCTGTGAACAGCAGGTAAATGAGACTCTCTCAGTTTTGTTTATTCCTCTGGTATAAAATAATTGGTCTTAATTTCAATTGCCATTGTGCCTTGTTATGCCAAGAATGCTTTGTGGGTTCCTCTGATTTCGCTTCACAATAGAAAATTATAATATGTATGCCAAACTATGTTGCTTTGACCTTATTAACACCAAATATATTTTAATTTGCTAGACTCTTGTCCCCAAACTAGACTTTTAAAGTCATATTTTATGTAAAATGTATTATGAGCTCAGCTGTTTCTACATCAGTTTCCTGTCTCATAAAATATGTTGCTCCCTTTATCCAGTTTCCTGTCATCTTTAATGCCAGGGAATTCCCTGCCTGTACTCTTAAGTAGCTGCATTTGGAATCACTAATGCAAGGCGCCTGGATGGAATTTCCAGCAACTTACTGGGCCCCCACTCCAGTGCCCTTTCTTTCTCAGAGAAATCTGCATCTGTCCCACCTGTAGCAGTCTCCCAAACCCTGCGTGTGAATGTAGTTAGCGAATGGTGTCTCAATGCCGAAACGCCTACTCATGTGCACATTAACAGCTGGCAGAAGGTACAAACCAGGATAATCTGAGCTCCCCACCTACATGTAAAGGATACACATTAGCATTCATACCATTCAGCTCTCCTCTAAACAGAATCACCTTCCCGCTTATCCCTTGACTCTAGCCACAGGCCCCAGAGGAAACCCCTCCATCGAGACGTTAAACATTTCAGTATCTGTGACCTCATATCAGCAGTGCCTGTATTTGGCCTTTTGTCTTATCAGGTGTAAAGGATTTTCTTAGTAAAGTTGTCTGGATGTAGTTTGGTCAGTGTGGTGAATGTCTTCAAGGATTTAACTATTGCTTTTGACTTTGCTTAGGAAGATCATGGTGCATTTCTCATAATTGCCCAAACGCTCTCCTAAGAGTTTCTTGAAAATAATCCTGTTTTCTTTTCTTTTTTTTAAGTGTTTTTAGTCCGCTCAAGATAACCTTCATCTTGGCTATTTATCAAAGCAATCAGTATTTGGATATTGCCATTTACTCTGGGCTCCTTCTCAAAACCTTTCAGTATAGTTTAAGAGATCCCTTTATTGTAACAGTTTCTAATGTAACAGCCATATATGGATGTATTTGACTGTTTAATTAGGAGTTTGGTAAAGCAGGAAATATATTAATTACATTGCGGCCAATTCAGTGTGCTCACTGTAGTTGTTGGCATTTGCATGAATATCCCCTTTGCCCCTGTTTCTGAAGTTCTTCCTTTCCCTCATGTGAGAAGAGGTTTGTCAGGGCTATTTCAGTTGCAGGTTATTCATCTGTCAACAAGTTAAGTGTACTTTTACATCCAGGAAACTGACTGTACGGCCAATATGTTTGAATGTCTTGCCTAGTTTATTTAGTACCTGGATAGAGGGATCCAGCCCCTGAATCAAAGGCATACAACCCCCAACTTGTTTTTCGTTTCTTGTGTTACATCTGTAGGGGCACTTTTCCTGCAAGAGAAATTTCCTGTTTCTATTATGTTGCGTTCCTTGGGGATACTGTCCAGTTTATGCATAACACAACTCTCAATTCCATTGTAATTCTCTTCTTACATCATCACAAGCTTATGAATTCACAATTCCTATTTCTACGCCCCTCTCCCTAACTTTCTAAGAAATAATTGCCTTGCCTCACAGTCTGTTTGACCATTGCAATTTTGTGTTTTCTAGTGCTCCAAAACTAGATTTTTTAAAATTAATTTAGTTTTGTATTATGTTTATAAACCCATTTTTTTTGTGTTTTGAAATTGTTTTTTTGCACTTCTCTTATCATTATGTTTTCGAGATTTGCTGTATACCGTTGGTTGATCGCTGCATAAGAAATTTCTAAGTACCTTGGAAACAATACACAATTATTTGATTGGTCACTGGGTTTGTGTAATATAATGTGTGAGGAATAGTGAAGGTCACTAGTGGACATGATTTATGCTGCCCTACTGTGTCAGAGATATGGCATTTATACCAATTCAGGTTGAATGAAATGTGAAGGGAGGACCGTAGTAAATCACAGGTAAGCATAGTTAAATGCTCTAGTTAAGTGGTTCTTAAATTTTGACTTATCTGGACCCCCAAGTAATCATTACTTGAATCAGTGGAACCCCACTGAATTACTATTGGAATCTGGGGACCCTCACAGAGTCATGACTGGAAGCCAGGGACCAAGGCCTAATCAATTTCTGTGATTTTTATCGCAAAACAATACACAAGTACAGACACAAACATTCATTAAACAAATGGACGCAACAGTTTCTTAAATTCACACACAAAAATAAAAAAAATGTAAATTTTAATGAGAACGTTGGAACTTTTCTAAATTCTATTGAGGCCACCCATCATCCCTATTATACTCTGTTTGATGCACATGCAATGCTTCCATGAATCAATCTGAGGATACCTACTTCATTTTTAGTTTCCAATTTCACATTTCTTCACATTTACAGAATCTTTTTAAATTTTAAATTTTCCATTTGCTCCTTTATTTACATTTTATTAATTTGTTAATACTTAATTTTCTAAGTTATTGCAGTCCCCCTGAGTAGCTGTAAAGGACCCCCAGGGATCCCCTGATCACAGGTTAAGGACCACTATTCTAGATGCAACATAGGATCATTTGATATTTTGATTTGCAGGCCCCAAGTTTGCACCATGATTGTGAGGGATGTTTTGAACCTGGGTAGGATGAGGAGTGGTGGTTTGTTTTTCTTCTCTAGTTTGTATTAACTACTGAATCTATCTACAAGGGTACTGTCTGAAGACAGAAGACTTTTTTTTTTGTGCTACAAAACAGAACATTCAGTGGTACGCTCATTTCCGAAAAATGTCTTCTGGGTTCTGTAATACAGTTTTTACATACACACATTTTGTTTGGGTCCTACAACCTGAAAAGAATCATCATCAGAAGAAATAAGGATGTGTAAAGAGTGTGCAACATACTAATTGCAACAAACATACGTCCGCATACTCTACTCCTTTGTCACGGACAACGCGATGCAGTGGTCATTCAAAAATAAACATGTGAATACCAGATTCTTACCCTAGGAGTTGGCACCAAAGTGCCCCTTTGGTGTATTTTTTTCCTGGAAGTCACATAGCTATTGTTAAAAACCATCTTTTGTGTATTCCTATATTCCTAGCAAAGGGAATGAAGTGGAGCATTTACAAAGGCCAGTTGCTCCTCTGAAAAACTCCTCCTACTTGTCAGTTGTAATTTGGCAAAACGAATAATGCCTCCACGAATGTCAGAGGTGTGACATCAGAATGTGGTATTTGTCAGAAGTATGTCCACATGGCATACCACAACCTGTTTAAAGGGGGGTGCCCATCATGGTCTCGGGGTTGGCACAATGTGGTTTCAAAGGCTTAAAGCGTCCATATATTGATTACATGTATGCTGCTGTCTTAGTCCATTGTTGACCTACCACATCCACAAGAAAAACAGCCACAACATTGTTGAAGAATTATCTTAACGTACCATGTCTTCAGGAAAGAAGATCATCTCTCCATTGACTATATGAACAGTGTACCCAACTTGGAGACTCCACCTGCAATAATGATAATATTCAGATTGATAATTTAGTGTACTTTAATCTCTGGGACAAAGCTGTGGCAAAGAAGTACAGAGGAAAAAAGCTTTTTCAGTGAGCATTGTTTGAAAGAGTGGGTTGAGTACTCATTGACTACATCAACCTCTTCTTGGGTAAACCTGCCAATGTGATCATCTTGAAACACCGTTTGTGGCAGTGGTCGCCATTTGCCTTAGAAAAGTGCCTTATATTAGTTGTATTACAAACATTTGGAATGAGGCTAGATCCATGTGCAGCTGCTCTGACTGAAGGCACTGATTGCAAGCGCACTCTACTAATGGAATGCATGCGAACTATTGCAGGATATTGTCCGAGGCTGGAAAGTTGAGCTGATGTTATGCATTCTATGCAAGTCATTAAATCAACATATATTACCAGGACTGGAATCTGATTACGTTTCCATTCTGTATCAGCAGATAATTGAAATAGAATGAGGTGGAAGTTGACCAAAATATCTATGAGAAGTTAGAACTGCATAAAAACACATGGATTTCCATACTGCTTTCAAAAGATGTTGCTTATGATTTAACGTTGTGCATAGTCGGCTATAACACTGCAGTTACCCTATTTTTCTAAGTGTTTTTGTGCATTCTTCGAGAGTTGACTTTTGGAAAAAGTGAGTTCATTATAAAGAAAATAAGAGGATAGGTTTCCTTTAAAGAAACGGCTACTCTGCATGTGATATGCCTGGAGACTTGACCGGTCATGTGCTGGGCGCTGAAGTATGGGCAGTTTAAATTTAGCCTTTGGAAGGAAAGGGATACTACTAAAGTGTCTCTTGGTATAGCAGTCCTTGGTAAGAGAAAGGTAGGCCCAAAGAGTAGAAATTTATGGATTGTAGGAAGGAATGTGTTGAAAACCTTTTCAGTTTGTGCTGAGAATAGTGGGTTTAAAGATATGTTTTTTAATCCTCGGTCAAGAAGATCTTTGACTGCATTTAAATGAGTGTTCTGTAATGGACGTCAGTTAGCTGCTTCTTATAAGTGTGGTTTACTTTACACTTTTAACTGGATTAACATTGTAAGGTTTAATGATTGGCTGTGTTTTTGGAGGAGCAGCATGTTTAGATCTTACCAACTCTTCTGTGTGCCAATTCTAAATGTGTGGCTGTAGTAAGATCATTACTACAAACTTATTCTAAATTCTTAACTTTTGTTCTTTTCATTTTCTGCATGTCCAGATTTAGCTGGTGCTCGTTTTTATTCTTTTTAATTCATTGTACTACAAAATCGCTGTAATGTATCAAGGTCGAGAAACTCTTCTTTTCTCTTATGTTGGTGTACGATAACTCTAGCATTTGGCATTTCTACTGTATGCAGCCATTTGAAAATATTGTCTTGGATTTACTATACGATTTCCAGAATATTGTATTTGGGTCTGTTTCAACCTGCGATTTAAAAAAAAAAAAAAATATATTATTATTTATTTATTTTAAATTCGTGCTTCCATGGAAGTGAATAGGAGCATCCCAGGTTTGGCCTATTTGATCCAGTGCACAGGTGTGTTTGTGTATTGAGTTTTTAATCTTACTACACAGATTTAAGACTTTATGTTCCAATTTTACAGTTTAATGACAATTCAACAGGACACTATGGTGCACCAAGATGTGGTGAGATTTCTTTCACAGTAAAAGCAGCTTTCACATATACATTCAAATCTTGCCTTAATAATCTTGTTTTTATTTTTAACAAATGATGACCATTTAAGACAAAAATACATTGGAGAACAGCTACTGTGATTTACGACTCCTACTGTGACCATCTTTATTCCTATTGTGTAAACTGCTTTGATTTTCTGAGGTCTACCAGATGTTGTCACTCGTGTTTAACCAACGAAGTTCAATAAAGTTTGTGATTAAAAAAAACAAAAAAACATTGCAGAACAGAAGTAAAGCCATAAGGCTAGATTATATGCAAAATCTGCTTTAAAAGAGTCATGTACATAAGGGGTGGGTCCTCTTACAAGAAGGCATTTGGCAGCAACTTTCATGCGACAGCATGCACAGCTGACATTGACAGCTGACATTGAACTTGTGTAGAGATGCCATTTTAGTCTGAATGACTGAGCACTGCAATGTGAGCATATCCGTTTATATAATCTGAAAACTTGGCAAATGCATAACCATAGGTCTTAACCCAGACCTAGACCCAGACCCAGAATTCTGAGGTATATTTGTCATCTTGAAGGAGCCTGCAGGAAAATGCTGATTATGTTTCACACTACTACTCTGTGCGTCTTTGGTTACTGGCTGCACTTACCGCTCTCCAAAACCACTTCCTTGGTTCCTTGTTTGCCTGTACTCTTATTTAATAGATGTTACATTTCTAAGGCTCCTCTTCAGAACTTTCAAGCAGGCCGAAGTAATCGATTGATGACATCCTACAAACACTCTGGTTTTGGCGCAGCCATGGGATCTTGGGTTCTTAGACCATATTATTTTTATAGTTCCATTTGGCTTTCATAACAGTTCTGTTGGAAAATTCAGAACATCTACCCAACCTGTAATTCCCAGTTAATAGCTTGCCATTGCGGCCCTGAACTTTGAAAAATGCATGAGGCTCTTATGGGCAAGTTAAATGATATTGAGTCCTTGCTATCCGCCTCTTTGGGAGAGTTTATAAAAATGCTACAAGACGTACCCGCACAACAAAAACTCATCTTACTTTAAGAACTGATTTTCTCCTACCCCAAGTGTTCTCTACCCACTTCCCCCCATTGCTTATGCATGTTTTATCATTTATTTCTCCCTCGCATGAACACTTCCTGTTTTGGAAAGGTATCCATAATTTAGACCAGACTCTTAGAGGTTCAGTACTGTGTCTCGTGTGAGAAGTTGACTGGTCTGCATCTTAGGAGTACCATGAATAAGTTATAGATTGTTACGCTTCTCAGAAGTCTTTACATTAGAAACATATTGAGCGTAATGTGCATTTGGGCTGGGTGGGGTAGGGCTGTGCATGGTCAGTAACTGGTTTCTTTTAACCTTTAATGGTCTTTATACCTGTTGTGCAGGACAGTGCCTATTGAACCAGCCAAAAGTGCTGTTCTCTAAAACGAATGACCCCTCCCGTGCCTACCAAGAAAATAGCTTGTAAAACCTCTGTAACCCTGGCAGCCTGTGTTTACATCTTGCCAGTCCCTCCTCACCCCATTGCTATATATATATATATATATATATATATATATATATATATATATATATATATATATATATTCTTGTTATAGGGCTGCTGTGCAGTTCAGAAGCCACCCCTCCCCCTGCACAGCCCTGTTTGCTTTGCACGCCTCTGCTCAGGGGGTGATTGCACACACTAGTGCTCTGGGAGTTGTAAAAGTGATCTGTGGGTAGGGTCACAGTCCGTGGGGCTTTGTTGTGCTAATGGAGCCATGACAATACATCTTCAGTCATGCAAGCTAGACGTGGCAGAACTAGGAGGGGCGAGTTCCAACGACGTCTGCTTTCATATGTTAATGTGTTGCGAAACGCATGGGGATGTAGTGACCACCTCAAGCAAGCGGGGACAGTCCCATTAACACCTTGAGAGCCCTATCTGCCCTTTGGCAGGATCGCGCCTCTCCGCGAGGGCACAGCGCCTCTTCACAAATTGAATGGCACATTCCTCGAAGAGCTAGTCATTGATGAGTCACTCTGGTCTTGAAGGAACTGCACCGCTGGAAGAACGAGCAAACAAGGCGAAGCTTCTAACTTTCCAAGGTGTTGATCGCATCGGATTTTGTTTTGCTACATTTGTGATTCACATGCACAAGATTTATACAAAATGTTTAAAGGCGAAATTAAAGAAGGGGAATTGATCAGCTTGGAACATTTATTTAAAGTGTTCTTTTTTTTTAACTTCACACTCTTGTATTTAAATTGCTTTAACTGTTTTAAGCAGTTTTATTTATTTTTGAGTCCTGTTGATTGGATTAAACTTTGGACAAAACCAGTGGCTTGTACTGACGAACGTCAGAAGCTTTTTTGGACATTGCTGATAGTCGTGGAGGCCTACGACTCGATGTTTTGACATGGACATTTTGGTGATCAACTTCATTCTGTTGTTGAAATGTATTAGTACTCATAAACCAAAAGGCTACAACACCCTTCTCGATCACTAATCGTTAAGAACCGACTACATAATTTGGAGGGCAGCAGCGTTCCAAGTTCTCGGTGTAGTCCTGATTGTGAAAGAGGCAAGAGCTTCACTCCGATGGACAGGTTCTAAGGACTTGCTTCATGCACTGCTAATATATTGTGCACTGTGCAGACGGAGTAATTGGCGAAAAATTAGGATATGTTTCTGTGACTTAACTCAAGATCTCAGCATGCAAGTTGACTTCGTGATTAATACATTTATTGCGTTTCTTCAAATTGTTTGTCCTGTAATGAATTCAGCAGCAGTTTTCCAAGCACTGTTAAATGTGGAATTAGGAGGCCTTCTGCAACAAGGCACAAAATGAGACCTGGTGTCTCATTTAATGTGAAAAATGCGGGTGCAGGCAGGTGAACGATGTTCCGGCTGCCTGCTTATGAGGTGATGCAAGGAGTTAAAAGGCTTCAGGGAAAAGTGTGAGTAAACGAAGCACAAAGATCAAGCAAGCAATGCTGCAATGGAACCAGAATACGCAAAGGCATACCAGAAGTGATTTCTGCAATGGTGTTCTTAAAGTTACATGAGGGAGGGCTGCAGAATCAGTGTAAGACCAAGTGCAGTTACAGAACTCCCATGTTGAAGGAATGGGTCGAGGAGATGAGGCAAGAACACAAGATGAATGCTGGATGATGGCAAAGTGCACTGTGGTGCGCAGAGTCAAAACCTTATATGATTTTACTTGGTCATGCAACGTGTGGACCAAACGTTGCCATCCATCCATCCATCCATTCATTGATTTCAGGGAAAGATAGCTTAGTGGGGTGAACATGCTGCCAAAATCTTTTTTCCAGGTCACTAAGTTGAATCCCGTAAAAGAAGGCTTCCTTTTCATCCTTCTTAGGTGTCTAAAATGAGCACCTAGGAGTTGGATAAGAACAACTTAAGTAAATACTAAGTGATGGGGCAGTTTGTGGTGCGTTTTTCAGACCGAGTGCTAGAGTTTCACCCAGTTTACCACCTGCCTGGGTTTATGGTTTTTGTGTGGTTGAAAATTGGGATTGTTGTTGCGTGAGAATATGGATTTTCATTTTTATTCTGTGAGATTTTAGAATGTTCATGTAGAGTAGACTCTAGACTTGAGATAATGGAGTGCTTCTGTGATTTAGAAGGTGGAAAAAAACTGCCAGAAAGTGAAGCCCTGCCTAGCAACATTCCTGACACTCTGCCGTCCCCCCAGATTGTTTAGCGCAGTCTAGGTAATTCGGAAAAACTGACTTGGTGTAATTTTTTTTCCAGCAGATGGTTTTGTTATTCTTTCTCGTTTCCAACTGAACAGTACTGGCCTTGATCTTGTTTGTTGTCATGAGATGTTGCCTCAGTACAAATCTTGTCTCTCTGACAGGAAACCTTCCTAATGAGTGAGTAGCAAGGTTGAATTTTCGTATAGATCACAGACCAGAGCCAGGAAGGTGCCAGTAAACAACTTCTTTCTGAAGCACAGTTTTTAACAAAAAAAATTCTTTTGCAGTTAGATCCATAGAAAGTTTAGAATGTGCACAGAACCCAAGCCTTAGGGGGGAATGCAGGCTTGTACTGGCAGCCGTCCCTGAGAGATATCTGGTTGAAGGAGTCATTGACATTCCATTGCATGTTGTAACTGGCTGGCTCCTTCATCTGTGTACGCCACCAGCAGTATTTGTCCTTGAGGTTTTTCACATGAAAAAGCTTTGCATCAGAACGTCCAACTTCTTTCACAAGCAGTTATTGTTCAATAGAACCTTTTGTTATACTGACCAGTTTGCCCTGTTGGCTGATAGGCTGAACCTGCTCTTTATTCAGAAGCCTTATGCTGCCTTGACTCACCTTTGCTCAACATTGTCATTAAGCCAACAAGATTTGATTGTAGGTGGCCCATTAACTAGTTGTTTCTTACTTTAGGCACCAAATATGACGGGACAGATTTTTTGTATAACACTTTTATTGATTTCCCAAAAACAAACTCAAAATAATCAAATGAATGAGGGCAATCCAGAGATGCCCTCTGACGGGGGATGTAATGGCAGTCAGCAATATGTCTTGCAACATATTGCACATCTGATGCAAACAAAAATCAATATTCAGCCAGAGAAATGGGACGGAGGATAAGCTTTGCAACAGCAGTCTATGGGAGGCATCAGGTATTGATACTACGGAGCCCTTTGGACCCCTCCGACTTCTAGCTAGGAACGAGAGTAATTTACATTATATTAAAACATTTCTAAGGCAGCCTCTGGGAGTTTAGATCGTTCATTTCATGGATAAGCACCAATCCATGTTGGAGAGCTAGGATCCTGCTTTCTGCTTGTCCCGGCTTCCGCAAAGCATGGACGTGTGTCTTGTAGTACCTGTTTAAAATTTTGTACTACATTAAGATAAACCCAGATTTCATGGCAACATCCCTAGGGTTGCTCTAAACTTCCTCCCAATCTGGATCGTCCATGGGGCCTATATATTCCTCCCAACATCCCCATAAACGTTCCAGGCCATAACAGGCATTCTAAACCATGGACCAATTTATTTGGGACATTGCCTTGATTTTCAGCGGGTGTTTCAGGATCTCGTATTTGAGAGTTGAGCTATTTTGCATATATTTGGTGATATCTTGGTGTCTCCTAAGGGCGTGAGAGGGCTGTAGATAAAGAAAGTTTTCAGTTTCAGATAAGCCAAAGTCTGACTGCATCTGGTCAAACGATTTCAATCCGGATGAGCACTAGGCGTGACCCAGGTATGTGATGCCAATTCTATCCCAATACGTGAAGCCCTGCAATGTCTCAGGGTCAGATAGGAGTTTGGTACACCACAGAGTAGTCTTATTTGCCTCTTGACTAAAATAAATGTTTATGCTAATGTAGCAAGATAGCTTCAGTTTGAGTTGTATCCGAGCTGGTACACTGCACTTAAATGGAGTTTCTCAGGAATGATTTCGGTTTTAGCTTTAGCATTAAAAGCTTAATTGAATATGACATCCCTGTGGCATCGGGGGGATTCCGCTATTTAGGTATATACATTACGACCGACCCAGCCCAATTTTATGAGGCAAACTTGCTGGAACCTCTGACATGCTTCCGCGCCGATGTCAAACACTGGCGCTCTCTCCCCCTGACTTTTTTGGGACGTGCGGCCCTTTTCAAAATGCCTGCACTACCGCATTTTCTTTACGTATTGCAGAACACCCCTGATAAAATCCCTGACTCCTATTTTACCAACATCGACAATGCTGTGCGCGCTCTGCTGTGGGACGGCCAGGCACCGTGGATTGCCATGAAAAAACTATCGGCGGGATGGTATGAGGGGGGCATCGCACTACCTGATATCAAGCTCTACTATCAAGCATCCCAGCTAGTCGCGATTAACCGATGGGCACATGGGAAACCTGAAGACCCAAACTTTCGCACAGACTGGTGGCTCATGGGGCAGGGCGGATATAACGGAGCACTATACACAAACCCCCGGAAATTACACCTTACTGGGCCTACTGCGCGCACAATTGAAACTTGGCATAGGGTCAATAAACAATGGGGTTGGCACAATAAAATCACACGCGCTACACCGCTCTGGGATCCCGAATTCTTGGGTCGTCTGAGTGCCTGCCCCGGGTTTGATAAGTGGGATTTGATTGACATCTCCTCTGTAGGGGACATATGGAACTCGGGGAGACTAGCCACCATTGCAGACCTCCAGAAGAAATACCAGCTCGCACAGACCGAAACATTCAGATATTTACAGATCAGCCATGCACTCAAAGCAGTGCTGCCAAGGGGCGATCCACTTCCTGAGGCCTCTCCACTAGAAGATAGGCTACTACTGGATCCCATGAACAAAAAAGCCATATCCCTCACGTATAAAAAGCTGATCAACAACCGGCCGGACCCCCTGGTGCGTCTGCGGCAACACTGGGAATCAGACCTGGGTGTATTCGAGGATGATGACTGGCGCGATGCCTTGGCCTCCCCTAGAGAGGTGGCCATCCCCATGAGACTACGTCTGGTTCAACTGAAGATCCTACATCGAGCTTATCTGGATGCGGGTACTTTAGTCAAAATGGGTAGACGGGCAGACCCTTCATGCCTTAGACAATGTCACCAGGAGGGAACCTTTTTTCACATCATCTGGGACTGCCCAGCTGCGCTATCATATAGGGACGCTATTACTACACAAATGGAAAGGGCGGGGGTAAGACATTGAAGGCCTCCCCAAAACTTTGCTTACTAAATGTTTGGGATGCCACTGACCTTAGACAGACCGAGAAAACATGGGCCTCACTGGGCTCGGCCATTGCAAAACACAACATTGCACAGAAATGGGGCATGGGTGTGATTCTTAATGTTCGTGATTGGGCAGTTGACATGGATAGAGCCATGATAGCCGAAAAATATGTCTTCAAGCATAGGGGATGCCCCAAAAAGTGGGACCGCAAGTGGGGTATGTGGAATAAATACAGGGGGGATATATGTCTGTCTCCAACAGTTGAATTGCGACGAGATAGAATGAGATTTGACAATGTGTTCGCTATCGACAGATCATCTCAGAACGGAGAATTGTGATGTTATTAATGTAATGTTGACCGGCTCACAACGTCTGCATACCTAATGCATATCATGACCTTAATGCATTGCTGTACTGTTGTTTGTTTTTGCCAATAAAATAGTTTATAATAAAAAAAAAAAGCTTAATTGAAAATATTATTGTTGTACCTTTTTCTTATTGGTAGTTTCTATTGAGTGAGTTCTCTAATATGTGAGGGTCATACCTTTCAAAAAAGCTAAATAAAAGCTCTATTCATAATATGTTTACTTGAAGGTTTGTGCTGCTATAATTGGCCTAGGCCAGTGTAACAGAGAGGCCTTTCTCTGGCAGACAAAGACACCTTTTATGGAAGTGGAGCCTGAGAGTCTGCCATTATTCCAAGTTTCTTCCTAAAACTATATAAGCATACAGTGGCAGTTCCTCAGTAAAAATGTGTGTCTCCACTTGTTGCTAGGGTCTCTATTCTGGTTTGAAACTGCACCCCAATGCATTACATGAACAAGCAGTTACTGGTTTTGCCCCCAAATGTGTAATCAGAAATGTGTTTTAACATTTTATTAAAGGGATACATTTTCACCACAGGATGAGAGTTAGTGGGTTTAGTGTTGCATTATTTGCAAGACTTTTCAAGCCAAAGAAAATGTTTAACTTTACCAGTGTATACACAGAGCTAACCATAGAGACAAATTCAACTTAGGTTTGGTGTTACAAGTGCTACCTTGAATGACACCCTGTGCAGACTAAACAAGAGTATTGTTAACTGGGGTGCACACACTTGTCATGAAGTGTTTTGTCTTGTGCTCAAAGGCCGAAGTGTAGGGTAGAAAAGTCTTTGCAAGAGTTTATTTTTTGGGACCTATGTAAAGCTTTATATAGGTTTGTGAACCAGATAATAATTCCCTACATCTATGGTACTTGTGCTGACAGGTGTTCTGCAAAGGGACTCTGAATTGGTGGTGCTGGTTGAAGGTTTCCATCTTGGCAATCACTCTCAACTAGTCTTGTTTAGCTATAATTTTCAGCCATCAAAGGTATCCCAGATTAGAAACTGATCTGAAAGGAAGAACTAAATAAAGACTGTAGCATTGAAAATGCTGGTAAAGAATACTTCCACTTAATGAGGAGGATGCAGTGTGACAGAGTTTGATAGGAGTAGAGATGAAGTTTAATACATTACCACTAGAAATGCACCACAAACAATTATGGGGAGATACATCATTTAGGAGCTATTATTTCTTAATAACCAGTTGGAAAAATTATCAAAACGAACCCTATTAATACAAGCAGTTTTATTAATACATATGAAAAATGAGAAACTGCTTTTTGGATTATAAATTGAAAGATAGGTAACCTTGATATTTATATGAAAACGATCTGAGCAATATCACATATGTTAAAATGGGTAAATCTCTGGCTTTTACTAGGTATCATACAGACCCCTGTGAAGGAGTACATAATGATTTAGTGGGACACGTATCTTTACCATTATCGATTGGACTCACTACATTATCGGACAAGATCAAAAGACCATGAGAAAGTGGTCTTGGAAGATAACATTAGCTACTATTTCTTCCTCATCTAACAAAAACACATTAGACATTGACATTAACGCTTTCCTAGAAATATTGAAACCTGACCTAATCAAACTCTTCAAACTGTTTCAGCAGACTGTCAGTTGTTTCCACCAGTGCAAAACCAGCCCAAGACTATATGTTTCACACCATATCCCTACTCTTGATTATGATTTGACAATAACTGCCAGAGTACTGGTAAACTGTTCTGAAATAATTTTACACTGTTTAATTAAATCATATAAGACAGAATTCATTAAGGAAAGGCAAATGTTTGCTATTATCTGGCCGGTATGATAAATCTGCACAATTATTGCAGAATCCTATTACCTTGCTGTCTCTTTTTCAGAAAATAACTTGACTGCATCAGTTGCCAGTGTACTAAATCTATTAAATTGGTTCTTCATTAATTGAGACTCAGACCCTAATTCTAAGGTCTCTGGACTAATCAAACATTTCACTAACAAAAACTTAAATTGCAATAATTGTAAGAAATCAGGGTATTGGTTGAGAGGAGTGGGAGCCCCGCTGAGGCAACAACCAAATCCTTGTCAGGGTGAACCACAAGAGTCACTAAATTAACCTGTGCTTAACCCTCTTTTAACTTGGCACAAATGCAGTCAGACTTTATTTAGATGCAATGATCTCAGAGCGAGAAAAATTCAATGAAACTGAAGCTATGCAGTTTCAAAGTTTTAGGTAGCTATAGCAGCTAAAAGCATAAAGCACCACTTAAGGTCATCTAGTCGTGAAAGACCAGGAGGAAGGCACAAGTTCAGGCCAATTGTGATGGAGCCTGGGTTGGATACAGGGGCTAGGTTAGTCCTGCTGAAAGAGATATCTTCACAAAGTCAAGCGCGAATAGTTACGTTTGCAGTGGAGTTGACTGCTGGGAGATCATTGTGGATGGTCATCTTGGTAGCGTGAAGAGCAGGCTGGGAGGCGCAAGCTGTTGCTGTAGCGCGAAGAGCAGGACGGGCATCACTTACACTAGTTGCTGGAACTTCACATTGGTGGTCACCACGGGCTGCAGATCTCGACATGAATGGGCCAGTTCGCTGTCGCAAACAGCCCAAAACCTCAGGGTTTTACCTTCTTTCTTGGTAGGAGTTTAGACTGATGCCAGCCAGGGGTCGAGGACCTGGGGTGCCACCTCATGAGGATCAGGAACTCACTCCAGCAGAGGCTAGCAGGGCTCAGGCCGGTCCAGTTGCAACATGTCAGTTTGGCAGTTGCAGGGAGGCCTCTGGAGTTTGTTCTGTCTCTGTAGCTCAAACAAGAGGCCAGTTAACTGACCCTTGGAACCATTCAGGTAAGCCTGGGATGAATGGAACAGGTACATTCTTCCTTCACAGAGAACAAGGCAGTCCTAAAGCAGTAGGGCAGCCCTCTGATAGCAGCAGGGCAATCCTATGGTGGCAGGGCAGTTCTTCTTTAATATTCACAGGTTCAGGAGTGTACTGATAAGTGGCTCAGGAAGGCCACTATTTATACCAGGTGCCAGCCTTTGTGTGTGGGGGGGAACACCCTGTCCAACTCCCACATCAGGTTCGGGAAAGTTCTTCCCTTCCCTTGTCAATGGTTACAAGAAGTCTGGGGTGACAATAGTCTGGTGTCGGGGTTCTTTGTGTGTGTTGGAGGCAAGCCCTTTGAAGTGTATGTAGGGCAGGGCACAGCTGGCAAGATGGCCCATTCTGTCCCCACTAGTCCCCCTTGTGTCACTGTCTGGGAGGAATACACAAACCCCAACAGCAGAGCCATTAACAGGTATATGACCCAAGACACTGGCAGAAGGCACAAATGGTCAGGAAAAGAAAATGCCAACTTTCTAAAAGTGGCATTTTCAGAATTGTGACTTAAAATCCGACTTTACCATTAAAGAGGATTTTAAATTACAATTCATTTGAGTCCAAATAGCATGTTGCTATTTGCTCCCAATCCAAGGTTAGCACTTATTATATGCAATAAGGTAACACAGTGTTGGTCAATCGGAGAGATATGCCTTACAGTAGTGAAAAAATGAATTTGAGTTTTTTACTACCAGGACATGTGAAACATAAATCCACATGTCCTCCTTTTAAACACCATGGACCCTGCCCTATAGGCTTTTAGAGCCTACCTTAGGGGTGACTTATAGGTATTAAAAAGGAAGGTTTAGGCCTTGGTAAATGTGTATTTTGCCAGGTTGAAGTGGCAGTATAAAACTGCACTACTGGCTGTAGTTGGAGGCCTGATGCATGTTTTAAAAGACTACTATACTGTGCGTCAAATGGAGGGCTACAGGCCCACAAGTAGCATTTTATTCACAGGCCCAGGGTACATGTAGTACCGTTTAGAAAGGACTTACAAGTACATTGAATGTGCCAGTTAGGCGCAGTTATGTGTAGTCCAATTGTACCATCTTTTAGGAATAGAGCACATGCCCTTTAGCACTGGTTAGCAGCGGTAAAATGCCCAGAGTTCTAAGGCCAACAAAAACAAATTCAGCAAACGGGAATACCATGTCAACGATGTCGGGTTTATCAGTAATTTAACCCTTTAAATATGATTCACAAAACATGTTATTCTATCTTATCTTTGCCAGGATAGTAGAACCACTTGCCCAGGAAATCAGGGAAATATGTAAATATTAGGAGAGTATATTAGCAACAACTTTGAAAATAGCATGCAGTTGTTTGCAGATATCTTTTTAGTGTAATGCACTCAAAATACAAATACTCTACATAACAAAATAATGTAATAATTTTCAGAGGGGCAGACAAGAGTCAAGAGTTTTAAATGTATGTGAACAAATCCAAGAGGATGTACAGTTGAAACTATCCCATGAATTCCACTGGACGAATGATAGATTTTAAAATAATTGTAAGTTAATATTATAGTCACCTGGAATTCTTTCCATCCACATAATATTTTATCTCCTCGGATTGAGATCTCTTGCTGGACCTGGAGAAATGGAACAGACTGTAAGGGTAAACTAACTTTCTCCACAGATTATTATATAATTTTTTTTAATAAATAAACCAAAACAAATGTTATTATACTAGTATAACCTAATATTAAGATTAAGATGCACAGTAGAATCACAGTATTGAAATTCATTCAAGAAATTGGTATATTTCATCAGATCAATTTAACCATCAGTTAAACCATAACAGTCCCACCATCTCTCCCACATTTTGCTGTATTTATGTGCGCAGCCTCTAGCCGTGTGGATGGATTCCTCTGTTCTTGCACAGTTCTTGCTTTCTGCCATTCAACAATATGAGGAGGGTCAGGAGATTTGCAATAACGGGCAATGTCTCTCTTGGCAATCATACTCCCAGTGTCAACCAAGGTAGAATTCCCTCTGCAACCCCCTACTTCTTCTAGAATGCCTAAGAGAGCAACACTGTGGAGAGGTCTACAAGCCTACTTATTATTTTAGAAAGAGTGGTATATATCTTTGACCAGTATTTTGCTATGACATATAGCAGTTCCAAATCACTGGGGAAAAAATAACTTTGAGTAACATTACAACAAGAGGGAGAGGGAATCTTGCCAACCTGCCGAACCTTCTTGGGGGTGAGGTAAGTCGCATGCAAATAATTTGAGTGTATGAGTCGCAGCAGCGAGGGAATGACAAACTCAGGTGGGGCTAATTCTTCTTGAAGGATCAGGAACGATTTGATTTTTGTACCATGCCAAACATTTCCCAGCTTGGAGATCCTGATGAGGTCCCAATGATCAAATCCCTCTAATCTGTTATTGTGAGGAAGCCAGAAAACAGTCATTCACGTTTTTTTTGTTTTTTTAATCCTATTCTATCCAGTTTAGGGTGGAGCACCAGCACAAAATTACTATCTTGGTTACCTCTGGGACTTAGTGCGGTAGAGAATCCGAGAACATTAGGCCCAGTTTGTTTTCCCCCTGCCCCCCAACTATGGCAAAATGCTGGGTCTTTATTGTCCCATGCAACTAATCATGCAGCGCCAGGTTATTGTGAGTCCCAGTAATAGTCGGAGGTGCGCCATACTCATGCTGCCCTCATAAGTGGATTGCGTGCATTTATTGAACTCAATGCGTGGGGTCTGGTTTGCCATATGAAATAATGCTCCATGGCTTTCACTTCCATGAACCAGTTTTGGGGAATTGACGGGAAAATTCTGTAGTATGTGTAAAAACATGGCAGGGCCAGCATTTTCAAAAGGGCCACTTTCTCTAGGATGTTGACTGGAAGACTGGACCACTTACTTGATTCTTTACATGGTCATGAGAGCAGCGAGGATTGAGGCTCCAAGTCAGCCCAGGTTCTAACGCTATATGTATACCAAGATGTTTGAAAGTGAGTTTGCAAGTACTAAGGCTGGATTGCCCCTTGACCATCTCTGGGCCTCCTCTGATGGAACCGAGAAATTATTTTAACCAGGTGCCCTTTAGACCGGAGGCTTCACCATATAACTAGCATGTTAAACAGCCTGGGTCCTGTGTCTTTGGGACGACCCACAAATAAGAGTACATCACCTGAATAGAGTGCAGTGCGATCCTTCATTTCCACCTCACAACGGAACACCCACATCTTAGCATCATATCGGACCCACACGACAAGAGGCTCCATTGCCAGGGTGAAAAGGAGCGGAGATAGGTTACAACCTTTCCTGGTTCCTCTGTGAATTGGAAAAGGGGGCCATACAGTGAAGGTTACTTTTGACTGAAGTTGAGGTTGAGCATATGGCGTTCTAACAAAGGAAAAGAAATGGGGTTCGAATCCCATCAATGCCAGTACTCTAAAAAGAAAGGAACTATCAAGGGAGTCAAATGCTTTTTCAAACTCAGGGGGCATAAAGGTGCCAGGGAGGGTGCCAAGGAAACATGCATTTTGCGGATGCAATGTCAGGTACTGCAGTGGGGAATGAACCACATTGATCTAGATGAACCAGGGAGGTGATTACATGCAGTAGTCTTTTGGCCAGGACACTGGGGTAAATCTTGATCTCCGTATTTATGAGTGAGATTGGATGATAGGAGGGGGTATTTCTGTAGTGGGTGTCTCGGTTTATGAATGATCACAGTTGTTGCTCTTGTGAGAAGCGGCCTTTATCGCCTCCTATTACAGATTCTGTAGCTGGGGAGAAAGACCTGACTTAAATTTGCTGTAGTATTTGAGAGGTCTTGGTGATTTGTGGGATATATCACAAATTATCTCCTGAATCTCCTCTACTGTGACACGTTCCTCGAGTTTGTCTCTGCCTGGTGTGGTCACATTTGCTAAGATGAAGTCATCCATGAGGGGTTCACGTTCGGAGGACTCCTGTTGTGCATAATGGTTTTGGTAGCTAACGACAAAGGCGAGGTGATCTCTGCAGCTCTGTCCACCACTTTCCCATCAGAATCTACTATATTGGGGATCACCCTGAAAGCGACAACTCAGGTTGCCGGCCAGTCGTACAGTTTTCCATCTTTGGCTCCCATTTTGTAAACCCACCTACTCAAGACAACCCACCATTGCCTAGCATTATCCAGATAAAAGTGGCACAAGCAGGATCTCTTAGTCGTAGTCTGGCGCTAGGTCCCTTCCTCGCTCTTGGTGAGGTATCAAGTTTGAGAACGTTTGCCTCCAGAATAGATACAAGTTAACTTTTCTCCCTCTCTTTCCTTTTCAGAAATACTTTGGCGTTGCCATGCAGAGTGGCTTTCCTCACCATCTATCGGGTTCTGGGGGACTCTACTGAGCCCTTGTTGCGCTCAAAGTATGCTTTCACTTCTTGGGGTAGGAATTGAATGCTGCAAGTCAGTGGTGTATACCAAGCATTCAGATGTCACGTCTGGCCCCAATTTTTATTACTACTGGAGAATGCCAAATATGCCCTAGGGGAGAATGTTTGCTGCAGTCGTGCACAACACATCTGCAGCTGGCAGAAAAAGGTGTTCAATTCTAGACATGGTTCTGTGGGCAGCCAAAGTGTCATTGTATTCTTTGGCCCGGGGATGCATGTTCGCCACACAATGCATAGTCCCAAGGAGGCTGTCTAGTATGCCAATGTAGTGCTTCTTTGAGGCTTAGCTGCACTTGCACCTGCTGTGCCATTAGTTTGGTAAATAACTGCATTAAAATCCCCATCCATGGCAGTTAGGCATGTGACATCTCTAACACTAGATCTCGGAGGTCATCCACAGAGTGGACTTGGAAAGCTGAGGGGGGGGTGTGCGTTGTAATGAAGATATATTGCATCCCTTCCATCCAACCCAATACTACCCCAAAATCTACCTTGTTCGTTAGTAATAACCAGGGAGACGGAGAGGGGAAAGAGCTCTGCAGTAGTATTGCGCTGTAAATAGAAGGCAAACATAATAAACACATAAAAAACCGGTCTGCAAACCCCAACTTGCCTAAACTGCCCCCCCACTCCACATTTCCACTATAGAAGCATTGATTGCCATAACTAGCCCCATTTAACCCTTGAAATAGGTGAATACAGTACAGTATGTAAGGATAACATGTTGCTAGCAAGGTTGAAGATAGAGAAGGATGAATTTGAAGCAGTGATTTTGTCAGATATTTATTCTTGCAGTATTGTATGTGGCACTTTAATGAGCGACTGGGTCATCCGGGACCAAGGGACAGGCCTCTCTCAGGATTCAAGGTCTGGTACCTGGAGGGCTCAAGCAGCCCGACCTCCATCCCTGAAATCTCGCACTATGGGTGATTTACTCTGTTTTCAGAGGAATCTGGTGTCTCCAGAAGTTGGCCCTTTCGTCATTGCCAGTTCCTCACCCTCTCGGTTTTCCACTGCCAGAGGGCCCCCGCCACCTCCTTCTCTGGCAGTCTCTGCTGCATTAATAGTGGTATACGGTTTTAAATCCTATTTTTTCACGACCAGTCTCAGGCTACTGCTGGTGAGTCAAAGAAGATGGAGCAAGAATCTTGATGACTTTTGAGTCTGGCTGTGGATATAAGCATGTACTTCAAGTTCATTGCCTGCTACTTCTGCTTGAGTGCATCAAAGGACTTTGTTGTTGGATAGTTCAAGTATAGTTGAGAAATCACATGATCCAGGCAGACTGGAATGACAAAGTTTTGCATCACTCTGGTGCCCTAGAGTATTGCATCCCTGTTCTGGTAGTTTAATACCTTGACAATGAAGGGGCAATCTGAGCATCCGGAACAGGGGACCGTGGAAGTGCCCGGGGAGGCCCCTCTCTAGGATGAAGCAGGTGAAAGTTTGTTTAGTGATAGCCAGGAGGTGATCCAGTCTTCCAAAAATGTCTTAGGGATGAGTCCCTCTGCTCCCTCTGGGAAGCCAGTAAATTGTGGATTGTTCCTCCAGGTCCTCTTTTCTGCATCTTCAGCTAGTTTCTCTAGACTTTTGGACGCCATGGTGGGGCGGGACACAGTGGACTTCATTTCTGTGACAGTATTTTCCTGCTTGGTAATGCAGCTTTAGATTTTGTAGTCTCTGTCAACCACGTTGCCTAGGTTTTGCCGGAGCAGCCCAGGGACCATTCCCAACTCTTATCCTGGCCTCGAGAGCAGTGCGGGAAGCCTGGATTGCCTCCAGTATAGCATCGGTGCCAGCTGATACAGGGGATGGTTGACTCCGGGGCACTCTAGTATTGAGCTTATGCGTGTCTGATGGCAGGGTAGTGTACTTGTCCATTTTTGTTTTTGCCTGCGAGGAGGCGGGACTGTCTCTTCCCGCGGTGAAAGCACCTTCTACCCCTGGGATGCCAAAGCAATGAGTTTGATGTCCGGCTGGGTCTGCAGAGCCCACGGATATAAGGGTCGGCTGTGAGCAGGGCGCAAAGCCACCCATTACCAGGCTTCAGGCTCAGCGAAGCACAATACCCCAAGAATTCCCAACAGTCTCCCCCCTCAAGACACCACACTGCAGGTCCCCTCTGGGAATGCCATGCAGTGGCAGAGAGTAGCAAGGTGAAGTGGATGGGGGATGGGCTCCACATGGAGCACCACAGCTGTCCAAGATTGTGTTTGGGGAGTCACAGCACAGGCTCTACAGAGGCTGCCTGGGACAGTAAAGCAACCATGGAGGAATTTATCCGTGTCACTCCATGCCACCAAGGATTCAGCCACAAATCGTAAGGTGCCAGTAACTCCATCTCAAGCTGCATAGGTCCAGTTGATCCAAGAGAGGGTGGAAGCCAGCCGGTCGCTTCAGTTTTTGCCTTTAGCCGCTGTGACCAAGGTATTCGTCAGGTGTTGTGTGGAGAAGTGGGTGGCAATGCTGTTTTGGCCCACAGAATTTTTTGAATCCGCCGGCAGCATGGGCATCCAGGTTGCCTCGCTTCCACAACATTGGTATCATAAAGCCACAGGCCTAGCTGAGTAGGGGTGGCGCGACCCGCAACTGCCATTTTTTGCCTGTTTATTGGGGTAAGGCTGAGAGGTCCTGTAAGCCTGTTCCATTGAATACAGGCAATAATCGAAAGAAGCTTCCCTGGGCATCTTCTCCTCCCTTCATTTACACCTTCCCAGGCAGGAAGGGACATCATCCTGGGAAGGCCGGGAGCAGGATCGCAATGGATGCTAGGGGAGTGGGATGGAGTGCTATAGAAAGCTGCTTCCATCTTGACCTCCCAGGCCATGCTCCTTCCCCAGTTTTTTAAAATTACTTCATAGTGTACCAATTATCACATAGGAAACAATACATTAAATCAGTTGAAGATATATTACATTTTATTTGGAAATGCAAAAACCCTTGTTTTTAAAAAGAGTTCTGTTCTGTTGGGTTATACTTTGATGAAGGGGTTGAGCACTGCTGGATATTGAGAACTACGTGCATGCTGTAAAGTTAAGTACAATGTTTTTGTATTGGTCTTTTAAGAGCATATGATGGGTGGAATAAGCAAAGATAGCAATTGAGCCTTTGCTTCAAGGAAGAAGTAGCTAACAAGGGATTTATGTGCCACCTACTTAAATTTGTCCTGAGGAAGGAGTGGACGTTCTGCAAGTATAGCATTTCTTGTTATAGCTATCTAAGCAAGCTAATTTTCTACAATAGAAATTCTCCACCAAGATTGCAGCAGTCCAAATTAATGACTTGGGTTAATGCCTACCTACCTCCCAAAAAACAAAAAAGGAAGGATTTAAGGAATGCAAATGTAAGCCAATCCTGCATTAGACCATGTCCTCTGTGACTCCTTCCTGTCTATTGTATTATTTTATCTTTAATGAGAAGTAAAACCTTTTTCACTTATCAACTATTTATATGAATCTAATTACCTTAAGCCACTATTTCAGGGTGATTTCTCTCTTCCATAGAGAATCTCAGAAATGTAAACAAGATTTTTAAGCAGAGGGGTACTAGAGAAACACCAGCTGCTGACAGGACATTGGACTATAGATGTGAACAGCTGTTATTAAAAGGAGTATCTCCCATTCAAGCGAGCTGTGAGGCTTATCATAACCCCATGTAACTGAGGCTTTTATTTGTTTGCTATTTTTAAAGTGATGTTTTGCATCTTCATAAGACCTCATGAGATGGCCTCAGGCTGCCATTAAAGTACAAAGAATTACTCTCCTTTGATCTGTTTATACACAGCCATATGTCAAATCGGATTGATAATCGTGCATGGTTATCACCACCACTTGTGGGTTTTTACACAAGCATAGCCATGCGTCCGCTAGTGGGTTTAAACATGAAACAATTGTACAACTTGTTAATATGGAATGGGCAAATAATCACCACTATAATTAAACTATTGGAATCCAATAATATATTCATAGGCTGAGTGGCCCTTCCAGATTGAACAGATCAGACAGACCATCTTGCACACATCCAAAACAATGGAATGCCCTGCCCCACGTGTTGCATGACTTGTTTGACTCATGTAGAAGTCATATAGGCCAAGACATGAAGTAATAAATGCAGTGTTTGCTGTGGATGCAGCTCCTGTATTCCTTCCTTATAATTCTGATTCACCACGTATAACTTTAGGTGTATGGTGAAGGCTCGATTAACCACCATCTTTTGTTTTTACACGGTTCATTATACAAAGAAAAAGTAACCCTCTCTGGTATTGATTATTTATTATTGCTGGACTAAAGCACTTCAGCCATTCAGGACACACACTCAACATAGTCTTTCATAGTTGCAAAGTATTAGTTCAGAGTGTACATTTCTTCCTGCCTCTGATAATGAGGAGGAGACAACCAGACCGAAAACCTCTTCCTGCCTCCAATGATGGGAGGAGTCAGCAGATTCTAACCCTCTCTGGTAAAAGTGATGTCTCCGAGATGTCCATGGTCTTCATATCAGCGACTCTCTTACAAGAACTGTAGCAATTTTGTAGACCTCGGTCTCTTTTGTGTGGAACTAGAGGAAGTTGAGAATATATGCTTCACCATACGTTTCAGACAGCAACCTGATATGAAACTTAGCCCTGAAATGCTCCCTCCTTCTGGGGACAGGGATCCATCCTAAGTGAGGTCTGCCCTGCTCATTCGTCATCATATACAGATCTGTTGAGTATGCCCGTTGCTTAATGTCAGAGCAGTTTAAAAGTAATGTTTTGCCCTAGATACCACTTTTGTTTGATTTCCCCCCCCCTCCCCAGAGCAAAACAGATCTTTTTTATATTGTGTTTATAGAGTACCAACTATAAGCTAAATTGCTCTTTGCTGCTGTAGCAGATACAGGATAGATGGGCAAGAGCACCTCAAGAGAACCATCAGTGTAGCAGGTAGAAATGGAACATAGCTCATTGGATGCCATAATTGTTATTACTATAACAGTGCTAAAACCCATTTACATTAATAGCACCTGTACCTAGTAGATGGCCAGTAACAATTTAATGCCATGTGTTGTGCATTGCGCCTTGCAGTGTCCGGGCCCACCACCTCAACCAACTAACTAGCACCAGAAGATCTTTCTCTGTGAAACTGATTACAGTTCCTCGTTTCCCCTGTCCTAATTGGGAGAGGGTATCTATTCAGTCTTGACAGCTACATTGTGAAAGAACTTCCCTTACGTCATCTGCTTCATAAAAAAAACTGTCTTTTTGGAAAAGCCTCAAGATGTGGCTGTTCTCCCCATAGTGCAAGGTATGGTCAGAAAATGGCTAGAGGCCAGTCCAGTTTGTTGCACTCAATAAATGGCTGTTAACATGTAGCAATCCCACAATTTGCTTAAGAAAGAAATGCTTTCAGTGCTTGGTAGAAATGCAATTAAGAAGTCATAGTTCGTAATTCAGTAGATAAGCTGTTCATCTGGAGAACATTGCCAGGTGACCATCAGCGTAACACAAGAAGAAAGTGGTTGACATAGCTGAATCACTTGTGGAAAGGAGTTGCATGCCCAAAAGATTCAGGCACTTAAACTTCATTCAGCCTACCCATTCAAAGTAACGTGGGGCCTGACTGGTCTCTGTTATGCAGGTAAACATGATATGCCTTTGTTCAGTGCTCATTACAAACTGTAATTTTCAGCTATTTCTTAGGTATGTGCAGGAAATATTTACCTCTCTTCCTTGCACTGCAAGGTTCACTCTTGTCCAACAAGACTCTAATTGACAAAATCCTAAACATTCTCTTAATCATTTGGAGATCTGAAGTCAAGCTCAGATTTAGTGTCATGAAATAAAAAAAATAATAATCCTGACTAATCTGAGATGACCTTCTCATTGTGCTTAATTTGGTCCCTCCTAGCTCTAAAACCATAGCAAAATTCTGCGGCGGAAATACCTATTTCCAAAAGTGATCTAAATCTCAAATTTGATCCCACTTTCCTTGGATTGACAGCCTAATGGTATCTCGATCCAACAAATCTTGTTCTTCTTTTTTATGACAGTACATTTTCCCCGCCATGCCTACCTCTTTTCTTTACTTCATTCTTGACCTGGTAGCACAGCAGGTACTGGGTATGTGCTAAAAGCAGCTCCTAGATAATCCAAACACACAATTTGATAAGCCAACATCCAGACAATCACACCTATTTCTAGAATCGAGTTAATCTCGGCCAGAGGGACTTTTGCTAGATATAATTTTCAGATGACTGTGCAACCAGATGATGCAAAAGAGATAAAGCAAGGCGCTTTATCTCTTTTGCATCATCTGGTTGCACTGCTTTTGTCCACAAATGGTTTTCTATTATGCTGGTTGAGGAAAAGGCAGAGCCCCTGTATAAAACAAGCATAGTGACAAGTGTATGCTACTGATTTATAAGTGAATTGAACGTAAATAATCTTTTGAGTCTTATAGCCAAAACAAGTTCAAAATAATAAACAGCTGGCACTTTTATCCAGTAATGCGGGGACATTTCTGAGAAATTTTCATAACAAAAGTACTTTTGCAAAATTTGTAGCAATCTGGTCATTCTGGTACTTTGCCCTCCGGTTGGGCATTTTGAACCCCCTAGCAAAAATTGATTTTGACAGATTTTCGTTACAAGTGTGTCTCTAAAATCACTTAGCAGTCTTTACTTAGCTAGAATTTTATAGAATTCTCTGGCCTGGTCATGACCGTGTTTATTACATCTGATTAATTGCTCTCTAATCTCTAGGCAGGCCCCTTCCATTATTAAGCCCTCAGTGGTTATCCCCCTCCTGAAGAAGCCCACACTAAAGCCTTCTTAACTGCTGAACTCTAGCCCAGTTTCTATGCTACATTTCCCAGGCAAGCTGGCTGATAGTTTGCAAAATCAGCAGCAGCACATAGATGACAAAAATCTGGTTTCTACCAGCTGAAACATCTTTGGCGAGTCCTCCCTTACTTTATTTCCTCCCACCATCTTCCCACAATTAATGCCTTCAGTGCACCCAGAATCGATAATGCATACATGGTCTACTTGGGACTTGATCCAGCTAACTGCAGTTTGCAATGGAGGCGCTAATCATACAGACATTGAAAACCATGATATCTTCCTAGTTTTCCAGTATGAAATCAAATCAACTTTAACTCTCTGTGCATTAGATACTGACCGACCCTATGTTGACTGTGGGCCACTCGACCTCAAAGAATGAATCTTGAAATACCTTTCAAATGCAGGTAACTAATGTCTTTCCACCCGCTTTAATTCCGTAAATAAATCACCCTTCATTTAGAGGGCATCCACTTAAAATGCCAGAAAGCCCTGAAAACCCAATACATGTGACCTGTTTCACCAACAAGTACATATTTTCTGTTACTTGCAGTAGCACCTTGGAAATACCAGTCTACATAAAAAAAGTGAACTCTACTAAGTAAAAACCTCTCTCAGTATTCTGAACATGCAGGCATGTTTTTTAGCCAAGTTCTGCATAAACTACTAGTGACGTAATCCATTGTGGCATTAATGACTGTCCTATTACCACTGCATTGTCTCCCTGAACAATGTAGGGTAACTTCAGTGTCAAGCACATTCAATTTAAAAAGGCACTTGTATCCACAGACCAACATCTCAACAAACTCCCAGATTTTGCCTGGCCTAGTCTGTATAATTACTTCAATGAAGAAAGAATTGGGACAGTAATCTTCAGTAAAAGCAACAACTTTTCTATGCAGAATGTCGCCCCTCCATTAGGCTTAATGCAGTTGTGGGTCGTCCACAACCGTACAGCGGCAAATCCACTCAACAAGGTGGCCAGTTGAGCTTGTGCATCACAAACGTGGTAAACCTGTGCATCATTGGCATTAAAATGGAACTTTATCTTGGGGGCTCTGAGAAGGTACTTGAGTGGCTGCCCACAGCCTTTAAACAGGAGAAGTGACTATAGTGAGCCATGTAGAACTCCACGGTGACCAACATGGAATCGGGAACCAGCCTGCCCAGGTGCGTTCTCATAAAAGGCTCAGAAATAAACGAGTTCAAGCATCCGGGGGTCTGGTAAGGGATACAATCCATCACATTTGAATTATTCAATGGATTCTCATACTTTGCCTCGTTGAATGCATTTAGTAACGAGGTTGTGCATGTGCTTCCTTCTAATTTTGTAGTTCATAGGCGGTCGCTTTGACTCTGTTGCAGGGGAATCTGTTTCCTTCATTTGCAGGTCTGTTTCACGGGAAGGTTGTGTACCACGTATGTAGAAATATAAAGTAGATTGTATACAGAATCTCTGGTTGTCGTGTTACTGAGGTATTCTTGCTCTGTAGGCAAATGTCTGATGTTAATTAAGCACTTCTAGTGTCTCTATTTATGTGCAAAGTGGCTAGAGCAGTTGTCAAGCAGATATCCATGAATCCTTCATATAGAAGCGGATGTTTATTAACTAAGAAACGGATTTGACAAGAGTCTTTGGTAATTGATTGGTAGTTACGTGGATTGACGTGCAAAGTTGTATTTTCAAATCCTCACCCTTTAGTTAATTGTTCCTGCTTATTCATACTTGTCTGAGCTTGGAGCAGTCTGCTCACTGACGTTGTTTGGAGTAGCTATTGTAGACTTTGCATGAAGGTTTTCCGCCTTTGTCGTGGACATGTTTATTTTGAGCATCCATTTCAACCTGAATTTCCTTATCCTGCATGGTGTAACATCAGAAGGCCTGTTCGAATCTCTGGAATGGGGTTTGTTATTTTTAGCTTGGCCGAGGAGTAGATTGTGTTTCTGGTATGAAACGTCCTTCCACAAGCTGTGCTACAATCAAATAAGGCGAGCAGAACAAGAGATGGAAGGATTTGGACTCCGAGAAGAAGCTACACACATCTGCATTTCAAAACTGCTTTGCCTTTAGGGTTTTTCTAAATTGCATTACACAAGATTTGCTAGATGGTCCCATATATCAAAGTCCTCATTGCTTCCATTTAAAGTGCACATTGCATCCCATGAGAAGCGGTCCAAGTTCATGTTAATTGGACCTATTCCACTGCAGTTCTAGGTGACTATGAAGAGATGGAGTCATCTGGCAATCATTTTCACACTTTTAAACAACTTGATCATTGGATGTTGGAGACCCTGCAATTACATCTCCTAAAGGTTGAGTTATAAAGGTCCACTTTCTTACATCGAATGTAATACTGATGTTTACTCTGTTTCTGAGCCGCAGTAAAGGAAGATAGAGTGATTGCCACAAGATCACACATTTTGCGCAAGTGCAGAAGCTGGGATTTAAACCTGGGGCTCTTGGTTGCAGAGCATCGAATCTTCCTCATCTTCCACCGATTGTGGACCGATGCATAATCGATATTGAACTCTAGTTAGATGTAAAATGTGGTTATTTTGTGAGTTACTCAGTGTTTTCTGAAAAATTGAAAATGGAATTGATTTCTAAGGTATGGCATGTTCAAAGTAATTCATTGGATTACATCCCAGATTAATTTCTTTAAGATATCTGCTTGGTAAAATACTGTTGCATTGAGCTAATGTTGATGTACGTTTCCATTGTGATGCTCTTCCCTTGAAAGGGCCTCAAATCGTGTGATTTTAATTCTAATGCAGATATTTTAATTTATCAAATTGTGGACAGAAATCGACCTTTTTCACCCCTATCAGAAAGCCCATCAGGTGCCAGCTGATGCACACTTTTCAGAAAGCTCGTATAAGTCTAACTATTGTGAAATCCTTAAAGCATGGTGCTGATACCCATACATGCCAACATTTCGAAGCAGGAAAGAGGGCGATAGTAAAACATCAGGGGAAATGTATTTTCTCCATTGAGTAACATTGGAACAGAGGTAATTTTAGGCATGAGATAGCTAAAATAAAGCCATTTTTGGCTTTTAAAGTCGGTTCTGTGGGCTTGTATGCATACCCCAGCGCCCTCCGCATACAAAGATTTGTTGAGAGTCTGTGTTGTTGATAAAGAGGTCAAAATGTGCATGTTACATTTAAATGCATGAAGTATACCTAGAAAAGCAAAAGCGAGCCAGTGCGGGTGCAATAGGTGGCTTACTGAAGGCACCATCATTTTTTTATTTGTGGGCGTTTGTTTTGTTCGCCCTAAGTTGGCAGGGTATGTCAAGATGTGGGTCCCTTGCTCACTTTGCCACTGGACAATAACTAGCCTGGCTGATGAGGGGTGTTACCCCGAAACTGGTCCCAGGATGCTTCTTTCCGGTCCAGGGAAGACCTGGCTGGGCAGTTCGGACTGGACTGTTCTCATGAGGAACAGGGTCAAGACTGATTTGCATATGACTGGGTCTGAACTGGGGTGGCGAAGTGAGCTAAATAATGATGGATTCAACCCAGATCTGTGACTGGGGGTGAGTGTCTGAAAAGTTTCAGCGCTCCGTCCATCATCTCCTTGTGTTTGCTTTGTTCGCCCTAAGTTGGCAGTATGCCCAGACGTGGGTCCCTTGCTCACTTTGCCACTGGATTCAAGCTAGCCTGGCTGATGAGGGGTGTTACCCCGAAACCAGTCCCAGGATGCTTGTTTCCTGTCCAGGGAAGATCTAGCTTGTCAGTTCGGACTGGACTTTTCTCATGAGGAACAGGGTCAAGACTGATTTGCATATGGCTGGGTCTGAACTGGGGTGGCGAAGTGAGCTAAAGAACAATGACGGATTCAACCCAGTTCTGTGTCTGGGGGTGAGCGTCTGAAAAGTTTCCGCGCTCCGTCCATCATCTCCTTGTGTTTTCCAAAGATATAGGCAAGTCAAAAAACTATTTTCCTATGGAAAAATGGTTCTAACTATAACTACCTACTGATTTGGTAACCTGTGAGAGGTCAAAATGTGTTGTTCTCTGGTACAAGCCGGGCATGTCTAAGAACTGCAGTTTTTCATGTCATTCATATAAGACTAGTTTTGCATCTTGTGCAATGTAAGCCCTTTTGTTTTAAAGAACTGGTAGATGTATAGGAATGCGCTGAGTTTTAGGCGAATTTCTTCTTGGATTTGCATTGCCAAATGGAACAGGCCAGGATGTACTTTTTATTTAGCAGTGTCCGTGGAGTACCTTGTGTTACTGAGTTGTTTTACAATATGCGCTATATAATTTGTTTAGCACATGGTTTTTGTATTCATTTCTTCTTGGCACTACATAGTCTACTGAAATATAATAACGGGTATTCAGAACAGAGGTGCTTGGCATTTCAAAATCTAGGTTATTGCATTTGGTAGGTTGGGGAGTCTTTCAGTGGTTTACACGTGAGAAGTCTGTGTTTTATAAAGGGTGGATGCTTACATAGTAGGTTTTTCTATCAAGTTGAACCTTGTGTTAAAGCAACATTTCAATCTGCTGGGTTGTCGTAGAACAGAAGTCCTTGGCAGAAGAGCTGTAAAATAACTTGGACACAAAAAATGTGTGCAGGGAGCCCTACCCTGTACTACTGTACAGAGGGCCTTAAATTTCAAAAACGTAAACCATCAATAAGGGAAGGGGAGAGCTGGTGTGGGGTGTGTACCTTGGTGAAGGTGCAGCAGAAGTAAGAACAGCAGATTTCAGAATCCTTTACCAGTGTTTAGCTGTATATAGTGGTAAACCAAATAGACTGTTGGCTTATGTTTTTGATGTTTTACGCTGAAAGAATGAGTGGGCACCTTCAGGCCCCCTAGAAGATTACCAGGCATCTTACAATCATTTGCACTGATTCAGTCCAAACAGATTCAGCTCTCCTTAATAGGCGGGCCAGTGGTCAATAATGGTTGGTGGGCCTCAGGGGGTTAAAGGCTAGTGCTAGCGCCTTATATTAGAAATGTATGTCACCCACTTATTGGTACAGTATAAAAGCAAGCTGAGGTATGTTGGGTGAAAGCAGTAGCTGATAATATTTTTTAAAGCTGTGGTGAACAGGTGCAGCTAGGGAGATAATGCAACTCGTTGGGTCCAAGTCGAAAAGAAGGACTCAATCCATTGCAATGCCTAATATCTAATTTTTAGTTAGTGTAGCCATTCTAGTGCGATCCCATGGTAAGGTGTGTCTAAAGTGGTTGAGAATTGTTAAATTTAGTGCAATTGGTCTCCATTTTGGATCCCCTGGAATCAGTATCGGCACAGCCTGCATGCTTCTTACTGATATAAGCCTACTCCATCGACCTTCAGGCGGTTGTGTACTTCAACAGAATATTTTGTCTACTGTGATAATGAATGCTAGCTAAAACAAATATACTGCAGTAGTGGAATAGTGGAACTGGGGGCTTGCAGTTTCTAGGAAACCCTCAGAATGAATAAAGTGCTTAATTTGAGGGCGTGGGCTCTATGATACAGTTTTTATAACGGACCTTCTTAGAACACCCGACTGCAGTTCAATAATTATTCAGTTTGCATTATGTAGCCGATTGTTGTGTGCCGAAGTATTGGCATGTCTCTGTTTCCTTTCAAGGCTCAGTTCAAATTTGTCTGTGTCCAGCATGCTAGGTAAGTGAATTGTTCGACTGTTGGGTATTTGCACCTCATTGTTGGGTAGTTGTTTATGCAAAGCTATGACTGGTTACTTTCCGGTAATATTCATTAATCCGAGTTGTACACCTCTCTGTCACAGTCCTGGTTCCCGTCCCTCCCTCCCTGTTTCGGCTTCTTGTGCTTGGTGGTAGGTCAGGGGTTATGTGCCACAGGATGTGGGAGTGGCCTGGAGGGTAGGGATGGGACCAAGGGAGTTTTCAGCTTGGTATATCTGTGGAGAGGAGCTATTGCTCAAGTGTATAAGGACTGTGACGAGGAGGTAATGTAGTAGACCATACTGAGTGAAGTAACTTATTTCATGCAGTGAACACGTTAACTGACACTTCAGTAAAGCAGCAGAACAGGAATGCGGATAAAAGTTGGATTGAAAGTAAAAAAACAAATAGATCACACCCTTTGCAAAAGTCTGTCAAAGGTCGTCTTATTTCTCAGATAAAACCTTGGGTAATGCTACAGTATGGGACAAGAGGAAATTGGATATTTTATGGAATCTATTAGGGTAGAAATAGATAATTACTAACCAGTGCAAAAAAAAAAAAAATGGCATTTGGCACCAGTAAAGCTGCAATAAACCTGCAATTAATCTGTTCTACGTACTTAGGGAGATTCTGCAAAGTCTTGATTTGTAAGTAGAGGGATACGTGTTATGGACTTCTTTCTTAGATAAAAATAAATGATCTTTGTCTTTATTTACAAAAGTTTCTGAACTACATATTGCCGCTTCAACTCAATCAGGGTCAAACCGATGGACAAACACAGACTTTGAAAAATTAATTGAAAATTTATGTATTTGGGACGGTGTTTGGCAAAGCGCTACATGTAGCTGTGTGGGTTCGTCAAAGCACTGGAATGGTTCTATCAAGAAGCATTTATGTAAAATTGGGGATAGTTCTAGTCCTATTAGATGAGATACAAGTCATATATATGTTATTCAGTTGCAACACTTGGGTCTCTGGTGGCACCCATTAAATGCTTGTACTACTTTGGTTTTCCTAAGTTCCCTAAAATGCGTAAAGTTTGGTTCCGATATCATCAGAATGGGGTTGAGGGTGCTCCATGTTCTAGGTACTTGTATTCTTAAAGATCTGCCTTTGTGCTTCATCCTTTTGAAAGATAGTTTATTAATAGACACTTATGGAAAATATTTTAAGGTATAGTGAAGATGTGAACTTCCTCAGTTGTTGTGGGCCTTGGCCCAGTATGCTTCGTGGACGGTGCAGACAACCTTACATTTTATCCTGCCATCTGCTGAATGCCAGTGGAGTTCTTTAAGGTTGGGTGTGAAGTGGTTACTTCTACAGAGGTTTACGGTTCTGGATACCAAATTCTAGCATGTGTAGCCTGGTGATGTCTTTCTTGGAGAGGCCAGTATGGATGACGATGCAGTAGTCCAGGTGTGCCATGACCAATGCTCTTGTTACTGCAACCAGGTGATGGGCTTGAAGTAGTGGTAGTATTGTTTGGAGCAAAAGAGCTGCAGATTGACGCTTTTTACTTGGTTGCTCCACTGAGTTCAGAGCTGAGTTTTTGGTATGTTCATGTACGAAAAGCTCCCCATCATCCAGCAAAAACATATATACAAGCACAAATTGATGTTGGAAGTGTTGTCCGGTTTGTTTTCTAAATGGAAGTGGATTTGTGTTTCAGCTGTGTATATGTAGAAGCTCATGTGCTATTGCTGCTTTGGCTATAACGGAGGTAGACACTAAACAGACATTAGAGTTGATGCTTGGCACAGACAAAGGCATGTGTATGTTTCAGTAGCACCAATCGAAGCATTTTGACATATCCATGCCATAGCCAAACCTTCTAGGCCCATTGTGCCACCATTTCCAACAGAGTTATGTGGTTGAGAGTGTCGTAAACAACTGACTGATGGACTGTAAGGGCTGTTTCCTGTGTCATCCATGGCTAGAAGGAAGACCTTTCCGATTTTGATAGCCCTCAGAGCTTAGAACATTACTGGTAGTTATGGAAAAGCTGGTTAAATTCCACATATTCTTGAAATTGCCTCCTGACCCTCTCTGTGATCTTGCTGAGGAAAGAGGGGTTAGAGATTGGTCATTTGTTTGCTGGCATCTTTGCATCTACTGATCATTTTCTTATTTCATGAGGGTGTGGTGATAACTGTTTGTTCCAGAGAGCCTGGAGAGACCTAAATGGCGAGAACTAGCCATGGGCGAGGACTAGAGGGGGCTACAGCTGTGGTCATTAGCGCCTATGAATTGGTACTCCTGGGCTACGGATTTGTTCCTGTTTTTTTTTTTTTCGCAGGGCTGCTGGGATTGGAATTTCTTTGTGTTATTTGCTGCTACCAGATATAAAGCATGACAAGAAGCATAATATTAGTGTCCATCTTAAATTCTTTATATCTTTGCTGGGAATTTTCCCTTGTGCGCCAAAGTGTTTGCACACATGCCATAAATAAAAAGTGATTGCAAAAAGCAAGGCAGAACAAGCCTTTATACACACCTTATATGATAGTTTGTCTTGTTCTAAGAGGAGACGGTTCATAGAGTGGAAAACCTTCATCAGTGGAAAGGTACTCCTGCCCAGTAGATGAAATGGTTTCTTGGTGTCTATTAATACACATGACTAAGTTTGTCATGGTTGCGCTTGGGACCGTTTGACACTTATACACTGGTCCATGTGGAAATTTTCATTAAGCTCATTGAGCAAAATATTTTGATTAGTAATTAGAAGAAAGATGCCTAGGACAAGGATTATTTGTGAGTAATGCAGAGTTTACATACTGTGAAAAGTAGATTTGTAACACGGAAGTCTTCTGAATGATCTGAAAACCTTGCTTTTATCAATGTGCACACGTGTCACCTGCTAAAAGATCTGGACAAAAATATTGTTATCAAGGTTTGGGATATTTCATTGAGGAGAATGCCTTTTGTGTTTTAGTTGCGCCTCTGTTTTCGCTGTAAACAAAATGCATGTGTGATCCGGGGCTTTGTAAAGAGAAAAATGTAGAACCTGGTTTTTCAGGTAGGGAACAGCAAATTGCCTCTGGGCCTTTTTTTCGCTTTAGTTGTTCTGTTTGCGATTAAGGTCTGAAATCTTCGTGTGCTTTGATAGACTGTATTCAAGCTGAGTGTAATGGTTTTATCCCCAGGGGAGATGAGACCATCTGGCGAGCAGAAGGGCAGTTCGAGCAAAGTATTGTTGAGGCTGCCACACAACCAGGTCTTATTATCTGGTAGAACAGTCCTTTCTGCTTGTCAGGAGCTCTGAAATGGTTCCTCAGGTACTGAAAGCTGAGCACTTCTTCTCCCACTGATGTGACGCAGGAGATAATTCTGTTGGGCAAGCAGCAGCATGGGGGAGGATCGCACTGCAGGATGTGTAATGTCAACATGAAGCATTGGAGCTGGCAGGCAGAGAGGGAGAGAAGGGGAAGCGGCCATTTCATGCCAGAGCAGGAAACCCTAAGGAATTTTCTCTCTGTCCGTCTCCTTTTCTGGTTCTCATCTTGCACATTCCTACGCCTTGGATTTTTTTTTCAACTGATTTATGTTTAGCAAGAATAGCTATTTCTTTTCTTGATCTGAACTGTTTGAAGTTTGACAATTCATGCCAAAGTGCCCCACGGACAAAAAATATATATTGGTGGCAGGTGAGTCATCCTGTGTTATGTGGGAGTTCATCATTGCTTTGTTTCACATGGGGGCAGCTTTATATATTGAGAGGGAACCAGTTTCTTGAAAGTGGCCATTTATTAGAAGTTTAGGTAAAGGTTGGTCTTTTACTACGTTCAAACTGCAGCAGACATCTTCAGTCTTTTCATCTGGGTCAGACTTTTATAGTTATAAGGCAGCAACTCCAAAATATTAAGTTATTTCAAAGTGAGGCATTTGATAAAAATGCCACTTTCACATAGTAGTGAATTTTCCCTTGTGAGAAAATGCCTCCTTAAAACATATCCTTCAAACTCTTATTTGAGCTTCAGAGAACTCGTATTGGTAGGAACAAACATGTAGAGAATCAGTGGAAACCTATCTAGGAGATTTTGAATATCCCATTTAGCTCTCTGGACAAAGAAAGTTCCTCCGTGTACCAGGGGGCTGAAGGAGATACCCTGTGGATGTTCTGAACTTTCATAGAGAGGATATTGTCAAAAGCTTTCTCAATCCAATTATTGAAGAAGCTCGTATTAGTATTTACATATTCTTGAGGAGTCAGCCTGGCTCTGTCTGAGACAGAAGAAAATTTAGACCAAGGCTGGTACTATTATTGAGTTGAAAAAGTGCAGCAGGTTTTAATATGGTTAGGCTTATTAATTGCATTGATCAATCCAGGTAAGCTCTAGTGGGAGATATTGAGTCAATTAGACTGTTGTGCAAATGTTAGGTTGATGGTTTGACTGGCCGTAGGTGGGCCCTTAGACTAATTGGCAGAGATCAAAAGCTGAGAAAGCGCCAAGACACTCTTTGGCCACCTTGCCCCGAAACATAATTAACGTGAATGGTGGATGTTGGCATCACTCTGCTCCATGGCCTCCCAGACTCCTCATTGGACCCTCTTTAGGACATCCTGCAGCAAACCTCACCCAGGGCCGAAAGATATATGTTAACATCACCACCATCCTGATGGAACTCCATTGGCTCCCTTTGCCAGCCTGCACCATCTTCAAAACCAGAAACGTCATTTACAAATCCATCATGTTCAACACACCCACTCATTTTGGAGACAGGCTCACCATCTGTAGTCGCTCTTGGCAGGGCATTGTTAGACAAGAGACTAAGAAGTGTAAAAACGAACAAAAAAAAACAAGGTAGCAGGTGTTTTTGATCTATGTACCCAGGTTCTGGAACTACATCCCCATATCTATCAGGACTGCCCTAAGGCTGCTCCAGTTTAGGAAAGCGGTGAAAATGCACATCTTTAAAGAACACTACATCAAAATGCAGTACATCTCTACTCCCGGGATCCAGCTCCCTCTACTATTGCTTGTTGACTGTAGGCTTTTGATTCTGTACAGCGCTCAGATGCCTCTTGCCTATGTGTTCACTATACAAATAACACATGCATACATACGTACACAAATACGGCACAAAGAAGACTACTACATAATTTTGCTATCGGATCGTGTCTTGGAGCCAAGAGACCCTTGGTTGTACCAGTGCTATATAAAAGTCTCCTAACATAACAAAAGACAACTGAAGTATAGGTCCACGCTTAACCTAGGTAAGAAGCTTCTAAGCAGAAACTGCTGATGTCCCAGGACCTTATTGTCACTATGGTCTGGACCATGAAGTCAGGCCTTTCTCACGTGCAGATAGACTTGGAACAACTCTTCGGAACTTGAGTCTGAGGCCCAGAGAAAAGTAATTGATCTCTTGTTTGATGGGAGGTTCTTATTAATTTCTTCCACTGTTGAGATCCTCCAGGAGAGCAAGATGGGTATGGTCATATCACTGAACGCTGTCCAGTGGTGCTGGCCACAGTCTTCTTTCCACGGACAATATTTTCCGTCTTTCAAAGGTCAGAGATTCTTTTCACTCCGAGCTTCAGACAGTTGTATTAACATCCTCATTTACATACACAGACTGAGGAGGTGGTTTAGGGCAAGGAGCAAGCCTATCCCTCAGACTTAAACAGAGGCTAACAAGTCCTATGAGTTCAAGGGTGTTGCCACCCTTTTTGGATCACTCGACGTCCGTGGGGGTAGGTGGTAAAACCTTCTCTCCAATATGACCATTGACCCCTAATTTCCGTTGATGCATGAGGTCCTTTTGATCATTTAGGATGACTGTTTACTACTGCAGCTCCAATGTTCTCCATGCAGGACACCGGCCCATTTAATGTCTTAAAAACATCTACAGTGTCAAGAAACTCATCCTTATAGAAGCAGTAGCACCAGTGCCATCCTCGTAAAGTGAAGGCTGGGTTGCTACATAGTTTATTTGATGGAGATGCTGGAGAACTAGGTCACTGGCTAGATCTGTAAAATCTCTAATTCGTATCTCCACTGCAGAACTGCAGATACGTTGACTATGATCCAGTTAGCTATAGAGAGTAACTGGCAATTTTTTTGTGTGCTTGTAGGATGCCTATTTCCTTGTTTCCATAACAGTTTGGTATAGCAGAAGCACAGAGAGGACCTCCACTTCACTGTTAGAAACCTGCAGTAACATGATGCTGCCCTTCTGACTGAAAGTGTTTCCCAGTGTGCTCAACAAGATTCTGGCCAAAGTAACTGTCTTTCTCTGGCTACAGAAATTCCACTGCTAACCTTAATGTGATGATTGTCTCATGACAGCTTCAGCAAGGGAGTTTAAAAAGTCAACTCCTAGGCAGAGTCTCTCCTGGCCCTCAGCAACCTGGTTGCTGTTAAGTTCTCTGTGAACTACCCCAAATCCTCATTTACCCTATTAAGGGTATTTGTTCGCGCTTTAGAAATTTAAGGAGGACTCCAATCGTTTGTGCCATTTTAGCCATAGAACATTGGAAAGGCCTTCCTTCTCTTGGTGTATTGACCATCCACCAGATTGTTGACCACTTTCTGGATCACCAGGCTATGTCAACTTGGTGGTTCCAGATGCTTCTGGGACCAAAAGCATCTTGTACAGAGCTGGTCCCCCTTGCCAACCTTCATTTGCATTTTCTACAGATTCACCTGGAAGGGCATTTGGTTTAGATGTTGATTAGCCAGCCCATCTCTATCCTGCTACATCAAACTCTTGAGCCTACTTTGAGATAGTGAGCCCAATCTTGTGGTGTGATGCTGCTATAAAAGCAGAAACATACTGTCATGACCAGCTCATCGGAATTCAGTTTGGAGCATCTCCTATTGAGTGCCTTGAAGGACAGATCATATGTGTCACTCCACATGCATGTGCTGGCTCTAAAAATGGCATGTTATGCCCTCAAAACCATCATACCATTGACCAGAATTGTGAGGAGCCACATAGACACCATCACATCCTACATCCAGGAGAGGCTCACTCTGCACAAATCTGCTGGATTGTAGGAGAGCTTTGGGATTCGGTCATCTCTCAGAGCATGTTTCTTCTAGTCTCCTACAATAGTTGGGGCAGAGAAGACGGAGGACAGCCTGAGAAATAACCCTATTCACCTCACAAGTGGGAAATCCTCCAAGAAGTTCTTGAGTCAATCTGCGTGGCAGGGGCTCCCTACTATCAATGCTTTTGTGTCCCTCTGAAACTCCAGATGCTAACAGCGCAAATCCTGGTTGAAAAGTCGGCCTGTGCTCTGGGGACAGCCTCATGTTGAATTGTAATCAACATTTCCTTTGACCTCTTAGATTCTAAAATTTCTGCAGAAGATCATGGTGTTTTTCAGGACATCCTTCTTAGGAGCGAATGGCCAATTGTTTTGCTCTTGGGCTTTTGCCGGAGCACTCACTTGCTTGGCCTGTTGAGTCATCTCAGCAGGAGCTGAGTAAAAGGCAAGATAAAAAGTAAACCTTTCTTGATTGCTGTAGAGAGCTGAGAGAGAACCATGTTCAGCCAACAATAGGATATTCCAAGGACCAATCTAGAGAAGAGTACTGAGAACTACAAGGGATATTCTGAGAAAGACAGAAAATGTAATCGGTTGTCATCTTGGAAAGAGGTGAACAGATTAATTTCCTTAATAACTGCTGAGAAGATATTGAAAGATCTTGACTTATTCTGCACACACTTACGCTTTGACTTAGTTTGGAAGTCGAATGTGTTAGTGCTGAGTTTGAATTCCCTGATTGTCTTATGATTGCCAACAACATGTCCTGCAATTCTGGTAAGCTCCTGTTTGCACCCTGAATCAGTTCCTAATGAGTCCCATCCACAGAGGTAATCTTTTTCTCATTGCTTAGGTAGTGTAGTGGGATTTCAATACAACTTCCATCCCTGGATCATTACGGTCTCCCCAACGTCTTTACTTCTTCAGCCCCCATTACTGGAAATGGGATCTAAAAAAATACAAAATGCCTTCTGCTTGGATTAACTCCTCTCCTTATGCGGCTTGGATATGGGGGAACACATACCTGAGGCAGAAAAGGAAGGATCACAAGCCCATTAAGGTAGAGAGTGATCCAGACATTCCTTTTCCAAGTTCACTGAATTGCAGGAGACATCCTCGCCCTTACATCAAGATTAGTTGTACATGATAATTGTTCAATTCACAGTGAATTCAGACAAATGAAACCATTCATTTTTTGCTCTCACCTATTGCTCTTCAGGGTCTTTTGTGTTCCCATTCAGAGAGAGTCCTTGAGGTTTATCTTGACTATAGATTGTTTGTTTGTCTTGTCTTGTCCTACTCTACACCATCACACTTGCGTGGTTATAGAGATTATAGACTCTGATAGTCAACTTTCAGATGCAAGTCACTTGACACCAGTGAATGTTCCTAGGCACCATCTTCGAGCTCCAAGGGAATCCCAATGTCATGGGGGAGGGTTGACGAGGTGGATGCTGTCTTCATTTTTGAAAGTCTCATTAGAGCTCCATCTGTCCCAGTAAAGATCACTGGTGAACAGGCTGTAATGGAATGCAGGGTTTTTTTCAGAAGGAAATTGTAGGCTGTAACTAAGATAGCTTGCAACCGTCAGTCCAAGGCCTCTTTTTTTTCTTTTTGAACTCTGAGCACTGCCAATTCTGAGTTGACAATCATAAAATTCTTCCGCTTTTCCACCTGTGCAACTATTTTAAATCTATTAATACTAGTCTTGGGTCAGCTTCTTAACATTTTAAAATGTTCCTGTTAGAAATCGGGGTCTCTAGTTGGCAGAGGTAGGTACCTTTGTCCAAATAGGGACCCTTGCTTCTAGTCAGGGTAAGGGGGATACACACTTTTGATAACCCCTGCTCACCCCCTTGGTAGCTTGGCACGAGCAGACAGGCTTATCCCAAAGGCAATGTGTAAAGTATTTGTACCAACACTCACAGTAACACAGTGAAAACACCACAAAAGTACACCACACCAGTTTAGAAAAATAAAGTATCTTTATCTAAACTAAACAAGACCAAAACGACCAAAATCCAACATACACAGTTAAAAATATGACTTTCAAAAGGTTTCAAGAACTTGTACCATAGAAAACTAAGGATGCGTAACTTTTCACCAAAGTACCTGTAGATGCGTCAAAGTTCCAAAAGCCAAACAGCAGCAGAGTCGGAAAACAAAGAGATGCGACACTCCTGAGACCTTGGGGAGGCATTGTGACAGTCCCGCTGCACGCAGATGAAGGGTTGCGTCAAATCCGGCCTGTACGGGGAGTGATGCGTCGATTCTTTGTGACGGTTCCGGTCCACAGTTGATGTGTCGGACGAACTTGCCGCACAGGTGCGATGCGTGGAAATCTGGGATGCGTTGGCGATCGATGTGGTGGCGTCGAGCGGCGCTGCGTCGGTCCTCTTCAGCCGCGATCCCTCGATGCATCGATTTCTGTAGTTCTTTGAGTTTCTTCTTTCTTCCAGCTCCCAAACAGCAGCAACCATCTCCAGAGGCCCAAAACCGGCACAGGCACCTCTTGGCAGGTCAGAACTCACAGCAGCAGAATTCAGGGGAGCTGGGGGTGAAGTCTTTGTGTCCCTGAGACTTCTGAACAGGAGGCCAGCTCACTTCAGGCCCTTCAAGATCTCCTTCAAGCAGGGGACACTGCACACAGCAAAGTCCTTCTCCTTTCCTTGCCAGAAACAGCAACTGCAGGCCAACCCCAGACACACAGCAAGGGCAGTACTTCTCCTCAGTCCCTCCAGCTCTTCTCCTTGGCAAAGGTTCCTCTTGAATTCCAGGAATGATCCAAAGTTCAGGGGTTTTAGGTCTAATACTTACACCCCAAAATGTCTTTGTTCTCTTTGTGCAAGGGTCTCTGAGCCCAGTTCAAACCAGTTCTGGGGGGCACTCTGCAAGTGCACAACAACATCTTTTGTCAGTGTGGGCCTTGGCTCCAGACACACCACGGGGGGGGCGGAGCCAGCATTGTGGAAGGCAGGCACAGCCCTATTCAGGTACAGGTGCTACTCCTTCCACAACTCCAAAAGCAGATCAGGCCTATTCAGCCTAGTGCTGACTCATCCAGACTCCTGGAGCCACTGCACCTCCCCAGCCCCTGTCACTCCAAAGCCAGACAGTCAATCCACAAACAGGCAGAGGCACACAGGATGGTTGAACAAGAAAATTCTAAAAGTGATATTTTCAAACACACAATTTAAAAACCATCTTTACTAAAAGATGTTATTAAATCCTGAGTTCAGGGGTATCAAACTCAATTTTTCCATCTTATCCCTATGGGAAGATATGCTTGTAAAATGTTACAAAACATTCCCCGTTCTGTCCTATGGGGCAAGACAGCCTTTCAATAGTGAAAACCGAAATTGGCAGTATTTCACTATCAGGACATGCTACACACCCCAGTACATGTCCTACCTTTCACATACACTTCACCCTGCCCAGGGGGAACCTTGGGCGTAACATAGGGGTGTCTTATGTGTAAGAAAAGGGAAGGGTAGGGCCTGGCAAGTGGGTGCACTTGCCAAGTCGACATGGCAGTTAACAAACTGCACACAGGCACTGCGGTGGCAGGCTTGAGACCTCTTTTCAGGGCTACTCATGTGGGTGGCACAATCAATGCTGCAAGCCCACTAGTAGCATTTGATTCACCAGCCCTGGCACACTCAGTGCACTTTACTAGGGACCTACTGGTAAAACAAATATGCCAATCAGGGAGAACCAATCACAATATCAATTTACACAGGGAACACTTGCACTTTGACACTGATCAGCAGTGGCAAAGTGCCCAAAGCATCTAAGCCAGCAAAAACGAAATCCAGCACAGCATCAAAAACACAGGAGGTAGAGGCAAAAAGTCAGGGAAAACCACGCCAAGGATGCCAGGTCTAACAGTTCCTATTAAACTTTTTTAAATGTTTACATAAAACAGATTAGCAGATTTCATTTTGTATCGTGCAGTAATTGCTTACAGGTTACTTGCATCTGTCTGCACTTCTTCAAAACGTGTGCCTAGAATATAGAAGATTAGGATTAAAGCACTGCATACATTAAGCATCAGTTAAAAACATCTGCTTTTATCCACTTCCAACATCTCATTCTTCCTTGTCTCAGCCTGTATTATGGGTGTCTAAGTGTAATATTCATGCACGTTTCATACCCACTTTGCTCCTGGGTGAGTAATCTGGACATTCCTAAAATGTCCCTACTTTCTGCAAGTGACTATATAGGTGCTCATGGGGGTCTGTCATCGTTTTTGTTGGTTACCTTAATCAAGAATGTATTCCATTCACGAATTTTTATGCTGTGATTCCCCTCTTTTCGCCAGCCTAGTTAGCACTGTGATTACATCCTTTTCCTAACTTCACAACTCAATACTCCACCCATTGAGGGAGGGATCACTTCCACTCATTCAGCACATTGCTTTCTCTCTCTTGGTTCTATGCAGACCTAACCTGGGAAGGAGACCCAAAAGGGAGACCCTCTGCTCAGTTTCAGAGTACAATAACCTCTCCTAACTTCAGGTATTTTTGTCCAGTATGGTGCCAGTGTTAGACAGGTCCAAAACATGTGCAAGAGATCAGCCACACTAATCCAACACCTTGGACATCTATCTGAGACCCCAGGAAACATTTGATGCAGTCTGTTGGGCGTGAGATTCATACGGTGAAATATGGTAAATTGTAAAAGCTTGGACCTCTCGTTTCGGGCAACAGTTTTATGCTACAATTATTCTCCAAGCTCTGACCGAAATGGCCCATTCACATCTTCCTCCTAGTGTTCACTTTGCACTGTCACACTGATCTTGGTTATGTCCACTAATGGCCAATATATTTGAGACACTACGTTGTGTCAGTTGCCCAGTTTCATTACTATGTCTTGCAGTATGTGTGTGTCCAGTAGTTCACTCATTGAGCCCCATGTATTTTGTATCATCTGATACACAGCCTTCCCAACCCTCAGTACCTCAGCAGCTTCCCATGCACCTATGGTTATCCTTTTGGGTTGTATGGAAAACCGGTAGTGACCATAGCAACATATCGGGCGCGAAAGGTGCTTTAAATTTAGTGTGCAATAACATCCTGGACGACTCACGACTAACATCAGTCTTTAACATTTTTGGCATGAGGTTCAAGCAAACAAAATAGTAGATCTTGACCCTCCCGACCAGACATCCCATAACTTAAATCCATGCCAGCTGTATCTGATAGCCGTCTGGCCATCCATTGCAGTCGCTAAGCTAGGTAGTAGAGCTCTATATCCAATGCTGCACGCCTCCCTTCTGTAGCATGTAGCTGCAATTTTCTCAGCATATTTATGGTGGCAACTCTGCTACAATGTCCTTAACCTTTTATATAACTGGTCGTCATCTGTACCCAGTAGTCACCACTGACATTCCTTCACTTTCGGATTCAACATTACTGGACCCAAGCCACCTTCTGCACTGCCTGAGGGGCCATCAGGGGAATCGTGGTGCTATTTCTCCACATAGTTAGCTCTGTAACCATCCTCTGCTGATCGGTCCTGACTTGTTTTGAAGTTGATTGTGTTCTGATGTTTTCTTATTCTTGGAGCGTTTTCTGTAGGGTGTTAATTGCCCCCGGGAGCAGATCCAGTTTGACTTTCTGTTCTGCTGCCAGTCTTTCTAGCAATGCCACCACATCTACTTTGAAAATGTTCCCACCATCTACAGCTCCAAGTTTAGCTGGATACAACTGTCTATATTGAGACCAAGTGTCCTTAGGTTGCACTTAACATTGAAGAAGGAGTTTCACTGTTGTTGGACCCAGATGGTATAGTCGGGGTACAAAAATTGTGCTCCCTCCACTTCATAACAACCATTCTTCCTTGCCAATTGCATTCCCTGTAGTTTAGTAACCTTTCCACAATTGGCTAGGGAGGAAGTCCCAGTTTCTAAAGCATTGATTGCACTTTGTGCGTCCTTTCAATGGTGAAAAAGCTGGAAAATCCCCTAGGGGCCACTTGCTTCACAAGCCATTGTTCTAAGAATAGTTCTATGGACTCTCTGTGTTTTCAGGCAACTCAGTGATCCTTATATTGTTCCTTCGAGAGGGGCCCTCTGCATCTTCTACTCTCGATTTCAGCGCCTCCATTCTGGACTTGAAATCTGCAGCCTGCTTCTACAGTTCCTGCTCTGTTGTATGGTTGCCATGGCCGATTCGGCTTCCACCACCCTTTCCGACAGCTTGTTCTGATCTGCTCTGACCAAGCTCCGATCAGAGGCTACCCTGTCAATCTTTGATTCTACCACCTCGCAGGACGCAGCAATGACATCCAGGATGAGATCAAACTTATCTGTGCTCACTGAGGCCTTCATCAATAATCCCTCTATGTGATAATTGTCAGGAGGACCAGAGTATAAACTATCTGCGTACATTTGTGGCCCTTCTGTCTCTGCAATGTCTGTGCTTGCAGTGCTTTGTGTTTTCCCCATTGTCTTTAAACAAATGCCTCTTTCGCGTTGTACATCTCGCAGTCCCATACAATACATCACCTTAGGCCTTGCAAGGGGGTTACAATGGACAGAAGCAGCAGAAGATGACTGATTCTTCTTTACGCAAGGGCTCAGCAGCTCACTAGGCCATCCCATCCACCACAACCCTAAGGTAAGAGGTTGGGGGAGGAAACCGCTTTATCACAATGGACTTTGTGGGTCTACATCCTAATAATTGCGCCAAAGAGAAATATGCTGCCACAGCCTTAGGTGGTAGCTGCAGTTATCTGTGCTGTCAGCAATCCACAATGCAGGCACTTCTCATATCCCCAGCGGGTAACAGCACAGTTTCTTGAAATATGGCAGTCAGTTTTACTATCATCTTCCCGGTAGGAGCTTCATGAGCGCACACATCGACAGGAGCCAGTAGTCGTCCTCACAGTCCCAGTCTCATTCACTGCTTCATTTAATCAATATGCCACCCACTTACCACATTCAATTTATCGTCCATGCAGGGAATGGAGGAGGTTTGCGGTGCAAGCCTCCATCTCAGGTCCTTTTCGTCACCTTTGAGTGCTCTTTCTGTGCTCTGGCGGATTGGGGTTCGTTGCCAGCGCCATACACTGGTCACTCTGCTGGGCAGCTCACACTTCTCCAAAGCTCAGGAGCAAATACACCCTCCTAAACTAGCTGCTGCTTCCACATTCTTTTATGGAAACGGGCCCTATCTCTAACCCAGCTCACCTTACCCTGGCCGTTCTCTTCCCTGACAGTAGGCCACACTGCCCACATACAGGCAACAGCTCACTATAAAAGCACTATGAGGCTGTCTGCCGCCCTCACCAGCAACCAGGATTTCGCCTTCAATCTATGTGTCCCCTGGAATAGGTTTGGGGAGTTCATTGCTACCTGAAGCCAAATATTTACAGAATTCAATATTACATCAGCATGGAGTGATTAAGTGGAAATATTTGACTTTAAAAAAAAAAAAAAAAAATCATTTGTTAGTTCTGGTCATTATGACTCATAGTTTTGCTGAGGACCTAATGACTTTGCAGCTTTAGGACAATCGCTTGGTTCAATGTTTTTCTGCTAAAAGAATGAAAGAGAAGGTCACAGGTGCCAGTCCCTTATGCAATGCCCTGGGCGGTGTACTCTCCAGAGTAGTTTCCTGTTGTTTGGTTAGTGTCTGACCTATTTATGTTGCCATATGCTTCCTGGAACGCTCTCTGATATGAAGGGTGTGCTACAGTAAGGCTGGGATCATCATTTGTGGGAACTGTATCTCGTTGGGAAGTCAGAAAGCATGTTGTTTACTAGCCAACAGCGTTGCACTTGGAATCTTCTTGAATGGGAAGGCTGGGAATTCCGAATGAGTATTGACTTCAGTGTTTTTATGATTAGGTTGTGTAAAGTGTTGTGCTAAACATAATTGGGGTCTCATAGTTGGATTTGTAATGTCTGTCCAGCCGTTGCATAAAGGCATTATTATGATACATACCAATGAGCCCAGAAGCCCAAATACCTGCTTGAATGACCATTAATTGCCTCATAAGTCGTATGCAAATAACAAAGGGAAAGAAGGCAGTGAAACAAACTGGTCCAGAAAAGGCATATTGAAGAAATATGCATTTTAGTTTACATTAATAAGTAGTCAGCTGATACTTTGCTATGAATGACATATACTTTGCTCCGTGGTAGAATGTCGAAGTAGTTTTAGAAAGTGACTTCTTGGGAGTTATCCTCTTTGTTAAGCCTTTAAAAGCAGAGAATTTGAACTGACGTGTATTCAGGACAGTATGCTGTTTGCACTGGATAAAACACTGAGTCCTGAAACTGTGCCAGGTCGAGTTACAGTAGTTGATCCATCACTGTTTTGTTATCTTTATGTCCTGTGATACTTGTTGTTTAAAATTCCGAACTACAAGTAACTTGGAGTAAAGAATGAGATATGGCTGGCATAATTACTCAAACCTGACATTACAACTTGTAGTCTCTGGCAACCTGGTTGACTTTATTTTTCTTCAAGAAGTTACACTTTCACGTCTTCAGATCCCTTAACCCATCCATGTTAGTCGAGTTGTGGCAATGTATCTGTTTTGAGACTGACGTGGCATTCAAGTAATCAGCGAATATGTCAAATGTCTAGGCTTTCTGGCTGTCATGCCCCAAAAATTGTATTAAAACACTTTTATTTAGTATCCTAGCAAACATACATCTTCAAATTAAAATGCCTCTGGTTTGTTGCACCAGAGAAGAAAATTGGATGTGGTATTGATCCACCAATCTTAGATCATTAAACATAGCTGAATCGTATCTGTTTTTGGTTTAAATGTAACATGAAATATAATTCAAGGAATTTTAAGGAACTGGAAGTGTGAATTCACATGACTTTTCAAACATTCCTGGTCCCCGGGAAGATGAAAGATGAGCCTAGTGTGTTTTTTCTTCTGACCGAGTTGAACATGCACAGAAGTCAGTTTAGTAAAGCAGTAAGTTTCCTAATTAGAAACTTCGAAGGAGCCTATTCTCCCAATCCTATTGTGCAGTTTTGTGGGATTTTCTTGTTCCACTGTTAACAGCATCTCAGTACTTTAAAAGATCACTTTGGTGTATTGGCAGCAAATGTTTCCAAGATCAACCATCACATTTCCTGTATCTTAATGCCTGACTGATCTGGGCAGAGAAAAACAAATTCCATTCTATTTGCGTAAGAGGATTACAGGAACCTAACTTTTTCAAAATGCATTTTGACGGCACAACATTACACAGAACACACCAGGGCTGATTTGTGGGCATATTCAGGCAAAGTAACAGGCTCTGTCAGAACTGGAGCAATTTGTGTAGCTGCTTTTATTCAGAAGGGATGGACCTACCTTGAAATGTTTAACAACCTTGCTTCTGTAGGCCAGATAACACGTAAAGGTTCTATAGTCTCTACTCTGGAATTGAACATTGTCACCCTTAAATGTGGATTCATGTTTCATTTCTATTAATGGATAACATAGCAAGGGTACTAGGCGATGAGCTTGGTTGTCCAATTCTCTTTGGTCTTATCTTAAATCCCAGCCAAAAGTAACCCAGTGACTGATTGTCCTCACTTGCGGACGTCTATTGAAAGGATGCACCGAGTAGATTCTTTTAACACTTAGAGACTTATGTTTTGTATTGCCCAAGGCAAAACAGTGTTAATGTCATACGGTTGCCAATTGAAAGAGCTGTGTTCGAAAAGGAAATTAGATTTATTTACCAAGTGTTTGGAAGTAAGCATCTGTATCCAAAGAGGCCTCAGAATGTTTGTTATATGCTCATTCTGGTACAGAGTGTACCTTAAGAATTATTACAGTGATCTCATTTTGAAGTATTTTTTCTCAGTTTAAATAATACACAAGTCCTTTTCACAATGGCTCTGTGGGTCTGCAGCTTGGCTTTTTTTTTTGAGGCGGGAAACATTTTTGAATGCTTTTTCTGGGTGTCCTTAAAGACAAGAGTCTTCTACATAATCGTTACTTCAAATATTAATAATTCATAAATGTTTTCCCTTTTTACCAAAGGTTGCAATATAACCACAGTTGGTGAATGGGGGGTTTAAGCGTAAAGTTTTAAATACATTAGTTTTTGTTCTTAACTACATTGTTTTCCGATATTCTTTGGTGAGCACACTAGTATTCATGCATGTTTCATAGTGTGCTATGGTAGGATCTGGAGAAGAAATCTGATTGGGGTCTTCTCTAAGAGTAGCAGTTAGTTAAAGAATCTACGTCTCGGGTATGTCAGATCATCTGATGATATGCATGTGGACACAAGCTGTCTTTGAATCACCGTTTGCTTCACAACCACTAAATTAAATCCTTGGGCTACATTACAGGCAAGGATGAAGTCTTCTTCAACATTAAGATTACAGCCGCAAACACTTGTACTCAGCAGCTTGTATTCACTTTTTAGAATTTCCTGGATACAATATATTTCATGAATGTTTTAACATAGCCTATTTCCTGATAGAATTTTGAGATTACCACCTTATCCAAAAAAATAGCGGATGAAGAAAACCCAAACAGGGTACTTGAACATCTTTTGTACAGCAAGGAATTAAACTTTTGAATTGGTCCTGAGGCATATCTGCACCCACTGGCTTTACTTCCCAACTCATTCCTTTTGTTGTGGTTCAGCTATTGCAACCTTCCCGCAGCACCAGCAGTTGTTATTCTCACCGTTAGTTATACCCTCTTCAGATGTGCTTTCTCAGTTCTCCCTCTGTCTTTAGTGAGAGACTTCAAGAGATGTCACCTGTTCATGTTCCCCTTTCCCCAGTGCCCACCAAGAATATTTGTGGTTGCAATGACCATGACATGAGGGCCCTGGTCAGACTGCTCCCCTTGTGAGTCTTACTTGAGTTTTTCCAAATCAATTACACCATGATTCAAAGACATTCTATTATTTTCATATACAGAGATTCCATAAATTACATTTGTACTGGACAAAACCATGTTGTTCCATTAGTCTCTTCATCACCCATGGTGGCTACTTCTCTAAACAACAGAACTCTAGAGATTTGATATCCCTTCTGCTATCCCTCTTCCATCCAGCGAGAGCCATCAATTCTCAATACCATGCCCTCTTGGAAGTAACTGCATGGTAGCCCCATGCTTCACTACATACACCTTATTACATTTTCTTGAAGGGATGTCCAACATTGGTCCCTTAAAGTCAAGGACATGGCAAGTTATTAGGCCATTAATTAGATAGACATGCACACAGTTAATCTAAATGTGAATCATTTACATAGTAATTCTGAAATGGAATGGCATAAACCCATGTGGACCGTTGATATTGCCAAAAATCCATGCTCTCCATGGTGGATGAGAGTTGCTGGAGCATAAACCCTTTTTCGAGACTCTACATAAGTTGTCGTTTTGCTAATCATCTAGTAATTATTTTGTGATCCCCTCTTTAAAATGTTTTCCAATTCTTCTGTACTCTGAAGGAAAGGTGCCTGGATGCAGAACTAACTACATAAAGAGTGAATTTTAGGAGCCAGTAGGCTTTTAGTGGTACCAGACCAGCAGTGACACATGCGCCTCCACTCCCATTTACTTGTGTTGTCTTGGCAGCCTGACATGTCACCAGGGATTCCCGTTAATCTGTAGGAAGTCAGACTAAGGACTAGCCCTGAACAAAAGTCACTACGGTTAGTTACTTTTACTGACTGCTCCAGCATATGTGAACTAAGAAAAAAATGATTAATCCAGTAGCTTCACAAAATCCAAAACAGATGCATTTTGTCTTTTTTTAAAGTGATATTATTCATTGTATTCTATTGTAATTGCATTTATTTAGCGCTTACTACCCCTGACGAGGCGTCCAAGCGCTTTTTCGGCGAGTAGCACGCTACTCCGTGACCCATAAAGTATTAGTGGTGAATTAGTATAGTGACATATGAAATTAATTTGAGTGGTGGATATGTTAGTCAGTTATTTGGATTGAGAAGGATAGCGGAGGGATAGAAGAGGGGAAAAGGTTTGCATTTATATAGGTTTTGCTACTCCTGATGAGGTGATGTAAGTCTTATATCGCTTTTTTATGAACTCAAACCATTTTTATTTTGATTGTGAATTCCTTATATTTCAAAGTGGGACAAAAAGTTGTTTATGGCTGTATTTCGATTCCAAGGTCCCTATGTATGTATGTGTTATGTGACTGTATTTTGAGGTATATAACCTATGTCTAAACACCTGCACTCACTCACATGTACACATTTATTTAATGTGTCTTTTAGTTCTTTGATACAACTTGGGGAAACGTTGACAGATTGTTGGTATCCCTGGATGATAAGATTAGTAAATTTAGAACTATTTTGTTTTGGGGCCGGAAAACAAATGTAGAGTTGAGGAAGCTATAGCTGTGAACGTGAACAGCGGTCAATATTTTTTATGGAGGCAATAAAATATTATGATTAATTATTACCTATTCTTATGCATGGCAATTGCCTGATATTCTCTTACTATAAGGACGATTTCCTTTGTACATATCTTGGGGTGGATAATTGTACTATATGGTTTTCTTTGAAGTCTTGGCTTTTCTGAAGTGATCTATGCAGACAATAACTTCATACTTTTTATAGACAGCAGAAACTATGAATTGTCATCTAAAATGTCACACAAATGTGTTGGGTTTCCTTTTTTGTCTGCCCTTTTGGCCAAGATTTGTCTCATCAATTATCTCCATTTCACACCGATCTGTTTTCATATGTACTGGAGTAGGAACCACCTTGACTTAATACAGTTTTTACAGAAAAAGGTTCAAGCTCGTGCTAAATATAATGGTATGCTCTCATTCTATCATAATTGATGCATATAATTGTCACAACATGATTGGTACAGTAATAAAAAAAATACACAAAGTGTATTTGCAACAAGTAAACACCTCAACTTTAATATGATGTTTTGAATGCACTGAAAGGTCTAGGGTGCTTGTTAAGTAGGTGCAAAGACGTGTCTGGGATGGATTGCTGCTGCCCTTAGTACATTCTTGACAATTAGAATCGTCGAAGTACTTCATGCCCAAAAAAACTTGAACTTTGCCTTGTTAAAAAGTTATTGTGAAAGTGACTGAACTTCATGTAGCCCAGTGCAATACCATCTAAGCCAGTGGTGGTGACAGCATCTTTAGAAACTAGCGAGGATGAACCTTTTTGGTACTCACCTAAAGGGCGATGCGAGAAGTTAGAACAAGGCTTGCAAAATGTCTTGCTCCGAAGTTCCTTTTGCAAACTTGAGGCTCTTGCTGGCCTTTTTAGATTCTCCATTTTGCTGACTGATAGAATTTAGAGAGATGTAGACCAATTCTTGTGTGAACGTTTTCTTTTCTGAAGGTATAGATATGGTCTTAGAATATATTTGGCAGGCAGTAAGTACGATTGGTTGAAATGAAATGAAAATTTAATTTGTACTGCGCACTACTACCCGAAGGTGTCTAGGTGCCAAATAATTAATGAGCTACTTGACACAGAATAATGACACAGAATAATTATTCTTTGGTCTAGGACTATTTATGGGATACTTAATAGTGTGGGAGAATAGATTTCATGTATTGTTAAGATTCAATCGTAGATGGTCATGCCCCACACCTTACTTATCCCCCACTCCTGCGCCTTTCTTGAAGCCATGATTTTCCGAGTACTCAAACATTTCTACAGACTGCATGCTCTACTTAAGAACTTTCCAGATGCTTTCTAAAGGAAAAGGAGGTTAAGATAACTCATCATGAATGCCATTGGCTATTTATAATTCAATTCAGATTTGAAATTTATGATTGTAGAGTTCTTACCAATGCCTCCCGTACCTATGCTTTGAAATGTTTCTGTATTTATACATTGACCACTCTCAACTTTCTTCCAGACTACCTGAAACTGGTTCTCTTAGCAAAAAATCTGCCTCTGGGTGTATCAACGTTCGCCTTGTCAGAGGGGTTCACAATGCAAACTTCAGTAGCATTTGAATTGTTAAACTGATATTTGGTGAAATTGTCATGCTTGAGAATATTGTCAAAAACCGATCACTTTTCAGCGTAAGTTTGGTAGATAAATGGACAAAAGAGAAAATGGCCTGAATATCAAAACTCTGAAATTACATCACCACGAAACTGCTAGCAAAAGATTTCATAATGTATTTTTTCATTAGAAGTATTTCAGATTAAAAAAATGAGCACTGCATGTTTAAGTAAGTTGCTCGTCCTATCATTGTTCACAAAATGTAATTTTATATTCTTAGTGTAGCTAAATGCTGTGGCACTTTAACTTCTAATTAGTGCAAAAAATGGCATAGTACTGGGTGTTTCAAGCACAAAGATTTATGCTGACGCTGGCTCTTAAAAATTGCCATAAGGAAAGCCAAGTGTTTAGAGACATGCTTGGCTTATTTCATGTACTAGATACAGCATTTGCTGTTTATATTCTAAGATGCTACATAGCAGACAGAAGAATGCCACTGCTAACTGTTGCTAGATTGAAAAGGCTCCATTTACAGATAAGAAAATAGCTATTTTGCTTGGACTGGCTAAACGGTACAATGTTGACAAAATATTTAAACAGCACATCCAGGAAATCGTGTGAATTGCTAGAAAATGTTAATTTTAAAGAACCACAGAATTTAACTGTGCAGCCCTGAATTAATGTAAACATTTATGTAGCATGGCTTTACGCTATCTAGCTTCTTTAGGCTCCCTTCACCATACTATACAATTTTGAAAGGGGTAGCGCAAATAACATTTCATGAACAAGTATTCGTATTTTCTATTGCAACGTTTTCAGTTTTGGTCCGTAGGCAACATGTCAACTTTAGCTGCTGGAACTGGAAAATATCCCTCTCACCACAGTGCTCAGTTAAATCTTCGTTTGGTTGCATCCGCTTATTGTGAGGGCGGTTTGGCATGACTTGCAGAATGGAGTATGGGGGGGCATTTTCCAGTCCAGCATCTCTAACCCACCTGTGAATTGCATTGTATGCTGCTTTAAAAAACAGAAGGTGGGAACCATTAAAGGGATCCAAGCTCATGTGAGGATCATCAATTTTCATGAGATCCAGGATGACATTGATGTGTCCAGAAGTGGATCATAAAGTTTGAAGAGAGGCACTTTTAAGATAGCAGCGCAGTGTTTTGTGTACATGTCCTTCATGAAGGTGCTGCCTGGTGTGCTAGACAGACAGGATTTTACCTTTTGTCCCTCTTTTAAGTGTCGGTGAACTTAGTCCATGAGCAGGAAAGAGTACATTTTTAGTGTTTGAGTGACTGCTGTACACAAGACCTTCTTTTGTTTATTTTAAAATCATTGGGTCATGTGAATGAAGCCTCTCGGGCTTGTAGTGTGGCTTTCTGCTTCCAGTGTTTGATTTGTAAAAGAATGAGTCCCTGTGCCCTAAGCTCTGCTTTGAAACCATAGACCAGTGCTTTTAAATGTCGGTGCACCTAATACCGAGGCTGCCTAGTCATGACTCGACCGCCTGACTCTTCCAGCCACTATTAAACACTTTCTGCACCTTCATCTCACTCTTGCATGCTCCTGTTTTGTCCCTTTGCAAAGTTTGTTTTACATCTTTCTCTTACTACTTATCTCCCAATGTGTATTTTTCTCTGTCTTGCTGGCGGTCAGTGTTTGATAGGGAAAAAAATGCCTGTGCTGGTGGGCCCCACCGGCAACAATTGGTTCAAATTAAGCACTGAGTATGACATCCTATGTGGAACTGGCATTTCAACAGCTAGTAATTGTTCCCTACAGCATCTGTACTAGTTAGGATACAAAGAATGGTGCTGATTTTCTTCTCAAGCTGTGCTTAATTTGTGTGTTGTAGGGCCCGCCATGTCTGTCTTTTGGACTTTAGACTTCTATTTAGAATTAAATACAGCACATGTTTAAAAAAAAAAAAAAAGTGTTGGAGCAGAGGAGCTCAGTGGCCTTGGCATCCAGTACTGCTTGTGAAATATCAGTTCTGGTATATCATATGCACATCAAAGTGTTGACTTGTTTTGGGGAATTACAATGCTTGTCCGGTGAGTTAGTTCGGGCTTGTGGTGGGGATTTACTGCAATGCTTTCAGTGTACTTCTTAGCATACACAGTTCTGATATGAATAATCAAGAGGTTATAGTGAACTTGTGCTTTTGTATATACGTACGTATTTTCATTATTTATCCAGAGACGAGATTGAAATGGATCATTCCATATGCCAGAGTGATGTATACATGTTTAAAGTGTTCTGATTGCCATTCGCTAAAGTGAAGTGTGCTTGTGCATATTTAGCAATTCACTTGTGTGCATCAGTACTGGTTGTCCTTTGCAGTGTGGCTGAGTATGACATGGATAGATTGTTGTTGTGCTCATGAGTTCCTATACATGTTTTCAAACAGTCTGTTGAGTAGTTGTTTGTGCTTGCATGGAGGCTTGGTTAGTGTGTCACTGTTTTCTATTATATTTTGTCACTTATATTGCATATTACTACCACTGGTGTGATCACAAAGCACAGCGGTTGTATACTACCTGTAAGAATTGTGGGAAACCTACCTGGTATGTCTATCTTCATAGAATGATCTATTTGGAAAGTTCTGGGTGTGGTGTAAAAGGCAGGACGTAGTATTCTGGACTTGGTTCTCCACAAATTCATGTCAATAATGCTGAACAATGCAAGATAGATTAGGTGGTTCTTGTTGACGAGTTCCTTCTCCAATTGAAAAGACTCTGGGACAGTGTATGGCTTGTAGGATTTCTATCTACGAGGGGGCCTTCTTCAATGGTCTAGGAGGAATTTGTGCTGCAGAAAAATTTGGCCCAGCACCATGGAGGGCTGAATGTGCAATGCAGAAGGATTTAGCAAAGATCAACCAGGTCATGGGAAACTGATAAAGTTTGAAGGTCAAAGATGGCGTGGTCGTGCTTTGAAGATGAGGTAAAACTCTTGTGGTGGTGTTTAGGATACAAGGATGTCTACTTCAGACTGGACGACCAGGTTGTGCTCCTTTGGCACTCTGTAGGCAAGAGTCAACTAAAGCAATATTAATGTGAAACCACTGGGCAGAGGGAAGTGTTACAAGGTCTTCATAGTGTAAAAAGAAGTATTGTTAACCTGGCTTTTCTAAGGTTTAAGAGAGCTAGGAGTCCATAAACACTTCAGGATTCTTCTTGCTAGCATTGTTTGGAGGAAGAACTATTTGTTTAGGTTGTTGAGGGCTGAGGTGGTGCATGGACCTTTTTCCACTAGTGGGAATCTTAGTTTTTGATGCATTTAGCTTAAGCTGGTTGCGTAACATATAATGGCACTGGTTCAAGGAGAGGCACTTCTTTAGGATGCTTGGTGTAACAGGAATATAATGGGTGCAGGTCTTATATTTTGTGTTCTGCCATGAACACATTTCTTGAGATGTTCAGGTCTGCTGAAAATCAGAAGCCAGCAGCGCAAGTGACTCTAGATCTCCTCAGTTGGTCAATCGCAGGACATATCAACAAAAGCTGCTCTGCTGCAGTTTGACCACTCTGGCTTCCTCCTCACCCAAACGTCTTCCTGTTCTGGTGGCAGGGAACTAGATGTGACTTGGGTTGAGCAACATGGTTAAATGAATAGCCTAGTATTTTATTTTTGTAATATATGCTGGACACTAAAGGGAATTGCTGTTTTAAACAAGATTGGCATTAAAAATCTCTCTCTGGTATTTAGTAGGTTTAGTTCCATGCATTGTGACTTAATCATGTGTTTTAGTACTGAACTTCGGTTCATTTTTTTCTATCAGGGAAAGTGATAAATTGTAGCTAAGTTTTGTTCAAAATACCATTGTGGTTTGAGAAGTCTAACCCTCAAAGAAAACCTGTATTCATGACACAAGCTATTCTATATCTTAAGATAATGCCCAGGTTGGTCAAATCTTTGCTGTAAGTTTCTCCTCTCCCTGCCCCCCTTCTCAGCAATCTGTGACAGTGTCAGCTTTTGAAATTATTTTTTAAATGATCTGTAGTGCCCACATGCACTTTGTCAGCCTCATTTCTAAAGTGAATCGATTATAGGCCTAGCAGAAGGCGCTGTGCTTTATTTCCATTGCCTCTTTTGAAAGCAATCTGCGTCACAAATGTGAAGGCGTTCTTTACGTATATACAGGAAGATCCTTCTCCCTAAAAGAAGTCTACAACAGCATAATTCCTTCCTTCAAAATAATAATGCTAACTTGTAGACCGTATGGGCACACCTTTAAACCTATGTGCAGTAAGGTGATGGACAATGTAGCATCCTACTCTGTCACAGACTCCTCCTAACGGCTTCTGAACATATTGCTCGATTATCGCACATGAAAAGCAAAGGCCTTCCGTAGTAGGAAGCTTACTCAGAACTTGGGCCTTCAGCTTGTAATGTTTCCCTGTAGGAAAGAGGTGTTGTGCAAAGGAGGTGCATCTTCAGAAGTGATCTGAATTGGGCACTTTATGCCTTTTACCTTGCCTCCCTTCCAACCAAGCAAGAAGAGAGTGAATTTGCAAAAAGCTTGTGCACTACCTTGGTCAGTGGAAACATTTTTGCTAATTTATTGAGGGGCGACGAGGGAGTAGATAGATAGAATGTGAACCCAGCCTTCTGGAAGCATGATATTGTGAGCTTGGAGAGTCTGTTTTGTATCTGGCTATTAAAACTAAACTAAAAAATTGAGCAGGGTCTTTCTGCAGATATAAAATAACGGCCCTCACAATCCGCCTCTTCGTATTGTGACCTATTTAGTCAGATCAGTCATCCATCTGAAAGTCGTACTGCAAGTGGAAGAGACCGGCCATCTGCTGGAGCAAAGAAATTAATTCCATGTACATTTGCCACTATTCAAAACCCGGTTTAACTATTCTTGGCATCCACAAATCAGAAATGCCCTGTGAGAGTCGCAGATCTCCTATGCATGCAGCATAAGGTTAAAAGTATCTTTCTCACTCCATCCTCAAAGACATTCATTCAACAGAGATCTAGCATCTAATTGGGATTAGACATGGCTTTTCAAAGCTTGCCAATAACCACACCTGGGCATTGTTAATATGAGGTGTTTTTGCTCAGCCTTCAGCTAGGGGACTTGCATGGATTTCTATTGGGAGATTTACCTTTCCATGGACGTTTAATTGCTTATTATTACACAGTGACGTTTTATTCATTATGGAAATTATTAAACTGTCTATTAGCAAACTGAGTGCCTGATAACTTGTAATTGATTTCTTGTGCTAAAACGTTGCAATAGAAGCTCAGTTGTGCTGTTCGGACAGCTTGGTTGTGATGAATTAAATGGAAGAGAAAAGGAGCACAAAAATGTATTTTCTTAGAAGGTTCTTTGGTAGGAGTTGAGGAACAGGCAACACTACTGCCTTTTAAGGTAGCCTCCATCTCCCTTTGAGGAATTTCATCCTTGCAAGTCTAGTTACCTCTACTCTGGTCTGTTTGCCCCATCTCCACCTTTGGAAAAATTGGAAGAAAGATCCTGAGTTGTTCTTTTGCTAGCTTGCTGACCCGCACGGCTCTTCGATGAAACACATTGTTTTAAATTACAAACCTTAAGCGTCTCCACCTTGCTGTTTTTGTACACCCTCTTTACATTAAGTGAATAGCATAATGCTCTCAAATAACATTGCTATTACGACAGTCCATTTCTTGGATTTCCTGGGTTGGTAGTGCTAGTAGTTATTTTGCACTATATTGAGGTAACTCAAGGAACACTTTTCTAGCAGGAAGAAAGGGTCATTCCATTCACACAGCAATTGGAGGAGAATAAGATAGAATAGGGTGGTGTGCTGACCCTATTTCTTTCTGCGACCATCATCTCCACTCCATATTACATATTACATTCAGTTTGTAACAACAAGAAAAAAGGTGATCACAATAAATCTTCCTCCACACTTCTTTCAGTGTTCGTTATTCCATGACGATCATAGGAATAATTGCAAAATAAATTTAGTCATATAGAAAAAACAAAGTTACCCGAGATTACTAAATTTAGATTGGTGGTTGAGGTCTGGTGGCATCTTTGTTAGTTTGCGGCTACTGTACCCCAAAAACTGTTGATAGGCTGTTACAAGTCAAGATCCCCTCAAGCCTTATGGGGTTGGAAAACCAGTATAGTGCATCCTCTATCCCATGCATCACAAAGGTTGTACGTTTGGAGCATTGAAATAAATTGCAGTTTGTGTGTGTCTCTTAATGGGATACTCAAGCAGGGATGGCGTTTTGTGGACTTTCATCCGTCCACTTCTCCTTTGAAAACCTACCCCAGATATTAAGGATATCTTGGTCTTTTGACCAATCTTCCTGAATTTGTTGGGTCTTTTCTGTGATTTGACTGCCATTACGTGATTGTATGATTTTTATCTCTGCTGAGGGTTGCAGAGTTGCTTCACTATGTGGAACTGCATTGCGACTTGCAGCTTTCTTTTGCTGTTCTTGTCACCGACTGTTTGATTTTACGGCAACAAACATTTCCTTACCCATATCACATTGGAATTATAAGGCCACTTGTAGTGAGGCCCTTAGAAATTAACTTTGGAAGCAAACAACTTAAACCACCTGTTGTTTAGCTCACATTACAAACTTATCTGCTTGTGGAGAGCTTTCACTGAATTTCAGTTTTTGCGTAGCATGTTAATTTTTGGCTCTACAATGGTGAAACTTCTTTACAATTTTGTTATGGTGGGATGCCTGTAGTGAGAGATCTGAAAGGAGCTAGGATTTGAAAGTTATGGATTGGAAATATCCTGGCTTTATTTGCTGGGCATACATAATACATATAGGTTGATCAGAGCAATTATTCCAACATTATTTTGCTCAAAAACATTGATGTGTTTTTACAAGAGTCCAACATTCACTATAATTGCGACATAAACGCAACTACAGAATGACATGTGTAACTGGTTATAAGTTTATGTTGTCTGAACACTCTTATTTCCTTAATCTCAACCCTGCTGTACTATTTCTCCATTCTCCTGCCGTTCCATTCTCCCCCAACAGCCGGATTTGCATCATATTGCAGATGGGTAATCCTTGAAGAATTGGGGAAAACGTAAAGTACAACCAAGTTTACCTCCTCAAATGTCTCCAGTCACGAGGTCCTGTTGGAAAATCTCTACCACAATATTTCTTTTATACAGGCCACAGTTTCTCCAATTGTAAGCAGAACGTTATAGCCAGGGGTCAAAGCCACAAATACATAGTACAATGGTAAACTGGCCAAGTTGAAGCATAGAAGCCATCACCTTGAAAGACACTAGAAGAAATGAATGGCATATGAAAAAGAACTCTTTTGCAAGAGGTATAGAAAGAACAACCCCAAAGCTGTCTAGAGATTCCATAAGACATGTCCTGCCAATGCTTTAGTGAAGCCTCAAACCAAACTAGGTAGGCTTTTAACATCAACCATCAGTTTGCCTGTCCAAAGGCTCTGCATAGAAACTCGATCAGCAATCTACTTGCTCCACAATGAGCTCCTACTATTTTTCAAGTGCAAAGAACATTCAGGTCTCCATTTCCAGAAGTCCTTATCCACTGATTAACTTTCCTGTTATCTATTTCTGCTTCAAGCCACCTTCACTAACTTCCCCCCCCAAAGACAAAATATTTTACGAGTCAACACAAAAGACAAAAATGTCAATTGTGTAAGCCCTGCATAGCTACGACGGGAAGCAAATCCTTCATTCGTTCGAGGTAGATCTCAAATGATGTGGAGTTCTCCTGACTGGTTTAAAGCCTTTGCTGAAGAATAAGCTTACCTAAATATTCTCTATAAACAACAGCAGAACATCAATTTACCCGGCAAGATTATGGAAAGCAAGGTCACAAGACATCTACAGGACTATGTTGAACTAATCCTCTTCATGCATGGCCACCAGTCTAGATTCAGTCACCCAGGTGGCACTGAAATCTTCAAGGCTAGTATTAAAAAAAAAATGTTTGCCGTTTTGGATGAAAAGAAAAAATCAGCGAGTATACTCAATGTCTTAGCAGTCTACGACACTGTGGTTTGTGAGATACTACTTTGTAGACCCAAATAATCTGTTAGAGTTGCTCATCCAGCTCCAGAATGGATCCAGTCCTTACTGTCCAAATACAGCAAAAACGTTTATATTGAACCAATGGAAAAGTCATCCTGTAGTTATATCTTGTGCCACTGGCCTCATCCCTCTCCTGACTGCTTGTCAACCTCCATTTGTGCCTTCTGACTGAACTTCCAATCCAGTTCAAGTTGGAAAGAGGCATGGTCACCACACCAACATCACTACCTGCCTCTACCGTGTGATCAGCTAGGTGAAAGTCTCCAATGCCTGAATGGAGGCAAGACTGCAATCCTGATTTTGGGATTAACAAAATCTGTTGCTTTGCATATAGTGATATTTAGCCTCAGAGCACAAACTCCACTCCTCAGCACTTGAAATAAGGAAACTGGGATATATAGCAGACCCTGAGCACTACTTCATCCCCCAAGTTACTACATTAATCTTGGATCACGGAATAGCGTGCTACGCGCCACAAAGTGCTTCAACGCCTCGTGAGGAGTAGTGAGCTCTAAATAAATGCTGTTTACAATTATAGTGGTGAAAAGGCATCAGCTTGCAGCTTTCCTACTGCTGGAATTTTCCACTCCCCAATCGAAAACTGGGTTAATCTCTCAAGAGCCCTAGTCATAACGCACCTATACCAGTGTATCACTATTTACCAGGTTCTAGGCCATGCCTAAAGTTGCAGGCGTGAAGGTACATAAAACAAGCTTGGAATAAATTACTTTGATTTCCAGTGAATGCAGCACTCAAGTTTAAAGGTCTTTGCATTCTGCACAACGTGAATACGGGTAGAGGTCCAGGATATGTGCAAAAAACCAAAGGCACACTATCCGCTCAGAAGAACTATGCACTGAGTAGCAACACTTCTCATTACCCAACAAGCCTTGAAGGGGGGCACACATGGGCCTCAGGCTGTGGATTGTAGTGAATCCATGCCCTAGGGTAAAATATAGACGACTTCTGTTTCAGGGAAAGGTCTGAAAAACTGTTCCAGCTCATTTACAACTAATTCTCAATATAATTCCACCCTTATATGGGCGGTGACTCAAGAATATTGCCTTAATGCACCATTTAACTTGACTCCTCCCAACTTCAAATCATACAGGCTCTGGCAACTACACTCCGCGTGCGGCAATCTTCTAACTAAATAATGTAATGAATAACGTCAGGAGTTAACATAAATTTAGTAGCCCGGTCTCATGAGTGGTCTTCCTTTAGCTGCACTGGTTTATTAGCCTAAATAAATAAAGTCTGGCAAAAAAAAACTATCAGAAATATACTTGTATGTTTCTCATTTTCTGTTTTTTATGCGTTGAGTCTCGTGTCATCACAGGATGGACACCATGGACATATTTTGCTTGTTTTATTTCTCTGTTTCCTGAACTAGGATAATTTTGAATCCCTTTTCGTTCAGATATTCTAGATATTCCTTTGTAGTTAGTTACTCTGGTTTTGTGTTTTCGCCTTGGTCAGGAAATTGTAGAAGGGTCTAATGTCAGACTGCCCCCTTCACAAGCTAAGTAGAATCAAGACTGACCATTAATGGGTTAAAACAAAGCTGAAGACCGTTGAACTGCCACTGGTTCATGCTGCTGTTCTGAGGTGCTGTGAGATTAATCTCGTTTTTCATGTGCTGCTGAGTATAAGATAACACTCGGCCCATGTGACAAGCTGGAACATTCTGAAGGGTCTTACTCAAAAGCTACTGTAATTAATTACACATTTCAAACCTTCATGCTCTGATCAGCTTGGAAGACCTTAGTACGAAACTGGTTGTATCTGGATAGTAACTAAACGGTTACATCTGATTTTATCTGAAATTAGGAACACTAATTGTTGTTATCACTGACAGTTAAAGTTCTTTTTTGGTAGGACGCTTTGTTTCCTGTGTTTATCTAGTAGGCTGTACAATCCAAAGGCTACCTTGTTGAGCCCATTTCTGTCCTGCTGCGCGAACGGTTTACAGTTGAAGGGCCTTTTTCTTCAGAGCTGCACAATGAAGCTTTCAGAGAACCTCATTTGAAAGGAATGGCTGCAGCCTTTGTGTTGAAGGGTGTGTCTGTTGGCAGGGCTTTGCTGAGGCAGACAGACTGGCTGGTGATTAACAAAGGTCATTAGACTTTGGAATCTAGCAAGCCGTGTCAGATGGTATGTCTTCTGCGTGCAGGAGGAGAACGCCTCCCAGGAGATCACAGGCATTCTAGACACGTTTTGTTTCCTTTTCCCCTTCTCTGCCTAAGGTCACACTGTTGTTTCACTCCAGGGGGTCGAGTTGGAACTTGCAACATACTTTTTCTCTTCACGGTGCCGGATAGATTCATGAAGACACGTTTCTTTACATGGAGGAAGGAAGCAAATCACTTTATGGGGGTGGAGAGGACCTCATGTTTGTTATTTATAAATTGTTTGATTCACGTTTGAGAAATGAAAGAATACCCCACTTTAATGGGGTACATCTAAACATTTTATCCCAAAAAGTCCTGTCTCCTACCAATGATTTCTTACCTGCAGCACCACAGGTGAGAGCAAGGTCTCCATGTTGTGTGCAGGCTGAAAGCTCAGAGCTTCTCAGTGCATGGGCTTGCCGAGCTAAAATGGCTGCTGCTCAAAGCTCCGAGGACTAGGGAAGCTTACTGAGTCTTAAAGCTTCGGTGACGCAGGATCTCCTGTCTCCTGGCAGTGTGATAAACACATTCTGCAGAGCCGTGGCTCGCCTGGCTCGGAGAATGAAAGGACTAAGCTTGGGGGATGGGTAGTGAGAAGTGGCTGGTCTGCTTTTTTTCTGCGCCTCAGTGCTCTAAATGCAGGAGCTGTCTGCACCATGGAAAAATTTGCTTTCAGGTCTAATGGGCTGTGCTGATGGAAGAGGTGGGTGGGGGTTCAGGCACTGCAGTAATCTGATACAGAGCAGATAGCAACCCCTGGTGCTCACACAGAAGTGCTTGGAGGTTCATGGTTCTGAGCTGATCTTAATAATCCTGTGGAAATATTATCTTCGTTCAGGAGAAAAACAAGACACTTAGTTCTGTTCTATTTTTTTTTTATGCGTCTGCTAGTCTTTCTTTGTTCTTAGATGCCACATTGTTTTTAACAGGCTACCATGGGAGCATTCCTTCTCATGAAATCCTGATGCAACATTTTCTTGTAAGCGCTGACTGAACATTACCAGACCTTTTGTTGCTGTAGCAATGATTGGAGCTGAAGGAGGCTACATCCCTTCACCCATTACCATTCCTTGTACCACCCTAAATATCTATATATGGAAAAGGCATGTTTCTGCAGCTTTCTTCTGGTGTTTAGTAGTTGAATGACCTTACCTTTTTTAAAAAAAATTTCATTAGTTTAATATTTTATATTACCACTAAAAGCTTAAAGACAAGGTGAAAGTCTCCAGTCTTCTTCTCTTAAAACATTTTCAGTTAATTTGCTTCAACCAGTTATTTTGCAGTAGGTGCTGCCCTAAATTTGTGTACTAGATCTAGATTGGAGATCATTGTAGTTGTTTAATTGTCAAAGCTGTCAAGGGAGCTTTTCAAGGATCAAACTTACAGGACTCCAGCAGGAATTTAGTGTCTGTTTGCTTTTTAGAGACACTCAGGGGAGGACTTGTATTTGATAAAAGCATGCTATAAAGTGATTTAGGTTGCTATTGACTACTGTGCCATGTGAACAAAGTAATAATGAGACCATGGTTAACCATGAATGGAGCATTCGTGGACATTGCACAAAAGAATTATTGTACTGGTTTTAAGGTTTAGCATATAATATGGATGTGTTTTTCAGTGAGATGATGAGATAGCTTTGTGCCGTGGTTGCCAGAGTAATAATGAGTACCTCATAAAGCCAACTGCATATTAGGAACTGTTGTATGTGATTACATATAAAAAGAAATTCATAGAATAATAATTCTGAGAAACCGTTTCACCTAAACTGGCTAATTGAAATTTTCAAAATAAATGGCATGCACTATTTGGTGGGAACCAATTCATGGAGTTGTCTTTGATACATGATTTTTTAAGTTGTAAATGCCTTAGTCTTAAAAATGGATTCTCTTTGTTTTGTGTTTTTCCTACGGGGTATTTTTGAATCCTTTTTCCCTTCACCTCCTGTCATTGGGTGACATTTTGCTTTTTTTTCCCCAAGTTGCTGTTTCAGGGACCCCCAGAACTACCTCCTTCCTTTCCACAGCTTTGTTACCTCCCACGTTAATGCTCTCTCCCTTATACTCTTTCTCCCCTACATCCTTGTTATATTTTGTGGATCTCCAATTTACCCTCCTTCACCAGTGTATAAAAATAGTTTATTTCCTTCCACATTCTCCTTTTTCATCTTTATTTTACGGAGTCTCCCTTCTGTTCCCCCATTCCTCATCTTCACATTTTATCTACCCTTCCACTCTTCACCAATGTCTACTTTTGCATCATTGCCTTCTTCTTTAATATTAAAACCAAGGACCTGATTTAGAGAGAATATTTTCTGACTTAGGATTGTTTTACATCTGTAAGTAGGTCTAATTTACTCTTGCATAAGTTATACACCATATTCACAAATTGGTGTAAGTCAATGAATTAAGAATGCTTAACGTACCTACATTTGGGTAAATTAGGCATTCTCAAGTTTCCTCTTAAGGCTGGAGTTGATGGGGAAATTCCATGCAATTGTGGTCCACATCCACTCGGGTATAACCTTTATGATATTCACAAACATTTTATGCGCGATTCCCACACTCAAGTTAAAAATAGAAGATCCAGGTTCACCTGATACAACTATGTGGGAAGGAGCACCAATCACCCCAATTTTCACTAGAGGGGTAGAGGATGAAATTGCATGTTAGGAAAATATATTAAATATGAGAAGAATTATTTTAAAACTGTGTACATTTCCTAAGAAATTGCCATATTTTACACATTTTCATGGAGTAAGACATGTATGCAGATGAAAACAGCCATAGGTGACTTTTTTTAAAGGATTCCACACATGTAAGATTGTTCCCTAAGTTAGTCCTAAGTTATGCCTGTTTGGGGAATGTTGGTGATTATCCTGAACCAGCGTACCTGTAAAACAGGCTTCCTTAACTTATGAGAGTCTTAAGTTACACTTGTATTTGTAAATTGTGGCCTACATTCTCTAAACCGGATTCACTGAAGGTTCACAGTTATTTTTTCTTTCTTTCCTTTTTTTTTTACTTTTCTTTAAAAATAATTTTGAAGCAAATTAATATTGCTTGTTTTCAATTTATTTTGGACCCAACTGTACAAATTAAAAGGAGGTGGATTACTTGAATTTCCAGAAATGGGTTTCAGTTATTGCGATTTTCTTTGAATTTACATAGTACAATTAGGAAAAACTTAGTCATCAATTCAGTCTGACTCTGGGTTGCATATCTATTTCTAGGCCACATTTTATAGCACTGGCCAAATATTTCTTCTCTCAGTAATGTGTGGCCCACCCATTGTCTGATATGTCACCCATGGCCACCTGCACAATTTGTTAAATTGATTTTATCTTTGCAATTTGCAATGACTTTGATGCTCTTTGACTTGCACATGTCAACTTGTTTAGCCTGGGTGTAAAATAATCAGATTAATAACTAGAGGTTTTAAAACTAATAGTAGGAGCCCCCCGATTTGGACAGTTTATTTTGTTATACAAGGTGAAGATCCAGATTTCTAAGACTTGGGCACGTTCATAAATCTCCCTGAACAATGCTAATTAATCCTGATGGGCTAGGGGCGACTTTGACAGCATTGAACTTTTAACTTTTAGGGTTGGTAGCATTGAAGCAAACTTTTTTGGGTTAGACTTGTAGAATATAAGTGATTAGGACGGATTTCCTCAGACCCATTGGACTGCAGACTTTATATAGGTGTTTGGCCTGAGCTCCTTGGTGTTGTTGGCCAGAGGGCCAGCTATAGAATTCAGTTGGTAAAGCTGGGCAAAATACAGTGGGGGAGGTGCAGAGTTTCAGTGGAATTGAAACCCACCTCTTTTCCACTATCTCATGCCTCGGTTTTTTAATAACAGTCTGGATTCTTAGTTCTCTCTCACCAGATCTCCAACACTCCTGAATACTTTCCTTTTTTTAATCTTCTGCCTTTGCCCTGGCTTGTTCAGTTTGCCAGTGTGGTAAGAAGACTTTGAGGTAACAATGCATCACTACATTTTATGCATCTGGGACCTTTGTTTTCCCCCTCCTGGCCTTCTTTGGTGCCTGGGTGATAATTGTGAATTTAGCCCAGGTTCTAGATTGAATTTGTAGCTTTTTTAGCAATTGCCCCTGTATCAGCAACATCATTCTGCCCCTAGAACTGACCCACACATAGCCCTGTGTACTGTCAGTTCCTTTCTTTCCCACTCTTGCTTGCAGATCCAGGGCCCTGCTTCCAAATTGTTTGTTGCGGTTTTACCAGCCCCCAAATTCTCTTTTTTTTATGACGGTGTGCTAGGGAAATGTCTTTCCTGAAGACAATACACCTCAAACAGTGCTGTAACTGGAGGAAACAGATGCTAGTCATAGATTTGCACGACATCTCTCTGTGGTGTCTAAGGTCCACCATGACTCAAAGTTGTGTGCCTCTGGTGCAAACAAAGGACGTCAGTGAGCATGAGACAAAGTTGTATGTAGCGAGGCAGATCATTCTCCAAGTCTCTGGGTTGCGCCTGCTTCCATTTCCGTGCCTGTTTCTGCTGCTGGTCCAGGTCCAGGTCCCACTCCAAGTTACCGTCCTTGGGTATGTGCAAGACACAATTGATAGACAGATCTTGTTATAAACATAAGAAGAACAAGATCAGTTCATCTTCCTGTCACTCCCACTCTGGGAATAAGTCTCAGTCAGCAATTGAAGGACTCCTCTCCGACCCATTTGTCTGACTCTGAGCCTATTCCTAAACTGGTGTCGATGTTCCCAGAGTTTTCCAGGCCCTCATCAACCCTGCAGCATGAGGAGTCCTTTGAAGACGCCATGCTGCAACTCTTTCATATAATTCCGACACCCTTTTCTGTACTTTTGAGCCAAGTGTACCCCAGCACCTGGCTGGCCCCTGCCTGACCCCAGCTGGCGCTGGACCATATCTACACACTTGCACCGTAGGACACACCAGACCCAACTTCTCCGGCGGCAGTCTTAGCTCCTGAGACGCAGATTCTGAATTTGTCCCCAACACCAGTTTTGGATCGAGAGCACTCTTTAGGCTGACCCCAGATGATGTCTTGTTATGACATGACAAAAGCGCATCCTCTGGTCTGAGAGTATTCCCAGGCAGACCCACTACCTCAACAACAGTTCTCCCTAAGGCGAGAGGCTTTATTTGGATCTGATTCAGATGCTGTTCATGGCTTTCAAAACACTCCACATGATTATGAGGATGATGATAATGATGACAATTTACTCCCCCTTGTTATACTGATGACAGTGTGCATGTAGACTCCGAACCATTCTAGATCTTCGGTTCTTCAATACTTTCCTTCAGAAGTTCAAAGTGTAGGTTCTCTCTGTCCTGGATCAAGGAGACTTGATGGCATCATTGGACTTGTAGGACTTTCATGTGCCTGTCCTGCAGTCCCACGGACTCTTCCTTCGGATTGCGGAAGGATTGGAACATTTTCAGTTTGCCATCCTGCCTTTTGATATCACCTTGTTCCATCGGGTATTTAAAAAGGTGATGGTGGTAGTTGTGCTCCACCTTCGCAGGAAGAGGGTTCACATGCTGCCATACCTCGACAATTGCCACCTGAAAGCAATATTGCATTACTCAGTTGCAGACCACCTGTAGAGAGCAGTCTCCCTGCTGTCCACCCTGGGGTTCTCCATCAAAAAGCCAAAGTCCCATCTGGCGCACCAAAGCAGAGGATTCCATTCTTTGGGGCCATCCTGGACACAGTGACTTTTAAGGTTGTTGTGCCCTTGCAGTAAATCCGGGGCATCCAGGTTAGGGTGCTGATCTGTTAGCCTCTGTCCTGTGTTCTGCCTCACCGATTCAGAGGCTTCTTGGTTTCCTAGCCTCATGCATTGTGCTGGTTCCCATGCCCATTCGCGCATGCGAGTTTTGCAGTGGAGCCTTTGCCTGTAGTGGGCTCTTCCCTAGAGTTGCTTCTTGGAAAGCATCTGTGTCTTGGATGAGGCAGATCAGGACCTTCAGTAATGGCTGGTAGATGATAACCAGATCTGCGGCAGGACGTTCTCCCTGCCTCATCCAGAGCTCACAGTAGTGACAGATGCATCGTCTCTGGGCTAAGGAGGTCAAGTGGACAATGTGGAATCAGGGGCCTTTGGTCTCTGGTGGAGCAAAGGCACCATATCAGTCTTCCCGAGCTGTGTGTCATCTGGTGGGCCTTGAAGGACTCTTTCCCATCCATCAAGGGGAAGTTGCTCTAGGTCCTGGCAGAAAACCTTAAAATTATGTGTGGTAAATATTTAAAACAAACTGTAAAATCATACAAAGCATAAACCACAAATCACCAACCACTGAATACCGCAGTTAAAACTTACTGTCAGCATACATGTTAATGATTGCAGTCACTGTAATGTTCATAACAAATTGCTTAAAAACCATAAGGATCGCAATCGAGTTATAGGAAAGAATTGACCAATGTTATCCTTTATATATGTCTGCCAGTCTTCCTGACAAAAGCGGTAGCTAGCGTTCTCATGTTTGTGATCATTAGGATTATTGTAAACAATTTCTCTGTATGTAAAGATCACTATGCTGTCTCATTGAAAAAAATTAACTAGTATCATGCTATGAGAAAAGATCAGATTCCCAATATGCCGACCAAAGCTAATTGCCCTTTGAACACTGTTTGTGATCATTAACTGATTGTAAACACAACAATTGATTCACCAATGATAAATATTTTTTTTAAACATGTGTATGTTGCTTCCTGAAGTTTGCCCTTGGGATTTTACAACAATATTTTGATGAGAAAGACTTATCCTGTCTGCCAGTTTTGGGTTAGTGTTCCCTAAGAACTTAAAAGGTGGATTACCATTAACTTCCAAGATGGCAGTGGCACCAGATCAACCCCTTCCAGTTCAGGACTGGAGATAAAACAGTGTTAGCCTTGGGTCAGGTACTCGAATACAGATTCAGTGTTAGCCCACAAAGACAAAGGGGCACAGAAGCAGTTAAATAGGCTCAATGCTGTATCTCTACAGATGAAGGCATGTCCAGGACACCCGTCCCCACAACAGTAGTTCAGAAACAATTACTCCTCTGCTCCAGTCAAGATGCTGGTGGCAGAATAGTAAACGTATATAATCAAAGGAAAAAGGGGAGGGGGGGACTAGGAGCAAATAAAGGTCCAGTACCCATGCTCCAAAACTATAATCAAATCAAATGGGGGTAACTGTTCCTGAAAGAAAGACACAAAAATAGATATCTAGGTTCTAGACCGGACATTAAGGGCAGTCATCAGGACTGTCTCTTGTTGCCCTCACACACCCCTAGGGATGTCAGGCTTCAACATCGGGCGGGTGCTACTCAGGCTGGCGCTGCAGTGCCCTACGGGTCTGTCTCCCTAATGGTCACTTTAGCGGAGATCTTTTAGTTTTATTGCCGTTTGATGAGTGCGAGGGTGACCAGGTGGGGTGGTTGTGATATGTGCGACGAAACAAGTTCAGACTGATTAGGGAATGTCAAATCAGCCTTTAATATATAGACTTCCGTGCCCGGGTAAAAAAAACAGGATAGGTTAGTGCTACTTAGGGGTTATGCTGTACTCACATAGTTCATTGTATGTAAGTGAAATAAAAGCTGGGTCAACATGTTTCGCGCCTCTGTGGTCGCTAAATGATCCATGGCTCTTCTTCAGGACCAGACGGGTAACAAGCTTACCCCACAATTAAATTGTTATAAAAGGTCCCCCTCTAAAAGGGAGGTACCTACTTCTTCATATTTAAAAGGATCGTCCAACCCAGTGAATCGATCAGCTATGCCTTAGATGTCAGGGCAGAGGTGGCGCACAGGTGAAGGGTCTTGGTAGTGCATCCAGTGCGACAAACCTACCCTCCTTCTCTGTTCGCCCAGGTCAAAGTTGATTTGATTTGAGGATAGTAAACGTGCCATGTCAGGTGGAGGCGAGTGGGAACAAGGGACAGCAAGTTTTTAAGGGGTTGGGTGCTACAAAGTCAATAAAACTTTTGGTGATGCAAAGAAGCCTGTTAGAATCACTGCTTCATAATACTTATATGCTCTTGAAGAACTGGTGCCCTGGGCAGTCCTTTCCGAAGTCTGATGATGAGTAGAGAGGCTTTATAGATGGTCGGCTTCTTTGGACTCCTAGAGCAGACTTGGAGGCTTTGTCCCTAGCACAAAGGAAAGGAGTAACCTAAGGCTTCAATATCCAGGAAGGAATTGAACCGGGTCAACACTGATTTGGTGATGGTGCAGCTCTCCAGTAAGTTACTGGGTAGCTGAGGTATACGTTTGCTTTCAGGGGATGTTCTGCAGCTGGCCACTGCCACCCATAATCCATACAAAAAGTTTGACATCCCAACCTATAAGGCTAAAGCAGGTTTTTGCAGTTCTGGGTATCTGCAGCTATTGCCTGGCAGAGTAAACTTGTACTTCTCCCAGCATGTGTTGGTAGTGCTAGTAGTTAGTTTGCACTATATTAAGGTAACGCCAGGAACACTTTTCTACCAGTAAGAAAGGGGCATTGCATTCACACAGCCATTGGAGGAGAAGAAAATAGAAGAGGGTGGTGGGCGGACTGTAATTTTTTTTTTAAGACCATCATCTCCGTTTCATATTACATTCAGTTTGTAATGAAAAAATGGGATCACAATCAATCTTCCTCCACACTTCTTCCAGTGTTCGTTATTCCATGACGATCATAGTAATAATTGCAAAAAAACATATAGTCCTAGAGAAAAAACAGAGTTACCGGAGATTACTAAATTTAGATTGGTGGTGATGGTCTGTAGGCATCTTTCCTAGTTTTCAGATACTGTACCCCAAGAACTGTTGATAGGCTGGTACAAGTCAAGATCCCCTTAAGCCTTATGGGGTGCGAAATCCAGTGTAGTGCCTCCTCTATCCCATGCATCACAAAGGTTGTACGTTTGGAGCATTCAAATAAATTGTGTCTCTCTCTTTTAACTGGATCCTCAAACAGGGATGGCTTTCTGTGGACTTTCACCCATCCACTTCTCCTTTGAAAGCCTACACCAGATATTAAGGATATCTTTCTTTAGACCAATCTTCCTGAATTTTGTCGGGTCTTTTGTGTTATTTGACTGCCAATACGCGATTGTATGATTTTAATCTCTGCTCAGGGTTGCAGTGTTGCTTCACTCTGTGGAACTGCTTTGCGACTTGCAGCTTTCTTTTGCTGTTCTTGTCACAGACTGTTTTTACAGCAACAAACATTTCCATACCTAGATCACCATAAGGTTATAAATGATAGAGTGAATGAACGACATTCCATGTTAGAAAGGGAGCACAGAAAGCATTTAATGTTAAGTTGAGTTGAAGGGTACCTCGCAGCCTTAATTATTTGTAGATGGCATAACTGACAATTCAAGGAAGCAGCTAATTCCATGTTGAAAAACGTAAATCACATTTTGCAAGAAACATCTCCTGTGTTCTACCAGTGGTATCTTCCCTGCTACATCAGATGGATGAGACCTCCATGTTGTATGCAGGCTGAAAGCTCTGAGCTCCCCAGTACATGGACAGGCTGAGCTAAAATGGCTGCTCCTCAAAGCTCAGATGACTAGGGAGGGTTTCGGAGGCTTGAAGCTTCAGTGACGCACGAGCTCCTGCCTCTTCTGTGATAAACACATTCTGCAGAGCCGTGGCTCGCCGGTCTGGGAGAAAAGGACTAAGCTTGGGGGATGGGTAGTGAGAAGTGGCTGGTCTGCTTTTTTTCCCCCAGCGAGTCAGCGCTCTAAATGCAGGAGCTGTCTGCACCATGGAAAAATGTGCTTTCAGATCCAATGGACTGTGCTGAAGGAAGAGGTGGAGTGGTGTTTCAGGCACTGGTGTAATCTGATCCATAGCAGTTAGCAACCACTGATGCTCACACAGAAATGCTTGAAAGGTCTTTGCTGTTAGCTTGACCTGAATCCACAGGAAAGATTACCTTACTTTGAGGAGAAAGCAGGACATTTTGTTCATTTATATTTTTGAAAGCGCATGCTAGTCTGCCAAGTTCTTTCATGACACAATACCTGTTTTCACAGGCTATCTGGGGAAGCAATCTTTCTTATGGGATTCTTATGCAGCTCTTCCTTGTAATAGAGCTGACTGAACATTACTAGAACCACTGCTCTGTGGACTGTTAACTCTTAACCATTTCCTTCGGCTATTTCCTTTACCTCCTGACCTAAGGGAAGAGCACGTATTTATCACCTTCTTCCATTGTGCATAAGGTGGTAAGACATTTTGAAACCAGTGAAAGATTTATTGACGAGGTGAAACACAGCGGCCCTGTTCTAACACGTTTTGAGGTCATTTTTTGCAGGAGTTTTCTGGAGTGGTTGCTGCCCTAATGTGTAGTATGTGTGTAGGAAGGAGGAGCGCAGGCTGTAACAGCTTGCAGCTGCCTGATTGTACAAGCTGTCTGAATATTTTCAAGGTCCGAAGTATCAGGTTGTCAGCAAGAGGAGGTAGTTTGAGAAATGTCCAAAGGCTTTAAAGGGAAATCGAGAAAAGACTGTTTAAGGGACACATTATCCAGCATTAAATAAACAGTTCAACTGCTAAGGACTGCAAGTTACAAGTGAACTAATGCTAACAGGGACATAGGATACATATATGCTTCTAACAGGCTCGAGCATACAAGTTTGATAAGGGTGCATTTCTGAATGAAATGATGAGATAATGCATGTGTAATGGTAGTGATTAGGTCTATTTTTTACTATCAATTGCGTGTCAACAACAGGGGGAAATCATTGGATCCGTCTGGGCCAGGGTGATGTTTCTTAATGAGCTTCAACTGAAAACTAAATGTTGGCATAATTGGGCGAAGAGGTTTGACTCTGAGATGCGACTCACACTTGCCTGATATGTTACAATGTGTAGCCTGGGTGTGAGTTAGACAATTCGAGAGCCCTGCAGGATTTATGAAGATCATTTGCAATAATTCAGGACACACTCATTCGTTTAATCTCTTTTTCTCTGTAGAAGGAAAACACTATAAAGATAAGCATCCCACGATCATGATTACTACTAATAATGAAAAAATGCTGTATGCAATTGGTTATTTAAATTGGATAGTCATCTCCAGCTTGATAAAGCCTTGTGCCTGCTTGAGTCTAGAGAACTGATAGGTGAACCCTTAGTATGCTACTTCCCTCGAGATAAACAAGGTATGCGTTGCACGCATAGCAGCATGCTAGACAGTGCATATTGTGCATTGTATGTGATTCACAGGGATTCGTCAAATTTGTTGCAGTATGATTTTTGTGCAGTATCTGTAGGCTTGGTTGTTCTTATTACATTGGTTTCTTATGTATATTTTTAGCTATTCCTCAATTAGGGCCATTTCTTTATTTCCTCACATCTTTTGAACGATTAGGTTTTTCTTCTGAGCTGTCTGGCTAAATAGCTGTTTCTTCTGTATTTGAACTGTAAAACCAAGCAGCTCTTCAACCCTTTCCATGATAACCCTTACATTAGAATTTGGTAGCATTCCAATATTTGTTTTTCTGTTTCTTTGTATTTATTATGGAAGACTATGCCATCAATGGGTTGAATCTTCTAAAAGCATTATAGCCCTTCTGCTCCAGGCTACACCGGTTGTTAAAGGTCCTCTCCCTTGTTATAGGCCCTCTGCAGCTGGCAGAGCCCTCATTGGCAGGCTATAAAGCTATAGCATTTTATGGTAGGAGGGGTGATTATTAGATTTAGGCGACGTCACAATGCAATCCTGCCAAACAGTCACTCATTTTCTTGCTCTTAACCAGTGAATCATCTCATAGGGATCAACCAGCACCTTTTTTTTTTTTTTACCTAATTCATGGCATTCCCTTTAATTTTGATCAAAGATGATGTACTTAATTGGATTGAACCACCCCTTAACATTTCAAACTCATCACACCTACTAATAGAGTTTTCCCCTCATGCCGGATAGCGCATTGATACTGTTGGTCATTTATTTGAAATACCAGAACTGAGTTAAAATAATTGAGAAAAGTAACACAGATAAAGAACTAGAATTAAAACTGTGCTACCACCTAATTTATTCCTCTTTTCTATCGAGGGTAACTCTAAGTTTGTTTCTGATTAGGAATCTGTGTATGTAACCATGTATATTTAAAAAAATTAAATATAAAGCTTGGATGGAAAAACTAAGAATTAACCCCTTGGTATTCTTATCTGTGTAACCTTTGTCAGCGTATCCAAAATGTATTAAAAAGTAAAACTATTTTTATTAAGTAATAAAGATTAATAAGCGTGTTGACATTGAATAATTGTTACTTGGGTATCTAAAATATGTAACTTTTAGTCTAATGACCCAATCGAAACAGTTATTTATAATTTTTAAGTTAAAATGCATTAAATTATAAAGCTCGATTTAGCCTGTGGATGCAGGTAGAACGCTGTATTGTGTAGAAGTTACAGTTGACTTTTAATGAGGACATCCGGGTGAAAGTGAATGTAAATGGTTAGACGTGGATGGACAGATGTGAAAGTGTTGATTGAGTGACTGAAGGCTATTTATAGGATCCTTCATGAATATGCTTGATTTATTGTTAGTGGTACTTAGTGTTTGCCATGTTCATATTGTTTTGATGATGTTTACACTGAATATAATGCCTGCACTTCCTCTAGCCTTACTTCAGAACATGGATATATTAAATTCTCAGATTCACAGTATTCCATAACTGTTTTTGTTTGCTGTGTGTTTTTGAACCGCTTGAGGTAATATGTTTTCTGCTATTAATGGTTTATGAACAGCATGGTCTTTTCTTCATGAGTATAGAGCTTCATACCATAAACTTACTGATTCACTCACTTAGGGTAGGCTGAAGATTTACAATCTCTTTAATTTTCATTCTCGTTTGGAGAAATCACAATGTGTGATTGATGGGACTTGTCCAGATGATTCAGTAATTTTATTTTGTTCAAGAGATGATTTCAGTAATTTGTTCAAATCTCATCAGAGTCTTGATAGTGATTAAGGCATGTCTCTGGGTTTTTAGGTTTGCGAAGTCCAGTGGGTTGCTGATATGCTCTTTAGATCTTGAATACTTTGTTTTGTTCGAATCTTCATATTTGTTGGTACTTTGATTCAGGAAGTCCTGGTGCAACATTATTCCACTACCTTTCAAGACCCCATATATCTGAAGGTTTTATCACGGAATGCAGTCTTCCAAATCAACTAGCTATTGCTCCATTTCAATTGATCATATGTAATGATTAAGACTTCCTAAATTGGTTTATATTTTTGATGTTATTCCAGATAATCAGCAACAGTTGCAAGGTTGGCAGGCACTCCTAGATCAATGTACCTGTTGTTCGTTTGGCTTTCCTGTAGCAAGCAGCATGTTAAATGATCAATTTTGCACTGTAAACAACTTCTGAGTTTGAGAAGGGTGAGGCGGTAGAAGAAAATGAATATATTCTTCCGTGGATTTAAAAAATATATATATTTTATGAGGGATACATATTTTGAAGGATTCTTTCTCTTGTAATAGGTCCTTAAGCAGGAATGATCTGGAGATTAGTTACCATTTTGAATAGCAGATTCTCCCACATCAAGACCATCAATGAATGTTCAGTTTCTACATATGTTTTCACTGGTAGGATCGCTCCTCTGATAAGCACTAAAGGGCCACTAATTCATTATGTAGGTGGATATAGTCTAGATCGAATTGATGAGAGGAATAGTTTTATTTTCTTCATTTTTAACAGTTGGACGGGGACTACCTTCATCGTTATTGACTACTCACACATACATCTCTTTATGTATTTTGATAATTTGTGCAAATTTACCTCCTGACAGGCTTTTGTTTATCCAATTCTCTGTAGCTTATCTTTCCATAAGAATCTTGTAAAAAGTCTATTAATTTATTTCACAAATAAGTCTAAATTGTTTAATAAATGGTGAGTTTACTGCATATTTGGTGTTTGCTGCTGTATAGATATTGTGGTGATGCACCCCTTTTGTTTGTTGTCGTGTGCCATTACCTTTTTTTCAAAAATTTTTGATGAATGCGTTTGTGTGCGGTCTGCCCATTTTCCCTGACCATTTCCCCTATGGTTTTGAGTAGCAACTGTCCTGGTACCCATTTATTACGTGGAGAACAGGGTTTGCATTCTGTCAGTTGTTCTGCCCTGCCACTTTGATGACAAATGGGCTGAGTTTTATTTGGGTGGTAGTGGTAAATTTAGGAAGAATGTAATATCAGACTCTAACCCATTTGAATACTATCTTGGATTTAAGCATAGATTTCATGCAAATGAGGCATGGCGAACAATCCCAAACATCTCTTGACACCCTGCAAAATGTGATCTACTTAAACACCAGGGTTAATTGTGTCAAAGGAAGTGGAGAGATTTATTACACCTAGAATGACTGCATTGCCAGAGTCAATTGCCTCATAAAAACCACATTGAATGTCTAGCAATCTGTTTTTGTTGCCTTTCCAGGATACAAACCTGAATGTGCTCCCCAAAAGATTTTTAGGTGAGATGACATTTGATGGATTAATTTATGGGAGTCTCCTAAACCTTCAGTTGGTATAGTCTAATAGAAATAGGTCTATAACAGGAGGATTGTAGAGAGCAGTCTTATTTTAAAATAAAGAAATAATTTGAGATTTTACTCAAGCAGAATGAAAATATTCACACGAGTAACCAGTTTGGATGCAAGACTGATTATCAAATGCTTAAACGCAAACTTAGGGTGGGATTAGCGGAACAGTATGTCGATTTTGTGCTTCTTAAGATATTTGCCTTGTTGCAGACATTGGTGGTAAAATTAGATGTTTTTTCCATGCTTCTTGAGAAGATATTGCTTAGAATATGTTTGCTTCTATCTTTTGACTAGCTAACTCAAGTGTATTTTTATTGTTTTCCTCATAGAAGATAGTGTTTGTGTTCATTGTGTTAATAACTGTATCTAGTTGTCTTTGAAGTCCTAACAGTATTATGTTCAGAATTAGTATCATGCATGCATATTAGGTGAGAACATCCTGTGTTACTAATCTTGTGAGAGCTGTCCCGTCAACCAGGTCGTCTATAAAGTAAAGTTGTAAGACAAGAGATGCCGGTGAACAACCTATCCTGACAATATTGCCCACATTGAAGGATTCTGTAAGGCTGCCCTTAGCAACAGCAAGCCCTTTGCCCAAGTGAATTTAATAAGTAGGCTAAGTCCCCTCACTCCTGTCAAGATTACTAGATATTCTATTGTGTCCTACAGATAGTGCCAAGTCATTCAGGATTTGTAGTATTGACTGTGCCATGTACCTGTGTGAGATAAGCGTATACATTTCAAGTGTTGTCGCTTTTGTGCTTTTTATGGAGTTGTATGTTGTAATTGCCATTGCATGACTGTCTCCTTTGTCCCCGTGCCACGAGGTTGCCCTTCAGCCTGTCCAGGTTTTTCAGCCAGCTATACTAAGCATGCTGGGTCATGTCACCCATTCTTAGAGTGGGAAACATGAATCAGCAAGTGCCAGTGTGCAGAGTGTTGTCAGATTAAAAAACAAGGCTGGCTGAAACTCACCCTTATACCATGGAGGAAGGGACAGCTATGTTTCTTTTTCCTGATGCTCTAGTCTACTCTTGAAATGCCACTGAAGTGAATTTGTTCCAACAAGAAATGTGAGCAGAGGGCAGACTAATACTTCTCTCTACAGCACTGAGTTGGGATGTGTAATATTGTACTTCTGTTCATGTTGCTGACTATCCTCAGCAAGGCACCCCTTGTCCTCACCTGTGGAAGGAAGAGAAGGGACTAGATCTGTGATTTATAAATGTTTGGTGTTGTATGTTTGCAAATTTACAATCACCTAGTACAATTTTCAAAAGGGGAGAAGGTAAGCATTTAATTTTAAGCAGGAAAAATGGGGCGATGGGTTTGAAGGAAACATCACATTGTTGAATATAGATATTCATACATTTGTTGCAACATGAAGCTAAGAATGATAAAAGGTAGAAAAGGTGCATCTTTTATAAATAAATGTGTCCTCCTGATTTAGTGTGTCCTACCAGTTGTATCTAACGTGCTACCTCAGATGTGTGAGAGCAGGATCTCAATGTTGATGACAGGCTAAAAGCTCAGAGCTTGGCTTGCTGAGCTAAAATGGCTGCTGCTCAAAGATCAGAGAACTAGGGAAGCTTACTCACTGACGCAGGAGCTCCTGTCTCCTGGCAGTGTGATAAACACATTCTGCAGAGCTGCGGCTCGCCTGTCTCAGAGAATGAAAGGGCTGAGCTTGGGGGATGGGTAGTGAGAAGTGTCTGGTATGATTTTTTGTCTTTCTGCGCCTCAGTGCTGGAGCTGTCTGCACCATGGAAAAATTGCTTTCAGGTTTAATGGGCTGCGGTGAAGAAGTAGGTGGGGTGGGGGGGGGGATTGAGGCACTGCAGTGATCTGATCAAGAACAGATAGCAACCCCTAGTGCTCACATAAAAATACATAAGAGATCTTGGATTCAGGTTGATCAAAATCCAGTAGAAAGATCATCTTAGTTCTTAAGAATTCCCCACAAATTGTTCCAATGTATTGTTGCATATGTGTGCCAGCTTGTCTAGATTCTTTAATTATGAAATGTGTTTTAGCCAACTATTTGGGTTATCGTGACTGGCACTGGTGCAGCACTTGCATGTGATACCTACGACTGAAAATTCCTAGACCCCATAATGTGGAAACTGTAGTAGGCTCGTGCACTTTTCTCTATGAACTATGCAACCCTCTGGAACGTGTGCTAATTGGAAGTACATGTGTTTTGCAATCTGCTTTCATTATGAAAGAGTTGGGAATTAATTTGCTTTTTGCATAATTTTCATGCAAATTAATTATTTTGTCACAAATGTGAAATGTTACTGACGAGGAGAAAATCGGTAGTCTTGCTGTTACAGATTGAGGTAATTTGTTTCAGTGGTGTTCAGACAAGACACTGCCCTAAAAGTGGTGTTTGTATGCATCTGGTGATGATCCAAGCAGCATTCGTCTTAGTTTGGCTTGCAGCTGTTTACCTGTACACACTGTCACAAGGTACCAAGTAGATGGGATTTACTTTGAGGAGTTGTTGTGACGTTCAGAATTTGGCTGCATTCCTCTGTCAGAGAGAACTTGAAGATGAGTCCTCAGGGATTCATGACTGTACTGAATTCCTCCTGTATTTACTCCGTTTAAGGCAAGGTGGTTTACTTTCCTCTATTTCTATTTTTGCTTTCTGCTGTGCTGCAGACAGCTGAGTCTGACTAAAATAGTCTAAATTTAAAAGTACTCTTGCAACTCATTGGGTGTAGAGGACTATTAGTTCTGGATTACGAATGTAGGTGCTATTTAGCGCACCTAATAAATAACGATACCATGGGGTGTGTTATTTATCGGGTGCGGTAAATAGCTGCTATTACAAACTCGTGGGGAATAACATGCGGATTTCGGTGTCTAACGCACCAAAATCCACATAGTACGGTAAATAACATGCACCCTGCTAAATTTCGACAGGATTGACCTTCACCTTGTAATTCCTAACCTTACGTAAACATGGGTTTACACACGGGTCGAAATTAACCGACCCATTCGTAATCAGGCTTATAATTGGGTAGTCTCATTTATTGGCCACATAATATCATAGTGCCTGTGTTCAATATGTTGAAGTTATCTATCGGTTGAATATCTTGTTCCCTTTTCTCTAACCGTGTTAGTACGAGCTCTCAATTTGTCCCATGTCAGATGTGAGTAATTCACCAAATGCTATTTTATTATTTTTAATCTGGAAATTGTAGTTTTGCTTTTCTCAGTGCAACTCTACATGTAGCCTGCAAAGAAAAAACATTGGACTGGACGAACTGCTCATGGTAAAAACTGTGTTTTCTCTTTTAAGTATTTCAGAACCTTCTAATGTGAAAACATCATTGGCGATCATGGAGGTTCTGCAGTGTGATGGTTGTGATTTTCGAGCTCATTCCCACGAGGAACTGAAAGTCCATATTCAGGATGTTCACACGATCTTTCTGCAGCCCACCGATGTTACTGAGGAGAACACCAACCTCTCTGGATCTGGTGGGGATCACAACACTAACAACCAGATGGAGGAGCTATTTTCGCATATTAAGAACGAGTTTGTGGCCACTGAGGAAACAACTGGTAAATCTACTTGTATTACATACACATTGTCATCTTTGTTGCATTCGTTTGTGGGTGACAGGATCAGTAGCACAATCATCATTTTTATATTGGGTGCAGGAGTCCTAATTTTCACAAGTAAATGTTTGATTCTTTTGCTTGAGCAGGTTTTGTGGGATTGGACTTTTTTGAGGTATGTAGTCAAAGTTACTCAGTCACGCCCCCTGGAATGCACTATCTCCTGATCTTCGCAGAAGTTCCTCTTCTACAAGCTCCTGACTGAGTGACCTATCTTGTTTGCTTTATAACTCTCTGAAATAATGGCACTCCTATTTTCCATCCGGCTCTCTTCCACCTTTCCGTTCCCTCTCAAGCTTTCCCCCTTCTACGTGTCCCCACTGCCTGTACTTGTAGTTATTCATTGCAAGGGTATGTCTTCTCTGATATAAAGCTCATGTCTTCTCTGATATAAATCTCTTGATTACCTCCTGGTCTACAGTGCTACATAAAAGAAACAAAATAAATCTGATCTTGGTCGAACCTCCTCTTCGACTCGGAAAATCATCAAGAAATGAAAAAAACTATGGACTCGAGGCACAAATCTTTTTCTTTGTGCTACTGGAACTTTATGATGGAAATATTCCAAAACTCTGCATGCAGAACCCCCCAGCTGATTAGCAAAGCCAGTTTTGCATGCAGTGGTATTGCTTCTGCATGCAAAAATGACTTCACACATGAATTTTTAGCATTTGCAAGCGGCATCTAGAAGATTAGTTCTTGGCATTTCCAGAGAATGGCCAGGTGGGGATAGGACTAAGGAAAAAGGTTTATACATGACAGTATGACAACACTCTCACAGATGTATCGTTGTGGGAATTCACAAACCGGTGCAATTATACAGTCTACCGGAGCTTCACCTGAATGCTCATTGTCTAGGTATGCACTAAGTGTTAGAAGATGAATCCGTATACTCCATTTTTTGGGACTTGGGAGATGGTGATAGGTTCAGGGAAAAATACCTTGTATAAAAGGAAAAAGTTTTAAAAACAATACATTTGCATTTTCTGAAAGTTGTGCGTGCAGTGTTTAAATTAATCAGAAGTAGGGTGAGAAAAAGCAAGCATATGGCAAAAATGAATGTTGACACCATACGTAATGTCCTGAAACTCGGAGGAAACTTATAAGGATGCCTAGGACAGGAGGATTGTAAAGGTTTACAAAATAGTTGGAAATTCCCCACTAAAACATAAGAGTTTCCTCTGTAAGCTGATAATTCATGTTGGCCTCCTATTTTGGACAAAAGTACCCACCAGCCTATAGGAACATACTTGTAACAAAAGCAGAAAACTGCATATTGTGGACTTGCTTGCTCTCATCATTGAGCGAAGAGGGATCAAAAGCAGACAGGGCCACTTGGAGTCTAATCTGTAGAGTGGCAACAAAGATGATGTTCACTATCCATCCTCTAAGTGTAAGCTCCACTGAAAAGATTGCGATTAAAAAAAAAAAGTCCCAAATTAAACACACAACTCAAAGGACATATGCATTATGAGCTTTAGACATGTTTCTCTGATTGTATCTGAGTGTTCTGCCCCTCTTGGAGGTGAGCTAAGAAGCCTGTATTTTGCCAGGAACTATTAAAAAGATATGGTTCAAAAGCTCAAAGAAAAGGTGGCATGGATTGCTAATAAACAAATAATTTTCTAGGCTAGGGCTGTACCTTCTGTTAAACGATGTATGTATTTTAAAATATGAACCTATAATGCTTAGATTATCTTAGTTACGCAACAATGCAGTGTCGGATAATGTTCTAAACAGGTGTAAGTAGCTTATCGTTGCTATTCCATGGCCAGGTAAGACAGATAATGTATGAATTAAATTACATTTGGACAAAAATAAATGGGACCTCGCCGTTTTCATTATAGGACGATTATGTTGCAGGTTTATTAAACAAGTTATTGATTGCGATCCGAAGGCACTCTGTGGCGATGCAACCTAGACTGTGCGCCAGCCTGAGTAGCAAACAAACACTGTGAGTAGTAAACATCTGGTGTTGTCCTCCTTAGTGTGTCCCCCAAAACTGGGCCCTGCAGCGCAGGCAAGTGTTGCTCCTGTTTGAACCAATACTAGACCAGCCCCGGAGGAAGTAAGAAAGCAGAGGTCCACAAGTGACTCTGGGCACTCCCTGTTCTTCACGCCACCTGGAAAGTAAAGAGGGGTGGCCACTCGGCTCTTGAGCCTTTCCTCACTTCCTCTGGCTATTACCAGGGAAAAACAATGTGGCGTGACGGAGCAACACTCAGTTGCTGCCCACAAGCATTTTGCCTTGCGTAATATGTGGTCCGCTTCATAAGCTAAATAGGGTCTTCACTTATGCTCTTAGCTTTAGGTTTATTTCAGGTCTTTAAAAATCAATTTATCAAAATGTTACTTATTGAATATGATCACAGAAACAAACCTCTACCAAAACATTGAATTGTTTTCTTAATATAGAGTATTACAATTCTCCGCAGGTTGAGGATTAGGCACTAATTTGTTGCCTCTCTTCTGTGTCATAAAATCTACGCATGTTTTCCAGTTTTTGAAATACCAGTGAAAAGAAAATCAGCAAATTCTTCTGAATGTTTTTTTTCTAAAAATTGTGAGAAATATATGTATGTTTGGCACTGTCACAAATTTTCTTTTTATCTTGTAGAACACAATGCAGCTCAGATGGGAAATGATGCCTACTATGCGCACAGCTCTGGATACTATGGGCAATCTGCTTCTGCTCATTCAAAACCAACAAACAAATTCTTCCAGTGCAAATATTGTGTTCGCTACTTCAGATCCAAAACCCTACTTATAGAGCACACAAGAAAGGTTCACAGTCATGCCACTGGAGCTGTTTCTGTTAATTCTCCAAATTATAATATTATGATGCATGAAGGTTTTGGGAAAGTATTTTCATGCCAGTTTTGCACCTACAAGTCGCCAAGGCGTGCTAGAATCATCAAGCACCAAAAAATGTACCACAAAAGCAGCCTGAAAGAATCTACAGTATCTGCCGCTGTTGCCGAGACTGTGTCAATGTCTGTGCAAGAAGCTGTTAAGGAGCTGCCAGCTGAAGTAGTCGAACGTAGTATATTAGAATCAATGGTCAAACCTTTAACAAAATCAAGGGGCAACTTCTGTTGTGAATGGTGTAGCTATCAAACTCCAAGAAGGGAACGTTGGTGTGACCATATGATGAAAAAGCATCGTGGCATGGTTAAAATTCTCTCAAGTCTAAGGCAGCAGGAAGGCACCAATGTGCATGATCTGACTCCAAAACGTGTTGAGAGCCCTACCTCAAATGCTAACTATATGCCCCAAAATGCTGTGGGACACGAGATGTCCAGTGCTCAGACTCCACATTTCAGAAGCTCTGTGGGGAATGCAGCACCCAGAGTCAATACTTCTAAGTTTTCTCCTTACACATCCGTGAAACCCAAGTCCCATTACAATGATAGCATGATGACTATGGAGGAGCAACACCCTTATGGAATGACTGACATGATGGACCCTAGTTGCGACATGGACCCAAACAGTATGTTAAATGATTCCAGTTCAGATGACGAGCTTAATGAAATAGATGGTGAAAATGGCTTCAGTTCCATGGATCACGATATGTCAGGGTTAACTGATGAGCCTCTTTTAGGATCTGAAAACAACAAACTTTTGGAAACTAAAGGAATTCCTTTCCGAAGGTACATGAACAGGTTCCAGTGTCCCTTTTGCCCATTCCTTACCATGCATAGGCGTAGCATCTCTCGTCATATTGAGAACATTCACCTTTCTGGTAAGACCCCAGTGTACAAATGTGAAGAATGCCCCTTCACCTGCAAAAGCCCAATAAAGCTTGGAGCCCATAAACAGTGCCACACGGGTGGAACGGCAGACTGGGATGCCCTCAGTTCCCATACGGATAGCATGCCTCCTTCTTTGAGTGATAGCTCAGCAAGCTATGAGGTTGGAAATGTAAATGGCAAAAAGTCTGGACTAATGTACGAATCTCTTACAGATAACCCCTACAAATGTTCTATGTGCAGCTATTCTACCACTACTTTGAAAGGTCTACGAGTTCACCAGCAACATAAGCATTCATTTTGTGACAACCTGACAAAAATAAATGACCAAGCAAGTGTGTCACAGGACAGTGAAGCAGAGATGAATGCACCTTTCAACACTGTAAAGAAAAGCCAGACCTCAATTCTTGGGCTATCTTCTAAAAATAATTTTATTGCCAAAACGTCTAGAAAGATGTCAGGTGAATTCCCTCTGGATCTATCACCAGTGAAGAAGAGAACTAGAATTGATGAGATAGCAAGTAACCTTCAAAGTAAGATTAGCCAAAACAAGCCGCAAGAAGATTCCATTATTAATGTAGAGGATGATGAAGAGGAGGAAGAGAATGAGGTGGAGATAGAAGTAGAATTGGAAAGAGAGGAAGAACCAGCAGAGCAGCCTTTGAATACTCCAGAGTCATATGTACTTCAGCCAATGTGGTCCAGAGGTCACAATGAATCTAGCAAAGAGGCCAATTTCAGAAATACCCAACAGGACTTCACTTCTACCAATGGGGCTGAAATTGAGCTGACAATATCTGAGGACGAAGAAGAGGAAGAGGAGGAGGAGGAGGAATACTTTTACCGGAATCTCAAGGATCAACATGGAGAGAGTTTGTCAGGCAACCAGTCCGGACTCTATGGCGGACTCGAACACAACAGTGAAAATGCAGAGTATAGTGAAGAGTCTGGTCATCTCTATTATTGCAAACACTGTGATTTTAGCAACAAGTCAGCTAGGAGCGTAAGCACTCACTACCAGCGGATGCATCCATACATTAAATTTAGTTTTAGGTACATATTGGATCCCAATGATCACAGTGCAGTGTATCGCTGTTTAGAATGTTATATTGACTATACCAGTTTTGATGATCTGCAGCAGCACTATGTTGAGCATCACCCCGAAGCTATGAATGTGCTTAACTTTGATCAGTCAGACTTAATATATAGATGCCGTTTTTGTTCATACACTAGTCCGAATGTTAGAAGTCTGATGCCCCATTACCAAAGAATGCACCCTACAGTTAAAATAAACAATGCAATGATTTTTTCCAGCTATGTTTCAGAGCAACAAGAGGATCTAAATTCGGAGTCTCAGACACTAAGAGAAATCCTGAATTGTGCTCCTAAAAATATGGCCACATCTACACCTGTTGCCCAAGGTGGAAAAGATACGCCTCCATCATTTAGTAAAACCCCTTCTAAAGACCCAGAGCCCAACACTGAGACCCAAAAGGAGACCCCACTTAATACTGTTGTAGTTTATGACTGTGATGTATGCTCATTTGCAAGCCCAAATATGCATTCGGTGTTGGTGCATTATCAGAAAAAACATCCAGAAGAAAAGGCTTCCTATTTCCGTATTCAGAAAACAATGCGTATGGTGTCTGCAGAGAAGGCTGCTGCGATTTCACAAATGGCTTTGGAGTCTAGCCCTGCTCCTTCTCCCAAACCTGCATCAATACCCTCCTCACAGCCTGACTATAGTTATGAGCTCTTCTACTGCAAACATTGTTCATACAGCAATCGTTCAGTTGTGGGCGTGCTTGTTCATTATCAGAAAAGGCATCCCGAAATCAAGGTGACTGCAAAATACATTAAGCAGGCTCCTCCAACAGCAGCCGTGATGCGAGGTGAAGGGGCCCCACCTAAGCCTCCACCAAAGAAACCAGGGCCCAAGCCGAAGCCGAAGCCTCCTGTGTCTCAGGAAAATTTGATGTACTTTTGTCAGCATTGTGATTATGGAAACCAGACAGTCAAAGGAGTACTCATCCACTATCAAAAAAAGCACCACGATTACTCGATGAATGCAGATTTGGTGAGAGCACATGCAGGTGAAATGAGAAGTCTCTGCGACCGGGGACAGAAGAAAAATGCTAGCAGCACTCCATCAGCTGCTTCTAGCACTGGGCGAGAAAAATCGAAACTTAGGAGTCTAAAGTGCAGGCAGTGTGCCTATTCTTCACCCTATTTCTATGCGCTTAAAAAGCACATGAAGAAAGATCACCCTAACTTGAAGGCAACGGTTACCTCCATTATGCGTTGGGCATTTTTAGATGGATTAGTAGAGGCTGGATATCACTGTGAGTGGTGTATTTATTCACATCCAGAGCCTAATGGTTTGCTTATACATTACCAAAGAAGACATCCCGAGCATTATGTGGACTACACATATATGGCTACTAAGCTCTGGGCAGGTCCAGACCAGTCCCCTCCATCCCAGGCAGCTCCGGCAGAGTCAAAGACCTATAAGTGCAAAGAATGTACTTTTGAAGCCTCTACAATTTGGGATATTTCAAACCACTACCAGTCTTTCCATCCCTGGGCTTTGAATGGTGATGAATCTGTGTTACTTGATATCATCAAGGACAATAAGGATACTTCCTCTAAGGCCAATGTTCAGACAGAGGAAGCTATAAAAGCTCAGGGTGCTTCTGCACAGAAACACACTCCAGCAGAAGAGCCATTAGAGGATTTAAACGTTCATCGAGAAACATCAGTCCATTTGTCTTCTATGCATCCTGCGCTGTCCTCCTCCCCTTACCAATGCACTGTATGCCACTCTGAATACAATAACTTGCATGGCCTTCTAACCCACTATGGCAAAAAGCACCCAGGCATGAAAGTGAAGGCTGCAGATTTTGCACAAGACATAGATATAAACCCTACATCTGTGTATAAGTGTCGTCACTGTCCTTACATTAACACTCGCATCCATGGCGTTCTCACACACTACCAAAAACGCCATCCGGCTATCAAAGTCACAGCTGAGGATTTTGTACATGATGTGGCACCACCACATGACACATCGCAGAATGATGTGGAGGACACAAATAGGATTTTTAAACAGGGTTTTGGTGCATATAGATGCAAAATATGTCCCTACACTCATGGCACTTTAGAAAAACTCAAAATTCATTATGAAAAATATCATAATCAGCCAGAGTTTGACTTGTACTCAAAGTCATCCCCCAAAATTGCCCCGGTTGAGCCGGAACCTGCCAAGGAAGAGGCTAGTCCGGAACCTGATGCAGAAGAGGACGAAATAGACATTGACCTACGCGATCCCCCCTATTCCACTTCACCTCTGGCCTCTCACACTGTGTTCAAATGCCAGTTGTGCAAGTATTTCTGCTCCACCAGAAAGGGGATTGCTAGACACTACCGTATCAAACACAACAATGTGCGAGCACAGCCAGCAGGGGAGAACAACCTTTTCTCTTGTGCATTATGCACGTACACCAACCCTATTCGAAAAGGCCTTGCTGCACACTATCAGAAACGGCATGACATTGATGCTTACTATACCCACTGTTTAGCAGCCTCTAGAACAGTGAGTGATAAGCCTCACAAAGTGATCATTCCATCTCCTCCGAAGGACGATTCGCCTGAATTAAGCGAAGAGCTGAAGAGTGCTGTTGAAAGGAAGAAATGCTCACTTTGCTCATTCCAGTCTTACAGTAAAAAGGGTATTGTGTCCCATTACATGAAGCGCCACCCTGGTGTCTTCCCCAAAAAGCAGCATGCAAGCAAGTTGGAAGGGTACTTCACTGCAGTGTATGCTAGTGAAAACGAAACCCCGAGCCTTCCAGATGAGAGCAATGACGTGGATGTTGAAACGGTGGAGGAGCCAGAACCTGAACCCAAGGAGACCGAACTGCTCCCCTACCGATGTGTGAAGTGCTTCAAGTTATCTTTTAGCACAGCTGAGCTCCTCTGCATGCACTACACTGACCACCACAGCAAAGATTTGAAAAAGGACTTCGTCATACTGGACAACAGCACTCGATCTCACAACAGTGCGTTCCAGTGCAAACACTGCGATAGTAAACTTAGCAGCATAGAAGACTTGACTTTGCACCTAAATGGTCACAACGAAGAGTTCCAAAAACGAGCAAAACGACAGGAGAGGAGGAAACAACTTCTGATCAAGCAAAAATATACAGATGGTGCTTTTGCAGACTTCAAACTAGGGAAGGTAAGGGGCCCTCTTTTGTGAGTCTGAATTATCACTAATACTACTTTTATCACTGAGTTGTAGTGCAATCTGAAAATGTAAGTTAAAATGAAATGCATAACAGCCCAGGTGTGTAGCATATGAGCCCAAAAGAAATCAAGTGTACAAAGTATTGATCGTTTTTTGTTAGTTTTCTCCAACAAGTGGAGCAGTACTCCAGTCTAGCACTGACCGTATATTTGATTCCGAATTAATCACTAATAAAATGGAACAGTCAGAAACTTTGCTATAATTGTTCATGATATTGATCTCTAAGAAACTGAATGCACATATCTTTCATTCTCGCTCTTTATCTTTCCAAGCTGTTGTGCTCCCTGACATCATGTTTGAAGGACTAAAAGTTAGTTTGACCAGACAAATCCTGGATAAACTTTAGGATCTTATGCAGCTATGCCTCAGTTCGCTATTTCTCCACCTACCGACTCATCCCTTGAATGTTGCACTGCATAATGATGTTTTACTTCAGTTCTAGGGCTTTTCTTCATTTTTAAGATAGTCTCTTAAGTGCTTGATAGGGCCCTCACCTCTGAAATGCGGAGATGTTCTTAATTTGTTTTCCCTTAGCTGGTTTTGGGACTACACTTTCTGGGCCATAAGGAACCTAACCTTCATTTCAGAAGTTCACAACACAGGCCAGTCAGACTCTTCCAGAATGTCATGTAAAGCTAATGCTGAATGTGGCACTGGTCAAACCAATGTATGATAAGCACAAGGTACTTTGCTTGTATTATCAGATCCTTTACTTAATATTCTACGGAGTGCAGATTCAGTTTCTAGTGCCCAGTGTGACTGGAGGATTTCCTGGTGCTTCAGTAGGCTCCAATGGAAAGTACGTCAACAGGTACACAGTTTCCACAGTTGTTGGCTTATGCGACCCCTATTCCTCCCCAATGCTAAAGGGAGAGCTGAGGCCGTGAGCTTTGACAGAAAGGAAACTTGTGTAGCGGTTGAGTCAGTGGTCACATAGGCAAAGAAGCATGGGAAAGCAAAAGCACTTAGATGATGGAGGAGGATCCCAATCGAGTGTACCCAGAAGGTGCTGTTAATACAATAAACAGTGCAGGGACAGTCCAGTGCCTGGAGAGAGGAGTAAGTAATTGTAAGGAAGCTAAATAATCTTTCAGGCTTTTAAAATAGGAGCCCCTTACATGGTGAATTCCTGGTGGGCACCACCGAAAAGCTTTGGCCTCTGGGCACATTTGAACTGTTCTTAGTGTGGTTTGAGTAGTTAGGCACGGACTGTCTTGGTGAGCTGCCGAGTCACAGCACAGAAAAGTGAATGAAACTGGGTTTGGGGAACTTTGTGGAAAGTAAGGGCACAATCTGAACATGCAGTGATGGGGAAATAAAAAATGTAAGGCAAAGAAACAACATTTTGGCATCATTCTGATAGAAATTAAGAATGGAAGGAAATTATTCATCCTGGCAATAAGCGAATATGTGTTAAATCTTCACATAAAGTTTGATAAAGGTCATTTTAGGGCCACAAATCAGCCATGTACAAAAGAAGGTGAAATATGAACGACATATAAGGTGTATTAGAGGGCTGTAGCTCTGAAAAGAGAAGAGGGAATCCTGAGGCAGGTACAGATGAACTTCCTTTAATTCAGTCACTGTGCAATAGACTAAAAAACAAATCTTGACTTTAGGGACATCTCCATTGGATCGTGGTATAATTGCTGCCAGTACACCATCCGATAGTAGACAAAGAAGTGCGAAAAAAGAGAAATACAAGGTAACAGGCCTTCTCCATCTATGCACCTAAGATCTTGAACAACATATTCACCAGGAGTGCACTCACGCTGGGCTAATTTAGGGTAGAGCTGAACACACCTTTCAATAACACTACACCATGATGCAGTGGCAGTTCACTTTCGCTCCTAGAAATCAGCTACCTCTTCATTTACACATTTACATTGTATTTGCCTTGAACTCTGCACAGTGCTCTGCTGCCTTTTGGTTAGGTTTGGACTGTATAAATAGCGCATACATAAATACAGGGCGGAGAAGTTGCAAAATGTAAACAGAGTGCTGAACATACTTATTATGCTTACCAGTGAACTCTCAAGTTTAAGTTTAAGTCAGTAAAAAAGTTGATCAAATGGGCAATGTGTGAGAAGGGAGGAAAGAGAGGCACAATGGTCTTGCAGGATCCTTCAAAGCACAAGGAGTTGCTGAGAGCAGTGGCTCAAAAGAAAATCTAAACTACAAGGGAAAACACATCTTACTTTCTGGTTTGAAACCTCTCACCAGAAAGAGACGACAGCTGAGCAAGACATCTGAAAGAATTTGCAGTTGTGTGAATACCTAATTTTTCCAGCCAATAAACCAGAGGATAAACTATGAAGGGAAAGTATTCATGCTCCCACAAAGACAGGCCCGGAGTTTCTGACCAAAATCAGTGCACAGCACAACCCCTCATAGTCCTACCACCATACATGTTCCACATTCCCTCCACAATGTTTTGTATGGTGGCATATATTTTTCATAGGTGACCTGACTGAGCTCAGTGTGTTCATAGAGATGGATGTTTAGCTTTACAAGGGTATTGGTTTAGCCTATAATGAAATAATTTGAGCTGCATTTTTAAATATTAGAGATGACTCAGTTTGCGAATCAAGGTGTTGACCTCCACCTCAGTAGAAATTTAATGAAGGAGCATTTTCCTTATAAGGTAAATTAACAAACGTCTGTGTAATGTTTCCACAGACATTTAGAGGAAGTACAAAGTAGCATAATCATTATAGTTTTCTGGTAATGTTGATTGCAGATGGTTTATGTAAATTAGCAAGCTCTTTGGATAAGGTCTCCCTTGGCTTGGCCCTGATGACCTCAGCTCTGGAGATTCTTTGAAGCATTATGTGGCAGAGAATTACTTTTCACTCATAGAAAGCATCAGTAGTAGTAAGTATTCTTAGATTCTCTTTCTTATGATTTCACCCACTTTTCATTGAAATGTGTAGCTGATTTGATTGATGAAGCTGAGGTTTCTTCATAAAGTTCAGACCTCTTTTTCCTCTAGTTTCAATAAAGCTCCATGAAACAAGATCCACCACTATTGGATCATGGAACAAGCTTCCTGAGTAATAGTATTAACATTCTTATAGTACTCTTACACACTCCAAATTAAAATAGAGTAAAGAAAAATAGGTGTTCTTTTCTGCTACCCCTTCCCTCTTCACCCATCTTTACTCCTCACCTTGACCCTCCTGAAGCCTCAACTTTATAATAGAGAATCCTTTATAAAGAAATAGTGTGTCATTAGAAACATGAGCGAAGGCAAAGATAGTCACTTATTTCAAGTAGTCTTTCTTCAGGGGGAATTGAATCTGGTCTACTAAATACACTTCAAAGACACCAAATTCAATTCCCAGTCCTTCTCCATCACACAAGAGTTCTCACTTGTATATTTGGTGTTGAACTTGTCTGTATTATAAACTATCAATTTTCCCAAAGCAGTCCCAGAGTTCTAACAATAGCATCAGTCAATCTATCCATGCCTGTCCATCACCCGACAAGTGCTGCATGTCTGCTTGTCTAGAAGTTCTCTTTTTCACAGGTTGTACTACAGGTTTCTTGGCCAACTAGCAAATGTTAAATTACCCTCTAACTAGAATGTTATTGTATAGAAATTGAGTTTTCCTCATTTGGATGCTACTGCCACGTTTTTGTGACCAAACCCAGCATTGGAATAGTAAACCCAAGACCATGATTGCCTTTTCCACATTAGTCCAAGTTCAAAACCCAGCGATCTCAAGCCATTGCTTTCAATAGACCTGCACTACTGACTTCTATGAGCTCCAATTTCAGCTTGCATCTGGAGGACACTTGCTACAAATCTACTTAAAGAAGTTTTGTTTCTTTCCCCAAAGTAACAAAGGCTATCCTTATTTTCCACAAAACGTTACAGTAAAACAATCTACTGGTGCTGTGTCAAAGACAGAGCTACAGTCTTGATTGTGCACAATTTTGTATATCTTAGACCATAGTTTGTTAACCTGCTGTCTCGGAGCCCCTCGGGATCTGTGAGGCCTATTCAGGGAGTCTGCGATTAAATAGTATTAAAATTAATAAATTAAAATTACTGCATGATATACAAATAAAGAAGCAAATAAATTGAAAATTGTAAAACTTTTCCAAATTTGATTGTGAATTAAGCTGCATATTTCAGTATTCAGGCATTTGTTTGGTGTATAATTGTTTTTGTATTTTCGTTCATTGTTTTGAAGTTCAAATCATTGAAATTGCTTCGGTTGGGGTCCCCAGCTTCTAATACTGACTCAGTGGGGGTCCACAGATTTCAGTAATGATTCAGTGGGGGTCCACAGCAGTCAAAAGGTTAAGAACTGCTGTCTTACACAACCCCTTTAAGCACCTTTGAGCTCCTCAAATTCATAGCAGAAGTTATTGTTTTACTTGGAAAGGCTGGACAAATTACCTTGCATTACATTCTTCCATTTTTTGTCCACTGCAGTTACATTTTTACTTTCCCGCTAAGAGGATCTTAACATAGTTTTGGCTATATTGATTAGGCATTGTGAAAAGCAATAATCTTTGTAACTGCTGGTCTTTAAGCATGTCTAGTATCCTAAGTCTTTTACACAATCACTAATACTACTTTTATCTGAGAGGGACATCTAGCCGGAGAATCCTTACCTTTGAATTTCCCAGGCTTCAGACTGGATCCGTAAGATTTTTCTTCGAGCAATACCCTTGTGCGCCGGTAGGTGGCGTCGGTTGGCTCTGCGTGACGTCGTCGTGTTCGCCGTTGTGACATCCGCGTCACATATGTAGGTGCCACCTCAGCATGCTGACGTCAGTTCTTTTCTCAGCGCACATCCGTGAAGAGAGCTACCCTCTGTCACTTTTTGACAGGCTTTTTTCGACATTTTGTCGAACATTTTTGGGTGTGTAGGTTTTGCCAACATATCAAAGAAGACTTCTGGATTCAAACCTGAATCTTAGGCACCTGAACACTTAGATTGCCACTTGCCTGAGACCTTCAGTTCCTGCTTGTTCCAGACTGATCCAGAGACACTGCGGCTACCCGTGTTTTCCAGCTGGAGTTTTCCCGACTGGGTTTTCCCACTCAACGTTCTTCCCGCCAACAGAAGCTTTGCCCACCCCAGGACCTGCTTAATTCAGGCTGCAGCACCAACTAGCTCACGGAAGGCGAGCCTGTCTGTGCCCATCCGCGCCTAGCGCAACTTCCCCTGGCCCTCCGAAGATACACCAATGCCTAGCTCTATACCGTTGACCCCAGACGCTGCAACAAATAAATAAATCAATCAATCGGAATCTTCTAGTGAGGGTCTCAAGGCATTGGGTGGGGGGGTAGCTGGGTCTGCGGTTCAGTCGAAGAGCCAGGTCTTGAGGTCCTTCCTGAATAGTGGCAGCTATGGTGATTGCCTGAGGTGCAGAGGCAGGGAGTTCCAGGTCTTCCCAGCGAGGTAGGAAAAGGATCTTCCTGCAACCATGGTCTTGCAGATCCGTGGGACGGTGGCCAGGGCCAGTTGGGTGGAGCGGTGATGTTTGAGGTATGCAGGTCTGCCATTGTGGAGGGCTTTGTAGGTGTGTGTGAGAAGCTTGAAGGTGATTTTCTTGTTGACAGGTAGCCAGTGAAGGTCTCAAAAAACAGTGCAACAATGCTGATCCACGCTCCACAATAGGACCCATCACCTGCACCCACTGCCACTTCACCTGCCACTGCGCACACACCAGCCCTACCCCGAACACACCACAGACACCACCTGAACACAAATACCAACTCACATGCGCCCTTCTCAACAGACACTCAATATGCAAGCATTCCACTGAATTATGGGACCTCATCGCCACCCTCACACCTGACATAGTCTTCCTCACTGAGACCTGGCTCTACCCCACATCCACCCCAGACATTGCCACAGTGCTCCCCGATGGATATAAAATCACTCACCAGGACCGCACCAACAAGCCGGGAGGAGGAACAGCCACCCCCAAAGAGACCATACAGTGCACTTCCACCATCAACACCACTGCCACACCCCCATGGAACATCTCGACTTCAAGCTCCACATGGATGCCAAGACAACCATCAGAGACACCCTCGCATACCGATCCCCAGGCCCCTAGCCTTAGAATCCAAGGACTACATCTTCCTTGGCGACCTAAATTTCCACATCGATGACTCCAACAACAAAAACACCACATACCTCCTCGACAGTATGGGCAGCCTCGGATTGACCCAGATCGTCCACGACCCTACACACACCGCAGGACACACGCTGGCCCCAATTTTCACCTCCAGCAACCGCTTCAAATACAGCTATGTCACAGAACTCACATGGACCGATCACTCCATCGTCCACTTCAACATCTCCAGCCCCCGCACCGCCACCCCCAAGATGACCTACGGAGGTGGATCAAAATCTCAGAGACCAGATGGGCGAATGCCCTCAATACCTCTAACCCTGCTACCGCCACCAACCTCGAACAGGGAGTGAAAAACTTCAACACCTGGATTACCAATTGCGCAGACAGCATCATCCCCATCAAGAGCAACATCCAGAGAAAATCCTCCAAAAAGGCCAGCTGGTACACCTAAGAACTCAGAACAGCGAAACGAGACTTCAAACAGTTGGTGAGGAGATGGCGCACCAGCAAGGACAATTCAGACAGGGCCGCCTTCAAGACCTCCCTCAACCTCTACCACTGCCTGCTGAGGGCAACAAAGAAGACATCCCTTGCCGCACGCATCTAAACCAGTGTCAACAACACCAAGGAACGTTTCAACATCATTAAGGAATCCTCCAACCTGACTGCCAGCAAAAACATCACACCCTCACAGGAGCTGTGCGACAACCTCTCTCACTTCTTCCACGACAAGATTGCAGCAATATACAGAAACTTCAAACCCCAACCCACACCTACGGACTTCCTCGACATATACGACACCACCGTAACTGACACGAACCACACACTGACCACCTGGAACATCCTCTCCACCCAGGACACCACCTCCACCATGAGATCCATCCACTCGGGAGCTCCCACAGACCCTTGCCCGCACCACATCTTCAACCTCGGAAACCAAAGAATCGGCCGCATGCTCTTCAACGTATATGTGACCCCACTGGCTAAAATCGTTAGATCCCATGGTCTCAACATAATCTACTACGCAGATGACACCCAACTCATCCTCTCACTAACTGACTACCCCACCACCACCAGAACCACATGCCACATATGCATGACAAATGTCGCTGACTGGATGGAGAACAACTGCCTGCAGCTGAACACAGACAAGACGGAAATACTGATCTTTGGCAACAGCAGCAACACATGGAATGACTCCTGGTGGCCATCAGACCTAGGACCCGCACCCACTCCCTCCAGCCACGCCAGAAACCTCGGAATCATCATCATTGACAAGCTCACCATGAAATTACAGATCAATGCTGTTTCCTCCATCAGCTTCCTCACTCTGTGCATGCTGCGTTAAATCTTCAAGTGGGTACCCCTACACACGAGACACAAGCCCTCAACACCAGCCGACTGAACTACGGCAATGCCCTCTACGTAGGAATCGACGCACACCTACAGAGACTTCAGACCATGCAGAACGCCGCAGTCCGACTCCTCCTCGGCCTTCCCAGACGAACCCACATCACACCCCGCCTCTGGAAACTCCACTGGCTTCCCATACAGAAGAGATGCCAATTCAAGCTGCTGACCCATTCACACAAGTCTCTACACAACCAAGGACCCGCCTACATTAACCATTGCCTGAACTTCCACAAACCGTCGAAGACTGCTCTGCCTCCCTTTCACTTGCCCATACTCCCTGCATCTACCGAAGCAGAATTGGAGGACCCTCCTTCCCCACATCGCAGCAAAGACCTGGAACAGCCTCCCCACGCACCTCTGGCCTATCACCTCACTTCTGGAATTACGAATGGCCCTCAAGACCTGGCTGTTTGAATAAGCCTCTGGGACCTGCAAGCGCGTGGATACCCTATTGGGTGATTATTTACTCTTTATAAATCCTGATTGATTGATTGGAACCATGCAGCGCCTGACACCGTGCCATGTCGGTGAATAATCCACACCTGATTTGTCTTTGGTGCCTGGAGCTCTACCACAACTCGGAAGTCGTGCTCAAACTGCCGGGCCATGGCTCCAAAAGCTTTGAGGAAGCGGTCCCTAAAGTTGCTTGCGGCCCGGCGCTGGGCACTTTGTTGTTCGCCCCGGAGGCCTCGTTCTTAGTCCTGGTCCAGGCACCGCTCCAGGAGTCCTAAGTCCTCATCCTTCCACTCAAAGTCATCGAATAGGTCAGGTAAGAGTCATAAGAAACACAAGAAGTCGAAGCATGCCTAGACTTCTCCCCGTCTGTCGGCCAACATGCGGAACCTGTGCCTGGGTCCACTCCGCGCCTCCATGCCTTCCCGGGAGCCGGAGCAACCCCCGCCAAGCTCAAAGAATTTTATGACGCCATGTACCTCATATTTGCGCAGCATGACTCTCCCTGTGCGCCTTTGTGCCCCGGGGGTTTAGAGGGGGCTCCATCACGTTCCGCGCCGCTGGCCCCGGCGCTGATGCCCATAGCCACTCCCCCCTGACCCCCCGATCTGGTGGTGGATCCGAACCAACGCCAGTCACGCCACTGCGACCTTCCCCGTCGCCGAGACACCTGACTCTGACGGTTCCCCCGGTGGCTCAAGCCCCATTCTTATCACGAGGACCTGGAGCCAGAAAAGCACCTACTGATGCCGGTTCCGGTACCTACTGACGCCTGTTCCGGTGCCTAAGCAACCTTGGGTCCTAGGTCGGTGCCTCAGCCTTATTTTGAAGGGCTAGAAATAGAGGAAGATTGGGAGGGGTCGCTGGGCCCTTTACAAGACCAGCCTGAACACTAACTGGACTGGTATGAGGAATTGGCTGAGGCTAGTGGACTGGCTACCTCTCCAGATTCTGGCCTGCTTTCTCCCCCTACCATGGCTACGGAGGAGGGAGCTTCATATGCTAAGGTGGTGAGAAGAGCAGCTGAGGTCCTGGACCTTCAGCTCCCTTCAGTGGAAGTCAAGACTAACATCTTGACAGAGGTCTTGCAGCCGGGTGTCTCCTTCTCGGAACCCCTTGACTGATGTCCTTCTGGGAACCTGGTCCAAGCCCAGCACTGGGGCTCCTGTGAATAGGACAATCGCTCACCACCATCACCTTGCACCGGGCGACCCTAATTTCCTCGGGAGAGATGTGGCAAAGTTCGCCATTCATTGTGGGCTTCACACGACCGACTCGCTGGGCATAGTGATGTCATCAACAGTAGCTGTTCAACACCACGCCTGGCTGAGAACGTCTGGCTTTTCTCAGAAGTTCCAGGCTTACCTCATGGACATGCCCTTTGATGGCACCAGTCTCTTCAGAGACAAAGCAGACATGGCCCTAGAGTGCTTTAAGGATTTGCTTGCAGACTATGGCCAAGTCCTTGGGCCTCTCATTGGCCACACATCCCCTGTCTGCTTTTTGCCCGTGTGCCATGCCAGCCATACCCCAGCCACAAGGCAGCACAAGTTCAGCAAAATCTGTGTGGTCTGGGTGCGGCTAGTTCCAAACCCGTGGGTTAGGCAGCCAGCGGTCAGGCCAGTCTACCAAACGCCCCTTCATCCTCAGCCTCCAAACCCCCTAGTCTGGCCCTTCAAGATCATGGGCGGCCAGGTGGTGGCAGGATCAGCCATCATCTCCACCCCTGGCAAAACATCATGTTGAGCAGGTGGGTTATTCAGATAGGCCGAAGGGGCTACTCCCTCCCCTTCGAGACTACCCCTCCCTCATTGCCTCCAAATTACGACCGGTTGACGAAGGATTACTTGACTTTGCTTCAGGAGGAAGTCATGACTCTCTTGGCCAAGGGGGTTTCCGGCACCAGAAGTAGGCTGTGGTTGTTACTCCTGCTACTTTCTGGTCCAGAAGAAAGAAAAAGGCCTGCGCCCTATCGTAGATCTGCAAGCCCTCAACTACTTCCTCAAAAAGGAAAAGTTCAAGATGCTTACTCTAGCTCAGATCTTGTCTGCCCTGGAACCAGGAGACTGGACTTGGACTTTCAGGGCGCCTATTTTCACAGTCCCATCCTGCCTGCTCATCGACACTACATGCGGTGTACGGTAGGCCACGAGCACTTTCACTTCACCTTGCTCCCCATTAACCTTACCAACGCCCCTGGGTGTTCACCAAGGTGATAGCGGTAGTCGCAGCTCATCTTTGCAGATCAGGTGTGCCAGTCTTTCCCTATCTTGACGACTGGCTGTTGAAGGCGAGCTCGCCCCAGGCTGTCGTCTCCCACCTCCAGACTACGGTGAACCTCCTGCATTCACTGGGGTTCAATATCAACATGTTGAAGTCACACCTAACTCCCTCTCAGATGCTCCCTTTTATCAGAGCTGTTCTGGACACTGCAGTTTTTTTCCAGTTATGATACGGATGTTTCAGCCTCCATCCTGGATTTTGGTGAGAATGACTCTGAGGCTGCTGGGCCTCATGGCCTCCTGCATCCTGCTTGTGACACATGCCCGATGGCATATGCGGGCTCTACTGTGGGACCTGAAATTCCGGTGGGCGCAGCATTAGGGGAATCTCTCCAACATGGTCCAGAACTCGGAGGGAACTGTGCAGGATCTGCAGTGGTGGCTGACCAACCACGATTTGGTCAGAGGCATACCCCTCTCTCTTCCCCACCCAGATCACACAGTAGTGACAGATGCATCACTCCTGGGATAGGGAGGCCATCTGGGAGAGGTGGAGATCAGAGGACTCTGGTTTCCAGCAGAATCCGGACTCCACATCATCTTGCTCCGTGCGATTTGCTTGGCATTGAAAGCCGTTCTTCCTTCAATCAACGGAAAGCTGGTTCAAATGTTCACGAACAACACCACCGCCATGTGATGCTGCAACAAACAGGGGCGGGCTGGAGTTGTGGACTCTTTGTCAAGAGACCCTGCGTCTCTAGACCTGGCTGAAACAGCAGGGCACATCCCTGGTGGTTCAACACCTGGCAGGTTATCTGAACGCCAGGGTAGACGAACTCAGCTGTCAATGCCTCGCGGATCACAAATGGCACCTCTATCCGAGGGTGATGCAAGGTCTCTTTCAACAGTGAGGAGAGTCTTAATTAGATCTGATTACCTGCGCCACGAACGCGCATTGTCAGCAGTTTTGCATGCTGGAGTTTCCAAGGCAGTACTCTCTCTCTGAGACGCTTTTCGTCTTGAGTGGAGCTCAGGCCTTCTATATGTCTTTCTGCCCATACCACGCCTGCCTAGAGTGCTGAAGAAGATCGGGAGCGACCGGGTCCAAGTCATTTTTGTGGCTCCTGACTGGGCACGGAGAGTCTGGTATCCTGAGCTTCTCCAGTTGAGCATCGATCCTCCTATAAGGCTGCCCCTTCATAAGGATCTTCTGCCGCAGCAGCAGGGGAGGGTCCTCCGCCCGAACTTGTCAACTCTACGCCTTTTAGCGTGGAGATTGAGCAGTGGCAGTTGATAGCATTCAACCTTTCTCCTGAAGTCTGTAATGTTATTTTGGCAGCCAGGCGCCCCTCTACCAAGAAAGGTACCTTTCGGCCTTATCTGCTTTTTTGAGGCTACCAGACCAACCCTTTTTATTTAAATCCCCTATTGTAAATAGATTTCTCAAGGGGCTTGCACATATGTTTCCACCTGCCCCTTTCATCATGCCTCAGTGGGACCTTAATTTGGTTCTCACCTTCCTGATGTGTACTCCGTTTGAGGCTGCTTACCATCAAAACAACCTTTTTAGTGGCAATAACTTCTGCCAGGAGGGTGAGCGAATTGCATGCTCTGTCATCTAAGCCTCCTTATCTGACAATCTTCTCTGATAAATTGGTGCTTCACACTATGGCCTCTTTCTTACCGAAAGTGGTAACACCATTCCACGAGGGGGCAATCTGTCCCCTTGCCCACTTTCTATACTCCTCCGCACCACTATAAAGAAGAGGAGCGACTTTACAGTCTTGACCTAAAAAGAGCATTGTCATTCGACCTTGACCGCACAAAAGAGTTCCTGGTGGCCTACCAAATCTTCGTGGGGTACTTGGGAGCGAAGAAGGGTTATGTGGTGCAGAAAAGGACGATCTCTCTGGGTTATACTTTGCATTAAAAGCTGCTATGCTCTGGCCAAAAAGCAGCCTCCTGAAGGCTTAAGGGCTCATTCTACCAGAGCTGCGACTAAGGCATTGCAACGTGGAGTCCCAGTCCTTGACATTTTGTCAGGCAGTAATGTGGGCATCACTGCACACGTTCACCAAGCACTACTGCCTGGACAGTCCAGTCTGCAGGGATAGCCTTATTGGCCACTCTGTCCTGCAGAACTTCTTGGTCTAAACTTGTCCGCAGTCCCTCCTCCAGGGATGTTATAGCTTGGGTATCTTTTCAAAGGTAAGGAATCTGCCGCTAGATTTCTCTATTAGATGGAAAAGTTACTTACCTTCGATAACGCCTTATCTGACAGAGACATGATCTAGCTGCAGATTTCTTACCGACCCACCCATCCTCCCCGCACGCCGGACAGGGTTTTAGGGTCAAGCCTCTCACCTTTCAGGGCCCTAGTTGTTCAAAACATACCAGTGTCAGTGCACTTTATGTCTCCGCACTCCTGGCATGGAAAGTCGTGAAAGTAACGGACGTCAGTGCGCTGAGGTGGCGCCTGTAAAGGTGATGCGAAGGTCATAATGGTAGAGACGACGTGGGCGACGTCATGCGGAGCCGACTGACGCCACCTACCGGCGCGCAAGGGTATTGCTCGAAGAAAAATCTTCTAGATCCAGTCTGACGGCAGCGAAATTCAAAGTTAAGGAATCTGCAGCTAGATCATGTCTCTACCAGATAAGGCGTTACCGAAGGTAAGTAACTTGTCCATCACTGAGTTGTAGTGCAACCTTAAAATGTAAGTTACAATGAAATGTGAAACAGCCCAAGTGTTCAGCAGTTGAGTCCAAAAGGAATCGAGTGTAGAAAGTGTTGATAGTTTCTTGATAGCTCTCTTCAACAAGAGGAACAGTACTCCAGTATAGCAATCACTGTATATTTGATTCCAAATTAATCAGTAATAAAATGGAGCAATCGGAAACTTTGCTTTTATTGTTCATGCATATTGATCAGAAAGAAACTAAATACACATATCTTCCATTCTGACTGTTTACCTTTTCAAGCTGTTGTGTACCCTGACATGTTTGAAGGACTAGAAGCTAGGGGGCGTGGCCTGACCGAGGGCAATGGCGGACGCGTGAGCTGAGAGCTCCGCATCAGCCCTCATTTTATCCTCAGAAAACACACAGCCGGGGCCGCTCTATACACCCACGGAGCCCGTGTGGGGGCCTGTGTGTTTAGGGCAGTGCCCAGACGAAGATTGCCGGCTGCCGGTAGCGGAAGCCAGGAGCTGTGGCCTGCGGTGCAGTGGGAACGGCGGAGGCCGCAACAATGGCGGTGTCGATGGCCTTGGAGGAGACCGGGAGCCGCCCTGATCGTGGGGCTGACTGCAGAGCCGGGGATTGCTGCTGCCCCCAGGACCTGCGGAGGTGTAAGAGGCGGCGGGGGGCCCTCTGCGGACGGCGCCTGGACACGGCAGAAGCAGCCGGGGGTGAGCTCCGGGAGCAGTGGGAGCGCACTGGGCAGACCCCTCCCCCCATCCATGGACGAAACGGAAGGAGCGCCACCGGGAGAGCGTGAGCGTCGCTTGATCGGGCGGCCGCGCTGGTGAGCTCCCCCGGGCCTGGACTGCCCCACTAGTTTGTGCTTCTGACCCGGGCGTGGGGTGGCTGTACCCGCGGGACCCCCCGTAGGCGGCTGGCTGCCGATCGAAGGGCGCAGCTGGGCCTGGTGGCTCTGGGAAGAGCAGCGCCTTTTCCAGAACGGACTTGTGAACCCCAGCAGGCATAGCGACGGCCCCACCGGCCCTGATCTGATGTGGCAGCCCCCATGGGGGCAGGAACCGGCGAGAGGCCGGGCTGCGGCGGCTTGAGATTGTGCCGTGGAAACCGCAGGAGAGCCGGATCGGAGAGTGGAGTCAGCCGGGTCCGAGAGTGGAGTCGGCCGGGTCCGAGGCTCTGTCGAGTGAGCCTAGCACACCAGCAGATTAGCCCCAGGGAGGTCCTTGGAACTTGGGCCCCACGGTGAGTCCTTGCTGCTGGCGGGACACGGGGAGGCCCGTGGTTGCCGCGTGGTCAGAGTGACTGAACAGGGGCAGGTGGCGGCCACTGCGCCTTGTGGCACGCCCAATGGAGTGGAGTTGCCCCCGCGCGTACTGAGCAGTGAACTTGGCCTGCAATGCGCCCAAACCCGCCCGAGGCACTGAGAGGGGGCCCCCTTGGCGAGGCAGCACAACGTGAGGAAGGCTCGGTGCGCGCCTGGTGGGGCGCCGGAGCGACGTTGGATAGTGACGGGTCGCGACTTGGTGGTGGTCGTGCTGGGACTGGAACCGAGTGGCGGACACAGCCCCGAGTGGCGACGTGCCGGATCGCTAGGTGGTCTGTTCCCGGGCGGCACCGTGATTGAGGTACCATTACGCCTACAGGGGCCGTAGATTGGTGGCCCGCGCTTGTCGAGGATACCTTGGGTACGGACGCTCTAGCGGGGCCTAGGAGGAATAGTTTGCAGGTCCCGCGACCCATAACGAGACCTCTGGTGTGACGCGGGGGTGGCTTGAGTCCAGTAGTCTGTGGTGAACACTACTCCGAGGTGGAACAATCCTTTGCTGGCCTTCGTCTACAGGGCATCCTGAGCCTCATGCGAATTGTTGGTAGGGGACCTTGATTGGGCCTAGTGGAATCCGGCACTATGGGCAAACATAGAAACCGCCAGACCGGTGGCTCTCCAAGACCCAGAAGACAGCGCCCAGGAACAGTCGCAAGCCCCCCCCCCCCCCCCCCGGAGAACCCGGTGCAACAACAACTTAGTAAAATCTTGGAGGCTACAGCGGACACGAAGGCTACCCTCCACCAGGACATAAGCACTGTTGTGGTGGGGCTCGGCCTGTTGCGAGAGGAGCACAAGAAGCTGTCGGAGAGGGTCAAAGAGACTGAGTCTAATGTCGCGGACCTAGCGCCGGTCCAAAAGGCTTTGGAGCAACAGATGGGGGCCCTTACGGACAGGGTGTGTTGGTTAGAGCACAGGGCGGAGGATGCCAAAGGGCGCAATCGAAGGAACAACATCATAATCCTGGGCCTGCCGGAAGGGGCGGAAGGTAGCGACATGGTGTCTTTCTTGGAGGGCTGGCTCAGGAGCACAGAAGCGCCGGAGGGTCTGTACTACTTCTGCACGCTGGAGAGGGCTCACAGGGTACCAGCCAAGCCTCTGGCTCCTGGGAGGCCTCCGTGCCCAGTGGTGGCCCGCCTGCTCCACTTCCGGGATAGAGACCTCCTCCTGCAGAGGGCGCGAGCGGATGGCCCCTTCACTGTCGACAACAGCAGGGTCTCTCTCTTCCCGGATTACACGCTGGAGGTGCAGAGGAAGCGGGCCTCCTACCTAGAGATCAAGAAGGCATTGAGAGACGAGGGCCTCCAATACTCTCTGATGTTTCCGGCCCGATTGCGCATCATGTTGGAGGGGAACACTCACTACTTCGACTACCCTAAAGATGCGTGGGACTGGCTGGAAACCTAAAAAGGCGAGGCCCCTAGGGATAGGGGTGCTGCAGTCCCTGGGCGGAAGGCTTCGGAGCGGTGAGGCCTGCACAAATAACATGACTACATGTGTCCTTCACTGGGAACCAAACACCCAATTGTAGCGCCTGACTCTCAGAGGGTAGCGTTGCAGAGCAGTCTGAGGCTTACTCAAGGGAGGTGGTGTGGGCTAGTAATTGCCATGTGCAGGTGCGCAGAAATAACACTCAATAATTGATTGTCCAGTCTGTACTTTGCTTTATAAAAGTAAGAGTACATTTATTAAACACACACACTACTCAATACTATGCACCAATTTACAAATATACATAAGCTGTTGGAATTACTTTGTGACATTGCATAACATCTCCACCCCTCCCGTAGGGGGGTGGGGTCTAGTACCACCACTCCCATGTCGAGGGCGCCCCAACGGCTATGCGTATTTTGGACGACTTCGCCGGCCTATCGGGGCTACGAGTCAATAAAGCGAAGACGTATTTATTCCCGGTCGCGGGCCCTATCCCTAGGCCGGACGCGCGGATGGGAGACATACTATGGGCTCAAAATACGTTCAAGTACCTGGGCATAAATATCTTTCATTCGCTAGATGACCTGAAGGAAGGCAATCTGGGTAGAGCGTTGCGCTCGTTACGTGCGTGCGTGCACTTTTGGCGTACACTGCAATTGCCTGTGATGTCCCGGGTCTCCTTATCTAAAATGGTCATGCTTCCGCGCTTATTGTATTTTTTTGTTAATCTTCCGGTTCTCATGCCTAGCCCCTGAATGCCCTGCTGCGAGACTTGGTGAGGGGCGACGGGCACCCCAGGGTGTCTCTCACAACGTTGCACCGCCCCATGTCGGAGGGTGGACTGGGAGTACCGAACTTTGAACTTTATATAATAGCTGGTCAGTTGCAGTGGCTGGCTCAATGGATAGAGGGCGTAAATGACGACGGAACGTTCCTGTCGCGCCCGGATTCCCACCCCAGCCTAATAGTGGCGAAACTACTCATACCAACGACGCCCACCCCGTACAGTTCCTTGCTTCAGCGCTCTGCCTTTCAAGCATGGAGGCGATGCCAGGGCAGTGGACGGCGATTTGCTAAGTACACTCCTATGTTGCCCCTCGTGGGTTCGCCACAAGGTGATCCACAGTCTGTCTTTACGATGGAGCAATTGGCCCACTGGACAGAGGCTGGGCTAGACAATGTGGGAGATTGCTTTTTGGATAAATCCATGCTCCCATTTGACGGGCTTATGGAAGACTGTGGTCTACCCCCAGGCCAGTTCCTGCGCTACAAGGCCCTGGCTCGTACGTTTGCTCAGCTGTGGAGTATGGGGAGAAATGAACCGGAGACACACTCAGTATTGCACGCCCTGTTCACGCTCGGGACGGCGGGGCATCTGGTGAAATGGTTCTACGTGGCCCTGCAGTCGGCGTCGGTGCGTCCCTTAGATGGTCTACGAGCAAAATGGGATTTGATCGGAGGTAGAGTCCTTACAGATGCGGAGTGGCGGAGGGTTTTGCACTACCCCAAGAAGATTTCCCGCAACACACGCCTCAAATACATACAGTTCAATTACACGCATATGGCTTACATGACGCCCCACCGCCTTAATGTGACCTATGGGGGCGAGGTCCGTGGCTGTCCTCGGTGCCTACACCCAGATGCGGATTTCGGCCACATGACCTGGGACTGTCCAGGCCTGCGGCCTTTTTGGGGGGCCGTGCTTGGTAAGCTTACTGAGGTGCTGGACAGGGTAGTGCCCTCTTCGGTGCAGACGTGTCTCTTGGGTCTATTCCCCAAACACAAGGTTGGAAATAAGCTAGTGGATCTCGCGCTGGGCCTGGCAAAGCGTCGCATTGCAATGGAATGGAAATCCCAGAGGGGACCTGCATTTGAGACTTGGAACAGGGATGTCATTATGTGGGCTGGAGCAGAAAGTAGAGCACTCAGGCGGGAGGAATCTAAGGGCATGAGAAAGCATCCAATAGCTGGCCAATAGAGGGAGGTGATGGCGACTTGGGAGAACCCTGAGGGGCCTGCGACTAGTGGGACTGGGTCGGACTATAGTCCGGGGCCTCGCTCCGACGGGACTTAAACAGAAATAACCACAGCGCCCTTGGAGCTGGGCCGAATAATATCAAACTACGGTATAGAGGTTTGTGCCCCGAGCATTCATGGTCCGGGTGGGGTGGTTCCGATCGAGGTTGGAGGCCCCTCCCCCCGCCCCCTATGCTTCTAGCCCTATCCTGGGAAACTTCACTGTGTTGCCACCCCTTCACGCCCGTTATGTTTGCTACAATATGCTTCACCCCTCTACATATGGCCCCTTGCCTTTTTTTTTTTTCTTATTGTTTATGTTGGGATGGTTGCTTTCAGTTTTTTTTTCTTTCTTTCCTTACGACGGTTTGTAAATAACTGAAGTAGCATTTTGACAATTAAGAATGATCGATATACGTATCTTGACCTGTTGGTGGAAACTCTTGTATGTTAATTATTGGGAACAAACGCTGGTGAAACATGTACTAGGGATTATGGACAACACCTGTAGGTGGCAGTCACATGTCAGTTAATGATTGGAAAGTAATCCTCTGTGTCCAAGGCCTATGCGATGTATGCCGGATTTATCCTCTGGTTTTGCGCACAGACACTAAGGGATGTATCCTAGCGATGTACTGACATAGCCACTGAATAACTTGGTCTTAATGTTGATGTGGTTTCACTAATTATATGTTTGTAGAGCACTTTAAAAATGGCAATAAAAATACTTAAAAAAAAAAAAAAGAAGCACTAGAAGCTAGTTTGACCAGACAAATCCTGGTTAAACCTTTAGGGTCTTATGCAGCTATGCCTCAGTTTGCTATTTTTCCATCTATCAACTCAACCCTTGAATGCTGCTCTGCGTACAGATGTTTTCCTTCAGTCCTAGGACTTTTCTACATTTTTTAAGGTGACTTGATAGGACCCTTACTTCTGTAGTGCAGGGATATTCTTAATTTGTTTTCCTTTAGCTGGTCTTGTGTCTACACTTTCTCGTCCATAAGGAACTTAACCTTCATTTCAGGATTTAGCAACACTGACCAGTCAGTCAGTCACTTTTTGAATGTCATGTAAAGCTAATGCTGAATGTGGCACTAGTGTTCAAACTATTATATGATCAGCATGAGGTACTTTTGTGCATTACCATGTTCATTACTTATTATTCTATGAAGTGCAGATTCAGTTTCTAATGCCCAGTGTGACTGGAGAAATTTCTGGTGCATAAATAGGCTCAAATCAAAAGTATGTCAGGTTCCAGAGCTACCACAGTTGCTGGCTTGTTCCACCCCTGTTCCTCCCAAATGCCAAAGGAAGAGCAGAGATCCTGTACATGGTCAGAGAGGAGACTTGTGTAGCAGTTGAGTCCGTGGTCACATAGGCAAGCAAGCCTGGGAAAGCAAAAGTACTTCTTAGCATCATTCTAATAGCAGTGTTGACTGTGCACAATCTTCATATTGTAGACATCCCCTTTGAGCAGCTTGGAGCTTCTCAGAATCCTAGCAGAGGTTCTCATCTTACTTGGAAAGAGTGGACAAATTACCTTGCATTACATTCTTCCATTTTTTGTCCACTGCAGTTACATTTCCACTTTCCTTCAAAGAGGATCTTAACATTGTTTTGGCTGTACTGATTAGGCTCTGTAAAAAGCAATAATAGTCTTTGTAACTGTTGTGTTCGAGGCATGTGTGCTGTAGATGCACATGCTTTGCATACTTCTGCCATCTAGTGTTGGGTCCGGATGTTTGCAAGTTGTTTTTCTTCGAAGAAGTCTTTCCTAGTCACGAGGTAAGGTGACTCCTCCTTTCGGTGATGGTGCGCATGGTCATCGACTCCATTGTTAGATTGCTTTTTTCCGCCATCGGGTTCGGATGTATATTTCTGCGCTCCGGTTCAAAACCGTTTTTCGGGTTCCCCTCGACGCGCAATCCTCTCTACCTCGACGGTATTGTTTCCGTACGCTTTCCCACTTCTCCGCGTATTGTTTTCGACATCGGAATCGACATTCTATCGGAAAGCTTCGTGGACGGCCTTCGAGGGCTAACCGCGCTCAGTGGTCTCCGTCGATGGATCGTTTAAATTCTGTCCTTGGAGCCACGTGAAGTATGCACGCACCCACTCACACGAAGTGTGCAACTTGTGCTTGTCACCCGAGCACAAAGAAGAAAATTATGATGATTGCAGATAGTTTTGATCAAAGAAGACTCTTCGCGATCGTCGGGCTCGACGTCGGGAGATGCAGCGTCAAAGCATCGATGTCACGCCGTACATCTTTGGTGAAGACTCCGGCCAAGAAGATATCGAGGTATTGGCGGCAGAGGAGGAGGAAGCCTTCTCCGAACAAGATTCAGGCTCGGAACTCGAGATTGACCTCGATGCCGAAGAACTGCCGCAGGATCAAGGTGACGTAAGTACCGAAGACCCCTTGCCCCCACAAACTATTTTGAAAAAACATAAGGCTTCGGCACCACCTCTGCCTTCTGGCCAAGGTCGTCACCAAGATGCATTTCAGATGCCCCGCCCTCGGGCCCGGCACCGAAACCACCAGTCAAGCCTTCCGGCTCGGTACCGAGTCGACAAAAACCCTCCTCGAAGCCGAAAGCCTCCGGTTCCAAGCGTAAGCCCGGGTCGGAGCCAAAATCTCCTGCGCCGAAAACAGAGCAACGTTCGGAGCCGAATACTTCTGCACCGACAGGCCAGCCTCCGTCAGCACCGAAAACACCGGGACCGAAAACTTCAGCACCGAAACATAAAGATACCCCTTCGGATCCAAAAGTGGACATTATTCCATTAACACCCGATCCAAAGTAAAAAAGACTGCATATTAACCCTGATACTGGTCATATTCACATAAAACCACCTCAGAAACGCAAGCTTCAAGAAGAGGACATTTCTTACAAAATCCCCTTGAAGAAAAAAACTGTGGCTACAAGTCCTTTTCATTTTCCATCACCCCCACCTCCAGTACATCCTTCACCACCTGTGAATCCTTTGCCGATTACACCTCAAGATTCTCCTCAATCTCATCATGACGATGATGATGCAGATGATGGGGGGATAAATATTCCAATGGATCCATGGACAGATTACACACTGGATCCCCCAGGTCACACCATTAACTCATTGCCAGGGCTGCACATTACCATGGAGTAGAGCTCCACAAAGAATCACTAGAAGAAGAGTTCTTGTTTGAGACACTAGCATCCACACATAGGTCATCACAATCACTCCCAATGCTTAAAGGCATGATGCGACATGCTGACGAAATTTTTAAAGACCCAGTCAGAGCCCGCGTCTTAACTCCTAGAGTGGACAAAAAATATAAAGCCTCTCCTACAGACCCCATCTTTATCAGAGGACAATTGCCTTTAGATTCCCTAGTGGTATTAAACGCTCGTAAGCGAGCGAATTCTCAAACTTCAGGGGATGTTTCTCCATCAGATAAGGAGTCCAAACTAATTGACGCCTCTGCAAACGCATAGCTGCTCAAGCAGCAAATCAATGATGCATTGCAAATACCCAATGCCTTTTAGCTAGGTATGGCAGGGCACACTGGGATGAAATGGAACAACTTCTCCAATACCTCCCAGATGAGCATAAGGCTAAAGCACAGGACTTGGTAAATGAGGGTAAGCTAATTTCTAATTCCTCTATTCGATGTGCTCTAGATGCTGCAGACACCGCAGCTAGGGAGATTAACACAAGCATCATGCTCAGGAGACACGCTTGGTTAAGGATCTCAGGTTTTAAATCTGAGGTTCAACAATCAATCCTTAACACACCCTTTGATAAGGAACACCTATTTGGCCCTGACGTTGACCAGGCGTTCGAAAAGATGAAAAAGGACACTGAAGTCGCTAAATCTATGGGAGCACTTCAAACTGCATTCAACAGAGGTTCTTTTCATCACTCCTTCGACAGAGGTGGGTCAAAAACAACACACCCAGATCAAAATACTTACACTTACAAAGGTAATAACCAGTCCTCTCCCTCCAGAGATTTTTTTCGAGGAGGTTATAGGGGCAACAACTTCAAAGGTAGGGGTAAAGGTAACACACCTTGTAACTCCCCTTCCCCCAACAAACAGTGACTTACCCACGCTTCCCCCCTATTATACCACACCTGTCGGGGGAAGACTTCACCAATTTCTCCCCATTTGGCAGTCTATAACATCAGACAAATGGGTTCTTGGAATTATCCAACATGGTTATTGCCTGGAGCTTACCAGCAATCCCCCAAACATTCCACCACGATCTCATAAGTTATCTCCAGAACACATACACTTGCTAAAACAAGAGGTTCAGTCCCTCTTACTAAAAGGGGCAATAGAGCCAGTTCCCATACAGTACCAAGGCTCCGGGGTTTACTCTCTGTATTTTCTCATTCCCAAAAAGGACGGTTCCCTAAGACCTATTTTAGATCTGAGACAGCTAAATCACTACATACTGTAAGAGCATTTTCACATGGTGACACTTCAACAGATGCTCCAAATTTTTCAAAGAGCAGACTTTATGACTACTCTAGATTTGAAAGATGCATATTTTCACTTTCCAATTCATCCGGCTCATCGCAAATACCTGAGATTGATTGATTGATTGATTGAGATTTGTGATAGCAGGCAAGCATTACCAGTTCAAGGTACTTCCCTTTGGAGTGACTACAGCGCCCAGAGTTTTTACCAAATGCCTGGCAGTGGTTGCTGCTCATCTCAGAAGACAACAAATTCACGTCTTCCCCTATCTAGACGTCTGGCTCATCAAAGCCAGCACTTACCAGAACTGTCTACAACACACACAGATCACAATAGATCTACTTCATTAACTGGGTTTCACCATCAATGCACAAATATCTCACCAGCATCCATCACAGATGCAGTCTTATCTAGGAGCTACTCGAGATACAGCCAAAGCTCCACCCTCTCCCAATGTAGCCAGAATACACTATATTCAAGCTACCATCCTACAGTTTCAACTCAACCAAGCATTAGCAGCCAGAGTGTTCATGCAATTACTCGGAATGATGGCGTCCTGCATCAAAATTGTACCCCATGCAAGGCTTCACATGCGCCCCCTACAAGAATGCTTAGCACGTCAGTGGAATCAATCACAGGATCTATTGAACGATGTAGTGTTTGTAGAGGGCCGCACCCATCGCTCTCTGCAGTGGTGGAACCCACAAACCGTATCAGCAGGCAGGCCTTTCATCGACCCTGTTCCACAAATCGTGCTCACAGCAGACGCATCTCTTAACAGCTCATCTAAAAAAATACGCAATACAAAGTATGTGGAGCAACAAGCACAGAACTCTCCTCATCAACTATCTAGAGCTCTTAGCTGTTTTCCTAGCACTAAAAGCTTTTCAGACTCAGCTCATAGCCAAAACTGTCCTAGTGCGAACAGACAATATGACAGCAATGTATTATGCGCAGAACCAAGGCGGGACACTCTTTCTCCAACTGTCAACACTAGCTCAAGCCATTTGGAATTGGGTGATCCTTTACAAGATTTATCTTCTGGAAGAACGTCTCCCAGGAGTAAACAATCAAATTGCCAGTCTCCTCAGCAGGAGAAAACAACAAATTCACGAGTGGGAACTTCACCCCCAAGTTCACCTTCTTTACTTCCAACAGTGAGGGTTTCCACAAATAGACCTATTTGCCACAGCCGAAAACGCAAAATGCCCAAACATCCGCTCCAGGTACCCACACCCGCTATCAAAGGGCAATCCCCTATGGATGAACTTGTCAGGGACATTTGCCTACGCTCTTCCGCCTCTCCCGCTCATTCCATGGGTGGTTCGGAAACTCAGGCAAACATCTCTCACACTAATTCTGGTAGCTCCCACATTGGCTCGTCAACCATGGTACACCACCCTGTTAGAGCGGTCACTAGTTCCACATCAGAAACTACACCTAAACTCCAGTCTCCTCACACACAGCCATGGAGAAATCAGACATCCAATACCCAAAGAACTGAATTTAGTGATCTGGCTCCTGAAGTCCTAGAGTTTGGTTATTTAAATTTACCACCAGACTGTATGAATATTCTAAAAGAAGCAAGAAAGCCTACTACCAGGGCTTGCTATGCCGCAAAATGGAAAAGATTTGCTGTATATTGCAATAACAACAAAATCAATCCTTTAGATGCTTCTATACAAAACATTATTTGTTACTTGTTACATTTGCAACAAACATGTCTGGCTTACACGTCTATTCGTTTGCACCTTGCAGCAGTAGCTGCCTATTTACAAAATAGACAACATTTGTCACTATTCAGAGTCCCAGTAATCAAGGCCTTCATGGAAGGCTTAAAAAGGGTAATACCACCAAGGATTCTCCCTGCCCCAGTATGGAATCTCAACATTGTTCTCACAAGGCTCATGGGTCCACCTTTTGAACCATTACACAAGTGCCCTTTACAGTTCCTCTCATGGAAAGTTGCATTCCTCATTGCTATCACATCACTGAGGAGAGTTGGTGAGCTTACAGGCATTAACATTAGAAGAACCATTCTTTCAGCTACATAAAGATAGGATAGTTCTTCGTACCAACCCAAAATTCCTTCCCAAGGTAGTTTCTGCTTTTCATATAAACCAATCGGTTGAGTTACCAGTTTTCTTTCCTCAACCTGATTCTGTGGTAGAACACGCTCTTCACACGCTTGCTGTTAAGAGAGCTTTACTATACTACATAGATAGAACACAAGACTTTTGCAAAACAAAACAACTGTTTGTTGCATTTGATCCACCCCACAAGGGCAATCCTATTTCAAAGTCTGGTATTGCGAGATGGATTGTGAAATGCATTCAAACTTGCAATATTAAGGCAAAAAGGACTTTAACCATACCCCGTAGAGCGCATTACACTCACAAAATAGGGGCGTCAGTGGCCTTTTTAGGCAACATCCCTCTAGCTGACATATGTAAAGCAGCTACATGGTCTACACCACACACATTTACCAAACACTATTGTGTAGATGTGTTAGCACGTCAACAGGCTAATATAGGCCAAGCAGTGCTAAAAACACTATTTCAAACAACTGCAACATCTACAGGTTAGCCACTGCTTTGGGAGTATACTGCTTTATAGTCTATGCAAAGCATGTGTATCTACAGCACACATGCCTCAAACCGATAATGTTACTTACCCAGTAAGCATCTGTTCTTGGCATGACATGCGCCCACCTGCCTCCCCGGGTACCTGTAGTTGTTGCATTACTTAATTATACATTCATACGCATGGACATCTCTATACTACACTTACTTACTCCATTCTCACCCTCTTGCGGGAAAACAATCTAACAATGGAGTCGATGACCATGCGCACTATCACCGAAAGGAGGAGTCACCTTACCTCGTGACTAGGAAAGACTTCTTCGAAGAAAAACAACTTGTAAACATCCGGAGCCAACACTAGATGGCAGGAGTATGCAAAGCATGTGAATCTACAGCTCTACATGCCAAGAACAGATGCTTACTGGGTAAGTAACATTATCCTCTTTAAGCATGTCTGGGCTCCTGAAGGGTATTTTTACGCAATTCATAATCATATTATGTTAAAATCTTGGTTTCTTTCATCTATAGGGTCATCTATGCCTTTTGCATGAGCCAGCAAATATGTTCTTCCATGTTTTACCCTTTCTCACATCCCATAGAGTGCTGAGAAGCTGCAGCATAGATATTCAGGCCTATATCAACGATGGAAACACTGCTTTTCTCTGAGCCATGTCACACCTTTAACTGGGTGCACAGGGTGCAGATGAGGTCTGTGCACCCTAGCACAAAAATTGCGTTGCACCATGGCCAGCTGCAAACTCATGCTTGCCCTGGGGTTAGTGCATTAGTGAAGGGCACACCAGCTATTTAAATATATTGTTCCACCTTTCACTTTGCAGGTGACATGTCCTCCATTTGAAAAGGGGTGGGGACAAGAATCCACCTGCCAGGGGTGGTCTGTAGTCCATAGGGCTAACGAGATACACACAGATTGTGAGCTGCCTCTGCATGCGGCACAGTCTGTATGCCTCCTGGCCGTCTCTCTGCCGCTGCACCTGTAATACAGTGTGGGAATTGAGGCAAAGATAGTCCAAATACATGGTGCACTCCCCATTGAGTTCAGGCACTGGCGTGATCTGTTTTGCAGAAGCGGCCACACAAGCGTCTGTGACCCCCCCCCCCCCTGTAATACTAAAGTTCTATGGAGGTGCAAAAAAGTGGGGACACAGGATCACTGCAACCATGGGGCAATATTGATAATAGGACCTCAGTTGTAGAGTAGATAAATTTGACATCACGTGTTCGAAGGACATCAGGGCATTAAGGTTTTCACCATCATAGTGGATGCATTGAGCAAGGAAGTGGTTAAATTCTTCATTATTCTTTGTCCGCCCATAGGAAAAAATGCAGGTGCGCCAAATTTAAGGCAGTCTCTATACCTTTCCAAAGTAAAGGCCATCGGTAGTCACTTAGTAATTCTGTAAGCACTACTCCCTGAGTGGCATCTGTAGAGCACAATGCATATCCATTCATGTAGTATTTAGAAATCACTTCAGCTTAGCATTGACTTTCCTCCGCACTCACCATCTGTGGACGGTGCTGAATCGAAGAGTGAATCAAATTACTCACAAAGCTGAAGCAATGGTGAGCATACTTTGAATATGCAAATAACGCTCATTCCTGATTTGCAATACAATACAATAATGTTCCACACTGGAAGTAGCAGAGAATTTGGATCTCTGACAGGCTGGATTGTTTTTCTAGCTGTTGCTTTAGCATCTTCAAAAGGGTTTAGTGAACTATCACAATCACAACTACTTCCTTTACAGAAACACTGCTTAGTAGCTAAATAAGCATGTACGGTACGGCATGGGAGGAGAGTCCGATAGGAAGGGTCTTGTAAAGTAAAAATAGCTAGTAGGGCTCTAAATTTGTAGGCATATAGAAAAGGAAACTAGTGTGTTACTCTGGAGAAAATTGATCTCTCCTATCATACACTGAAACGAGGATTTGGGCTTCTTCTTATATAATACTTTCAGCTGTTTTAAAAAAACTTTTCATGAAGATGACATTTTCTCGCTTGTATTACTATGTTGGTTGTGAATCGTGCTCCACTTTAAAGTCTAATTTTTCCACACAATATTGGACTTTGTTGGTACTATTGAGTGTTGCTTGTATTGCGATGTGTTATTTATCCCAAAGCAGATTACTTTTATGATAGTTTAATGTAAGGAACATGGCATGCGACCTAGTTTAAATAGGGCCAAGTAAATAGTTGTACTGTCAACAGCTTTTCTGTCAATTTAAATGAGTTAAGGAATTCCTACAGACCATAACTTATTACAAAAGTGATATTCTCCACTTTGAGTTCCTTATTAGCGAAAGCAGTGTTACACATGAGTAACATGGTCCATTTCGTAAGAATAGATTACCCACTGTCTTACATAAAACCCATTGTGGTGTTGAGTAATGCTGGCATTCATTTTGCTGAAAAAGATGTCTAAATAGATCTGAGTACTGAGGTGAGTAATGATGTGATATTAGTGTGCTGTTTTGTATCATTTGAATTTTAAGAAATACATTATTGAACCTCAATTAAGTACTCAGCCCAGATTATGGTGTTGACCAAGAAAGATGACAGTGTTGATCATAATTATTTTGCAGGCAACATTTCTAATGTTACTAAGAAAGTGTTGAGTTTCAAAGTTATTAAAATATATGTTTGCTTCAACAGAGTTTGGATGACACACTGAAGCCTGGTAAAGAAAAGACTGTTGTAGGCTACAAATGTAAATTTTGTGTTGAGGTACATCCTACTCTTCGAGCCATCTGTAATCACCTTCGTAAGCATGTTCAGTATGGAAATGGCCCAGCAGCGGCAGCTGAAATTAAGGTGAGATGTTACAAATTATACTAACCTAGAATGGAAGATCAAATGCCATCCAAGTTCATTCTTTTATCTTTTTTTATCATCACATAACTGGACTACCCTCCTTTTATATGAATCACAAAAAGGGTAATTGTTTATTGTTTTTGAAGGCTTCACTTTTCAGTAAAGATCTTCCTCAAAATGATTTTGATGGACAATCTTCAGTAGTAATTACAGATGCGTGAGTAAGTGTTGACTGGAACTTTAGCACCCAACACACTCCATGATGGTACTGTTATTGTATGTGGCCTTGTGATTAGAGGGCATGACGGGAAAACTTTATTTAGCCTTGGAGAACAGCCAAGCGGAAGCAGTTCCTGTGAGCTCTAGATAGGTATAGAACACATTTGGCCTCCTGATTTGAGGAGGAAACCGATCCTTCCTCACATGGGCATCTGCTGAATGAGGAGCAGCTGGCCTCACACTTTTCCAACCCCTGGCCGAAATCTCAGTGTGGGATCCTGTGTTATGGTAGCTGAGTGCATTCTTTGAAACTAGAAGCAGAGGGCCTCACTCAGATGGACACACATATAAGGAGTGCACTTCTGCTATGGACAAGGACCCAAAGGATGGTGAAAGCAGAAAAAATAAGTGATTCTATCACTGAAGCAGAGGGCTGATGAGGCCTTGCATAAAGATTTGAGCAGGAAAAGCCCCATTGATACCTGTGCTGAAATCACATTTAGCAGAACTTGTTTATCTGATGAGGAATAGGAGAGTGAGGACATTTTCACTCTGGATTATTCATTCATACCAAAACTACTTCCCAGCAGACATTGCTGAAATAACCTCTTAAAGAGAACATTGCCTTTCAGTTTACTCACAAAAACCTCTTGTGAACCAGCATCATTTTTGCCCCTAAATCAAACAACATCAATACCTCCAAACCATTGACTTTCAGCAAATCTAGACAATTCTTTTGACTAACACTCACTTTCAGCACAATTTCACCATGGCCCAAGTCACTGTCACTCATAATGTCTTCAACATCTACTTCTCTTATCTCGTTTTACTTAGACCTGCAATTCTTTCCATAATGACATTTCTTTCCACACAGCTTACACACAACATTTAGCACCGGGCAACCTTTATAATTTACCACATACCTAAGGAGCACCACATCTAAAGCACTTAACTCTAACGATTTTTCTATAAACTGTCTATTTTCTTTTTCAGTGAAATGTTTTGAATTTCTTCTAGATTTTTCTCATAGACAGTATTATCCTTCTTAAACTCCTCGAGGTAGGCCGGGAGTATTCAATTTTCTTATCAATAACAAACACGTCTTCCAGCTCAGGGACATCCTTCTGCCACACCTCTTCCCTAACTATCTCTATACTGCAGCACAATATACATTTTTTCATAATACATTACTCCAGAGTCCCTTCAAACTTGAAAGTAGAAGCCAGTTTGTTCAAATCTGTATTATAATTTTCTACTTACTCCTGAGATCTCTGTATCCTTTTGCTAAAATGATACTTTTCTAGAATTGTGCTGACCTTAGGTAAGTAGTGTATGTCAAGATTCTTGATACAGATTTCAAAGTCATTGAGTCCCTTTGCATCTTCGTTTTTTAGTTTGGGAACGTGATCAAACTCTTCTTGTCCTTCAGAACCTTAAACAATGGAGCAATAAAGAAATCTTCCTCACAGTACTTAAAAAGGTTCCACAAACCCTAGCATAGTGCTCAAAATCCTTTTTCTACTTAGCCCATTTGAAAGCTGGTTCACCGGGTAAGGATAAAAAACAAAATGAAGGAATTGTAACATACTGTATGATGCAATGTTGTTTACAATAAAAGCTTGCTTTAAAGTACCACAATGGTGTTCACACAAAAACCTGGTATAAAGTACCACAAGGAAAGCGTGTGCATATAATAATAACAAAACAAAATTACATGAGGAAAGCACTATAAACTCATGCTGGCACCCAATATGATACCTGAAAACAGTCTTCGCATTACACGGGTGCGCTGTTCTATACCCAATGCTAATTAAATAGACACCTCAAAACCTGCATTCTCATGGTGAATGTTTCACCACAATAGATTCTGAGACTTAAAGAAGATTTCACCCTGTAATGAGACTGTCAACTTTGCAGAGAATATGGTGTGCGTATTACCGCAGAGTGGGAAACACTTTCAAAGAAATGGGACTGTTATTTCTGAAGTTGTAAAGGTGTGCGCCACATGCATGTTACCTATTCTTCCCAAGAATAGCATTTTATCAACATGAAAAGAGGTGTGCATTTCACCGTAGTGCACACTCACGTTACCTTTTCTTCCCAAGAACTGTGTCCCCAAGGACTCAATGGATGATTCCTGACGTCACAATTCCAACAAATCAAAAGAAAGGGGCTCTAGAAGGACCAATCAAAAATGTTCCTCATCAAAAATAACACTCCAGTTGTTTTTGGCTATATTACAATTTTTCATTTGGTATTTGGATGTTATTAAACGGAGATCTCCTGCTGTATTCCTCTATAAAAAAAAATGCAATAATTAGTAGCACATGTACAACAATAACGTATTTGAAATATAACAACTAAGTCTCAAAATCATATAAAAACGTTTATACACCATCCTTGCATAAACATGCCTCCAGCTGGGGACGATCATTACAGAATTTCCAATTTTGAACTGTCTAAAGATAGTCCCCTCAAGGCTGAGACAGTCAGAAAAACTTGTGTGTCCACCATCTGAGTAAATGGGGAGCTACGGTCCACAATTGAATTGTCCTTTTAAGATCTTTGCAGCGGGCTTCTCAGAATAAGTATAGTTGATGCGCTTCGGCTTAGTTGTTTATGGCCTCCTCAGGACAATACAAGGGTGTGTAAAACCGCAAAAGAATATAATCACATACATACAAGTGGGGCCTCCCATATGCAGGTCACATGTATTTGGAGGTACTTGCTGGGTTGGTCGGTCCTAAGGCAAAAGAAAGTTTCTCTATCCAAAGGCGTGCCTGCGAATGGTGTAAGTAATCCTGCAGGGCCAGTTTACAATCAAGCTGTGTTACTTAGCAACATACCATCAGCATTGCTATGCAGAGCCATGTGCTCTCACAGGAAGCATACATGCTACTTCCCAGATATCCCCTCAAGCTTAGGAACCAATACAATTAGGGAACGATGCCTGACTCCCTAAAAGCCGGCCAAGTCCTCCCCATTCTGAAAAAGCCATCGCTGGATCCAGCCTCTCCCGATAACTTCAGACCCATCTCCAACATCCCCTGTTAGCCAAAGTGCTGGAGAAATGTGTGCAACAACAGCTAAGCCAACACATTAACAACTTCCACCTGCTCGATGACTTCCAATCCGGATTTAGACCAGGGCACAGCACCGAAACCACCATGCTCCACATCGTGGATGATGCCCTCCAAGCCCTTGACCAAGGCAAAACTTGTCTCCTAATTCTCCTGGACCTATCCTCAGCCTTCGACACGGTTAACCATGAAAAACTACTCGAACGCCTCAAACTCAGAATGGGATTGGATGGCACTGTTCTAGAATGGTTCAGGTCCTTCCTCCAAAACCGGTCACAGTTATTCCTAATCAACGGCAACCTTTCGTCACCATCCCCAGTCACGGTTGGAGTCCCTCAAGGATCAACCCTGTCCCCCACCCTCTTCAACCTTTACCTAGAACCGCTTACTGAAGTATTACGCACTGCAAATATCTCCTATCATATGTACGCTGATGACACTCAGATCTACATCAAAACCTCATCTCTCGAAGAGATTCTCTCCCTGAACGAAGCCCTGAAACTCACCGTCCAATGGCTCGCATCCAATCAACTCAAACTCAATGCAAAGAAAACAGAATTTCTCCTGGTCTCCCTCCCAGTACCAACCTTGATATTCATTCATGGATTAAGGCTATCACAGCCTTAAATTGCCCACCGACCATTGTGGACTCGGCTAAATCCCTGGGAATTACCCTCGACAGCAACCTGAACATGCGGGACCACATCAACTCGATGGCCAAAACAGCCAGATTCCACCTGAGCTACCTTAGGAAATTGAAACCTTTCCTCGATGCTCCCGACCTAAAAATGGCAGTCCAAGCACTCGTCATCTCTAGACTAGAATATGGCTGCTCTACCCTCTCGGGTTTACCCAAGATCTCCCTGGCACCTCTTAAAGCCTGCCTCAATGCGGCCGCCAGACTACTTACCGGCACACAAAAATATGATCATATTTCCCCACACCTGAAAGCTCTCAACTGGCTTCCCCTAGAGGCCAGAATACAGTTGAAGCTAGCATGCATCACGCACAAAGCTTTATACTCTAACTCCCCTGCATATCTGGCACAGAAACTTGTGATCTCCGGAGGAATCAGAAACTCCCGATCTGCCAGAAACCTCTTGCTTCAACCTGCACGCTTTCGAAAAAAAAAAAACTGTCAATCGGGCCTTCTCCGGGGCTGCTCCAAGAATATGGAACTCTCTCCCACCCGACATCAGAAGAATCCCCTCTCTAACTCGATTCAAAAAAGATGCCAAAACCTTCCTTATGGGCAAATTCCTCGCTTAAGTTTGGCCTCATGCTTCACTATGGCCCTGACCTATGGCCGTCCACTGCCCCCCTTCGGACTACCTAGCCGCCCATCGGAAACTTGGTACCTTGTCTTGAATAATTGTAAACATAATCTGTATATATGTAACCTCGTCTTCAGTATTTGGTTTTGTAAACTGTAAATACGTGTCCTTCTCTCCCTTATATCTCCGGCACCCGGCCCCCTACTACTCGATCTGCAATTGGTTGTTTCTAAGCCTGTCTGTATATTGTTTGCTCTCATGTAAAGCGCTCTGATACCCTAACGGGTCAAGTTCGCGCTCTATAAAACACATAAAATAAAATAAAATAAAATTAGAAGCAGGCGTGATGTTTAATTTAAAAGACGAGCCTTGTGCCCAGGAACAACATGCCCTGTGAACCTCTAAAAGTGAAAATGGCTTGCACCACTCTGATGCCGACAGATTTGAAAAAGTTTGTCACTTTTTTTTTTTTTAAAGGTCATCTTTCCAAACATGCAGCTTTTAAGAATCAGAGATGCATGTAACCAGTAAACATCAGATGTTGAGTTGTTGTGTACGCTCTATTTCCAAACATGAAGCAGAACGCATCCCACCCTCGTCACCCAGGAAATGATGTAGTCCACTGCAGGAGTTGTGATAAACATCTACCAACACTTTATTTTGTTGAAGAGAATGTAACGCCCCATCCACCATACAGCTTTAGGTATCTTCTGCCTCAAAGTCTCATCTGACCGTTCACATTTTAAAGCATCACTGAGCATTCTGTTATGTTGCATCATCACTTAACACACAGTGAAACATGTAATATAAAACAGCAACCTTTCCCAAGTCAAGTCCAAAGCTATCAATACCAAAGCCTCATTGGCAAATAGTTTCAATGGGGGAAATATAGATTAAATAAAGGAAGAGCCATAAAGTGGGATTGCCAGTGTAAGAGGTACTGCCACCTAGATACAGTGGATCACCACTTCAACTAGCACACGTCCAGCACCCTAGTCAAGGGGAGACTGCAGGGATTTATGTGCAGAGGTAAAACACCAAAGGGGGATTCAACAGGACACGTAAGCTTTGGCTCTTGCACAAAGTTCAATAAATGCTGATGCTCCCCATCGCACAGAGGTATCACCCTGGTAGCACAGCCTGATCCAGAAGACAAGTTGTTGAGCTAAATTCCATAACCTGGCCTACGGCTCAACTGTGATAGGAAACACTGAAACTCTGCAGCTCCTTGGCCAATCACTTCATCAAAAAAGTGGGTAATATTGAAGCCCGGGTTCTGTTAAAAACAGGCAGTTAACTGCTCCCCAACTGCAAACTTGTGCAAACATTATTCTTCCACAGCACATCCTAGATGAGCTTATGATAAGAAAAAGTGAACTTATCAAAGTGATCAACACAGCAGGATCTTTATCAGACCCTTGCACTCAAAACATATACATGAGCATTTTCAAGAAACCATTCTGGCCAGTGTGATTATCATTAACCATCTATCAACTGGAGAGTTCCCGAGCGAACACAAAATATCTTTTGTTAAACCCATACTTATGAAGAACGGACTTAATCAGTCCAACCATATAAATGATAGACCAATATTCAATATTTCTAGGTAAACTCATTGAAAAGTCAGCCTTCTCTCAAATATACAGCTTCATTGAACAAAACAGTCTTTTTTAGACAGACCGACATGGTTTCAGACCTAAAATGAGTACTGAATCAGCATTGATCTCCTTATGATCTCAGAAATGCTTTAGATTTTAATGGAGTTGCAGCGTTCCTCCTGTTTGAACTGTCATCAGTATTCACCACACTAGAGTACCAACTACTGTTTCAAATACTAAATGATGTTGGAATCAAGGGCATCACATTCAATTGGATAAAATTGTATGTCCCTGACTTGGCCCACAGTGCCAATTTTACACAGTTATGCTAAATGCTATTCACCTGACGTGTAGGTGCTCCCTAAGGGTCAACAATCGCCGCTCTCCTCTTCAGTGTAAATCTGCCCCCACTTTCTAACCTTGCCAACTCTTTTACACTTGTATGGTGCAGCTATGCTGAAGATATCAGCAGCATTTAAAATGAGAAAACCTTTAGACCTCCGGCCTTGGTGAATGCTGGTTGGGGAATACACCATTGGATGCTAAAGAACAGACTTTAAGTCAACTAATTCAAAATGGAAATACTCACTTGTGTGTTATGGAAAATGTATGACTCCAATATCCCCTTGGCTCCAGGATCTAGGCCCACCAGCCACCACATCAAAGGAAGTGAAGCGACAGAGAGACCACATGATTCAGCTATCACTATCCCTAGTGTATTCACTTCTTGATTATGTGAATGCCGAACTTTCAAAAACCTAATATGCATGCTTCAACAAATCTAAAACGTCACAACCATACAAGTAACAAAGCAGAGCAGACAATGGCGGACTTCAAAGCTTTACACTGGTTTCTAGTTTCCTAAAGAATGTGCTTCACACACTTGGTCATCCTTCGGACAAGGCTCACCTTCTTTCTGTTGTAACTCAAAACCGTGCAGCTGAAGAAGAAACCTCAGATCCAAAATGGCTCCACTCCTGATAATATCCCCTTTTTTAAAAATAACCACGCACACCAGTGAGCTCCTTCTCTGTTCAGGCATACATGCTCTGGAACACTCTCCTAAAAAAGAATACGTGTCATCAACAGTAGACTTGAATTTAGAAAGACCAAGACCTGGCCCTCTCAAAAATCATGATTCATATATGTCCCTGGCTTCAAATAACTGGTTTGTGTACACAGAACGCAAAATTTCCCCTCCCTCTCTAGTCACCTAATGGTGCATGCATAAAAGGCTGCTGCATGTATTTTTCTTAAGTCTGGAGTTCATCTCTGGGAATCATGCACAACACTGAATCATACTGCTCAAAGGTTGCTCAACCAACATCCTCTTCCAACCATACTCAACAAATTAAGTAGTTGCTTTCTCAACCAACCATAAGTGCTTTAGTGCCTATCAGTGGGGAAGGAAATCACTATGGAAGTGCTACAACACAATGCAATTGGAGAGAAATGAGAGAGACATACAAATGAGAAATACATTAAAACCCTTTAGACAAAGTTCTCTGCATCTGGGGTAGACCAGCACAGATATCTTGGCAACAAACACAAACAAAAATGCCAACGGTATGGTTTAATGTGCCAATAGAAAGAGTCACTAGGAAATACTCTGTCAAGTTAGTACAAGATATGTACGTTTGGTGTTCCTCTAGCCCTCTCCTACATCAAGTCCGTGAGAGAATAATACAAAAGCACAACGTAGTTTTCTCTTTCTGTGACGCATGCAAAAGTAAAGGCTAATACTAGTTGGATTGTTCTGTTCTTCGCCATATATATGCCTGATCATACTATTTTGGTCTATATGCAGACCAAATTATTTTTTCTATAATTGCACATTGAATATCCTGTGCAACATTTTTCTAAAATATGGCTACAACACTCCCTTAAAACTCAATCCTATAATAATTGGTGCTGTTAAGATATCTACTTCATGACACCTACATGTCCTGCAGTGGCCTTTCTAAAAATCATTGCCGAAGAAATTACTTTTGATGGTTTTTCCTGCTAGATATGTGCTTGATGGATTTTCTTTTAACACAATGAAACATCATTTATGATAATGAAACTTGTGTACTTTTAAGGCTTGTAATCTTCTTCCACATAAGCATTGTGGAGCTAGTCTCGCATTTGATACTGCATGAATAAAAGACTCATGCACACCAATACTATCCTGGGCTGTCTATATCTAGAATTGTGTAGCTCGGTCATTTGCTCTATATTTTTACAAAAAGGTACCCATTCAATACAACTATAGCCTAATGGATGCCCTTCTTACAGCGAATCGTTGTTCTTTTTGTTGCAAAGGCATTGCTGCTTGTGTTTTGCTCCTTTTAAACCAAGTTTTGGACACCTACCTGATTATCGCACTCATTTTCCATGTTCTGGAGCACTCACTCCCAAGTTGTAAATCAATCTCTGGTGTTAATCTTGTGAGTTAAACTGGGAATTAAATTGGGAAAAATTGTTGAGGTGTTTCTTTCTCTCTGCAGGATTTTGATGCCTCTGATTTTGTAGATAGTGATCTTGTGAAAGAACTCGAGGCCTCGGTGGAAGGAAAATCAGATGCTGATAGCGGTAGCTTGGAAGAACTGCGTCAAGATGGCTACCCTTGCTCCCAGTGCGACAGAGTGCTAATGTCCATGCAGGGACTGCGCTCTCATGAGAGGAGCCATTTGGCCTTGGCCATGTTTACCCGTGAAGACAAATACAGCTGTCAGTACTGCTCCTTTGTTTCCGCCTTCAGACACAAGTAGGTGTTGTCATTGCTTAATATACTTTTTTATTTCCTTTGTTTTGTTTGTGGTAAAGGTGTGGCTATCCTTTTCTGTATCTGCTGTAACAATTATCGTGGACATTTTTCACTAGATGGGACATCGGTAATTCCATAAATGGATAACTCTAATTAAATATGAGTTCAAGTCATTGCAAACGCAAGTAGATTGTCCGCCTTCCACTTTTTCACTTAATGAAAGTGCACATTGCCATAGTTCCTTGGTTGAAGCAACCCTTTTACAGACAGGGAGTGCTCCTAGTATGTTGAATAGTACTGACCAATGAAATGAGCTCTGCGTCATTTGAAATGCCATGCAGTATGTATCATGGAGGGAATGCTCTGCTCATCGTTCCCATTCACAACCTGTATTTTCCTGTTTTATTAAATGTATTTCATTCATACTGAGAACCTTCATTTTGTAGTTAACGTTGCCTCAGCATTTCAATGTCCTTTCAGCATCAGGCTTTGCCAAGCCACTCTCTAATGCTGATCCCACCTCGCCATTGGGTTCAATACTTTAGAACTAAATCTGTGATGTAAAAAAACTCCAGTTAGGCAGTGTCCTTAAGATATTAAAGTTTGTTCCTTTCCACTTTGACCTCCTTCTGCAACAGACCCTCTTTTAACTGGATGCATTGTTTGAACTGGAAATCTGACCTTGAAAAAGCATATTTGATAGTGCAGGCAGAGGCTTTTCAGACAATGAAAACACTGGGTGCCACAGAAAAAGGAACAAATATTTCAAATTTTGGCCTCAAGTGTTCTGTTCTGTAACACAAACATATCTTCGTCTGCCACTATTGCAGTTTGGAACGCCACATGCAGACTCATCATGGCCATCACAAGCCATTCCGCTGCAAACTCTGCCCATTCAAGTCATCCTACAATAGTCGTCTGAAGACTCACGTCCTCAAAGCACATCCTGGTAAGTACCTATGAACAAAATTGCATTTGTTGATGCCAGTTTATTTTTGTCTTTGTGGTTAGCCAGTCGTGCTTTTGTGTTTGGACCACTACCTCCATTTGAATGTCCTCTGAAGTTGATTGAGCCAGTTTGGAAACGAAATTATGATGCTTCATTTCTTAATGAAGGTGATAGACTTTGCAGAGGGTCTATGGTGAGACTGAGAAATCTTTTTTTTTTTTTTGTAACATCTTTTTTTATTTGGCACTTAATATCACAATACACAGTTTGGACACCATTATAAATACAGACAAGTTTCATAGGTACAGTTCCGCGCACTTGCACCTACCACACCATCCCAATCTGCGATTCACCTGTACAAGCGATGTTGTTCAGTTGCAAAACAGTCATTTTCATTAGTTCTGGGAAACAGAACTGTGGGGCCAGCACATGGGCTTCCTACTATCTGTATTCCATTTTCCCCATATTTTTTACCATTTTTTAGGGCAGCCCCTACTTGTATATGTTACTGTTTCTGCAACCATGCACCAGTCTAGGTCTCTCTTCCAGTCACTAAGGCTATCTTTCGTTTGGCAATCATTATACCAAGAGTCACCCACATTTATTCCATACAATTTAAATCTGTGGCCTCCCAAACATTCAACAGACACCATTTGGCGGAAGGCATAAATGTTGTTCCACATACAGTATTGTTACAGTTTACAACCTTGCCCCAGAAGGTCTGGATAATTGGGCATTCCCAAATGTGCAAGAAGGATCCCACATTTTCGTCGACAACTGGATTCGGACATTTTACCCATCTTCACCATGACGTTACAGGATATGTATGAGCTGTGTAGGATTTTCAGCTGCACGAAACAAAACCGTGCTCTTATTGCCACCTCTCTAGGAGAGGCTAAAGCCGAGACTGAGAAATCTTGAAGAGGAAGTGATGGCAAACCTAGTAAAAAAAATTTTTTTAAATAAGTATGGCTCACATTTTCACTTTTGAGATATTTCTTTACAATTTAGATCGCATTAGTATATGTCCAGTGGCTTTCATTTATACCATCTTTTGCAATTGTCGGGTCTAGAATTACCGATTCCAGCTGATGATCCACCCCTGTAACTTGGCCGTTAGAAGTTATTGTTCCAGGAATTGTGAGTAACATATTGGCATGAGTATAGTGGAGAAAAAGCAGCATATAGATTCCAAACCAAGGCCAAATAATATGCCCTCTTCCACTTCCATTCGCCACCTGCAGGTGGTAAATGGGTATGGGCAGATTCCTGTGGGTGAGTGAGCAGGGAGAGTGTCTGGAGCAGGAGAGAATACTAGGCTACCCCATACAGTTGGATCAGGTGGGGCTGTGCAGCGCTTGTGCTTGCAGCTCGTACCCGAACCCGCACTCCATTTTACTGCCAACATTACCGTCTAGCAAATTCAGGCTCAGCATTCCCTTGTGCCTGCAGCTCGTACTCGAACCCGCACTCCATTTTACTGCCAACATTACCGTCTAGCAAATTCATGCTCAGCGTTCCCACACCCACGAATTCTAAGTTGAGAACAGAGGGGCACTTTTGATCAGGTAGAGCTATATCCCTGCCAGGGATACAGCTCTGTCTAACCTCTAATTGAGCCATTATTTGATGCAATTAAGACAGGTAGTACATGTTTAGTATAGCTTTTTTCCCACATGAAGTTCATATGTGTGCTTTTGAAGAACAAAGTAACAAATTCTACAAAGCAAGGATATAAAAGTTATTATTTTATTGTGGCTTATTAATGTTTCACCAAGCACCCTGTGCAGTATAAATACTTTTAAGATATAACTGGATTTATGGGTAAAAGAATTGTACAGTCATATACTAAATATCATGCATTTGCTTTTGAACCACTGTGATTAGTGTTTTCTCTTCTATTAAGGTGAACATGCCTACAAATGCTCCTTGTGCTCCTTCTCCACTATGACAATAAGCCAACTAAAGGAACATTCCCTGAAAATACATGGGAAAGCACTGGCTCTTCCTAGACTACGCTCTTTTCATCAGACGTCCTCCAGCAGCCTCCACTCCCCATTCCATGATGAGGCAGATGATGAGAAATGTGAGGGTAAGAAGCAATCAGAAGCCAAGTATTCTGTCTGAATTGTTGTGTAGTACTTGCCATTTTTATTGCCGCAGTAATAATGTCCTTATTAGTAGTAGTAGTTTGTTAATTAATCTCCGGGAACTTGTATTTACTTTGCATGGGAAAAGAACAAGTATATATAAAGTACCCACCGTACTCTCCTTGCCAGAATTATTTAATACTTATTTTAATCCCTGCTTATGTCTAAAGTACATCTTGAAAGTCCTTCAGCGAGGGTGTGGGACTTTCCATCTTCCTTCCTTGTTTGATATTGCATTTGCATTAAGCATTTGATCACCCTGGCCCACCCCCGTGCGTTAGGGGCGAGATGATCCCAAGGTTCATAGCAAAAGCACATGTCCTACAAAGTGCTAAATTTGTAAAATAATAAGTGCCCGTCCCCAAAGTTTTTCTCAGAAGCCCACAGCTTTAGGATTGCTGAATATTAAGACTGCGTAGTCTTGATTTCACCTTGTGTCTGTTTCATCCACAACCAGACACTCTCTGCCCCTTTATTTCACTCTTGCAGGTTCTTTTTCATCCCTGCTTTCTCCCTCTGTTACTGTTTTTCCATCTTTCTCTTCCCCTCCTTTCCTCCATTTTTCAGTTTTTTTCTCTCTTTTTCTCTGGGTCAAAAACTGATGAGGAAAAGTAAGTGCTGGTCCTAAAATTGAGTGCCGGTGGGTTCCGCCTGTAACCATCGGCTCAAATTAGGTACTGGTTCTACAACAGAATGCTTTACAGTGGACCAGTGCCCACAGCAAAGGTAGTTACTTTTCTTTTTTCAACTAGAATTTAATTTGGTTGTACAAGATAATAAAAATACTAGATCTTGGTTACTAACCCAGCTTAAAATACTGAATAAATAGCTCAGGTGGCCACTAAAAATGGGGACAAGCAAACGTTTTGTACTTTACCAAAATTTGAATGAAGTACATGACCCAGCACTTCCGTAAGACACTTGCTCCAAAAAAAACTACTTGACATTTCAACTGATTAACATTATGTTTAACTTGTATTTAAATGTAATGGTCGAAATTAACTATTTATTCTAGGAATGCTCTTCTAATGGTGCCAGTACACACGTGGTCTTTATGTAGACAAGTGAAAGACATATGTACCTGTGTGTCCAGGCCATCCTGCTAGGGTTTCTTTGAGTTCAAGTCTGATGGCCATCATGTTTGTAAGGCCTTATCCGAGCATTCAAACTGGCCCTAGAATCCTTCCTTTTAGCACTTCAGATAAGTAAATCATGAGCGATACAAAGGTGCACAATTTCAATTCTTGGTATAAGATTTCAAAGGCATCTGCATTGTGCAGTATCGAAATGATATGACTCAAAGTACCAGTATATTGGAGGTCCATTGCTGCTGTCTTCCATGCTAACCACATATATTTTGCTAACACCACTCGCACCTCCAGAATCATGATGGGTTCGATACTCTGTTGAGTGAGCCCCATTAGACCACCACCTACTGCCTGAGACATTGTGCCTATGTTGAGTACCTGCCTATCTTTTTCCATTCACCTGCCAGTGGAAATGTAGTGATTTCTGAATGTCTCGCTCAGAGCAATTGCTAGGCCCTATGGAATATGATACTTTGTTAAACATCAGCCGAACCCACTAAATCAGTCTAAGGCCCTAGATCTCAACACACTGTTCTCTTCAATGTCTGTATTTGCTCCACTGGTAGCTGTGGGGACTGATTCTTAGCTACCATTCTCACATACACTTCACTCATGCTGACCCATCCCACTCTGACCAATCCCTTATTCTCCTGTCCATTCAATTGAAGAATTCCTTATTCTCTTGACTATCCAGTTACTAACCCCTCAACTCAAACTCCAAGAGCAAATTCAAGCCAGAGGTCATCTTGAACCTGCCATGCTCAGTTAGGTCATCAATTATGTCATTTCAATTGTTGCAGTGATGGTATCAGTGATGTTATAGAACATGTCATGCACAATGTCATATGAGGGGTAATTAGCTGTGCATGGGGAGGGCCCGAGTTATAGTTACCTTAGGGCACGAGTTATAGTTACTTGAGTTACTATAACTGGTAAATTTCAATGTTTTTTTTTAATTTTAACGCGTTATGTTGTCACTGAAATTTACACTTAACTATAACCTTTGTTTTATTCAATGAATTTCTTAGTTGTTTTTTTTTTAATGTAAAGTAAGATATAATTACGATCCCTACCATGAAAGTCACGTTAACCTTTGTTTTTTTCCAATTAATTTCTAGTTTTTTTTTTACGTAAAGTAATATTTTTGTGACTGTTTTTGAAGATTCGTCAAATGGTGTCTAAGTTGTTTGCAAACCAAAAAACCCCCCAAAAAGGCATTCCTAGGGAAACGCAGACCTAACTAGAACTACACCCAGCATTAGATTTTTGCCCTGGCTGGCTGTTGTTTTCTTGTGATCCTTCATCTTCAAGTATATATATATATATATATATATATGTTTGTTCACTTAGGGAATAACATTGCTCCTAGGAATAGACTACTGTTCCCAGCATGCACTTAGAAAATATGCACTTAGCATACGCCCACGAAGGGCGGAGATATAAATAGCATGCAGAGCCCTCTGTGAACATTTACTCAAGCTGCCCAAGAAGAAGAGGCGTCCATGCCTCGAAACGCGTCGGCACCCGAATCTTACCAGAATCAAGCTGCTGGTTTGCCTTGTGTTGAATAAACCTTTGGTTTGGAGTCTGCTGTGTGTGCGTCCTGAAATGCATCGGGCATTTGGTGAACAAACATAGGACGCGGACGCCCTTCCGCGCAGGATAGCACCATCTCGACACTTCTGGAGAGGCTGTGAGGCGGGAACGATTCCACGCCCGACATACAGTGCAGCAAACTCGGCGGATTCAATCAGCGCTTTTTCTGGACCCCTACTACAGGGAATACTTAAGCTGTATTAAAAATGCCACAGAACCCACTTAGGGAATAACATTGCTCCTAGGAATAGACTACTGTTCCCAGCATGCACTTAGAAAATATGCACTTAGCATACGCCCACGAAGGGCGGAGATATAAATAGCATGCAGAGCCCTCTGTGAACATTTACTCAAGCTGCCCAAGAAGAAGAGGCGTCCATGCCTCGAAACGCGTCGGCACCCGAATCTTACCAGAATCAAGCTGCTGGTTTGCCTTGTGTTGAATAAACCTTTGGTTTGGAGTCTGCTGTGTGTGCGTCCTGAAATGCATCGGGCATTTGGTGAACAAACATAGGACGCGGACGCCCTTCCGCGCAGGATAGCACCATCTCGACACTTCTGGAGAGGCTGTGAGGCGGGAACGATTCCACGCCCGACATACAGTGCAGCAAACTCGGCGGATTCAATCAGCGCTTTTTCTGGACCCCTACTACAGGGAATACTTAAGCTGTATTAAAAATGCCACAGAACCCACTTAGGGAATAACATTGCTCCTAGGAATAGACTACTGTTCCCAGCATGCACTTAGAAAATATGCACTTAGCATACGCCCACGAAGGGCGGAGATATAAATAGCATGCAGAGCCCTCTGTGAACATTTACTCAAGCTGCCCAGGAAGAAGAGGCGTCCATGCCTCGAAACGCGTCGGCACCCGAATCTTACCAGAATCAAGCTGCTGGTTTGCCTTGTGTTGAATAAACCTTTGGTTTGGAGTCTGCTGTGTGTGCGTCCTGAAATGCATCGGGCATTTGGTGAACAAACATAGGACGCGGACGCCCTTCCGCGCAGGATAGCACCATCTCGACACTTCTGGAGAGGCTGTGAGGCGGGAACGATTCCACGCCCGACATACAGTGCAGCAAACTCGGCGGATTCAATCAGCGCTTTTTCTGGACCCCTACTACAGGGAATACTTAAGCTGTATTAAAAATGCCACAGAACCCACTTAGGGAATAACATTGCTCCTAGGAATAGACTACTGTTCCCAGCATGCACTTAGAAAATATGCACTTAGCATACGCCCACGAAGGGCGGAGATATAAATAGCATGCAGAGCCCTCTGTGAACATTTACTCAAGCTGCCCAAGAAGAAGAGGCGTCCATGCCTCGAAACGCGTCGGCACCCGAATCTTACCAGAATCAAGCTGCTGGTTTGCCTTGTGTTGAATAAACCTTTGGTTTGGAGTCTGCTGTGTGTGCGTCCTGAAATGCATCGGGCATTTGGTGAACAAACATATATATATATATAATATAATATAATATCATGTAATATGGTCCTCCAGTATTGCCATCAATAGGTGACATCAGGTCGTTTGTCGATGTCATGGCAATCCTGAGATGGCCGTATTAGACCCTGTTACACATGTTACACATTATGCATTTTTAATATTACATATTTATTTTGGGGTGGCTAGTGCAAAGAAGCTGTTTCCTTGAAAGGTAAAAAATGGCCACTGCATGGAATTAAAATTGTTGATAAAACAACAGACAATGGTGCGGGCCAGAGAATATGTAGAGCCTTTACCACATATCATGAATTTGCAACATTTGCCAGATAATTTGCAGATTTTATGAACAATTTTGCTTCTAGCTCAAATGAATGAAAATGTTACTGGTAGACAATGTGTTGCAAAATGTAAATAACTTTGCTGTGTAATCCAAGCAGCCCAAAAATGGTAAAGACTTTGTGATGATGATGAAACTTCTATATCCATATTTCACAGGGAACTGTGAAGTATTTCTTTTATATAGGGTATAATAAGCTATTTATTACAGTTATTGAGTGTGGGAGGAGCCATGACGCATGAGAGTTGAAACCTTAAGAGGGTTATGATGCCCCTCCCCTCAACAGGGGTAATAAACCCCGTATTCAGGGGTGTAGCACATGCCCCTCCATCCCTGTGGCACAGGGGGACCCACCCCTTCAAGGGCCCCCTCAACCCTTTCAGGGGGGCCCCTATTCAGGCCAAAGTCTTTACATTCTGCAGGTGGGCCCCATCATTTTGTGTTACACCATTCCCCATATTACATTTTGAGCATCTGCATATATGGTTTGTGCCATTGCATTAGTTCAGATTTGCTTGTTTTAAATAAGATATTTCACCAAAACCAGTATGCAAGGGATTAACATTCTGCAGTAAGGAAAAATCACATTGAAGAGGCCTTGTGAGTATTAGGAGAATTATTTCATGTGTTAATTGTAATGTACAATCCTTCAGGCTTAAACAGTGGGTTTTTTTCTACTGTGGTAATAAACTGCAGTTTGACCTCTGCACTAATAAATGTGTGTATGTGCCTTTATTAGTACAGTTGCAATAAATAACGTGGGATTGAGTCATATTTATTATTGCTAACGTGGCATGCATACTACTATATATATATAGGCACACACACATATATTCACTGAAAAAACAAAGATTAAATTGTTATAGTTAGTTGAAATATTCAGTAACAGTGTTACTTTTTAAACTCTAGAAACAACCAAAAGTCACTAGCTGTAGTTATCTCAAGTTACTATAACTGGTACCTTAAGGTAACTACAACTCGCTCCCTCGCAATGTACTGCTAATTACCCCACATATTACATCACTCATGACATCTTCTATGACACCATTGATAATATCACTGCAACATTTGCAATTAAATTATTGGTGGCCTGAGATGGGGGGGGGGTGGAGGTGTCCCTCTGGGCCCCCATCAAGGGGCCTAGGGGGGCCAGGGTATCCCTACCCTGCCCCCCATATATTATTATTATTATTATTTTTTAACTTCAGGGCAGGGGACTAAGTGGTGTAATGGATGCCAGCAACATTTTCCTCATGTTGCTGGCAGTCAGTCGGAGCATTTGCTCCCACAGGAGTCAGCGAGATGGCCCAAGAGAAATAAAACTCTATGGGCCAATGCGAATGCTTTATTTTTAAATTGGCGCTCCCGTGAGAGTCTCTCGAGACTCTTTAGGACCCAACCATTGAGATATACAATTATTTTTGTCCCTTAATTTCTCAAAACTGCTGAATGTATTTACACCAAATCACAAAAAGCACAATCTGCGGACCAAGATCTAGCTTCCTGCCAAATTTGGTGTAATTCCGTTCAGCAGTTTTTGCTGTAGCCCTTTCTAAAGAAGCCTATAGAAAATGCATCGGGATTTTGAGTTTTAGGAACCCTTTTGTTCGAGGCATGTGAGCTGTAGATCACATGTTGTGCATAGCCTGCCATCTAGTGTTGGGTCCGGATGTTTGCACTTTGTTTTTGTTCGAAGAAGTCTTTTCCAGTCACGAGGTAGGTGACTCCTCCTTTTGGTGAAAGTGCGCAAGGGCATCGACTCCATTGTTAGATTGGTTTTTTCCGACATCAGGTTCGGATTCGAATTGCTGCACTCCGGTTCGGCACCGTTTCTCGGGTTCCCTTCGACGCGCAATCCACTACCCTCGACGGTATTGTTTCTCGATCGCGTTTCCTATTCTCCTCGTATTGTTTCAAACCAAGAATCTTCAGTCGGAAAACTATTGGAGAGCCGTTGGGCCTACCCGTGCTGGGCTCGCTAGCAGTCGATGGAACGGACTCCATTCAAGCTCTGTCCCGGGTGTCGCGCCAAGTTTCCATGCAAAGACTTGCACGAAGTGTGCAATCTGTTTGTCCCCTGAACACGACGAGAAAGACTGCGATGCGTGCCAATCGTTTCCATCGAAGAAGACACTCCGTGACCGTCGGGCTCGACGTCACGAAATGCAACACCAAGGCGGCTCCGTACCGGACATCTTCGGAGAAGATTCCGACCAAGAACACGCTCAAGGAGCAGAGGAAGAAGAACATGTCTCCGTGTCCGAAGTCGACTCCGACATGGAAGAAGAGGAGCAAGTTACACCAGGTCAACCTACCGTGAGTACAGAAACCCCCTTGCAACAACAACCAAAACAGAAAAAGGCTCCGGTCCTTCCTCTACCTGCGGGCCAAGGTCGACACCGAGAAAAAGTTTTGTGCACCCCGCCCGCGGGCCTGTCGCCAAAACACAAAGAAAAGCCTTCCGGCTCGGGATCAAGTCGGCCCCCTACCGGCACCGAGCCGAAATCCTCGGCGCCAAAAACCAAGCATGTCCATCCTCCATCTTTGTCCAAGCCTAAATCTTCGGTGCCGAAACTTTCGACGCCAAAAACTACAAGTAAAGAGAAAAAGACTCCAACAAAAGAGTTTCGGTCCGATGTTCAAGAAACAAAAAGAACTGGTTATCAACCCAGATACTGGACATATCCATGCCAAATTGCCTGAAAAAAGGAAATTGGCACATCAGGATGAGCATATTCCCCCGAAGAAAAGGAATATGGGTACAGACCCATCACCACCTTATGTTCCACCCCCTTCACCTACTAATCCTCGACTACTCATTACCCCCCACTAATTCACCACCACCACTATCACCTGACCCACAGGATGATGGGGATGGGGATGGGGATGACCACAGGCCACAGGATGTTGACCCATGGGAGGATTATAATACTGATCCACACACAGACACTGACCCTGACTTGTTTCCATCCAAGCCATCACCTCCGGATGACAATATAGGTTATATTGAGCTTCTTAATAGGGTTGCTCACTATCATGGGGTGGAACTACATAAAGAGACTTTAGAGGAAGACTTCTTATTTGAGACCTTAAGCTCCACTCAAAAACAACACACACATTACCAATGCTTAAGGGAATGCTTAAGCACGTAGAGGAGGTTTTCAAAGACCCTGTCAGGGCAAGAATCACGCCCAGGGTTGAGAAAAAATATAAACCAGCACCTAATGACCCTGCTTACATCAAGGGTCAGCTGCCTTTAGACACTTTGGTGGTCTCTAATGCTCGTAAAAGAGCAAATTCACAAACCGGTGAGGCTCCTCCTCCTGATAGTCCAAGTTAATTGATGCCTCTGCTAAAAGGGTAGCTTCTCAGGCAGCTAATCACTGGCGCATTGCCAATGCTCAGGCTTTACTAGCCAGATACAATAGAGCTCATTATGATGAAATAGAAAAACTTATCCAATATCTGCCTGATGAGCATAAATCTAAGGCAAATGATCTTATATAAGAAGAAAAACTCATTACCAATACCTCCATCAAATGTGCATTAGATGCAGCAGACACAGCAGCACGCACAGTAAACACAAGCGTGTTGCTACGGAGACACGCATGGTTAAGAATATCAGGTTTCAAACCTGAGGTACAGGCCTCCATTCTTAATCAACCTTTTGACAAGGAACACCTCTTTGGTCCAGCAGTTGACACCTCGCTGGAGAAAATGAAAAAGGACACTGAGGTCGCAAAGCCCATGGGGGCTTTACAATTACCTGCTAATAGAGGTTCCTTTCGCCGCTCCTTTTACAGGGGTGGTTCCAAAACTTTTACTACAGAGAATCCCTCCTCCTCTTACAAGGGCAACAACCAATCGCCCTCATCAAGAGGATATTTTAGAGGAGGTTTTAGCGGAAACAATGTTAGGGAAGAGGCAGAGGCAACTCCACACGCACTTCCCCCGCTAATAGCAAACAGTGACTTCCTTCCGCTACCCTCCAATCATTCCACTCCTGTTGGGGGACAACTCTCTCAATTTCTTCCTGTCTGGAACACCATCACCTCAGACAAATGGGTTCTACAAATTATCCAATATGGTTATTGCCTGGAACTTACAGACACTCCCCCAAACATTCTTCCAAGATCACATGCAATGTCACAGTAACATCTTACCCTTCTAAAAAAAGAAGTTCAATCTCTGTTAGAAAAAGGAGCAATAGAGCCAGTCCCATTAAAACATCAAGGGACCGGAGTATACTCCCTATACTTCTTAATTCTCAAGAAGGACGGTTCTCTCAGGCCTATACTAGACCTCAGAGAACTAAATCTATACATTCAATCAGACCACATTCACATGGTCACTCTCCAGCAAGTACTTCCGCTCCTTCAACAAGGCGACTTTCTGTCCACTCTGGACTTAAAGGACGCCTATTTCCATATCCCAATATATCCTGCTCATCGCAAATACCTAAGGTTTGTAGTAGCAGGACAACATTATCAGTTTAAGGTGCTCCCATTCGGAGTAACTACCGCACCCAGAGTTTTCACCAAGTGTTTAGCAGTAGTCGCAGCTCATCTTTGAAGACAACACATTCACGTTTTCCCATATCTGGACGATTGGCTCATAAAAGCCAACTCGCAAGAAAGCTGTCTCCATCACACTCTCAAAACAGTGAAGTTGCTCCATGATCTTGGGTTCCTAGTGAATCTGTCCAAATCTCATCTACAGCCATCCAACACACAGGCGTATCTGGGAGCCACAATAGAAACACAAAAGGCTTTGGCCTATCCTAATCCGGCCAGAATCCGCAACATGCAGACTCTACTCTGCCATTTCCAACCGCAACACTCATTACCAGCTCGAGTGTTCATGCAGTTACTGGGGATGATGGCGTCTTGCATACTAATAGTCCCTTACGCAAGACTTCACATGCGTCCCCTCTGGAGTGCTTTGCACATCAGTGGAACCAGGCTCGGGGTCTGTTATCAAATCTAGTGTTGGTGGACGGCCGCACCCATCGCTCTCTGCAGTGGTGGAATACACAAAACCTTTCAAAAGGGCTGCCCTTCATTGACCCGGTTCCACAGATAGTGCTAACAGCAGACGCATCGCTCACTGGTTGGGGAGCTCATCTCCAGACGCATACAAGTCAGGGCATGTGGAGCTTGCAGCAAAAGCAGCTTCACATAAATCATCTAGAGCTGCTAGCGATTTTTCTAGCGCTCAAAGCGTTTCAAGTTCATCTAGTAGGCAAAACTGTCCTGATCCGTACAGACAACATTACAGCAATGTACTACATACAAAAACAAGGGGGACACACTCTCTCCAGCTGTCACAACTAGCACAGACCATCTGGAGATGGGCCATACATCACAAAATGTTTCTCCTTGCAGAACACCTTCCAGGAGTAAACAATCAGATTTCAGATCTGCTCAGTCGTCAAAGACAACAGATCCACAAATGGGAACTCCACCCTCAAGTTCTCCTCCCGTTCTTCCAAATGTGGGGATTTCCAAACATAGATCTGTTCGCCACAAACCTAAACGCAAAATGCCCAAACTTCGCATCCAGACATCCACAGCCATTGTCCAAGAGCAATGCACTATGGATGAATTGGTCAGGGATATTTGCCTACGCTTTTCCGCCTCTCCTACTCATTCCAATTAGTGGTTCGGAAGCTCAAACAAGCGTCCCTGATATTAATCCTAGTTGCTCCCACATGGGCCCGACAACCTTGGTTCACAACCCTGTTGGAGCTCTCCGTAGTTCCTCACCAAAAACTACACCTCACTCCCAATCTGCTCACTCAGAGCCATGGAGAGCTAAGACACCCAGATCCCAGCCATCTCAACCTTGCGATCTGGCAATTGAAATCCTAGAGTTTGGTTACCTCAATCTTCCGCCAGACTGCATGAACATTATCAAAGAGGCTAGACGCCATACCACAAAAGCATGCTATGCAGCAAAGTGGAAGCGATTTGTGATATACTGCATTAACAATCCCATAAATCCACTGGATGCGTCAGTTCAAAATATCATCTGCTATTTATTACATCTACAGTGTTCCAATTTGGCGTATTCTTCCATACGCTTACATCTTGCTGCAATAGCTGCATTCCTGCAAAATAGACAACATCTGTCTCTTTTTAGAGTGCCTGTCATCAAAGCATTCATGGAAGGACTTAAGAGAATCATTCCTCCAAGACTTCCACCTGCTCCAGTGTGGAATCTCAATATCGTCCTCACAAGGCTAATGGGTCCACCCTTTGAGCCATTGCATAAATGTGAAATACAGTTTCGTACTTGGAAGGTAGCTTTCCTCATAGCTATCACATCTCTAAGGAGAGTGGGTGAGATCCAGGCAATAACTGTAGAAGAACCATTCTTACAAATGTATCAAAACAAAGTGGTTCTTCGGACCAATCCAAAATTTTTACCAAAGGTCATTTCTGCCTTTCACATCAACCAATCTGTTGAGTTTCCTGTGTTCTTCCCTCAACCAGATTATGTGGCAGAACGTGCTTTATACACTTTGGATGTGAAAAGAGCAATTCTTTACTATATAGAAAGGACAAAACCTTTTCGCAAAACAAAACAGCTATTAGTCGCTTTTGCTCCACCACATGAAAGGCAATCCAATATCAAAGTCAGGCATTGCAAGGTGGATAGTAAAATGCATTCAGATATGCTATGCAAAAGCAAAAAGAACTTTAACAATTCCACCTAGAGCATACTCCACTCGCCAACTAGGGGCTTCTATGGCATTTCTAGGGAACATACCCATAGATGATATCTGCAAAGCTGCAACATGGTCTACACCTCACACATTCACAAAACACTATTGTGTAGATGTGTTAGCAAGACAGCAAGCTAGTGTGGGCCAAGCAGTTTTACGTACACTATTTCAAACCACTGCAACATCTACAGGTTAGCCACCGCTTTGGTAGATAACTGCTTTTTAGTCTATGCACAGCATGTGATCTACACCTCACAAGCCTCGAACGGAAAATGCTACTTACCCAGTATGCATCTGTTCTTGGCATGTAGAGCTGTAGAGTCACATGCGCCCACCCGCCTCCCCGGGTACCTATACCTGTTGCAGTTACATCTTACTTAGAT